>JBAWJQ010001789.1:0-705115 GCA_037783105.1 Bactrocera zonata | reverse complement strand
GGCTTCGATCTACCCAAGCGACATCGCTCCAGATCTATTGGCTCTTCAAAAGTTGCAAGAAGGTCCGTCGTTTTCGAGCCAAATTTTGTTAAGCGATGAGGCCCATTTCTAGCTCAATGAGTATGTAAACAAGCAAAAATTCCGCATTTGGGAGGAAGAGCAACCTGAAGAGATTTAAGAGCTGCCATTTCATCCAGAAAAAAACAAGGTTTTGGTGTGGCTTGTGAGCCGTTGGAATAATTAGCAAATATATCTTCAAAAATGTCGGTGAGAACGTGACCGTCAATGGTGCCCGTTATCACACCATGATACCAAACTATTGATTTATTGAGAGAACACTTCGGTGAGTAGAAAATGTCATGTTTTGTGCCGGTCGATTGGCCACAAAGATCGTGTGATATGTAAATTCTATAGTCTATGCGGACAATTCCGCTTCGATTTGGGCCTTGAAGCAAAATATGACGCGTGTCATTCACCAGTTATCAATCGCAATGCTCGAACGAGTCATCGAAAATTGGGCTCAAGGAATAGACCATTTGAGACGCCAACATTTGAAAAAGAAAATCTTCAAAAAAATGTCAAAGAATGTTCTTTTGAATGATAATAAACATTCCCTATTAAATTTGAAGTTTTTTCTTAATAAAAAAGGGAACCTCGAAATAGATTACCCTTTTTTTTTTTTTTTTGTTACCGAGAATTTTGAACTTCATGTATCAATTAGCGTGGCAGCTGTCTGTCTACGACGCGAAAGGTTTGTCCGTTAATTCTTACCAAGGAAAAAATATTGAATAAGGAGTTTACTTAAATTTTCTTTTCATAATGGAATCACTGCTACGTAATCGTTGAAAATGTAGCAACACTGTTTTAGGTAGTCTACTTTAACAGAAACACGGGTATTTGAAAGACAAAGGTCGCGAAATCATCTAAAACTTCTCTCAGGCGGGTCGTTCACCCGCCTCTGTTACTGTTGACAGTAAAGATTCAAGCCGCCGAGCAGCTTAACAGCTCTTATGGATCGACTCAACACATTTTGGTTAATGTTTTGGGTCTGAAGCGTGTCAGTGCTAAACTTGTACCACAAAACCTGAGCCTTTTGCAAGGCGAAGTCGAGTAGTGATCGCTTGACAACGTACCTTTGAACACCAAATTCTTAAAACGTATCATTATTGCTGATGAGACGAGGGTTCATGAATTTGATATCGACATTTTCCACAAAATTTAACGATTTGTGCTCCAAAACTAGCGCCGAAAAAAGGGTTTCGCTGAGGGCACTGAAGGGCATTCCAGCTGAAACTTATAACAAGGCTGTGGAAAATTGGATTAAGCGTTGGCATGCAGGTATTTACTCAGGAACTAATTCCGAAGCTGACAATTAAGTTTTTTTTATTAAAATTTGTGAAAATGTAGTTTTTTTTTGTTAATCCGGTTTAAATTTGATTCCACCGAAGAACCTTTATAAGATTGCGAGAAACCAGATGTTTGAGGAGAAAACAAAACGTAATGGTTGGACAGCATTGTAGACCGAGTTGTTCTTATATATCCGATAAGGATCATAACCCAGGGGGTTTTAAACAAATTGTTTTGAAGAATACCAACTCCAACCCATTCAAACAAAATCCTCAGACTCACAAAAATATTGCGGTTGTTGTGGTTGTTTAACGGCAGAATTCGATAGTCGGATAAAAATCCGGATCGGTTCCAGCTACGTAGGCCCGACTGTCCTGAGAACGGACAAAAATATTTCTCACAATCAGCGATTTTTTTAAATATTTCGAAATCAACTATGGGATAACAATGAAATGGTGCGTAAAAAGTAAAAAAAAAAATTTCACGATTCGGTCGAAAATAGAACCAGAATACGAGGTTTGACAATTAAGTAATAAGACTGATTTTATTCCGTGCTTGTGGTAAACCTGTGACCTTGAAATTCCCTTTCTCTTTTTCCGACATCCCCTCTCCATTCACCATCGCTCTAGCTTGTTTAGTTCGCCTGCTGGGTCAAGTTGAGTAGACGTGTGTTTGTAGTGCTCGTCACGTAAATGAAAAAACGAAATCGAGAGCAGCGCTTCGCGATAAAATTTTGCGCCAGATTGGGCGAAACAGCTTCGGAAACGTACGCTAAAATTGTAAGAGTGTATGGTGTTAGTGCTCTTAGTCGTGCCCAAGCTCACAATGGTTGTCTCCGCGCGCTCCCGCCCGAAAAAAGCTCGCATGAGCAAGTCGTGCCGTGAATCGTCCACAAAGAATATGTTCCACCGGGGAAAACTGTGAATCAAGTCTACTATTGCCAAGTAATCGAAAGATTGCGAAAACGAGTCAACAGCGTGCGCCCAGACATCGTTCGTAACTGGATCCTTCATCACGACAACGTGCCGTGCCACACCGCCCTCAGCGTGTGCCAGTATTTGGCCTCTAAAGGGATCGCCGTGTTGCAACAGCCGTCTTATTCGCCCGACATGTCACCCTGTGACTTTTTTTGTTTCCTAAAACAAAATCGGTGGTCAAAGGAACCCATTTTGAGTCGATTACGGACACTCGTGCGGCCGTGACGAGGGTACTCGCAGACATCCCAGTCGAAGCGTTCCAGAAATGTTACGAAGCTTGGAAAACGTGCTGTAATCGCTGTATAGCTGCCCAAGGGGATGGCAGAGTTGTAGAATAATTTTCAAATATACGGCTTTTATGGAATCAGTCTCATTACTTAATTGTCATACCTCGTATATAAATACAAATCCTAACTTTTCTGGATAATTGGAATTTTATTTGGATTTTACTTATTTAAAATGTTACAACAATTCCATATGTACATGTATTAATATTTCTTTGACTAATACCACTCCTCATATTTTTCCGAGGGCGAACAAAGGTTACGGTAACGCCGATTTCGGCCAGTCTTGCAAAGCGAAGCAGCACTGTTGCAACTCTTATACATCGGTGTGCCGACCAAATTCGTGCTTGCATAGTTACAGGCGAACAAGAAGGCATATTGTGATTCCACCGGGTCCATGTAAGTGGAAGCAGCACAGCCTACGCGAATATTACGATCCGCCACCATAACGGTGAAATGACCAATAGTGCTATAAAACAGATATTTCAAACAAATATTATTCAAAATAATTCGAAAATTAAAATTTATTACTTACGGGCCTCGATAATTACTCGGATACTTATCTATATATTCCATTTTGGTATGCTTAATCTCATCATACCACATATTCACTGACTTCAATGACATTTCCGTTGTATTGGGTGAATCATTGTAGGTCATCCACGCTAAATTTTGACCGGAATACTTGTAGGTCGCCGTATTGTGGCAGTCATGGCTGCCCTTGCACTGTTTGACATTGTACACCGCCAGTGCGGCCAATTCGTCGTCCCACTGCATGGTGGCCATGCGACAGGCCGGCTGCAGAGCCGATGTGCCACCGGCGACGCGATTGCGCACCTTATTGTGTGCGCGTACGATCAGATCCCTTTGTCTTTTTGTGAAACTCACCACTTCGGGATCTATACAGCGCGCCGCAAAAGCCTAACGGAAATTTCGATTACCTATAACTGTGTATGGGAATGCAAAAACTAAAAAAACTTAATAAACACTCACGCCGTGGTGGCCGCAAGCAATATGTTTTGTCCAACCGCATAACTTCGGATCGCAGTAGTTTGTTGCCAATACCGCAGAGACTGCCGTTAGAATGAGTAATATAAATGGCATTGTCATCATTACAATTTAACGCCGTTAAATGTAGTTCGGTGTAGTTCGTAGAAATCTGTGGATTGTACTGATTGTTTTTCGCCGCTTTGCAGCACTTTTATAACCGTGAAAACGTCTGGCGATAATTGGTTTAAGTAAAAACGAAAAAACCGTAACTTCGGCTGCACCAAAACTATGATACCCTTCACAGTTGAACTTTTACAGCAACTAAACTTGTGTAATGGGTGATTGAAGGAGAGTGACTTGGCGCATTTTATCTTGAGATCTTAAATTGAAAGCATACATCTTGTTCAAGAACTGAAGCCGCTCGAGCTTCCCAAGTGACATCGCTTCGGTTTATGGGCTTTTGAAAAGTTCCAAGAAGATCCGACGTTTTCGAACCAAATTCTATTCAGCGATGAGGCCCATTCCTGGTTTGCAAACAGCAAAATTGCCACATTAAGGACGAAGAGCAACCTGAAGAGGTTCAAGAGCTGTCATTTCTTTTTTTCTTTAAAAAAAAATATGGACCCTCGATCGGATATCGTAGCGTTGTTCAACAGACAACGACCCGATTTTGATTGTACGGCATAACTCTGTGCCCAATAATAAATAAAATAAGGTGGCATTGTAATTATTTTGAAAATTCTTTATTTATTTTTCCAAATCAATTTCAACCCCCTTTAAAGTAATCCCTCCCGATGCAATGCACTTATGCCAATCTTCGAAACACTGGTTGCAGTCACTTTCCGGGATGGCCTTCACGTGGTGTAAAAACCAAGAATTGTCTTTCCACAATTCCGGCCTTTTTAGGCGGATAGCGTAACGAAACGACGCATAACGTTCAAATAATATTCCTTGTTGACTTGTTGACCGGTTGGAAGGAATTCATAATGCACAACACTACGATAATCGAAGAAAACAGTCAACATGACCTTGATTTTTGAGCGACTTTGGCGCGATTTTTTTGGTCTCGGCTCTCTTTTGGCACGATATTCGCTCGATTGATCGGTTGTTTCGGGATCGTAAGCATAGATCCAAGTCTCATCGCCAGTTACAATGTGTTTCATGACACCCTGGTAGTCGGAAAGCATCGTTTCACATACTTCAACGCGACGCTTTTTTTCCGAAAAATTCAATGTTTTCGGTATCAGTTGAGATTTGATGCGCTTGAGGCCCAAAACATCCTTCAAAATGGTATTGGCTGAGCCTTTCGATATGCCAACTTCATCAGCAAGGTCTCTAATTGTTAATCGACGGTTTTTTAACACTAAATCTTTGATTTGTGTGACGTGAGCTTCGTCGGTTGAAGTTGATGGTCGCCCTGAACGCTCTTCGTCTTCGACACGTTCACGGCCGGCTTAGAACTCACTATACCACTTCTAAACATTTTTTTTAGACAAAGCCTCATCACCAAAAGCTTTCTGCACCATCCTCAACGTATCCGCAGCAGAAAATTGATTGCGTAAACAGAATTTAATGCAAATTCTTTGCTCAACAAATTTCGACATCGCAAAAAACGAAAAACTCACTTTTGGCAGCTCACAAAACGACACGTATCTCAAACTCTAATGAATATTTTGACATGAAATTTGACATAAATGTGACTGATAGTACTACCAACCTCAAAAAAAAAATAGTTCTCCAAATCTTTCGACGCCCGCAATTTAAATTCAAATGTCCCCTTATTTTTTGGACACAGCTACTGCTACCCAAAAGAAGGAAGAAGCCAAAAAGGAGGAGTCGGAGTCCGAGGAAGACGACATCGGTATCGGTCTCTTCGACCAAAGAGGACGTTCCCGCTTGTGCGTTAGAAAATTCATAGGAAACCAAAACTACCCTGTTCAGGGTATAACAATTAATCAGGTATGTGTAAATTAAACATTTGTTGCTCGTTAATTAAAATGGTGTTGTATTAAAGCTGGGCTTTAAGCTGTTATGATGAATAGAAAAAAACTATTTATTTTTTCGGATTAAATTATTTATGGTCGATAATAAACTGTCAACATACTTTCAACATGAATCTCGTTCCACTAAACCCACTATCAAACACTCATCAGAGAAAGTTACAATCGAAGGGAGAAACGATGTGTTTCTCACAAGCAAAAAAAGGCACTCTTGCAATCATTATAGTATGATACGATAGATAGATAGATTATACTGACTTAATACAGGTAGCTACTTTGAAACCATGTAGTGAAAAGAGGGAGCAGGCCGTAAAAATAGACCGATTTATCAACAAAAGAACAAAATCAAGTTAGGGAAAATATGGTAGGTTTAACAGACTCAGTCGAAATAGTTGGTTTCCTCCTTTAGAATACAGAAATAATAATTTGAGGAGAGAAAGCATTCGAAGCGAGAAAGAATTTGATCTTCTTAACACAAGTTTCGACTGGACATGGTGTGCTATGTGTCAACTTAGTGTCCTCTCGCTAGAGCATTGCGACAAATGTCTTCCGCTGCCCGACTGTCATCCGAGTCTAAAGACAGTTTTAGTTATAAAGTACAATTTTGTCTACCTGTAAATCAACTTGCTCTAATATACAATACATACACGTGCATGCAGATGGATGTCCACATATGAAACAGCATGGCGTATGAGTAATCAAGTAATTAAAGTCTGCTCAATTCAAAAATTGAGTAACTACTCTTTATACACAGCTGTACACCACAGCTATGTAGTTTACATTAGCCGCAATTAAATATGTTTAATTTTTCAGAAAGTATGTTTTCAGTATTTTTAAATTCGAACTCAAATATAAGCAAATTTTATATTTTGTATATACAAAATTTACGAGTATCTATCCACACACACATAAACTTTTAACAACTTAAGGGCGACATCTACATGTCAAATAACGTATGATGAAGGCGACCAACAAATACACACACTTACAAACGCTCTAAGAAAAGCAAACGTCAATACGCCATGACAAGTCAGTTGTAAACTGAGTTTGGATTGCAAAAAATTTTCTTAACCATAACAAATTGTTTTTACGAACGTTATGCTTTAAATATTAGTTGTCTAATTAGTAATTGCACAAAACTGTGAAGCAAGCAAAGCCATTGTAAAATGGTGTACATAGATCGAGGTATAAACTGGAAGACACCGGCTCTACAATTAGCTGCATTAAATGCTTTAAATATGTGTCAACTTCCTGCATAGTGTAGCTGTTGATAAAAAAGAGTTAAATTCTCTAAAGTACACGTACTGAAATACTTAGCAGCTTTTGTTTGCTATTAATTTTCTTTTAAAAACCCATAATACGTTGAAACCAAAAAAATTGGTAGACAAAAATGTATGTGTTGTTGTTTCTATATATTGGCAGATGAGGAAGTTTAAATTCGTTAAAGTACACGTACGCTGTGTATTGTTCAAAATAATAAACCGAAAATTTATTAAAGTAAACAGAAATCTGCTGCAATGCACAGCTACGCGTTGGTTTGGAATAACATTAATAGTAAAAAATGTGTGCACAAAATTATGTGCTTTGGAAAAGATTAGTTTCTCTGATTAAATATGGAAAAAACTAGATATATTACATATGTATGTGTAAATGTATGTATATATGTATGTCTTTAAGTTTTTGCTGATTTTTTAAATGTCCCTGGCTTTATTTTGCATTCGTTTTGTTTTTTAATTAAAATTGTTAGATTTTTTGTATTTTTCCCTTGGGCTCTAATCAATATAATTAATTTATTTATCGTGTATACTTATTTTAGAGCATTGTTGTTATATTTTTAAAATAAATATTAAAAGCAAACTTAAACAAAACTCCTCAATTCACAGATGGCAGCGTTTTGCAGCGCCGACCTTGGAGTGTGGCTCGCGTATTGGAGATTTTCACAGGCCTTTGGTTCATATCGATTACATTGTAAGTTAGACTATGCAGTGCACCAAGCATTATATAATTTTCTTCGCTCATACATATTATTAATGATTTCGAAATAGTTTCAGAGGACTACTATCGCCATTTATGAAGGATGAGCATAGCAGCAGTGGTGGCAATAGCCGCAGAGGCGGTTGGGGTGGTGGCTACGGCGGCGGCGGCGGAGGAGGTGGAGGCGGTGGCGGTGGTTCTGGTGGTGGAGGAGGTGGCGGCAGCGGCGGTGGTGGTAACTTTGGACCAAATCGACGCATTGGACGCATAAATAACACATCAATGGACGCACCAAGTTGCGGCAGTTGTTGTGGATAAATGACAGTTATGCCTACTTATGGCTCATAAGACATGACAAAAAGTGAACGAGCACTGCCTTACAGCATTTCGAGATTCGTTAAAACGAATCAGTTATATATAATATATACATATATGCAATTCCACTTTATGAAACCGCTTGACGAGATTATCAGGTACCTCCGTCATTAGAGTTTACTTAATTTTTAATTTTGATATATTTCTTGTGAAGTGAAAGACTTTTGAACTGACGAAAATCAAATCGTGAATGCATATAATGCAAAATTTAATAATAATATATGTATATTATATTTTAGTCTTTAGAAACGTTTTTTTTTTTTTTTTAATAGAATTCCATAACGAAATTTTGACTATTTTATATATTTTTTATAATATACATATATTCAAATTTTTCTAAAAAATTTGTAAATCTCACTGGAAAATAAAAATTTATTATGCCCTGCACTTAACTCCTAAGCTTGGGAATAATAAAAAATGGTGACATTTATAAAATTGCCTATACTTTATTACGTAAATCGATGTATGTATGTACATATATGTAAGTATGTATAAATTTGGTAAAATCTTACAATGAGTTAAAAATAATATATGGAATCACAATAAAATATTTAATAATTTTTTTTTAATTTTTTAACAATATGATAATACGTATTTATATATGTATGAAGGTATACTTGTTGTTCTACGGATCAGTCGAGGTGTTAATGAAAAACATTGGTATGCATTTCAAATCATTCACGCGCTGCGGCATTCACATTCAACTTTCTTTCACACAATTTCTTAATGTGCACCTGATTTGTGAGTTCGGCTTGTCGTAGTATACGACGAATATCACCAATACGTTCGTACTTATTCGCTAAGAGGTATGCCGATTTCAGCTGGCCAATAAAGATGTGACAAGATATACGCAATTCCACGCTATGTATCCGCTTGACGAGGTTATCCAGTACCGTTTTTACCTCCGGATCATTACAGTTGCAAGCCGAGTTGATGGCAATCGATAGGATTTCATCAATGTCACGCGTCTGTATGCCATTGTTGGACGTTATGCAACTTATTAGCTTTTCCACTTCGGCAATGCGTTGATTGCAGGCAAGAAATTTGGCAGTCGCGCCGAATACCTTCACCTCAGGCAGCTTGTAGTGGTGTATGATTCTATTTTTGAGGTTAAAAAATGTATTAAATTGTGTGTTGAAGACTATAGTACTGCGACTCACCTGTAAGCTAAGCCAAAGCCCTCCTCGATATTCTTGCCGCATAGCAAAATCAATATGCAAACTTGTATGCGCTCCTGCGCGCCATCGAAGAGCGTGGGCAACTTCAATTTAAGCGAGTTGTCAAGGCGTAACTAAAAGTATTTTGCATGGTTCATTTGCAAAATGAGCAACAACAACTTTTTCACACTTGTCACTTACCTGCTTGAGCATTTTTAAGGTGTTTACTTCATCAGGGACGCTCAACTCGCGCTCACAGTGCGCCAAGAATTTCGCCACTTCCAATTGCATTGAGATCGTGTTGATGTGACTGTTGAGCGCGCGCGCATCCATATGCATTAAGAAGTTCATATTCGTAGCCGGTGTATTCGCACCCGAACTCACACTCGAGCGCCGACTGCCCACCGAGCTTCGCCGATTGCGCTGCAACGGCTCGAAATTCACCTTGTCCCACTGTGTCAGCTCCAGCTGACTTTGCAAGTGCTGCTGCGCATTGTGCAAATGCATGGCGTTCGCATGCAGATGTTGGAAGTTCTCACAATTGGCCGAGTAGAAGCGTACGCAGGTCATGCTGGCGCGCACCGGATCGTGTAGCAGCAGCTGCAGCTGATAGAGCGAGTTGAGATGATTTTGTGTCTCCAGGTAGTGACAAGTCTGCAGCAACGTCACACGCCATATGGCCAAAGTGGCGTCCATCTTCTGCATGTGCTCGATTAGCGATGGCAGGCTGCCATAACGCAGCGAGACGAGGAATATATTCTGTATAAAGTATTCCGATTCGAGATTTTGTTGCAGCAAATACTTGAGCGCCGCATTGAGTTCGCGATGACGCATGAGAAATTGCAGCACATCCGTGTGTGAGCCATAGGTGAGCACATAGTAGAGGCATTCCTCGAAACCGCGCGTATGCTGCACGTACTGCCGTGACTTATTGTCCAAATTGCCATGCGTGCCGCTGAGATTATTGTGCAGTTCGTTGTACTGACCCTTCGCGATGTGCTTCAGATTGGCCAGTGTGTTGAGTATGCCCAAGGCGGGCTCGTGCATGCGTATCGGACACGGGTCTTTGCGGCGCGACAATAGTGAGGCGAGTGAGGTATTCGAGTTGCGTATGAGGGAGGCGCGCTTCAATGTTTCCGGCTGCGGTTTGAGGCAGGGTGTGCTCTCTATAGTTTTCACTATCTCTTGGAGTAGCGGCGGACCGCGTTGTGGACGTTTAGTTGTTTGCAGGTCCGTTTCATGGTGCGTCGATTCGAAAGGATTGTCATTCGTGTCCATTTCGGTGCTTGTCGTGGACATTATGTATTTGCATATTTTCTCATTCGTGTACTCGCTACTCAACTTCGTCATGCAGTAGGAGAACTTCTCGCGTGCTGAGAATAATTTTATTGTTATTGTTATTGTAATCTATCTTAAAGAATTTTTGCGCCAGTTTTTTGTGTTAAAGCGGGTTATTAGTAAATATCCAATGGATAAGGTGTAAACCAATGAAATGAGATTAGTTTTGGTATGTTATGATATGATAATATTGAAATCCTTATTTTTGATTATTTAAAGTAAATTTTTTTATAAATTATTTTTAAACATAAATTTTATCATACACTTATTATACATATATAACACACTTTTATTAAAATTTTGCACATTCACTGCTCCACAGACACACAAATAAATTTTGAAAAATCACAAAAAAAAAAAAAATACAGTTTCATAAATGTAAACTAAAAATGGTTAATTTTCAATAAAATAATAATTATAAGATTTAAACATTTTTCCAAAAAAAATTTAAATGAAAAAAAATTTAAATGAAAAAAAATTATATGATGGTTAAAATTCGATAGCTACTCATCTTCATGCGACAACATATGCGAGTGTAAACCGTTAATTACATTTTTGTAACACTATCGGGTCCAAATTTCTATGCTGCCACCTCAGAAACTTTTACCGAACATATTTCGGAAATGTTGTCGTTGTTTTTGTAGCGGCAGAAAACATTCCCGAAAATAATTTCGAGGCAAGCTGTCCGGTTGACTGTTTTGCCCGGTTAAAAATCCGAATTCGGGTCCGATCCGGTTACTTAGACCCCACCGTCTTATGAATGGAAATGCTTTTGATTGTTACAAATATAACAAGTCGTTTACAGAGAAATCACTTCTGCAGTTATCTGCTTTAAGCAAAACCGTCTCTTAGGAACATCTAGAAAACATTCCTACAATATGTCGACGAGCTACGTAAATACATTGACGTCGATGACTTGTGTTGAACGTCATTCCCAGCGAAGCTGTAAACACCTTAATCGACTCGCTCCCAAAGGATGGCGTCCTTGGAGACGGAACACCACTCATCGCAGAACGTGAGCTCGAGTTGCCGTGAAACCGACGTGATCTAGTGCAACTTCATTCCAAAATAGAATAACCCCTGACATACATATGTCTTTCGCGCAAAGGATTCCCGTAAGACATTAATCATCTAACACTTCTCTACAAATGGTCCGACGCCAGTTTCCAGGTGAATAAAAACAGATTTTGCACTTCTCCCATGAATAGGGATTAGAATTTAATAGAATTTAATTCTATAACATCGATATTTTATAAAAGATAACCTAAAAGTCATTAAACCGTTATATGATATAGATCTGTGTCAACGTTCCCACGTCAGTAGAACACGACAGGAACCGCGTAGCCGGAACGTACACGGATTTTTATTCACCTAAGAACTGACATGTCAGATGGATTCCTCAAAGCTATTTGAATAATATCCCAAATTACTACAACAACAACATGTTAGGGTAACTGGACTAGTGGCTATTCAAAATAGGTCCACTTAGCAATATCACGATAGATATTTGGGGAATGTATTAAGACGCTACAACAACGACAACAACAAAAGAGCTAGACTTACAAGGTTAGGTCCTAACTTCTGATACTCTAGATACGAATTTGACTGAAGAATGAGGGCAATGTCCAAAAAGACACGGAAAAGGGGCGACAAACAAAGTCAAAAAGAAATAGAAAACAACAACTTCATACACAACATGATTGCCTTCACCAATGCACATGAACCGCTTACTGCCATCCAATTGATTTCGCATGCTTTTAATGTTTAGGTAAGTAAGATTGCTACAATATCTAGTAGAAGAAGTGAAATAATGTATATGTGAACAGACTCACCCGTGTCAAAGCAACCCGCGCGCAAGCAAGACAGACCATGCGCAGCCATCACACCGACTGTGGGAAAGCCACACTTGAGATGCACCTCAAAAGCCAAGTCCCATTTTTCTGCTTGCACCAGCGAATCGCCCAGCTTGCGTAGGCTGTGATTGTTGAGCGGACCCGGTGGTATTAAAGACTCACAGCCATTTTGCACCACAGACATGATGATCATAGAATGTTCACGTATAGTTTCAATTTCTGGTGGGCCGCCACGCACCTACAAAAGTGTTGGAAAACACGTTTAAATACTATAACACAACACTAATACCGTTATACATACCTTAGCGGCCAATGCGAGGCAGTTCATCATCTTTGCGACCAGCTCGTAGTCCACCTCGGGATTTGGCACAAATAGCTTCTCCAATTTATGGCAATGATACAATAGCAAGTCGACGCATTTTTGCTGCCCCTGATGGAAGGCGAGTATGGAGAGACATAGCGCCACGCTGGGCGCGTGCTCATAGCAGAACTCTTCACGCAAGAGCTTGTCATGCGTAATATTGCCGCACAGCTGCCACTTGTAAGCGTCGCTATCACGCGCACGCTTACCAACGCCGGCATTGCTGGTCACGCCGTCTTTCGCCACAGCATGCGCATCCTGTGTACGTCTGCGTTGCACCTCCTCCGTTTTGCTGAAGCAATCGTTGCAAACGCGCACCTCGACATCTTCGTACAGATCGGGTATGCGCATGCGATGTGCCGAACAAGCAAAGCAAACAACACGCCCACAACGCCGACAATGATGGCGACGCATGAGCATCGTGAAGGCGGCACGATGGCAGCACATGCAG
This sequence comes from Bactrocera zonata, assembly GCA_037783105.1. Lineage (NCBI taxonomy): Eukaryota > Metazoa > Arthropoda > Insecta > Diptera > Tephritidae > Bactrocera > Bactrocera zonata. Next base: position 692,008 of record JBAWJQ010001789.1, on the reverse strand, counting down.
TGCGTGGCATCATCGTCGCGCACCCAATCCTCACGCGTCGGCGCCACCGCCGGCATTTGAAAGGCGCCGCAAAGCGAGTCCAAGGACTGCTGCATGTCGGTGGTCTGTGAGATGCGCTCCGACGAGGAAGCCACATCCGAGACGTGATAATCCAGCGCCTTTGTGCCGTAAATGCGCAACAACAAATCAATGCATTCATTGGTGATGACATGGTGCTTCTGGTACAAATTGAAATTCAGCAAAATGAATGCCGAATTGTTGCTCTGGCCGATATCGGTGCCGAGTTGGAATTTCACTTTATGCGGCGAATTCGTGCTGCGCGTATGTATGTCATAGATGTGACCGCGTTTGTCGAAGCAGAAGGCACACACTTGCGGGCCGGCAGCGTCGGGCTGTGAGAGCGCCGTACGCACAGCGGTCAGCACTTTGGTGAGCGTTTCGAATTTGGTATTCATCACCAACTGTTCGATGATCAGCAGTGGATAGGTGAAAAGTTTCCAAAATGGCGCAAGTTCACCGGGTGTTAGCTGTTCGAAAATTACAAGAGAAATTTTATAATTTCGATAGCTGTGACTTTCGTGCGGATTGCAACGCGTCAAATAATCGACGGTGTAGCGCATTAGGTGCACCGTGCGGAACTTGTCCTTGTGTGTGTCTAGGAAATTGGCAACATCGGCTGTGGGGAATGTCTCGAGTATCTTTAGTAAGTATTTGTTGACTTCGCCGTCGGCTTCGCTGCTGCCGCTGCTACTGCCGCCATAACTGACATCGTCGTGCAGCTCCAGCAGCGCGTTGAGCAGCACATCCAGAAAGCGTTGCTTCTGCGCCGCAAAGCGTTCGGCCAGCTTGACCACGCGACACCAATTGTAGCACAGTTTATACAGATGCGTTTGCAAGAGTTTCTCGAAAATCGCTGTCGGCGTCTTCATGCCGAAGTCGTAGGCCTGCGGCCATGTCTCGAACTGCAGCACCTCGGAGACTTTCGCATAAATTGTTATATCGGCCAAGGTAGCCTCCAATTGATGGCGCAACGCGGCCGGTATGCGTTTGGACGCCTGTCGATTTTGCAGCGTGTTCTCGATCAGCTCTTTGGCCAGGCGTGTGGTGGCAATTTTTGTGAAGTTGGCTTGTATGAGCTTGGCGCGCGTGCCGACATCTTGTATGCGTCCGGCAAAGCGTATGTTACGCGCATCCTCTTCGATGAGCTGCAATAGCAGTTGGTCTGTGCGTCCTTGCTGCAACGCCTTCGGCTGGTAACCCAAATCGAGTGTCTGCAGCTGCAACTGTATCAACTTCGGCACAACAGCAGCCACTAGCGTGCTCGGATCGTAGTCGGAGCGCAAGGCGGCCACGAATTTGTTGTCATTAAAGAGCGTAGCGACGCGCTCGATCTCCTCCAGCTCGAGTAGCGCTTGTAGAAAGCTGGTATTCAATTTATTTGCCGGCAACGGCACACCGGCCGCATTAATGACACCCTGCAAGAGGCACGCCAGCAGCGAGTTCTGATTCGCCACGTAGTTAAGTATGCTTTCGGCTTTCTGTTGCGTAATTTTGCGCCGCGCCAACTTGCCGGCGCCACCGGTACATTTGCCCGCAATCTCGGGGCACACATTCAACGCTATGACGTGCACTAAATTCAAATTCAACGCGGCCACATTCGCCTCTATCTCCAATGGCGTCATATTGCAGTCGAAAATCAATTCGCCGATGACATCACAGACGTTAATCTTCAGCAGTGCGCCGGTGTGATACTCCAAATTGCGATCACGCAACTGCATAAGCTGTGCCAACTGCTGCACATAGCTGATGAAGCGTTGATAGTAATTGCACTTCGCTTGCAAATCGTGAAAGAGCGGTGCATGCGTTTTCAGATCATCAATGAGTCCGACTTCGCTGTCCGTTTTGTGAAAGACTGCGCCAAACGCGCGCTCACGCTGCAGCTCCAACGTCAATTTGTGCGGCTTCAGCGTGTAGTAGTTATCGTTGAGCAGGCGACAGAGTCGCTGCTGTGGCTGTACTTGCAGACATGCGCTGAGGCTTTCCAGCAATGCTAAGGCGCCGATCTCACTGTGCAATTGCTGCTTGTTGGCCGCGCCGTCATCACTGCGGAGTGAACGCGTCATGCTGCTGCCACCGCTAACGGTCTGCTGGCGCCTTACAACCATTAAAATATTTGAGGTTATCTCACGGTTGAATGGCAAGTTGAGCACCAAGTCGGTGATGATGAACGCATTCATATTGTCCGCGTCGAAGTTGCGCAAAAATAAATATTGCGGATTGTTCATGTGACGCTGGCATAGTTGCTGCTCTTCCGCTGTGGGTTCTATGCGTTGCGTGAGTGCAAAGGTGTCAATGACGCTGATTATGCGCGACACATCGAAGCCTTTGCCCGCGACGTTGCGTATCTGCTCAACAGTGGCGGCTGGCTGCTCCACATCGCCACCTTCGCCGCCGCCGCTTTGCTCCTTCTGCAGATAGTTTTCGTAAATTGTTGCCAATTTCTGTTTGATATGTTGTTGTTGCTCGACAAACACCAGCTCACGATTGAGTGCGGTGTTCTGTAAATGGAAAGTCTGCAAAAAAAAAATATATAATCATATTATATATATTAAAAAAAAATTATAATTTTTTAATAGATATTTGTCCTGCTCTTGCTGTTGTGCAAGTGGTTGGCTGTTGTAAATGGCTTCTGGCTGAAACCGGTCGATCTCAAGTACCATTATAGGGAGGAATTTTCTTTGGCGGATAACCACAGCGCCAAATAATGGATTGTATGTGGCTTTATGCGTATATAAAACGCAACAATACATATATATTTTTTGTTATTATTCTTTAAATATTACTTTGTGAGTTCGAATTAAGAAAATTTAGTAACAAAATAAAATATAGACCACTTTTTAAATGATCTAGGCCTATCGATCGATCAGACAGTTAAAGGTGAATGGATTGGTTCCACTCTCGAGCTACTGCTTAGGTATAGTACAATATAAGAGCAGGAGTTCCAGGACCACATACTAAACTCTCCATACCTATGGGAAGCTTTACCTGAAGTCGGTGGGCAGAGATAAACCTCAAACGAAACTATTGCAAGAAACGTATAACCATACTTAGCGACAGTCAAGCGACACTTAAAGCAACCTCTGCCAACGCGATCTAATCACTTTTGGTGCAAGAGTGCAGAGAACAACTGAAAAGCCCATCGGAACGTAACCAAGTGCACCTTATCTGAGTGCCCGGCACAAAGGTATAGCCGGGAATGAACGGGCTCGCCAACTCCGCATCATACATTAAGATGGTAGGACCTGAACCCTTCATGTTGTTGTTCTTTTAGCTAAGTTGTCGTCGACGGCATCTAACGGGAAGCCCAAGATACGTGCGGTTTCAACGAGGTCGAACCAAAGGAAGGGGAGTGTCAGATGAGTGGGGTTGGTGGGACATGCAAAGAGGTGGGCAGTGTCATACGGAGACTCATTGCACTCAGAACATATATTAGGTATGTCGGGGTCTATTCTGGATAAATAGGAGTTTAACATGTTACATTATCTAGAACGAAGCTGCGCAAGTATCACTCTCGTTTCTCGCGGCAACTCGTTCTCTTCGTCTGAAATGGGTGGTGGTTTGACTCCGAGTACGCCATTCACTGGAAGAGAGTCAGTGAAGATGTTGATGGCTTCACTATGAATGGCGGTCTGTGCTTGTCGGAAGTTTGTTCAGTCTTGAACCCTTCATCGCGGTGGGTCCTCATGCCATAAAGGAAGTGCTCATAACATGGACCCAGCTTCTTGTACGAATTGCCGGTTCTGCGACAGGGAGACTAAAACTCCAGAACACCTGCTAATTGACGGCATAGCAATCTGCAGACGCAGAATAAAGGCTCTTGGATCCATGTTTCCAATTAGAGATCACATCGCCTCACTAGCGCCTAGCAGTATATTGGAATTTATCAGTATGCTGGGGCTAAGGGAGTCATTGTACAGATTAAGAGAGGTCAAAATAGTTCTTTGCGGTACAGTCTTTATCAATTTATCTTATATATTTATACACTGAACAAAGTATATTGAGTTTGCCACTACGTTTACGTTCTAATTTGACTTGAAGGTTGTTTATATCAAACAAACTGTCGAACCGTTTTCAGTAGGATGCCAGCCGTTTGCGGTGCGATGATTTATAACAAAACTAATTATGTCATATGTTTGTGAAAGCTGTTGCAAACCAATTGTGGAAAATAATAGGTTAATAGCTGTGTTAATTCAATTATAACGGCCGTAAAATGACATTGCAATTAAATGACTAATCAGTACATACATACATACTTATTTATATATGTATGTATATGTACATATACGACAATATAAAAAAATCAAGTGAAGAATATTTGAAAAAAAAATAACGTAACAACAGAAGTATATCCACAAAAATCCAAAAATCAAAGAAAAATAACAATAAAATCATCCACATAGTGGTACAACAAAGCCACGACCAAAATAAATCATATCCTACCTCAATGATGAACTTAACATCGCTGAAATTCTTCAAAGACAAAGCCATTATAGCCAGGTTCTCCGGTGAGCCCAACATCTGCGGTATAATACTACGTTCAGTCAAGCGATTGAATTCGCGCCGTGACTTTAAGTCCTCAACAGCATTGCACTCCGTGTCCTCTGCGGCATTGACGCTATTAATCATTAAATTAACTTTGGCATTATCTGCTTCGCAAGCTTGCACTACGGGACGCGCAATGCCGGCAGCAACGCTAATAGTGGCACGACGTTTTTTACGCGCCGTTTTGCGACGCGACAAACTAGCGTAGTTACTGCGATCACGACTGTCATCGTCACTCGAAGACTTTTCTATTACATCGATATGTGCATGTATCAATTGGAGCAACTCTTCCGCCTCAAGGCCGAACTTCTGCTTACGGCTTGACAGCGTAAGTGAATTATCAAACTTCTGCAAAACGGCATATTTCCACAGTGCCTCCGTTATTACATCGACGATGCGTTGGAAGCGTAGCTGCACACGTCCCGAAGCCAATTTATAATCTTCCGAATGTATTTTTTTGGTAATGGAATTTTTGAGAAATGCAAAGATTGCATGTAGCGCCGGGCCACGACAAATGAAACCTTGACGTCCGCTATCAGCAGAGAGTGCCGTTGAACGCATAGATGCTGTGGGTGTCTCCACAGCTGCTTCGGCTGTGCTACTAACACCACTTGAATGCGCCGCTAAGTGACCAAAATTTGTGTGGAATGCTGTTGAAGCATGTCGCAAATGCTCCCAGCGTAGGAATATTAATTGGAAAATATCCTCAATCAGAGCACATAACATGTCGACATTGAGAATTTTACGCAGCATGCCATTTAGCTGCTGCACCTTGCTTTCGTAGTATGCATCCAAATTATGAGGGTTTGTGTTGGGTAGCATTATGTCGCACACAGTTGAGAGCGCTGTGTAGTAATTCAAAGTTTCCATTTCGAGTTCGTAAATGCTTTTCATATTCGTTAGCTGCATTTGCCATTTGCGTGTGGCTTCCAAAAGGCGGCGGGTCTCTTCAAAGCTGTAAGTTATTGAAAAGTTATTACAAAGTTTCTTACTTATTTTACTGATGTAACTTACCTGGTATCAATGTCATAGTCGTACAGTAACTTCAAAACGCTTCTGCTATTTAATATTGGTTCTAATGTTATTGTTTTATATAAATCCGTATATCGCTTTAGAAAATCTAAAATTATAGCTATGCGCTGAAAATCAGCATAAAAGAATTTATGTATTTCTTTTAAATGTAATGGAGTGCCATCAACGGCATACTCCGACAGCCACTTGTTTATGTTGCCGAGTTCGGACAATGCTTGCTTTGTATTTGAGAATTCATCGGCAATCTTTAGTATCAATAAATTGTTACGTAAACCTTTATTTTTCACATTACTAGCATTTTTTAATTGCTTTGCTATCAACGGTGCAAAATGCAGTTTATTTCGCAATGCTTGATGTAATATAAATTCTTTATTTGGCACACCATTTGAGCAATTCTGGTATTGTTGCTGCGTTTGTTCGAGCACCTCCACCAATAAATTGGAATCCTGACGTGCCAGTAAAGCAAGGCATATGTCGTCAGAACTATTGACTTCCGCAATTAAAGTTTTTATTAATTTGAAACGTAACGTCGGACCATCTAGTATGTTCAGCGGAAAATTTGCCATAAAATTAATGAACTGTGCTCCGTTTTCATTCAAACTTCCTTTCAATAATATTTGTAGTACTTCAGCAAATACACGACTGACTTGAAGTTTGCATCTTTCTCGATTAGCATTCAATATTTGCACAGCTGGGTATATATGGTCCAGCAGCAATTGTGTCATATTTTCGAAATTGGTTGGTATGATTTTGCTGTTGTTGGGTTGTAAACTTTGCAGCCAACTCTGGAAAAGTTCAAAGTACATAATGAAATCAGAATTAATAAATACATAAGTATATGTTCGATTACCAACCTTTAGAAAGTTGCATTCGGCATATGGTAGCACTTCCAAGTACTCCTGAACCTGCGCTTCTATGCCATCCATTGTTTATGCTGCTACAGCAATTCAGTGTTTAACAAATTATTATATATTTGCTATAATGCTGTACTCTTTAGCAATAGCATCTAACTAATATGACTATATATACAATAAAAAATGCATTTATTTTATGTAATTGCATATCATTTTAAATCACAACAATATAATTCCGATTGCTACAACTCTGCACTCAAGTCTTTCACTCGCTTTTAATTGCTCTATTGCTATTTCATTGCGAAATTTTTCTAATAAAATTGGATGCTATGCGGGAGAAGTCGGAGAAAAGTAATGCAATTCCAGAAATGTATGTAATTTTCCTTTGTTTAATTTTCACATCTGTTATCAGCTGATATTGTTTTGATGTGCATAGAAGAAAATATATTTGGCGTTGCCAGGTAGCATATTTTTATGATTTACCTTCCCAGGTAATAAAATGTGTTATTAATAAAAAATGCAAAGATATGCTGCAATAAACAATAGATTTCAATAGACATTAATATACAACCGATCGAAAAATATAAAGAATAATATATTGAAATAAATAATAAACCAAAATTTATATTAAAAACCAAGAGCGCCATCTTATTGTGACTTCTTGAAGAACTAAACAGGTAAAGTACACGTCAGTTTTTGTAAATATCACATTGTCATCGAATTGTATTCTTGATTTTTCCAGAATTCCAAATATTTATTTACTGAAATTACACAAAATTTATTGTTATTATTAGACAAGCAATCAGCAATTGTGACGCCATTTCAGAATGGTGTATATAGACCGAGGTAAATTGTTTAAGATATTCATGTATGAAATACATTAAAAATTAATTAAAACAACAGATGGTCGGGTCTTGGAGCGGAGACCATGGAGTGTGGCCCGTGTGATGGAGATTTTTACAAGCATTTGGCTTGTGACTGTCACCTTGTAAGTAAATTCTTAGAACTCGTAATATGGTGTAATGTACTCATAAACCTACATACACATATGTTCAAATTTCAGCTTTAGAACACTAATGGCTCCCTTCATGAATAATGACAATCCGCGCAGTAATACGCGACCGAGTAGATGGGGAACCGGTGGTGGAGGTGGTCCCGGTGGAGGTGGTGGTGGTGGACGAGGCGGCGGTAATGGTGGCGGCTTCAATCAAGGCCTTCGTCCAAATCGTCGCATCGGACGTGTTGTTAATACATCAATGGATTGTAATATACCTGGTGGCGGATGAGCACGGTAACGTGTCCAAGCCATTTATGACGTTGCATAAAGTTTTTCAGATGAAGAATTACTTTACGCACGCTTGGACACAACAGACTTAATCATCAACCCCAAAAGCACTGTTAAAACTACTCGAAACTTTTGACACCGCCGGCAGTGCGTTATACTTTGTCGATTTTTTGGCATATATTGCTTCTATGACGATCAACTTTGCAACCCTAAGTTGGGAGGAGTTTTTCTGAACATTATAAATCGACAAAGTGTAATTAGTGAGGCTTACTCTAATAGCTAAATATACATGTACATGTAAATATAACAAATATGCTTTAATACATAGTCAAGATCAGTGCAATAGCCATGCTTTCGAATACATACTTATGTTACTAAAGATAATTTTTGTGAATATAGAAAATATTTTCCGTCTCAATGGAATTTATCAGCAGTAAAGAAATTTAAAGTTTTTTTGTGTCAAACGTTTGGAGGGTACTCAAATCTATTGCATAATTACCACAGCAAAACAAATTGTTTTGAATATGAGCTACAGGAACTTTAGAGTTTCCTCTACAGACAAGGGTTATTGGCATGATAGAAAGACTAAATCCTGAAAAGAGAAAAACACCATCAAACCAGCCAGCTAGTCATGGTTTCCGAAACTCCATTACTTATACTTAAAGTGAGCACTTTTATTTTTGCGCATGCGCCTGCGTGTTTACTTTCCCATTTATAAAAAAAAAATTCTTAATTAACTACATAAATTACAACAATAAATAATCGACTTATTTCAACTTAAAAATCTATCCGAGCCTTTTTCGTGCATACATTCTCGGTCCAAAATGCATTTATATCTTCATAGACTTGTGTACGTCTAACGGTAGGTTTTGAGTGAATACGCTCACATAGCTCGCAATATGGTAACATTTGGAGGCCGCCGTCATTAGCCTCGACCCTGTAATAGCGCCGCCACCAAAAGTACTTGGCATACTCGTAGGGATGCTCACTCAAGTAGTTGAGGTATGCAGCCAGTGATGAGGCGTTTTTGAAGTCCTGCGCATCAATGTAGGAGTGTGGTGGCGCGAAATGCGTGTAATTTGCACCACCATAGACCACGGGCACAATGTGTCGCTGCAGCGCGTTAAAAAACTTTTCCGTCACATAATCCTTGCAGAGGGAATTCTCAAAACTCAAATAGAATTTGTAATCTTTGTCGAGCAACTCATCGCAACTTCTGTTGAAGCGTTCGCATCTGTAAGAGGAGAAAAAAATTAAATTATTTCCAGTTTAAGTCTTACGACCGACTTTGATCTCCTTTATTAAACCCTTATACACCCCAGAGATAATCTAGGGAAATTATGGAGGGAACGCTTCTCCAGTCTGCTGAATGGCAGAGAAAGCATAACACCAGGAGATAGTGAACCTAATTCCCCAATCGATGGCGATGGAGCAGACGTTCCGTTGTCCGACCATGAAGAAATTGTAATACCAGACGGGTCAGCAGAACCACAAAACAGCAGGAGCCGACGAACTGCCGGTCGAGCTATTCAAATATGGCGGCGAAGAACTGATAAGGAGCATGCATCAGTTTCTTTTTAGAATATGGTCGGACAAAAGCATGACCGATGATTGGAATTTAAGTGTGCTATGCCCAGTCCATAAAAAGGAATCGGCGCCTACTACCGTCGGATAAACCACCTCAACATCGCGATTAAGGTTCTATCGGGCGTATCGTGTGAAAGATTAAAGCCCACCGTCAACAAACTGATTGTACCTTATCAGTGTGGCTTTAGACCTGGCAAGTCAACAACCGACCAGATATTTATCATACGCCAAATCTTGAAAATGACCCGTGAAAATGGAATCGACACACACCACCTCTTTGTTGGTCTTAAGGCTGCTTTTGACAGCACGAAAAGAAGCTGCCTTTATGCTGCGATGTCTGAATTTGGTGTTCCCGCAAAACTAATATGGCAGTGAAAACTGACGTTGAGCAATACCAAAAGCTCCGTCAGGATCAGAAGGAACTGTCCGAGTCATTCGATACCAAACGAGGTTTCAGATAAGGCGACTCTCTACCGTGCGACTTCTTCAATCTACTCTTGGAGAAAATAATTCGAGCTTCAGATCTAAATCGAGAAGGCACAATCTTTTAGAAGAGTGTACAGCTGCTGGCGAACGCCGATGATATTGATATCATTGGCCTGAACAACCACGCCGTTAGTTCTTCTTTCTCCAGGCTGGACAAGGAAGCAAAGCAAATGGGTCTGGCAGTGAACGAGGGTAAGACGAAGTATCTCCTGTCATCAAACAAGCAGTCGTCGCACTCGCGACTTGGCACTCACGTCAATGTTGACAGTCATAACTTTGAAGTTGTAGATATTTTCGTCTATCTTGGAACCAGCGTAAACACCACCAACAATGTCAGCCTAGAAATTAAACGCAGGATTACTCTTGCCAACAGGTGCTACTTCGGACTGAGTAGGCAATTGAGAAGCAAAGTCCTCTCTCCACAAACAAAAACCAAACTCTATAAGTTACTCATAATTCCCGTCCTGCTATATGGTGCAGAGGCTTGGACGGTGACATCTGGTGAGCGGACGTTACAAGTTTACGATAGAAAGGTTCTGAAGAAGATTTATGGTCCTTTGCGCATTGGCACCGGCGAATACCGCAGTCGATGGAACGATGACCTGATGGAACGATGACCTGAGACAGCGGCTAAACTGGCTTTTTCACGGATGGATCGAAGCTCAATGGTAAGGGTGCCCGCAGAGTGGACGCTTAAAGCCGAGCCGAGCGCATTTTCCCATTTACGCAACACGTGAATTTCCGCTCGGCTCGGCTCTAAGCGTCCACTCTGCGGGTACCTTAAGGTTGATGGAGGAGTCTTCGGTCGGTAGCTGTCAATCAACTCATGTTTCAGACCGCCAGTCCGCTGTAGTGCTTTTCAAACAGAAATGGGCATCATCAAGGTAGTATCAAATGAACTTCTTCGAAGTGCGGCTTCTTTTAGTGAGGTATGCATGCATTCACTCCAACAGTAGCGCTGCTAAACAGGCTTTGAACTCGCTAATAGTGAAAAGTAGTCAAGGGATGCATAATCTCACTAGCAGTAGCATCAACCCTTCCATATTAAACTTGTCTGGATGCTTGACCGTAGTGGAATCGTCGGAAATTGTTAAGCCCATGAGCTTGCAGCAACAAAGTGCACCCTCATTCTGATTCTATCAGGATATAAATGAAGAGAGTTCCCCTGCTTTCGTGCATGCGGGTGCTGGATTTATGGGTCTGGCGAGAGCTGAACAAACGTTGATCAGCAAGTAGCACTTGTGGGGTTGCGAGCGCCTTCTGGCACAGAGTGGAACTTAAAAGTTCCATTCAACTGCTAGTTCTTAGCAGGACAAACATCGCCGCAATGATAAGAGGTGCTTTAACTGGACACTGCCCCATTGGCACTGACGCGAAGGGGCTAGTGACGCAACTTGTCAAAAATATAATGAGGAAGATGAGGTGGATACATCTAGATACTTTCTCTCCACTGTCCAGCTTTCGCTAGGCATCTTGGCTGCCATACTTTCTAAGAACCCGCCGAATTGGCTGGAATCGATATTAGCCACCTCAATAAAATTGTGGCAGGCTCTGCACCTTCTATCGGTATGTGACGATGCATGCTTGGGTGTTCTGGACACCACAACAGACAGGCGTATCTAACTGTCCAAGTTTGATTATTCGTAATCTTATAAAAAATCAACTTACGGGGTTTGCCCGGAAAGTAATAGGTCTGATTTTTTTCCGACGCGACTGGATTCGGTAGAGGGAAAAATGAGCAAATCTAAAGGGAAAACGATGCTCATTGTCTTTTTTGACATCAAAGGCTTCGTCCACCATGAATTTGATCCTCCTGGACAAACCGTCAACGCCAACTTTTGCTTGGGATTCCTCAAGAGACTGAAACGAAAGGTCAATCGACTCCAACAAAACATCGCTGCCGATAGGATGTTGCACCAACGCCCTGGCTCACACCGCCTTTCTTGTGAACAACTACCTAACCAAGGCCGGCATGCCACCATTCCCCCACCGCCCTACAGCCCAGCTGTGTCACCCGGACTTTTTTTCCTTGCCTGAATGGCAAGCATTTTGAGACGACGGAGGGGATCCAAGCAGCATGCACCTCGGCTCTCACGGTTATTCCGAAGAATGGAATGCCTTCCGTGCGGCTTCAATATTTGGAAATCGCGGCAGAACTGCTTCGACGCAGCAGGAGCCTTTTTTGAAAATATTTAAAGAATTGTAACGATTGGTTCAATAATTTTTTTTTTAAATCGACTCAGTCTTATTACTCCCCGGACAAATCCTGTATACTATATACCTATCTTGCCATAACTAATAAGTGAAGTTCATCAAAACTTCGCTGTTATCTGTCTGTATGTATAGTATGTTATGTTGTAAACATATTTCAGCTCTTCTACAATTGTTTCTATTATCTTTGAGTACCTAATGAGTGTACGACATTGTCGAACACACCGACACTATTCGACACATTGCAAACACAACAAACAATTTACCTCAAGGTTCCACACTTGCCATACACATCCACTTGCACGTGCGCCTGCAGCGCATTCACTAAGCGCTCCCGCCGCGAGGCCACCTCACAGTTGGACACAAACCAAGCGGCCATTTTACGCTTTCCTTCAATTAACGATAACAAATCCGCATCGTTTTGCGTCCACGCCACCTCCTCCGCTGGCCATATTGGATCTAGCGCCGGCGCAATAATTTGACGCGTTGCAATCGTTCTTACCACATTGTAGCTCCACACCACGTCCGAGTCAAGGCGATAACTCAATGTGAGGTTGTAGAAATTCCGCTCGGCCTGGAAATTGTGCCAGGTGTGCTCTGGCGATTCTAATTGTGCGAACACATACGACTGATTGGGCGCACGTTGTGGTGGTGTGCCGTTGAACAGCGGAAATTTACGCGCCGTATGAAAAACGATCGCTGCATAATCGACGACGGAGGGCAAAAAGTCGTGCTGATTGGTGAATATGCAATTGACTTGTGGACACTGCGCGTGCAGCGTGTCCGCCGGTAAGGTCCAGCGCTTGTCCTCGAAGAAGCCATTCCAGAAGAGCACAACACTGCCGTGCGGCGCCGACAACTTCGACATGCGCAGGACTGTATTTCGTGCATTGTTGCGCGTAGAGATCACCAAAATGATGAGCGTCAGTAAGAATATGATGCAGATGATGGTGCGCAAAGCCACTTTTAGGCAGCGCGTATTACTGTACATCTGCTTGGATGTGTTGAAGGACATCACGCCCACTTTGTCGATATATATGCGTGGCACATAAGTAACTGTAGTTTTTTTATGAGGGTTTTGTAAATGACTGCTTTTGCACTGTGTAACACAATTGCTACTTTTTGTTATTTTTATTACTTGAACTATTAAAAAGCTATTTAAATTGTTTCGTGCAGTAATTTCCACGAGCTTAAGTTTTATTTCTCGAACACGAACTCAAGGTATTGCTCACTGTTCACTTTAGGCCGACTCGTTGGGGCTTAAGCTTCTGTTAGAATTCAACCGCTACAATTAGACTTTGTATGCGCTCACGGATTTTAATTTGAAAAAAATATAAATATATACACCACTATGAGCAGAAAATAGTAAGACTTTTTTCATCATTCTTAATTGATTCTTCAAAACCTAAACCAAACCCCACTCAAAGTAGTCACACTTGGCCCCAACACACTTCTGTCATCGTTTTTCCAATCCTCCGAACAGTTCCTAAAGTTCAATTTCCAGAACAGCCGTCAATGCGCGTAGCGATTCACGTTTAATGTCTTCAATTGACTCAAAACGGTTTCCTCGGAGCAGACGTTTGAGTTTGCTGATAAGCCATAAGTCACACAGAGCTAAATCCGGCGAATACGTTGGTTGCGGTCTGGAATTCGTTGTAAATTTGGCGAAAAAACTTATGAAGAATCCATGCAGTATGCGACGGTGCGTTATCGTGGTGCAAGAACCAAGAGTTGTCGGCACATAACGGGTTTTTCATCAGGAACGCTGGAAAAGTAGATCAATAGGGACAGCAAACGACGACATATTTTTTTCCTCTCTTCTGACATTTCTCTTCAGTAAGATTTGCCATTTCGCCATGGAAAGATATACGATCCAACAACGAGTCGAAATTATTAAAATTTACTACCGAAAACGGAGTCAGTGGCTTCAACTTTAAAAACGCTAGGTGCAATTTATGGTCGTCATAATCGTCTTGTCAGATCAACAATTGAGCGTTTAGTGGAAAAATTTGAATCCACAGGCACAGTACAAAATCTTACCGTGTTAGTGAGACAAAGAAGTGCCCGTGGTGTCGAGAGTATTGCTGCCGCTAGCGCACCAATTGAGGAAGACCCAAATAAGTATCTCACAAGTCGTTCTCAAGCGTTGGGCATCTCTGCGACGTCGTTGTTTCGAATTTCGCGAAAAGATCTTGACCTACATCCTTACAAGATCAAGTTGACCAAAGAACTGAAGCCGCTTGACCACCAGCAGCTCGTATGTTCGTGAATTGGATTAAGCAACAACTTTAAAATGATCTGGATTTTCATCGAAAAATCATCATGAGCGATGAGGCTCATTTCTTGCTGAATGCATTCGTCAATAAGCAAAATATGCGTTATTGATCAGGCAGCAATCCACACGTACTTCATGAGTCACCATTGCATTCCGAAAAAACTACGGCTTGGTGCGGTTTATGGACCGAGGCGTCATTGGGTTGTACTTCTTCCGTGATGAGATGATCAAGCCCGGTACGTTACTGTGAATGGGAATCGCTACCGCTCAATGATAGCCGAATATTTGTGGCCTGAATTGGATGATATGGACTTGGACAATATGTGGTTCCGACAGGAACCATGCCACACAGCGATTGTCACAATCGATTTATTGAAAACCAAGTTTGATGAACGTGTTATCTCCGAAGTGGCCCGGTCAATTGGTCACCTCGGTCGTACGATTTGAGGCCGTTAGACTATTTTCTGTGGGGCTACGTCAAGTCTATGCTCTATCCAACAAGTCAGTGACGATTGATGGACTTTGCACGAATATCGAACTTGCAATTTGCAATAGTATCGGCCGATTTATGCTTGAAAACCGTCGAAAATTGGGCTCAGCGTCTGGACTTCTGCAAGCGTGTCCCTGGTGGCCATGCAAAAGATATCGAGTTCCATACATAATTTCATCGAATGTGCTTTTACAGGGATAAATAATTTTATTGATATCCGAGCAGTTTTTGTTGATTTAAAAAAAAAACAGCGCGCTTTTTGAAAAATCAGTTAATTCCGCCCTGTTTTTACGTATAGCTTCACGCAACCGACGCATAACACTCAAATAGTATTCCTTGTTGACAGTTTGGCTAGTGGGAGGGAATTTGGAGTACATCACGCCTCGATAATCGAAGAAAAATTTTCACATAACCTTGATTTTTAACTTGCTTCGAGGTGAGTTTTCGGCTTCGGCTCACATTTGCGCCATATTTGGACGATTAAGTGTGTGTTTCCGGGTCGTAAGTATAGATCCAAGACTCATTGCCAGTAGTAATACGTTTCATGGCAGTTTGGTAGTCGGAAAGCATTGTTTCACAGACGTTAACGCGATGCTGATTTTCTAAATAATTGAGTGATATTGGAACCAACCGTGCTCTCACATTTCTTAGGTCGAAATGAACTTTCAAAATGGGTTTCACTGATCCTTCCAATATTCCCACGATGCCAGTAAGATCTCTGACTGTCAATTGTCGATACTCAAGCACCAACTTCTTTATTTTATTGACGTGTTGATCATCAGTTGTTATTGATGGTCGTTCTGGACGTGGTTATTCGTCAACGGGTGCTCGACCTTCCTTGAATAATTTGTACAAATCGAAAACACTTGCTCGCGACAAAAAATTATCACCGAGGGCCTTTGCCAACATTCTGAACGTTTCGGCAACAGAAATGTGATTCCGCACACAAAATGGAACTTCTTTGTTGAATAAGAACAGATGTCACTGACGGTTATACCAACCTAGAAACCAAATATTTCGACGAATGAGTTTTCGCGCGAAATTGAAACTAAAAGTCTTACTATTTTTTGCCCACAGTAGATATATATTTTTGCGCTTTTGATAATTTGTAAACACAATGCTTTGAAATCTATACATATATGTATATTTTCTATTTATATTCACTTTTATTAATTAACTTTTATTAACATATCTAGACTTTTAATACTCCAGCATTAACCTTTTAAATAAAAGCTCACGACTTTTTTAAATATTTTTATTTTAAACTCACGTATGTCTAAACCCGATTTCTCTGTGCGACAATGAGAACTAAAGACCACCGATAGAAACGCTTATCGCAGATATTCCAATATTGGTAAAGTTATCAGATAGTAAACCCTTATTGGTTATTGACACGCCTGTATGAGACTACATATGTATATATTTATAAATATGGATGTGTTATATCTTCGAGTGTCTGTCCACATGTTGTTAGAAGCACGCTGCACTGATCGACAATTCTCACTTTTTGCCGTTTGAGTGTTAGTAATTTTATCAACCACGACGGTACAGATAAGAACTACTCATAACTGTAAGGCCCAAACGAATTTATTTGATTTAATGTTGTACATGTGTACATATATAAAGCACACCACAGTTGCGCAGAAAGTTGGTGCTTAAGCAGTAAAGTAGTGTTATCTACCCCACCGAAAAATATTTGAGAACGCCTAGTTTGTTATATAGGGTGTTTATTTAGAGCCACGAATGAAACGAGCTGCCAAACTTGCATAGCAGTTGTAAACAAAGCTTTCAGCCATCTTCGTTCAGTGTAGCCAGGTTCTTCTCCACCTGGTCTTTCCAATGGAGTCTTTCCCTGCTTCCCCCGGCGGGTATTGCGTCAAATACTTTCAAGGATGGAGTGTTTTCATCCATTTGGACCACATGACCTAGCCAACGTAGCCGCTGTCTCTTAATTCGCTGAACTATATCAATGTCGTCGTATATCTCTTACAGCTTATCGATCCATCGAATGTGATATTCGGTGTTTCTAATGCGCAAAGGACCATAAATCTCTGAGGAAGATTTCTCTTTTCTTTCTCTTGAAAACTCGTAATGCCGTTTCATCAGATGTTGTGATCGTCCAAGCCTCTGCATAGCAGGACGGGAATGATGAGTGATTTATAGAATTCGATCTTTGTTTGAACTTTACTTCTCAGTTCCCTACTCAGTCCGAACTAATACATGTTGGCTAGACTTAATCTGAGTTAGATTTCGAGATTGACGTTGTTGTTGGTGTTAATGCTGGTTCCAAGTTAGACTGTCAATAGTGACTTGGAAGCCAAGTCGCGAGTTCGAAGATTGTTTGTTTGGTGACAGAATATAATTCGTCTTGCCCTCGTCCACTACCAGACCCATTTTCTGTTTACGACACGAAAAAAATATCTGGCGATTTTTACGATTCAATAGAATTGAACAGCGAGTGGGCTTGATAATTTTGTGGAATTTAATGGAATCATAGCTATAGAATCGTTGAAAATATTGCAGAAGTGTTTTGGAGCGCCTACTTTCTGACGAAGAGAAGTATTGTTGCCAAGAATTCAGTGAATGTTGGGAAATCATCGAAAACTTGCCCCATACGAGCCGCCTATCCACCTCTATTAATAATGACAACATCAGAAAAGTTAGCACAAACTGTGCTGGAAAATTAACGTATTGGCATCAGAGAGATAGCAGATGGACCTCAATATCTATTTTCGATCTAATCAATAAATATTGTTTAATGTTTTGGATATGAAGCGTGTAAATACTAGATTCCAGCACAAGATCTGGAAAAATTACGTCGACATACTATGGTAGCTTTAGATAGCAGAGTGAAAATACCAGCCTTGAACTCATTTACAGTGCGTTCAGTCAGTGCGGTTGGTCGAAGAATGTCTAACTTCGCTATCTCTAGCAGCGAGAGTTTTTGTGATTAGACTGGTATGGGTGCCGGGCCACAGCGGAATCGCAGGTAATTGCAAAGCTGATGAGCTATCAAGGAAGGGCACCCTAGAATTTTTATGGGTTGAATGGGAACGGGTCGATGGTCCTGCATCCTCTTTTGTTCTACTACTAGATAGCTGGGCCTCGCGGATGCTTGGCCAACGCTGGGCCAGTATTGGTACTTGCGCGGTCTCAAAAGCCTTTTGGCCCAAGATAGATCGCAGGAGATCCAGTGATCTCTTTGCCCTCAGTAAGGCTAACCTCTCAGTAGTAGTGGGACTCTTAAGAGGCCACTGCCTTATTGGTATGGGAATCTTACCGAATGCCGACTGCAGAAGTTGTTTGGAAGAAGATGCGGTAGAAAAAAACCAGCACTTCCTTCTTGACTGTCCCGCGTTTGGGAGGTCAAGACCTAGACACTTGGGGCGCATACCTTCGGACATTCCACCGAACTGGCGGGTCTTGACGTTAAGCGCCTTTGTAATTATATATTGGCTACAAAGCGTTTCGCCAATCTGTAAGTCCGAGCACGGGAGTTCTTTTTTCAATGGCTTCACAAAGGACTACATTAGTAGTCCACTTTTGATCTCTGATCAGCCATCTAACCTAGCCTAACCTTGCGAATGGCGCTCCAAAAATGAGCCGAAACAGTAAAAACCAAATTCGCTGAAGACGCTGAAGGTCATCCTAGTCGAGGCTTATGACTAATGTATGGAAAATTAGATTAAGCGTTAACATGCTTGTATTGCCTGAGGAGCTTTTTTTGAAGAATAAAAAGTCTATTCACTAAAAAAGTACCCTTTATACGAATTCGATCAGAATGACGAATGGATTTACTGATATCAGATTTCCGTCCGTGGTAGCGATTACTCATAAAAAAATTAGGTATAAAAATGGTTTTTAGATAAGAATTTTGGTACGCTTTAAATAGAAGGCAAGGCACAAAGAATGCTTTCATTCGGGTCCACATAATGTGCAGACACATAAGTTTGTGGGTTAATCATTGACAAAAAAAACTACTCGTTCTATCCGTAACCGGCGGAAAAATCACTTTTAATAGCATTAAGAAACAATGTGAAATTGGAAAAAATTGGTTCAAACTACAAAAGTTGTTGAACTATTTAAAAGAATAAGAGTACCAACATAAAATTAGGTGGAGTGGGTGATAGATGATATGGATCAGTACGAAAATTATGTGCGAAGAACCGCAAAAGTAATTTTGTTTTAAAATAGTCAATAAGTTGTGGTGCAAAACATGATATAATCGAATCTTAGTTCAGTCAAAAAATCGACGAAATCGAACCATTACCACGCTTATTGATTTCCAGAAGATTATTTGATTGTATGATTGTAGCGTCCTTACAAATGTAGATCGTTGAAGACAGCAAACGACGCCATATTTTTTCCCGCTCTTTTGGCATTTCTCTTCAGTAAAGTTTGCCATTTCATCATGGGAAGATATACGATCCAGCAACGAGTCAAAAATATTAAAATTTACTACTAAAATTCGGAGTTAGTGGCCTCAACTTTAAAATCTCTACGTCTAATTTATGGTCGTCATAATCGTCCTGTCAGATCAAAAATGGAGCGTCTAGTGGAAAAAATTTGAATCCACAGACACAGTACAAAATGTTCCCTTGCCAGTGAGGCAAAGAAGTGTCCGTAGTGTCAAGAATATTTCTGCCGCTAGCGCATCAATTGAGTAAGACTCAAATCCGTCTCTCACACGTCGTTCGAAAGCTTTGGGCATCTCTGGCACGTCGGCCTACATCCTCACAAACAGGGACAGAACAGAATAGAAGCCGCTTGACCACCAGAATCGTCGTACGCAATATTTTCAATAGATCTGTCGAGAAAATTTGGCTGGAGATTCTATCCTTATATACTAAATATGTATATATGACATCGGTTTAAACCTTTCACTGGCCTCTAAATACATAATACTTGTGCCGATTTCTCGGCTAAAGAAGAATTACAAGATATCGCAAAAATTAGTTTGGAATATCTAACATTAGTTTTAATCAAAAAATTGTAAGTCCACATTGACCTTCTTTCGAAAAGCAATAACCATATGTTAATGTGACCCTAGGACGCGACGCAATCCTCATTTACTTATCTAATGTGACTCTAAGTGATCCTCTGAGCAATTTAATGACGAAGAAAATATATAAAGTTGATTTGCAGCGAAGCTTGATACCCTTTACAGCTACATTTTTTATAGCAAAAAAGTGTATAAGATCTTTATCTTGATTTTGCTCGATTTTTAATGGCGGTTAAATGCTACTGTGGTCCGATCTGAACAGTCAATCAACAGAACAACGGATATCTTGTCAAATAAAAAAGTTCTCCTACACAAGGACTTGAGTTTGATTGTTCAGATTGTATGACTGATAAATCTTATAGTGGTCCGATATCTGGGTACCGACGAATGAGCAGCTTCTCGGCGACAAAGGACGTTTACAAAATTTCAGATCGATTCTCAAAACCTTCGGAATCGAGTCAGTTCATCATACTGATCATTTATATCTGCATGTACTTTATAGGGTCACCGACATTTCTTTCTGGATGTTGTAAAGTTCATGACAAACTTAAATTACACCGTTAAGGATAAAAAAACCACGAATTACTTTTCTGCGGTTTCGTCAATACGAGAGTACGTTAAAGCTGTGATGATCGTGAACTCTACAGCAGTGAAAGAACTTTCACTATATCTAGTACATAACGTAAACCTTCATCCATACTTTCGTATGTCTTTATTAATCTCGTAATCAGTTACATTTTTTGTGCATTACAAATTTATCGGTTCATTGCGCTCGCCGCGTGCGTTAAGACCCTTAATTCGAAAGATCTCGCCACAAGATGTTGTTGCATTACCCGAATCTACAGATGTCACATAAAGTTCATTGTACTGGGCGCCGCCAAAGGTCGCAGACGATATTGAACTGCAAGGTATTTCAAAGCGTTCAACTATACTCCATTTCCTGTCGCGATGTGGTGAGATAAGTTGAAGTGGAGTGTGTGAATATATGTAAATACAGGTGCAAATAATTGTGTTAATATTTATTGAACAGCGAAAATTATTACCTGGTGCAAATTTTCAATATTTTGTTGCTACCGTGTACAACAACGTAGAGATAACCAGATGTGTCTATAGTCATGCCGTCCATGACAATCCAACCGCTGTTATTGGGTGGGAACTCACTTACATCGAGATGAAAAACGACTTTTGGATTCACTGCAAGAAAAAAGATATATATAGCCTACAATTGATGTTATGATTACTTTCGAAGTAGTATATTTCGTGAACTACCTGTACGTCCAGTTTTTAAATCGTAATCGAATCGTATGATATCATTTCTGCCACTATCCACGTAATAGTACTCTTTGCGTTTATAATTCCATGCCATGCCATTCGAGAGATTTACATTGGCTAAAATCCTTTCTAGTTTACCGTTAGCGAATTTATACAAATTTCGATCACTAACACCCGTAGTGACGAAATCACAATTAACAGTGCCGGTAAAGAGGCGTCCTTTGGCATCACATTTCGCATCGTTTAGACATTTGTTGTTGCCACTTGGATTCTCTGTCTCAACTTCAAACAACCTTTTAACGACGTGACACTTCGTGGCGTAGCCATCCCAGTAAATTTGTGCGGCAAGCCGATTGAGACCAACAGCAAATAGTTTGTCGGAATTTTTATATGGTATAATAAAGGAAACTCGTCGGTGATTTGCTATGGATTGGAAAATTGAATAGTGGGAAATAGAGTATTGAAAGTAATCATAAGTTGTGCGGTGGTATTTTCTTACTTTTCTTTGAAATTTCATTTCGGACATTTTATGAGATACTTTCTAGAAAATATCAGTTCCGTGGACCTAACCTCTATACTCAGGACACCTTAAAATATTGTTACCATCATGTAAGCACCGTGCTACTATCGGATTTGCGGGAAAATGTAAGGCTGATGAGCTTTCTATGACAGCTACTTCAGTCTCAATAACTTCGGAATTGTGTAGGAGCTGCCGTTCACTACTGGACTGTTGGGCTTCAGACCAGCTCAGCAAGCGTTAGTCAACTACTAGCAGCTGTGCAGTCGCAAGATCCTTCTGGCCTAGGGTAAATCGCAAAAGGTCTAGGGAACTTTTTGCTCTAGCAAGGGTCACCTTTCAATGGTTATAAGAGTCCTAACTACACACCACCACCGAACACCAGGTGAAACGACCAAAGTAGAAATAAAACACCTAAGCAGATTTGTGATAGGTTCAGGATGCTTTGTCAATAGGTAATATTCAACCACATGAGTTTTTTCGTCTGGTTTTGCAAAGGTTTAAACATAACAGTCCCTCCGCTATAATGAGGAGTCATTCATCTATCCTAACCTAGAGTACATATTTTAACAGACGAAGAACGTTATAATTATTCTACTTCAAGGTTTTTATCTATTACTTTTCTTCTGGGAGTGGCCAGAAATTGTTTTAGATATGGGTTAAGAACCTCACCACCTTCGATCTTAGACCACGTATCACCTGGGTGGCCTACAAACATCCGTTTGGAGATGTGCTAAAATTAGAAGGCCGTGACCTAATCTCCTAGACCTAAAACCAAAGTCTATAAATCGCTCATTATTCTCGTCCTGCTTTATGGTGCAGAAACGTGAACGATGCCGACATCTGATGGGACGCGACTAGAAATTTTCGAGAAAAGAGATTTTTCGGCAGATTTTTGACCCTTTAAACATAAGAGATGGTGAATACCGCAGACGATGGAATGATGAGCTGTACGAGTTATACAAAATCCAGCTTTGAAGGTGTTCGATGCTGTACATGGTGGAAGGAGAAGATCTCTACTCTGTCAGGAAGAGAGCTCCGTGGACAGTGATGTGATTTCGCCATTTCCAACTGGCGTCATACTACGAGAATATGCAACGAGTGGGCGCTATTATTAATTCGACTATGATCCCGACTTACTTTTAAGTTTACTTAGATTAGGTTAGTTTTGATATTATGAGTATACAATACCTACCTATTTGACATTTGTGGGTCCTCCCGGTTATGGAATCATAACGCGCCACTTCACCAGTACCCATATCGACATAGTATAAATTCGGGTACTTCCAATGTGGTCCTTCTCCCATACTCACTCTAGTGCCTTTCAATGCTTCGACCTCGTAGTTAGCCTGTGGTTCGTTAATGAAAGTAAAGGTCTTGATATTTTCATTATGTTTAGTGAAAACTTACCGCATCGCTACAGACATATAGACGAAATATCAACGTCCCTATAAATAGATTGAATTTGTATGTTAGTTAATTTTAATGGATTATTTTAAAGTTTACCTGTTAAAATAAGGCAGCAATTCACTGTTTGAGACATCTTCCAAAAATTCAAGACTAAATCGTCAGCATATTTTAATAGTTCCACACTTTTTAAGCAATTACACACTAAATTTCAAATTCTCCGCAGATGTCTATTTATACTTTTCCGAAATATGAAAACTGAAAATGACACTGTAAAACTTTTTTTTTTTTAATTTCCCACTTGACCTTCTCATTTTGAATTGATTTCAAAACACTTGTATTCTTCTCAAGCTCGTACAATAGTCGCTTATTCATTTTTCATTTTCAGGACTTTACTCTATTCATAATTACCGCTCGCAGTCATAATTTTTCAAAAGCTTTTCATATTTTCGAGCAGAGCTTTATTTTGTGTCTCTCATCTTTTTTAACTACAGGTATCCCAACATCGATTGTCTAGTAATTTAAGGTTAGTAAACGTGAAAAATGCAGCCTCGGAATAATAATGACTCAAATTTCTACCCAGAAGCGACAGTCAGTATAATAATTCTACTTAACATCAGGGTTACGATAAGAAATCGCTTGACTACCTTGAAATTGTCAATTTTGAGTACAATTTGTCTCCCGAGCACTCGAAGAACCACTTGGTCATCGTAAGTCATAGGTCAGGATTATGACGACCATAAATTAGACGAAGCGTTCTTAAAACCACTGACTCCGAATTTAGATAGTAAATTTTAATAATTTCGACTTGTTGTTGGATCGTATGTCTTTCCATGATGAAATGGCAAATCTTACTGAAGAGAAATGTCAAGAGAACGAGGAAAATATGGCGTCGTTTGCTGTCCCAATCGGGCTACTTTTGTAGCGTTCCTATTTAAAACCCTGTTATTTCGGAAAACCAGGAAATTGTTGTTGACGTTTGGAGGGTACGAATATAATTGTTTTAAGCAGGTCGAAACCTTCAAACCTCGCTGATAGACACACTCTTCAGTCAAATTTTTATCCAATAATCACTGCTTGACGTGAAGACTCTCACTCCAGTCGTATAAAAATAGATACATAAAAATTTTACAATTTACCGTTACGTATAAAAGAAAACGATTGACCTTCGCCAAAATTTAAATGCATTTTTGTATTATTTCCAGTAATTTTGACATGAAACTCTTCACATAAAGTAACTGTAAACGATTATAATTGAACCTTTGCCATAGGTAAACCCTTAGCGCCCAAGCCGGTAATCTTGTAAGTGGTGCCTGCTGGTGGTGGTTGATCGAATTGGGCTGATGTTGTTACATATAAGATATCGAGATTGGGACCACCCCAGGCGGTAGATGTGATTTGCTTGCAGGGAAACTTGATTTCCAAGAGAACTTCACCGGTGCTAAACAGAAAAAAAAAATAAAAAAGACGATTTAAATTTGATATCTGTGTGATCCAATAAAGCATATATATGAAGACTTACCTTGGATTGACCTTGTATAAGGTGTAGCCATTGTAAGTGGCCACATAAATATTACCATCAGTGTCTATGGTCATACCATCGGGCAACAAATTGCTTTCTGGACTTGGTCGGCGCACATCGAAAACGACCTTCGGTTTAGCTGAATTAATGAAAGTATAACAAATTTATGTATTTCTAGTGAAGACTTTCTCAAATCACAACAAGCGCGTGCTTACTTGGTACACCAGCTTCAAGATCATAATCGTATTCCTTCACTTCATAGTCAGCTGTATCTATAAAATAGAACTTATTTGTCTTCTCGTTCCAAGCCAAACCATTGGAGATGCCGATATCGGTCTTCACTACCGTTATTGTGCCATTATCATATTTATACAATTCACCCCAGCGATCTTTGTATGCATCGCCAATATAACGCATGGTGCCGGCAAAGAGACGTCCTCGCGGATCAGCTTTGGCATCGTTAAAACGATTAACAATATACCGATCTTCTTGTTGCACTTCGAAGAGTACACGGTCTACCTTGCTTGTCGGCGAAACACCATCCCACGTGACGACTAGTACACGACGACTAGATCCAACAACAAATTTATCCTTTTGTCCTTCGATCGGCACAATGAAGGAGGTGAATTGGAGATCCTCAACTTTGCTACGGTACACCTTATCCTCCTGGTAGTCGTAGCGCAGTATCCAGCCAGAATCAAGAGAAACATAGTATAGACTCTGCGTCTCAATATCCCAATGGGGACCTTCACCGAGGTGCGCATATGAGTCGGGCAAAGGTTCGATTTGGTAAGGCAGCTGTGTTTGGAAGATATGAGTATTGAAAAAATTTCGGAATTCGTAAGAAACCTGTTATATTTTTGTGTTAATCTAGTAATTAGGACAATATTAGCTTTAGTTGGTATTATATATAGTGTTTCATACACAATTGGGTAAAATTAGCCTTATCTCTGTTTAAATATATATATATAGTATTGACGCATCAGCATTATTTTCTATTTTTTAAAGACAATGTAATTATAATATTACAACTTGTGTGGCTTATCGGCTTAACCTTTCAAAACCCGATGATTTATGAGAGCATCAACTGTAATTTGTTGCTGTTATTCATCGATGACTAACGACATTAGTTTGAATAAACAATTTTTCGTAGATGTTTTGGGTAGTCTAAAAAGTCTTTTCGTATTTCTAATCAAACTTCAATTATTTTTTATATTTATAAAAGCTTTAATGAACCAAATATGTACCATTTTGGTCGGTACATTATTTTATCAGTATAAAACTTTCTAGTTTCTCGGCGAAAAACTGCGTCAAGTAATTTTCACAGGCTTCTCTTGGGGCCAACTTTACTCCATTAACGGAGTTCTGCATTGACCGAAGCAAATGGCAGTCCGATGGTGCAAGGTCAGGGCTATACGATGGATGCATCAAAACTTCCCAGTCAAGTTCTCACAGTTTTGCCGAGTCATCAAAGATGTGTGTGGTCTAGCATTGTCCTGATGGAAGACGAAGGCCTTTCTGTTAAGGGGTGACAATTTCAGTATTTTTTTGCCATTAAATCGTGTTATTTTACAAAAGTAGTAATATGGTATTATTATATAATGTGTTGACTTGAAGGCACGAAAATTTCAAAAAAAAAAAGTGATGTAATTGTTTGTGTTGACCCAGTTCCAAAAAAAGGTACTTGCGGTGACAACTATAAGTCCTTGGCGATTCATCTAAAATCAATCGGACAAAAAAAATTATTTTTATAAATAGATAAACTCGGGCCTGATCGAAGGATTTGTTTTTTTTTTTTTTTCAAAATTAACAAAATGGCGGCCTCCGAAAATTGTTTTCTAAATTTTTGCGAAAAAATCAACAGTTAATTGGTCTTTAAAAATCGAAATTTTCGAAAAAA
The DNA here is from genome assembly GCA_037783105.1 of Bactrocera zonata. Lineage (NCBI taxonomy): Eukaryota > Metazoa > Arthropoda > Insecta > Diptera > Tephritidae > Bactrocera > Bactrocera zonata. The sequence continues at coordinate 665,566 of JBAWJQ010001789.1, read as the reverse complement.
TAAAAATCCTTCGATCAGGCCCGAGTTTATTATGTATTCTAAAAGCTGTATAAATTTTATTAAAATCTACTGAGCGGTTTTCGAGTTACAGTTGTCACCAGTTCAAAAAATATAGTTTTGAGAAAACGCGTTTAAAGTTTCACACTAGCGCTTTGAAGTGCCCAAGCTCTCTTTGTTATTTGTCGAATAACTCAAAAACTAATTATCGGATCAACGTGAAATTTTCAGAGATTAGTTTAAAGATATTACACTTAACGAAAATGCAAAAATAAAATAATAATTTTTTGAAAATTCTAACTAACCCTAACCCCTTAATCAGTTCTGGCCGTTTTTTTCGATTGCTTGCTTCAATCTCATCAGTTGTTTTCAGTAAAATGTAGAATAATCTTTTGAGGCGTCAATCCTGGCTCTGCGACCATTTCTTAAGCTTCACCACGTTTGGACCATGATCTTTTTCGCACATTATTGTCGATTTGATCCACTTTGCGTCTTATGTTACCATTCGTTTCAGAAAGTGTTCGATTTCATTTCATTTCAGCAAATAATCGCAGATGTTAATTTGGTACATTAAATTCTTCACAGATAATTCATGTGGTAAACATCGAGCTTCTTTAGCAACGTCAAAGCTGCTTATGTGATGGTCCTGGTCAACCTTTGACATAATTTCATCGACTTTTTCACCGATAGGTCGACCAGAGCGAGGTACAGCTTTCACACCGAAATATCCAGAACGAAACATTTAATTGTGTAGTAGTGGAGGACAAATTTTTTTGTGGCTTCTTTTATGTTATTTCACTCTATGGTGCAACACCATCCTTTCTTTACACTAAAAAACACCCTTGGCATGACACAAAAACATAGATTGGATTGTATTCTTATTTCATATTTTCAGAAATACCGTTGAATTATGGTTTTCCTCTGCCGCCGAAACCTCATCACTGTGTATTTGGAAAGCGTTTAAGCACACTAAAACCGAAATAACTACAAAATTCGGAAATCCCATAATTTTTTTCAAAATTACAAATTTTTTGTAGACACGACAATCCGTCGGTATAACTGTAAGTACGAGATCTTACGACCCCAATTTAACAAATCGAATAGAACTAAAGAGTTAACAGACCAAGACAAAACTGAAACCTTGGCTCGAGCTGCTGCGACACTTATAAACTATCACAGAGCGACACGAAAGAAAATAGTACACAATGCCATATATATACATATATATTATATATGTGTAGCTAATTGATTTGCAATCGCAAAATCAGTTGTTGTCGGAGATACACCATCCAGAAGTGCACACAAATAGTTTTTCAATGAATGAGCATTTACTTGCTATACATTTTAAAGGGGTGCTCAAGTCTGGAAATTTGAAAAAATCTAAATTTTTTTAGATATTTAAAAATATATCTCTAAAAGGATGATATCAATATCATCGGCATACGCCAGCAGCTGTACACTATTATAGAAGATTGTGCCTTCACTATTTAGTTCTGCAATTCGAATTATTTACTCCAAGAGAAGATTGAAGAAGTCACACCGAAGGGAGTCGCCTTCTCTGAAACCTTCTTTGGTATCGAACGGTTCGGAGAGGTCCTTCCCGATCCTGAGGGGGCTTTTGGTGTTGCTCAACGTCAGTTTACACAGCCGTATTAATTATGCGGGGATACCAAATTTAGACATCGCGGCATAAAGGCAGCTCCTTTTCGTGCTGTCGAAAGCAACTTTGAAATCGACGAAGGGGTGGTGCGAGTCGATTCTCCTTTCACGGGTGTTTTCCAAGATTTGGCACATGGTGAATATCTGTTCGGTTGTTGAAAGGTTTCACACAGTAAGCTCGATAGAACCTTATATGCGACGTTGTGGAAGCTTATCCAACGGTAGTTGGCGCAGATTGTGAGGTCTCTCTTTTTGGGGATTGGGCAAAGCATACTTAAATTCCAATCGTCAGCTATGCGTTCCGACCATATTCTACAAAGAAGTTGATACGTGCTCCTTAACAGGTCTTCGCCGCTATATTTGAATATCTGGGTCGGTAATCCATCGACCACCGCCGCTTTGTTGTTTTTTTTTTATAATTTTTTATTAATTTGTAATACATTTAAAAAAAAGGTTAAAAAACTTAAAAAAAAATAAAAAATTTTTGTGTAATAGTTCTGTTGCTTCATATGATTATAAAATTTCTTTCCTCTTTCTTTATTTAGTAACCTTAGTTCTTTCTCAGAAAGGAGTATTACGCGAAAATACTTCAGTCACCCCGGCTGTTGACTCGACCAGGTTTTTTTTTTTTTATAGAGCGTGACCGAAGATCGCCAACACAGAAAAAAGATCACGCAAAATTACAAAAAAGAAAGCGATGTCTTTGAAAAATCCTTCATATTTGGTTTCTAAGATGTGGCAACGCTTGTTTTCCTCATAATTATTAACACTCTAACCTTTTCAGCTATAAGTGTGATAAGTGATTTTTAAACTAACCAATTTGCTAGCTAAACACCACAAATTAAAAGTGAAGTGAGCTTATTTCAATGTTTGTCTGAAGAAGCTTTCGTATCAGCATATACCCCATTTATACCGGAACGCGTTGTCAGTCTCCGAATGTCAAAGTAATCGATGTCTTCTTCGGTGCTTGATTTACATTTTATAAAGTGAAAGTAAATATTAAGTTGAAATCGATGGTATTGTTCCTGATATACAGGATTTCAACACGCTCGTTCTACAATATTATTGCTGATTCCTAAAAAGGTACGGTAGTGCTGGGAGTAAAATTTAATGGTTCATTAATAGTCAGGGAATGTATGAGGTTATTATCAGATTTCAGGTGGTAAAGGTGGTGCTTGAAACTCTTGTCTTCAGCAAGTTTGGACGATATATGTAGCTTTAGTGGTTTGTCAGATATGTATGAACTTTAACCTTTCAGAGGGCGACATGCCCACTTTTTTTTACAAAACTTTGAACCACAGTTGCTTATTGCCCCTTCGATGTCCTCTACCAAATTGATGTGTCGGATCTGTTACAAATTCCAAGAAGGATCTCAGTTAGAACGTCGGACTTTTGCGATACCTAAAGCTACTATATATTGACCATGAGAACCCCAATAAATCGATAATATCAGTTTTCGCCTAGACTGGATAAAGAAGTGAAGCAAATGGGTATGGTGGTGCACGAGGGCTAGAGGAAATATCTTCTGTTATCGAGCAAACTGTCGTCGCATTCGCGACTTGGCTCCCACGTTTTTGTTGACAGTCATAACTTTGATGTCGTAGACAATTTCGTTTATCTTGGAACCAGTATAAACACACCAACAATGTCAGCTTGGAAATCCAACGCAGGATAACTGTTGCCAAAAGGTGCTACTTCCCCGTTCTGTTATATGGTGCAGAGGCATGGACGATAACAACATCTGATGAGCAGGCGTTTCGAGTTTTTGAGAAAAAGGTTTTGCGGAAATTTTATGGTTCTTTGGGCATTGGCCACGGCGAATATCGCGTTCGATGGAACGATGAGCTGTATGAGATATACAGCTGTTAAGAGACAGCGGTGACGCTAGCTAGGTCATGTCGTCCGAATGGATGTAAACTGAGAGTATTCGACGCAGTACCCTCCTGGTGAAGCAGAGGAAGTGGAAGACCTCCACTCCGTTAGGAAGACCTGGTGGAGAAGAACCTGGCTACACTTGAAATCTCCATTTGGCGCCAAACAGCGAAAGAATAGTACGACTGGGGCGATAGTAAACTCGGCTATAACCGCGTAGACAGTGTTTACGCCAATAAAAAAGAAGAAGACTTTTACGATTGCGGCAAGATGAACCTTGTTAAGTGGATCTTCTGCGTTCTACTTTAGGATGGAAGAATCTCACAGTCATACAGGAGCTGAACGGTGGCCAAATGCCTACAAAACGTACACGAGATCTATAAATCCAGCGCTAGAATGCAAAAGGACCACAGATCCCAGCTGGTCCACACTCCAATGTATGTGTAAGTTCATCTTTCTAGCGATTTCGCTATGACCAAGCACCCAATTAAAGTAGCTTGCAATTAATAGAGATGACTCAACGTTGGTATTGCCGCTCTGCTGTCGGAATAAAGGCTTAGATATTTTAAAAAACAATATGTCTATTGTTACTTTAATGGCAGGCAATTCTGCTTCAAAAGCCTCACAGGGATCCGATAGTCTAAAACTAAGCTTGACGATGAGCTCTTTACAGAAAACTCACCATTCAATAATTTTTTGCGAGAGTACCTACTATAAATTTTAACCGAAGCAATTTTAAAATGCAGATTTATAATTTTATGGTGTAAATTTAATATGAAAATGTATAAAAACGGTACAGATTATGTAATTTTATAAAATTATAGTTGAACCTTGGTCATAGGTAAACCCTTAGCGCCCAAGCCGGTAATCTTGTAAGTGGTGCCAGCCGGTGCTGGTTGCTCAAATTTGGCTGATGTTGTTACATACAAGATATCGAGATTGGGACCACCCCAGGCGGCAGATGTGATCTGCTTGGTTGGCAATTTGATTTCCAAGAGCACTTTGCCGGTGCTAAATAGACAATAAAAGAAGTAAGAAAGTCAGGATTTATTACTTAAATGCGCCAATTTATACTAACCTTGGGTTGACCTTGTAAATGGTGTGTCCATTGAAGGTGGCCACATAAAGATTACCATCGCTGTCTATGGTCAAACCGTCGGGCAAGATATTGTCCTTCGGATTTGGACGACGCAAATCGAAAACGACCTTTGGCTTAGCTAAATTAATAAAATTAAAAATATTTCATAGTGAAAACTTTCTCAAATCAAAACAAGCGCGTGCTTACTTGGTACACCGGCATCAAAGTCATAATCGTATTCCTTCACTTCATAGTCGGTTGTGTCTATATAATAGAACTTATTGGTCTTCTCGTTCCAAGCCAAACCGTTGGAGATACCAACATCCGTCTTCACCACCGACACCTTGCCACCCTTCTCATACTTGTAGAGTTCACCCCAGCGATCTTTGAATTCATCACCGACATAACGCATCGTGCCGGCGAAGAGACGTCCACGTGGATCAGCTTTGCCATCGTTAAAACGATTAACAATATACTGTTCGTCTTGTTGCACTTCGAAGAGTACACGATCTACCTTGCTTGTCGGTGAAACACCATCCCATGTGACGACGATTACACGACGACCAGCTCCAACAACGAATTTGTCGCTTTGTCCCTCCACTGGCACAATGAAGGAGGCGAGTTCGACGTCCTCAACTTTGCTATGGTAGACCTTATCCTCCTGGTAGTCGTAGCGCAGTATTTTGCCAGCTTCAATGTCAACATAGTAGAGACTCTGCGTCTCAATGTCCCAATGGGGGCCTTCACCGAGGTGGGCATAAGAGTTGGGCAATGGTTCGATTTTGTAAGACATCTGTGTTCGAGAGAAGTAAAAAAAATTTGGAAATCAGTAAGAAAAAGAAGACATTTTTGTATTATTCTTGTAGGTATGACAAATTTTATTGCATTTAAAAATAAAGCTTAGCTTTATTTACTTATTGAATATTTAAAATTCATCGGAATTATACCCTATTATTTATTTACATAATGTTCTTTGTTGCGTGTTTCTTTCCTTTCAAAAACAGCTGTGTTAATTGAACAACAATTTTTAAAGAATGGTTTCGGAATCAATTTAATTTTTTTTTTTTTTTTTTTTGCTTTGAAAACAAATGTTAACTTATTAAGATCATTAAATCGTTAAAATGTTCAAGGTCAGGTATAAACAATACATGGATATAGAATTTGTCATAGAGTAATAAGAATGTTCTAGGTATAAGAATATTCTATGTTCTGGTTTTTCATGTAGAATCGTGGAGTAAAGTCAGTGTGAAATTTTCGAGAAATCGATTTTTTTTTGCATTATTGTATAGTACACACTATAATAAATATTCTCTGAAATTGAAATCGAAAGAGGGAGGAACATAGCGACTCCAATCTTTGAATGCGTTTTTCTCAGAATGGTGGTTTTCAAAACGGTTTCCAAAGGAAAAGTTTTGAAGATATCTAGTTTCAATTTGGAGAAAACATTTTTAACGTCATTCGCAATCGCGCTGAGGAAGCTTCTTTTTTTTAATATTCGCATTTTTTTTCACGAAAAACTGTAGAAAGTGACAAATTCGATACTTTTTGTTCAAACCGCCGCCATTTTGTCAAATTAAAAAAAAAAAAATAAACAAAAAAAGCTTCCATAGTGCGATTGCAACTTTTCTGCATATTAATAATTTTTTTGAAATCTTTTTTTTTAGACCAAAACTGCGGCTGCAATCATGGACATCGTACAGGACCTTTTTTTATGTCTTATTTCAACAATTTATTATACTATTATACACGCAATAAATAAAAAGAAAAAAAAAATCATTGTGTATTCGTTAGGAATGTATTTATAAAAAAAAATCGGACTGATTAATCAATTTCAACATTGAAAAAAATTTTGAAAATCAGCGATTTTTCTGAGTCCCATGGAGACGATCTGTTAAGCTGTTAATGAGATCATCTGGATGGATTAGAACTCGTTGTGATAAATTAGTTCTAAAATGACTCAAAATATATAATTAGGTTAACCATTTTTTTATAGCGAAACCCCATCTTCTGAACAAAAATTGTATATATTTTTATATGAACAAAAAAGTAACATTTTCGAGACGATCATTTATCTTCTTGAGATTCTCAATTACAAAGATAAGTTTAACCAAGTATATCAATAATTATTGAATAAAAATAACCTCAAAGTGCTGTTGTTCATTACCGATTATCGATAGCGATAAGTATTTAGACTGTTGGTTTGTGGTTCGAATTATGTGAAATCGTAAGGATCCGCACTTAGGTATTTTTCAACATATTTCTACCCGAACAGGATATATTAAGTTTGCCTCGGAGTTTGTAACACCTAACCAAGATCATGTGACATAACATCGCCTTTCTCGTATGGATATATGTATGTAAAGTGTAAAGTCTATGCGGATCCCGCTTTGATTTAGACCTTGGAGCAAAAGTGGAAATACTCGAACGAGTAATCGAAAATTGGACTCAACCGATGGACCATCTGAGACGTAGACGTAACCGACATTTGAATGAGACAATCTTCAAAAAATAAATGCCGAGGAATGCTCTTTCGAAAAAGTAGAGAACCTCGAAATGGATCACCCTATAAAGGAAACGTAGGAGACCTATAGAAAATATATAAATTATATATGCATAAATGATCAGCATGACGAGCTGAGTTGATTCGGTCAAGTGTGTCTATCCGTCTGTCTGTATATACGCGAACCAGTTCCTGAGTTTTTGAGATATCGATCTGAAATTGTGTGCACGTCCTTTTCTCTCTAATAAGTTGCTGATTTGTCTATGCTATAGTTGCCATACCAACTGAGCGATCGGAATAAAGTGTTTCTATGGAAAGGGTTTTCATTGTTGAAAAATTTGGCACAGATAATTGCTTAAGGCAAAGGTATAATCTCCGAAGAAATGGTTCAGTTCGGATCACTATACCCATTTTGATCGATCAGTTTGTTCACAGTATAAAAAATAATTAAACCGCCACTGATCGCTAGCGGAGAATTTTCACCGGTCTTAGTACTACACCATCCATTAGTTATTCCGCAATATTGGCAACAGATCAAACTACTCTCTAACTCATAAAATATTAATGTCCATTACTGATGTTGTAGTATTGAACTTGAATTTAATTGCTTGTGTTACTTGCACTTCTAACTGCCTTGTGAACTCTTATAAGATATTCTAGTTTTGCTGCAAGACGGAAGTGTAACTCTGTGCTTTACAATAAGTAATGCTTGCGGCATGACACACAATATAGATTGGATTGGATTGGATTTATGCTAATATGATTACATCACAGTTAAATAATATTAAAAATTACGTAGAAATAAGTTTTTATTTAAAATTTTCGCAAATACCGTTACGTTATTGGCACGTATGGACACTTCCATGGATACTTCAACTCTTTCTTCGGTCTCCGTAACCTCATCGCTGTACACTTGGCAAGCGCTTAAGCTTAGTAAAACCACAATAACTACAAAACTTGGAAAATTCATTTTTGGATAAGACCAAATTCTTTTATTACACGAGTTTATGTCCGAGAAAATGTAAGTGTGAGATCTCACGTTCTCAATTAGACAAATCGAATGGTAGCAAAGATTAACACAGTTAACAGACCAAGACTCAACTGAAACCTTGGCGCTAGTTGCCGCGACACTTATAAACTTTCATAAAGCGGCACGAAAGTAACTGGTACACAGGTATGTGTGTATGTCTATGGCTAAATCTAATTCATTGGCAAACGCCGAAATCAGCTGTTCACAGAGATACACGATCGAGAGGTGCAAACAAAGAGTTGTTCAATGAATGAGCATTTAATCGCTTTGCATTTGAATGTTTACATATGTGAGTATGTGGGTATGTTATATACGTAACATGTTGATGTTGTTTGGTTCCAAAACAACAAGCGATTGAACAAAAACATTTTGGCAGCGGTTCCCAATCTAATATTTTTGCGTACACATTTTTAACATTGACTATAGTGTTGGTTCTAAGCAGATGTTAGAGTCGCAGTTTTTAATGAGAAAAAGAGGCTTTCAAAGTTCTAATGGCATTCACTACTCAGATAACCGCTACTCGGGTTACTTCCTTTTTTCTGCTATGAAGCCTTAAGGGGTTATATATGTACCTTTTTTAATTTCAAAAAATCGAAAATTTTTTTATTGCTTTATCTTAAAGAACAACTCCTTGAGAACATTTTCTCAAATTTTCATAGAGATTGGAACAGTAGAAAAAAAGTTACAGCACTTCTAACCTGAACTGAACACTTCTAACCTAAACTGAACTTGAAACTTTAAACGCGAATATCTCGAAATGGTGTTTTTTGAAAAATGCCTTTGCGGTGACACGACGATTATTTTCAAATTTTTTTTTAAATGTTCGTAATGAAATTTTTCTGTGCTTGAACGATCGACTTTTTACGCACAAACTTTTTTTCGCCGAAATGAATTTTTAGTGAAATTTCTAGTGACCAAAAAGTTGTTTTTTTGCATAAAACGTTCACGTGTGCACAAAAAAAAAAAATCATAAAAACGACCGTTCAAGCACAAGGAATTAGACTAAACTAATGAAATTTGTTTACTTTTATGGCTTCAGTTGACTTGTTCAACCTGGGGAATTGTCACCGCAAGGCTCTGCCAAAAAAAGACCTCTAAGGGAAACAGCCACCCCTTAAAAAATATTTGATATTTTTCCGCGAAATTTCGCACAAACATTGTTAATAAAGTTTACTATCAAAAAAATAGAACCATTCGTGTAATGAAATAATTGCTACATACCTAAAAAAAAATCCAAACTTTCCTTTTTTTTTTCTTCGACAAAGAAGGTATATAACCCCCTAAGAATCGAAAAATGGTGTTACCTCTGCTAAATTAGACCGACCCAGTATGTATGTACATAAATCAGCTCAATACACGGGCTTTGGAAATTAAAAGTATAAACTATGAAATAATTTTTGAAATTAGGAAAATTGTATCATGTTTATTGGTATTTTCAAATAATTAGTTTTGAAACGTAAATGACATCTAATGGTTGTCAAGGCATATGGTGATCATGCTCTCTCAGAAGCAATATACCAAAGATGGTTTCAACGGTTCAGAAGTAATGATTTTGATGTTGAAAAATGAAGAGCTTGGAAGACCACCAAAAAAGTTTGAAGACGCAGAACTGCAAGCAATATTGAATGAAGATGACACTTGGAGTCAAAAGCAAGAGCCAACCATGCTAAATGTTGCACAGCAAATAATTTCAGACCATTAGAAAGCTTTGGGAAAGATTCAAATATGTGGAAAATGGGTGTTACATGAATTGAATGAAAGACAAATGAATCACCGAAAAAAAAACGTACGAAATTTTGCTTCAAAGACGCGAAAGAAAATCAGTTTTTCAACGAATTGTTACTGGCGATGAAAAATTTATTTATTTTTAGAATCCCAAACGGAGAAAATCATGGGTTAATCAGGATTATTCTGAATAACTTCGCTTAGAGATCCAGCCGTTTTTAAGGGGAATTTTAAAAAATCTGAATAAACGGTTGTATGGGAAATATGTAATAGAGTCCGACAAATGATTGATATAATATCTAAATCTTACTACCCATTAAATTTCATTCGGATAGCTCAAAAACTGACGACAAAATTTTTAGGATCCTTAAAAAATTGCTAGCTTGAGACCGGTTTTAGTACACAGTCTTTTAAACAAAGTTGTTTAAAATGATTTCTAGAACATTTCTCTCATACGCGATTTTTCATCGCCCTGTAAATCCAACCGTTCTATTGTATGTACATACTATATAGCCTCTCCTACGTTTTCTTCAGAGTGTTCCATACTTCTTGACAACCATAAGGGATTACATAGGTTTACGGGTTCCAATAAAATCTAATTTTTTTATTAAATTTTTCAACACCTCTAGAATGTTGTCCTAAATTTTCATCCCAGTAATAGTTTCGGAGACACAGGCATGCGAACTTGTGCATCCAAGGCTAGCTAGGCTAAAGGCACCGTCTTTAAACGAGTTTTTCTCGAAAGTATTTTAAAGTCGGTTGGCATAATTTCTTAAGAACTACTCAACCGATCTTCATGAAATTCTACACAGAATTGTACCCTAAAGACTTGGATGAATGATTTTTTTTAGATTACAAATATTTAAAAAAAAAATTGCTAAATTTTAATTTTTTTTTTGTAAAAATGTCTGCCAAAAATTTAATTTTCAGTTTATTTTTTCTTCGTCCAAGTTCTAACTTAACCAAAACAAGTATTTTTCCACTTTAGATGATCCTGATGATGAGGAGTTATTCTGCCAACGCGGACGTATCTTTTTTCCGAGGGTTCACAGAAAATGGTGCCGAGTTTAAATTATTTTTTTCCAAAAATTTCAGCATTTCTTTGTTAACAGTGTATGTTTGTAACAATAAAAAATTCTAATAAAATCGTCTAATTCTAATAAAATATTTAATTTTTATATGAGAAAAAAATTGTTGATATTATGTGTATAAAGAAATACAATTATTTTCGAATTTTACATTAAGAAAACTCCTTTCATTTAACTGATTTGTTTTTTTTTTTTTTTTTTATAATATAATATTAGGAAATTTTAATTTTTTCTGAAAGTTTGACCAACACTGACGAGAGTAAAAGACTATTGCGACAGTCACAGCATGAACTACAAAATGTATAGTATTCTAACGGAATAAATCATTTTGGCGATCACGCTTTTGAATACAGACGTATACATGTTTTTCGACATTTATATGTTGTTGTGATATGTACATACTATGTGAATGCTAAGTTGGAAGAATGCTGAGAGCAAGTGCGGCACCTACTCTACCTCTAAAACGTATGTATAGTATGCATGTATCTATAATGCTTTATTGCTACATTTAATCAATTCTAGCGCTAAATTGTCAATGCAATCTCTGTAGATTACTGCATTGTGCTCAACTTAAATTGCAGGTGTGAGTACACTAGCAGCACTGAGAGAGCTTAGCTAGCTTTAAGCGCTAAAGCTTTGCTAAGCAATTTTCGTACACGATTTGGCAGCAAAATTGAGCATAAATCGATTTGTCTACAATAAATTCTTTGCGAATGCACGAGACCACACTTTAATTATTTTTTTAAGAACAATAACACTTTGCACGCAAAATAAATAAATACAATTTGCAGAGTATTTTCATACCTTTGGTAATATTACGTTGGACTCGTCGAATAACAGAGAACAATGTCAGACACACAGAAATGAAAAGACTGAATGTCAATGAGCAGAGCAGATCTTTTTATAGTCGATTTGCCGGTAAAAAATATTGCTATACACACTACACACGCTGCTAATGGCAAGTTTGGTGTGCGAGATGACTTGAGGGATGGGTTGATGTGGGAGAGGCAAATGTATTTTGAGTTATTCCACAATATAAAAGGAAATGTTACCTTGGAGTAGTTTGGATTTATTTTCTAAATTAGACTGCTTAAAAAAATTTTTATTTTGATTTTTATTAAAAAGAAAAAAATATTTAAAAACATATTTTGATATTTTTAAATATTTTTTTTTTCTTTATTTTTACTTAAATCATATCATTGCTTTATTAATTTATTAAAAATTTTTTTTCTAAAATGTATTAATTTATATTAATAAATAATTTTTATTTTAAGAATAAAAATAATTTTTTCCTCATTTTGCTGTAATTCATGGAAATTAAATAATGAATACAATAAAAATAACCAGCTTTTTATTACTCGTATTTTCCAACTTTTCGTTGTTAATGTGAGAACATTTAAAATATTTTATTAGTTAAAAGATTGGTTTCAAAAAAAAAAAAGTATTTAAAAACAAATGATTTAGATTTTTTTTATAATTTCTTTCTTTATTTTTATGTCAAAAATATTTTTTTTATTATTTTTATGTCAAAAATATTTTTTTTATTATTTTTATTAAAAAAGTATTTTTTTCCTAAAATTTATTATTTTATACTAATAATTATTTTTTATTTTAAGAATAAAAATAATTTTTTCCTTATAATTCATGGAAATTAAGTAGTGAACATAACAAAAATAACCAGTGTTTTATTATTTTCCAACTTTTCGTTGTTAATGTGAAAATGTTTAAAATATTTGATTAGTTAAAAAATTGGTTTTCGAAAAAAAAGTATGTAAAAACATTATTTAGATTTTTTTTATAATTTCTTTCTTTATTTTTATCTCAAAAATATTTTTTCTTATTATTTTTATTAAAAATTATTTTTTCCCCTAAATTTTATTATTTTATATTAAAAATTATGTTTTTATTTTAAGAATAAAAATAATTTTTTCCTCATTTTGCTGTAATTCATGGAAATTAAATAGTAAATACAACAAAAATAACCAGTTTTTTAATATTTTCCAACTTTTCGTTGTTAATGTGAAAATGTTTAATATATGTTATTAGTTAAAAAATTGGTTTTCAAAAAAAAAGTATTTAAAAAAAATTATTTAGATTTTTTTTATAATTTCTATCTTTATTTTTATGTCAAAAATATTTTTTTTATTATTTTTATTAAAAAAGTATTTTTTTTCCTAAAATTTATTATTTTATACTAATAATTATTTTTTATTTTAAGAATAAAAATAATTTGTTCCTTATAATTCATGGAAATTAAATAGTGAATGTAACAAAAATAACCAGTGTTTTATTATTTTCCAACTTTTGAATCAAATTTAAAGAAAAGGTTATTTAAAAGTACAAAAAGATTTGGTGGATAATGAAAAATAAGAAATGTTTAAAATATTTTATGCGTTAAAAAATTGGTTTAAAAAAAAAAGTATTTAAAAAAATTATTTAAACTTTTTTTTATAATTTCTTTGTTTATTTTTATCTCAAAAATACTTTTTTTTATTATTTTTATTAAGAAATATTTTGTTTTCCTAAAATTTATTATTTTATATTAATAATTATTTTTTATTTTAAGAATAAACATAATTTTTTTTTTAATTCATGGAAACTAAATAGTGAATACAACAAAAATACCTTTTTTTTTATTATTTTCCAACTTTTACTCAAATTTGAAGAAAAAGTTATTTAAAAGCACAGAAAGATTTAGTGGATAATGAAAAATAGGAAATTCAGTATCATCAGATAATTTTTAATACCCTCCAACACAATTTTTTTGTAACTTTTTCACTCTCCCAAGAGAATTTTTCTTCTAAATATTAGCTTTTTATGCTTTCAACTTCCATAAAAACATATTTTTTACATAAATTTATGCACCATGATATATAAATATTGTATATATATCGATAAAAAATTTATGAACCATCAGTAAATTGTTATTGTAGCGCCCTCTATGAGTCCCCTATGCCGTTTCCCAAGAATTTTTTCTCAAGTCACTTTCTTTTGATAAGCGGGCACCAAGCATGTGTTTTATAAATGAAGGAAATTACAAATATATTTTTCATAAATATATCTGTATATATATTTATATTTGATTAAGGCACATACATACACACGCACATACATAACTGGGTATATTTTCGCTTGCCGGCTATCAATGATAAAGCGTACTGTTTCTTGCATAAGCACAACAAGTGTCTCTGGTTGTCTAGAGATGCCAAAATCGCTGATTCTTGCTAGGGCGGGAGTACTTATCAGCAATATTAAAATAGCGAAATTCATTAACACGATTTTCGATATAAAATCATGATAGAATAGAGTGATATTTTACTGCCAAGCATATCAAATCGACGTAACCGGAACGATCCCCACACAAAACCAAGTGAAAGAGCCACAACTAAGTCTGATACAAATTTACGCAAAGGATTCCTAATCGGTCACAGCTGTAGATTGTTTTCCATAAAAAGGTAGCCAAAGAATCTTGAATGCATTATTTTAGTCAAGCCAAGTTAGGAAACGGTTGATAAATGCCGAGAGAATGAGACGTCCTCTACAAAATGTTTGCACGAGATTCTCCTCCCATGCTATCTGGATGACAGGCGCTTGAAGTCATGGTACTGTCTGTTGAGGGCGAGTTATAAGAAATACAGAGAGATCAGTTTTTAGGAAGATCCCTTTGTTCAACTTTTTGAAGATTTAACTGCAGAACAGTTGTCACGTTTGAATACCACACAAATGGTTGGTTCAACTAAGCAGAGGATTGAGAAGATTTTTTTTAATATTATATAATTACTCAAAATATTTGAAAAAGTTGCCTTGGCAACTCTATTTGTAGCCTTCGAAAAATAGCCACAAATCAAGAACTCCCAGCTATTTTCTTTTTCTTGAAGATAGGAGTATCTTCCGCCTGTTGTTTGCGTGCAATGTCTCAGGCTTGACCTTTGGTTATGGTTTTGATTAAAAATATGCACAAATAAATTAATTTATTAATCATAACCCTGCAGATGCTCACGTTAAAATATACCCAACGCAATAGAATTGCATTATTTCGGTTTTCAAATATTTAGAAATTAGGATTTAAGCTTCAAATTATTAATTTTGTTTTTGTACAGGCAAGGGATATTTTGAACTAGTACCGCATAAAACGTTTTTTGTAGTTAAATAGCAATGTAAATAAAAACAATAACAATAAAAAATAACAAAAAACGTTAAAGGGTATAAGACATCTTTATTTTGATTTTATTCGATGAGTTTGTAATGGGAACTACAAGTATGCTATGCTATGTCCGATCTGAAAAAAATTATTCGGAGATTATAGCGCTGTCCTCCTTAGTAATCTGAGCCAATTTTCGTGAAAATACTTTATAAAATAAAAAAAGTTTTCCATACAGGAACTTAAATCCGAACAATCAGTTTGTATGGGAGCTATATGCTATAGTGATCCGATTCCAACAATTTCTTTGGAGAATGCGTCACTGCCTGAGGCAACAATTCGTGCCAATTTTTGTGAAGATATTTTGTTAAATAAAAAAGTTTTGCATACAAGGACTTGAATCCGGTAGTTCTGTTTGTATGGTAGCTAAATGCTATAGTGGTCCTATGTCGGCGGTTCTGACAAATGAGCAGCTTCTTGGTGAGAAAAGAATGCATGCGACATTTCAGTTAGATATTTCAAAAAAATGATAGTACAGACCGACAGATAGACACACATACAACACAGCTCGGCACGTCGATCAGGTTAAAAAATATATATATGTGTGTGTATACTCGTATCTATGCACATATGAGATGTACATATATAAAATAAGTTACTGAAAATGAAAAAAAAAAAACAAGAATAAGTTTCAAAAAAATATCCGAAAATGTTCTACTGTCTACTGGGTTTATAACGTACGTTCAAATCGCGCTTAGAAATATCTATGCCGACTTTTTTTCTGTTTTAAAGATTTGAAAAAAATATAATGCTTATCATTATTAGGAGCATTGTTGTTAAAACATATAGTATTTTTTAATTGTTTTAACGACATTTTAATTAATTGCCTACATGACTTTTTTAATTAGCAAAGTTCAAAAGTAATTTTTAGTTTTTGCGAGTTCTTGATTTATTAACGATATAGTTGGCATATATAATTTATTATACCACTAAGCCAATCCTTAATTATTTATTTTTATGTAAATACATACATACATGTGAATACATATGTACATATGTATGTACATACATACGTTTGCGTTATCTGACCTTCCACATGCACATAAACTTGCCGGCCGGATTTTTAAATAAAAAAGGAGGCGTGATAAGTTGCCACTCAAAGCAATACTATGGC
Source organism: Bactrocera zonata (assembly GCA_037783105.1). NCBI lineage: Eukaryota > Metazoa > Arthropoda > Insecta > Diptera > Tephritidae > Bactrocera > Bactrocera zonata. The sequence continues at coordinate 649,302 of JBAWJQ010001789.1, read as the reverse complement.
ATTTATGTAAATATTATATATCTGCACGTGTACATACATATGCACTTACTTGCGCACTTGTGGATATGTTTTGCAAAAAAAATCAATGCAAAAATAGTATTTTTTGCACTGTTTGCATATAATATCCGCTAAACGTTGATAACATCCTTATTTTTATAAGAACAATTTTTTTTTCATATTAACTGAACAATTATGTACATATGTAAATGCACTTTTATCACTTTTCAGTTTCATTCAGTTGAATTTGAAAATTGCAATAACTGCTATCTGCTGCTCTAAGTATAAATGCAAATGTGTTTACATATATATATGTAAGTATGTACAATACAAACATATCATTACATAACACATCCATACTTGGAATCTTCAATTCTAAAAATTATAAGTTGATGCACATTATATAAGCATTTTGAGAAATCGGTTTCGATTGATGGGGCGCAAAGGCCACGTTGCAATTAACTACAAATGCACCACGAAGCAACCGCATATTTGGAAAGTCCTGACAAATAATATTTTCAGAGGATATCTACATAGTACATAATATGCCTAGGGATATAAGACACAATATAATGCGCTTTATTTATTTAAATAAGCTGAGTTGCCTCCACTTGAAGGAAGCAAGGGTAGATTCGTTTGGTTATGGTTTGAAATTAAAATGTCTTACTTAAGAAGAAATTACTGTAATTTGCCAATTTATGTTGCTCAGAAGTCTCCATGACATGCTTTTGAATATTTTACTTGTCTGGTGCTATTGTTAGATAAATATCCATTCAGATACATAAATTTAGTAAATTTTATAGTCAGCTGGAGGAAGCGGAACTTTGGCGGGCTATTGTAACAATGTAATATTCTACTATTTCTGGTCTTAAAAACTAACATTCAAAATTTGTATAAATTACAATAAATTGGTTTTATTCTGGTACTATTTAAAAGGATATTGGGGAACTATCAATTTTTAACATTAAGAGCTGTTTTCTCAACGACTGATTAGCAGCCATTTGTCAGTTAAGTTATGGTTAAAAAAGTGTTCTTAACAGAAAGAAGTAGTCCTGTTTAAATTAGCCAGAACCTAACTGACATACGGCTGCTAAACAGATATTGAGAAAACGCTCCAAAGAAGTTAAAAAAAAAACTAAAAATTTTATTTTAAATAATATTTAGTTGTTGTTGTTATAGCAGCAGAACACATTTCTGACGTAATTTCGAGACCGGATAAAAATTCGAGTCCATTCCGGTTAATTATATAGTCATTGATAAATAATAAACATCTGTTGATTGTGAATGGCACCTTGAGTTTTAATAATATTTCAACGCCTCTGCATCTTTTTCAACGGCGGCTATAACAGCTGATTTTCGTTTTCACAGAGTCGCTTCAGTTCTTAGCAATTTGTTCTCACACTATAGTCCATATTTTACACGCTAGATGTCGCCCTCTATGTTTTACTGTCTCTATTTCCAGCCTTCGTGCACGAAAATTCCCGGTAAAGAAAAATTAACCAAATCTGAATTCAGTTTTGTAGAAAATCCCGTCGCGTTTAGACTTGCAAAATTAAATGTGACCGGAAAAAGGTATGATAAAAACAAAGAAGTCGGGAGAGAAGTGGAGAAGAAAATAATTGTAAAAAATAAACGATAAACATTAATAAAAAGTGAAAAGAAGTGCGAAAAAACGCAAAAAAAAATTAAAACTGAAAGTGAACTTAAAACGTCGTTGCTTCAGCAATAACAGATTCCAAAACCAATTAAAAATCACACCATTACAATATATACATATATAGAGAGTTATCTGCTCGTCAGTTGGCTACGCTTCAGTGTGAAATTTCTGGGAGGGAAGAGCGGCGTCTGACGGAGTCGTCGTTACAAAATGTCGGACGGCAGCCCAGTGCGTGCGCGACAAAATTGCTGTCGCCTCTGCTTGGCTCCGGGCAGTGAATGCATATCCATATTAAACAGCTATGCGGCGGACAAGGAACCGTTGGCTACTAAGATACAGAACTGCGTCAGCATCAAGGTGAGTACATAGTATATCTACCTACACATATATGTAAATATAATGAGAAAAACTGGGTATGACCCAATCAATCATGGATGGCGATGAGTGGTTCCTATCTAGAAACATGCATATGTTTGAGTATTCTATATGTATGGAATCTAGTTAAAACTTTATGTTGTAATAGCTAAGGAAAAATAGGAAAATTACCAAAATTTGTTAATAAAGAATGTGATTGAGGTTAGGATGAGCACAGTGAACGACAGCCAATGCGATTGATTGTGCAAGTTTTGCGTCCGTGCTCCCACATGTGTCATGCCACGCCATGCGGAATTGCCAAGTCACCATATTGGCGTTAATGGCGTTTGTTGGTTAGTTGCGCTGGTGTAGCGTTGCCAGCCCGTGAGCTCTGAGCAAGCAATCAATGATGGTGCCGTCTGGCGTGTTATATGTGCGCGCGCTCTCTTCCGCTGCCGCTCAGTGCCTCCACGATTGTGACATGACATGGCTGGCTAGCTGGTGTATTATGGCGTATAATAATGTTGTGCTGTTGTGTGGAATCGATTCCATTTCGGATCCGGATTCACAGCGCTCACATCGTTATCGCATTCGCGTTGACTCACTAAGACTCGTGGTCGGTTGGTTACTTAGTTGGCAGTTGTTGATTGTATAGCTGAGTGGTTGAATGGCTGAATAATGGTTCACTGTGTGTGGATGTGACCGCGAGGTGTAGTCGGCTGGTAGCTACGACCGCAGCTGTAGCTACAACGACTGCTGCTTTCATCGAGGCAGTCGTCTGAAATATCATCGCCAGATTCGTTACTTAGTTGTCACGTTGCCTGCTGCTGTTGCTAATTGCTCACAGAACAAAGCGTGTCCACTATTTTCACAGTAAGAACGGGATGGATGAGCAGCTGCAGAGGGCAGCACATTGAATTTGCTTACTAAAGTTCACTTACTACTGATTGTTTTTCTTTAATCTGTCTATACCCTAGTTAGAGGTATTTTATCGGTTTTTATGTAAAAATTGATAACTGATAAGAAATATCAATAAAGAATGCCAATCAATATGTGGTTATATGTGTATATTGAACTAATCATATATTAACATCAGTGATCTCCACTTCTATCCGTAGCCTTAATCGGTTGACATTTTCTTCACAAGATGCAGAAGGAATATTTGGCTGATCAGTTGAAATTTGACCTGCGTTTTTCTATAGAAACCATGGCAAAAACAACAAAGCCGGTAATAACAATTATACGCACACATGCATACAAACGCATAAATACTCGATTACGAAGGAGCGAAAGACATAGTCGGCGATAAAGAACGATATGGGCAAAGAAGCGATGAAAACAATGCGATTTTTTTTTTTGTATATCAAAACAAAAGAGAATTGGATTCGGAAAGCGCTGTAAATGTATGGAGGATTTACCAACTCTAAGGATGAATTTCATTATTTTAGGAAACTTTGCAAAATGCGCGTACAGAACGGTACGGTGCACGAGGAACATTTCATAACCGTAACTGCCGACGCACATGTGCTATTTAGCTGGAACGCTACGATTGACAGGCAGCAGTTAAATGCTTGCTGGTAACCGAGTGCCGTGTGGTATTGGCTACTACGCTATCTCTTTCTGGCCTGCGTTCGACGCGCATTATCGGTGGTAGTAGTGCGTCGACTACATCGTTGTCATTTCCCTCGCTTGGCGTTCTGTTTTGTGCTGGGAATTGACGACGTGCATGCCTGTATCGAGTACTTGGAATACGTTGTGACTTCGTTGTTGCCATTACCTTATGTTCGTTCCATAGCCGTTATCTTCGTTGCTGTCTATCGATTCGCTCACCATCTGTGACCGATTCCAAAAGTGGAGATGGCTTTGTTTGTCGTCTGGCGGTTGTTGGTATACGAGTACTATGCTTTCCACATGAATTAATGTTGATAAGTGGAGTAATTTGAGAGCAGCTCTTAGGTACAAAATAAAGTAGGCAGTAATTTTGCTACATTGTTGGAGGGATTGAATAAATGTGTATTCGTTGCTTGAGCCGTACTTCCAGCTAGCACCAGACAAACTGTATAAAACTAAGGTGATGCCGCGCAGTTTGGAGTAACTAAGCAGTTTCACCTTGAGAGTTGCATAACGTGTTTGAGCAGCTGGCAGCTGCTTACACATTTTAATGCGTGTGTTATATTTTGATAAAAAGATTTTGAGGTTATGAACACAATAGCTTTTTCAGACATCGTCCCAAAGGAAATGCGTACATGCATTTTCATCAATAAGGGCTTAATTGTTATTTTTGTATACTTTGGCATTTTTGGCGTTGTCTCATGTCATCGGTACGTCATATTGGCTTTAGAAACTGAAAAAAACTAATCGAATTTATTAATCTAAGATTTTCTATCGCACTCTATGAGATTGACTTTCTGCTCCAACTGTGCTATTTTTGTTGATTAAATGTAAGTGATATATAAATAAATACTTTTGTAACAGTTTGTTAAAAATGTATATAAAAACCGATAAGATTGCAATATTATCTTTTTTAATGGCTATGGTTTGTTCGCTCATCTAGAAAAAGAATTCATTTCTGGCTTGTATCGTTTATAATATGTCAACACGTTGCCTTGGTCGAATTTCGTACTAATGTTGCTATATAATAACAAAATTAAAACTACCTTCACGCTAACTACCATAGCTACATTTGCCAGCGTTGTCAGCCAAACACGCTAACGTTTACTTCGTTTCACGCTACGAATTCTCAGTGCGTTCGTCATGTGTTTATCAGGGCACGTTGTTCCACTTGTTGTTCTCTGTGGCGAAAGGGCTGTGGTTGAACTAACTTCATTCGCTTTACTCAGAATCGGCTGTAATGTTTAAAAGTTCGCTCCTACCATAAAGTTAACATTCAAAACTTTGTGGAATTTTCATTTCTAAATATGTGCCCTGATCATTTCAGTTGTATGTTTGTATAACTAACTATTATAATTTGTCGCTTTTCAATAGCTGGTACTCTGGTGACTACTTGGAGCGACGGTTACCACGTCAGCGTATTTGTTAGGTAATTCACCCTCACCGTAAACCAGTGTTGACGACGTCATCACTCCCAAGTTATTTGGTAGATATACTCTTATCGTTGTATTGGAGCACAAATAGATAGGTGCTTATAATATTTGCGTACATGATATCATTGCATAGTGTGGTACCCAGCTAAGTTGTTATGTGGTTTGGAACTTTGGACAATTATCAGCTCTGCATTGTGTTCACGTGGCTTTGAGGTTTCATTTGAATGGCTCAGAAATGTTCAAATATCCATTTTATATATAGAGACCTGCATATGACTTAGGTTTATTTAAGAAATTTTGAAATTTGATGTATAAATAGCAAATACTCTGGAATTGCTTTGTATCGTCGTAAGCACTAGCTGTCATTTTTTCGATGTGACGATGCCTATGTATCTACAGGGCAAGGAACAAGTGAGTAAATGCATATTGAAACCAGTATTATACAAATGTACTGATACAAGATTTTTATGCTTTCAGATTAGTAGAGATATATGCACAACACATTGCTTGGAGGCTTTTGAAGTCGATCAAAACATATACTGTTACATTTTTGAGCATTGCTTGTACACCTATAAAACGTTTCTTTTATAACTTACTTGCTAATTTTGAAATGATATGAAGATGGAGAAATTTATCGTGAGAGTTTGTAACATCCAGTATCAAACTATGGGAGTCATTGCGTCAGTTTTTGAGATATTGCTCTGAAATTGTTGGTGCTTCCTTTTCTCCAAGAACTTGCTTATTTTGTCGGAACCGTGGATATCGGTTTACTTTGGCATAAAGCTGTCATACAAGCTGTACGGTCAATATCAAGTTTATGTATGGACAACTGTTTTTATTGAAAGAGATATTTCCATGTAATTTGGTGTAAAATATTTTCGAAGACAATGAATGCTACAATCTCCGTAGAAATTAATGGCATATATGTATGTACATATGTATATAGCTGTCATGCAAATGGATCGAAAATTTATTTTACAATGATTTTGCAAACGTTTCGGCTTTATGTTGAATAACTTTTTTTTATATACTTTTTTATGTTCTTTTTATCCTCAAGTTTTCAACTTAACCTTTTCTCCAAAAAAAGACAACTCGTTATTGTCTTATTTCTCTCAATATGCACCATTACAATTATCAGCCAAAAAATAACGTTGCAAAATTTATATATTTCCTTAAATGAATTATATATTATGCTTCCATTATCGATCGCTTGAAGAAAAGTTGAATGATAATTATGAAAATGAGGAGTTCCACGCAACACTAAAAGCCAGTAGCTGCCATGCATTATATGCTACGCAGTCACAGATGAGCGACGGTGTGTCTGTGTGTAGCTTTAGGTAATTCGTTTGCAGCGTGGAGCATGGGCAAGGTGAATGAACATCAAATGGACCACCGCCCAGTCGCCGTATGGATACGACGCACTATTATAACCCTCCAAAGCTATGCTTAGCCACAAACAGTTATGTCTATGTGTATACACATTTACCCACGCATGTGTTTGTTTGCGTGTTCATTGGTATGCAGTACTCCTACCTGCATAATTAAAGGAAAATAAGGAGTCATAATTAAAATACATTTTCTTATAGTTGTATTAGTGCTTCTTTATGTATACAATCAATATTTCTGCATATTTGCGCATCTGTGTATGTGTGTGTGTAGTAGTAGTAGCGTATGTGTAGATTGGCATCTGTAATTTTCTTTATTCGCCCATTTAATTCTATCCGTTTAGTCTTTCTGCAAGGATAATTATAATTAGCATTGTTGTTGCACTTATTGGTCGCTTGACTGTCATACAACGCTTTGATTGTCATACAACGTTTGTACATATATTTGGATGTGTATACATATTTAAGGTTATGTGCATTGCTTAGCACATATGCATGTATGTATGTACATGTAAATTTGGCAATAATATGCAGTAAGTTATCAATCTATATGCATTCATACAATTAAAGGTATATGTAATACATACATACATACATACACGCATATGTATTTCTTAATTATTCTGGTTAACTGAATGTACTATATGTATGTATGTCGGTATGTAGTAATGCATTAATGTTATGTTCTTATATACACACATACATTTAGGCGCACTTTCAACAATGTATTCCCACTCCAACTTCAACATTTGTACAGCCTAATGTGTTGTATATACAGTCACGTGCGTATCGAAAGCATAAAACTCAAATTTTTATTTTATTATATTTTGACCTAGTTCAATGGAAATATTTTTTAAGATTTTGTGATACTTTCTAAAAATAAAGAGAACCATTAATTCAAATAATTGATTTAAATTAATAATTTTTTTCACATTTCGAGGGTCAATGTAAACCAACAGAGATATTTTTTTTATATTCCTACGTTGTTTAATACCTCGTTTAGAATATCACCAAAAATTAATATGTAATACCCTTCAAAAATAAAAATGTTTCAACACCAAAACTTGATTTCCATGGGTCAGTTTGTATGGCAGCTACAAGCTATAGTGTTCCGATTTGAACAATTTCTTGGGAAATTGTTGTGAAGCTTTGAACTAGTCCATGCCAAATTTCATGAATATATCTTGTCAAATAAAAAAGTTTTCCATACAAGGGTGAGATTTTGAACGCCCAGTTTGTATGACAGCTGCATGTTATAGTTGTCCGATTCGAACGTTATGTTCAGAGATTGTAACATTGACTTGGACAATAATCTGTGCCAAATTTCGTGAATATATCTTGTCAAATAAAACAGTTTTCCGTACAAGGATGAGATTTTGAACGCCCAGTTTGTATGACAGCTGCATGTTATAGTTGTCCGATTCGAACATTATTTGTGGATATTGTAACATTGACTTGGACAATATTCTGTGCCAAATTTTGGGAATATATATTGTCAAATAAAAAAGTTTTCCGTACAAGGATGTGACTTTGAACGCCCAGTTTGTATGACAGCTGCATGTTATAGTTGACCGATTCGAACATTATATTCCTAGATTGTAACATTGACTTGGACAATAATCTGTGCCAAATTTCGGGAAGATATATCGTCGAATAAACAAGTTTTCCATATAAAAACTAGATTTTGATTGGCCAGTTTGTATGGCAGCTAGATGTTATAATGGCCCGATGCCATCCGATCATCTTAGGGGGAAAAACCCGTGTGCAAAATACACAAAAACTGGGGGAGTAGTTCAGTTCGCGTATTTTTATACAGACTTTTAGGTCTCCGAAGTTTGTTGTTGTTGTAGCAGCAGCATTCTGCCGAGTTGACAGTTGTTGACTGGATAAAAAATTCGGGTCCGTTCTGGTTACGTAGCCCCGACTGTCTTAGGAATGGTTCTCCAAAGTTTCTTTCTGGGCGTTCAGGGTATAATAAATATCTTTTGCCGTTTAAGGTGCTGTTTAAAAAAATAAAAAAGGACTTTTGGTGAAAAAAAATCGGTCAATATCAAAAATTTCGAAATTTTTTAGCCACAGCGCTATATAAAGCTTACTGCTTCTGCATTTAACACAGTTGTACTGTATTGGGGCTAGCATATATGATGCTTATGTATGCCCTTAGGTAAAACGGCACTTAAGATGAGCGTTTCCATGTATACCTTCATTAGTACATAATTATTAGAAATACATTTCGACGCACTTATTCGATTTAGCTACACTTTGGCTTACACGCATGAACGCAAAACGCCTACATACATACATAATATGTCTTTATATGGTTATGTATGACTTTGTATGTTTGTCTTTAATCATTATCCTTGCGAAATGACAAAGGTTTTGTGTTTAATCGGCTTGAGTGCCTTCATAGGCCAATACAAAACACAACTAACACCGGTCTCTATGCCTTGTCAAGTCGTGTTTAAGTGCCTGAAAGCTTTGCGTGTGTGTGCAGGTGTGTGTTTGCCAGATTGTATGCGGCGACAAATGATATTAAACTTAAATATTAAATTAAAACATTCAATTAAATGCCATTGTCTGCAGCTAAAAATGTTACACACACACACTCACACGGCAGCTGCATTATCCTTTTTGGTTGCTGCTTAACACAATGTGTGTGTTTAGGTGTGTGTATGTAGCTGCTACTTGTTCATAATCACACTCAATTGTTTGTTTGTTTATCTTGACCTCTTGTCTTTGCGGCGGGCGGCGTGCATAATGAGACATTCCACACACTTATGCATGTACATACATACATATGTAATAAAACATACACATATACAGGCACATTACTATACAAGTATGCGAAATCACTCAGTCAAGCATATAAACCCCACATGTTCCATTGCTAGAGAAATTTAGAGTGTGGGAACTCATTTGTGCTGGTCAAGTCCTGGGGTGTAGGCTTATAAGGTTACACATAAGTATATGTACATACATATCAGCATGTCTACTTGTATATAGCTACATATGGACCAGCGTTCGTACATCACAGCTAAGACGTTTCCGTCGTATACATACATATATTTACTGTTGTTTTGTGCAGGAACAGGTCATTGACATCAATATCCAATAGAAATTGCGGCAGTCGGTGTTCCCCTGCTGCCTGCCACTCGCTCATTATTATAACTACTGTTATGCGTATATAGTTGTGCTACCGCTCCTGTTGCTGTTGTTGTTGTTGTTCGCCTGGCCGGCGGTAGGAGTAATTTGCGGCGACAATTTAAAATCAATTTCCCAAATAGAATTGAAGTGCAATTTAAATATTTTATTTGCAAGAAATTAATAAGATTCTTGATTTTTTCTTAATTAAAAATTCATCTACATTCATCGCCTTCATGCATATTTCATTGAATAAATGAAAAGTATGCAATACACACGCTTAAACTAAAATAGAAAACATAACGGTAAAATTTTCGGTAATATCGAAGTCTGGGTGAGTGAAAGATAAGAAATTATTCCTTTCCGTTTATTTTCGCTGTTGTTATAGCGTAGAAAATACTCCCAAAATAATTGTGATAAATTCTGCAGAGCTAACGGTAACGGTAATTGTAGTTACGTAGGCCCAACTGTCGTGAAAACGTATTTCAATTGGTCTTTTAGTGGCAAAACACAAGAGAATCGAAAACGAGCTCCTAAAAGTATGCAATATACGCGCAAACTAAAATAAATCCCTAAATGGTAAAATTTCGACGACATTGAGTTCTGGAGTGAGGGAAAGATTGGAAAATATGCTTGTCCTATTGTAGTTGTTGTTGTCTTAGCAGATAAGAGGCTCCACAAATATTTTTTGATAAATTTTGCCGAGCTTATAGTCCTTAGCGAGGTAAAATTCAGGAACCGTTTCGATTAGATCGATCCAGCTGTTGTGGAAACTGATTTCAAATCTATTGTTGTTATCGTTGTATCACTAGATATTCCCTGAATAATTTTTAAGGAACTCTGCATAGTTGACAGTCTTTGGTTTCATACAAATTCGGATTAATTGCGTTTCGGTAGACCCGACTCTCGTGGAAACGGATTTCAAACCTTTTGTTTTAGATATTGTATCACTACAAGACATTCCCCGAATAACTTTGATGAACTCGGCAGTCGTTGGCTCGATAAAAATTCGGATTCGTTCCGTTTCGGAAGACCCGACTCTCTTCGAAACGGATTTCAAACCCTTTGCTGTTGATGTTGTATTACCAGAAGACATTCCCAGAATAATTTTGGAAAACTCTGCAGAGTTGGTAGTACCTGAATCGGTAAAAATTCGGATCCGTTCCGTTTCGGTATACCCGACCCGCGTGGAACGATTTTCAAACCCTTTTAGACAGACATACTCAATTTACGCTCGAAACAATATGAAAGTCTTTTTTTCCAAACCATTACATTTTTTTGTTAAAAATGGGACAAAATACTCTCGGAAGTTAGGTCTAGGCTTCATTAATCAAATTATATTTATCCGCTCCATTAATATGATGATTAAAAGAGAAATTTTTACCAATTTATATTAAAATTTTTTACATACCAATAAAAAAATGTACCGTTGTATCTGATTTTCAATTATTTCGGAGCCTATAAAGGCATTTTCGGGGAATTTATCTATAATATTTACAGAAATTAATAAATTATTCCGATATGAATTATTTTAAATATTAGTTATCCTCATTAATCTATATTATTAGCTCTACGTATATAACTATTTTCTTTATCCTTCTCATATAAGCTACTCACCACGTCAGTACAACACTCAATAGCACTCTAATAAAAAAAAAATTTGTTCTTCTCTCACTTTCAGATCAATCCCGAAGATCACTTATCACTGCGCATTTGTCATGCGTGCATCAGTTACCTGAATTCCTGGCAGAGTTTCAAGAATCGCTGCCTCGCCTCACAAAGCAAGCAACGCAGTTGGTTGGACACGAATAAACGTCAACAATTGCTCGACAACAATGTCAGCATATCAACGATTGGTGCCGATGGCACCGGCCAACAACAGCAACACCAAGCAGACGACAGTGAACAGCACAACGCGCCGAGCTTGGCATCATCGATTTTGGATGGAATTTCATCGTTGAAGAAACGCAAATCTTTAACTGTTTATGTGAGTCCTAAAGAAACCCCCACAACTACTACTAGCACTACTACCACTACTACTTGTACTAGTACTACTACTAGCCACGCGGTTAGCAGCACTGCTGCTACCACTTCGATTACTAGCACTACTACCACGTCTACCGCCAGTAAAGAGCAATTGCCAGCAACCACCGCCGCTCCGCTTCATGCGAAACCGACAGCAACACAACCATTGCTATTGGAGCAACATTTACCTTATAGGAAATACAGTCGGCAATTTGCGCCCACAGCCGGTTTGATAGCTGCTGCCGCTGTGGGTCGCGCACCGCCGGTGGCTGTGGCACCAATGTCGCAAGCGCCACCGCGTCGTGCGCGGCATTATCATCGCAGTCAGCAGCAGCGGCAACAGCAGCAGCATCATCAGCAACAACAACAAAAAGAATTGCAACAACATGTGCAAGCCGAAGTGGAAAAATATCAACGGCAACAACAACAGCAGCAACAGCAATTGCTCTTGGAGCAGCAAAAGTTGTTGGAACAACAGCAATTGCAACAACAACTGCAACCACAGCATACCCAACAGTTAGTGCAACAACAAGCACCACCAATTGCCGTTGCTGCTGCAACTTCCACGCCTTCGTGTCAGAGTGCCGCACAGCAATTGCGTTTATTTAGACGTTACACGTACAATAACGTAAACGTATCGGCAACAACGTTTTGCTTATTTACATATATACGTCTATATATATTACATATTTTTGATTATGTGTATATTTTTTTATCCTTGCAAAAGAAATTTTTTTGGATAGTTATTTAAATATTAGGTCCTAGTAGTCTCGCTGTCTGCATATACATATGCGAACTATTCCCTTAGTTTTAAGAATATCGATCTGAAATTTTGCACACGTTCTTTTCTCATCAAGACGCTGTTCGTTTGTCGGAAATGCTGATATCGGATCACTATTCCTTATAGCTGCCATACTAACTGGCCGTTGGGGATATAGTCCTTGTATGGAACACTCTCTTATTTGTAAAGGTATCTTTACGAAATTTGGTATGGATGATTGTATAAGCAAAAGCTACAATCTCTGAAAAAATTTTACAGATCGGACCACTATTCCTTATAGCTGTCATACAAACTGGCCGTTGAAAATCAAGTCCTTATATGGAACACTCTCTTATTCGAAAAGATATCTTCATGAATTTTGGCATATATTATCGTCCAAGCAAATGCTACAAATCTCCGAACAAATTGTTCCGATCGGACCATTATTCCATATAGCTGCCAAACAAACTGACCGTTGAAAATTAAGTCCTTGTATGAAAAACATTTTTATTTCACGAAGTATTTTCACAAAATTCGACATAGATGATTGTCCAAAGCAGCGTTACTTTTTCCGAACAAATTGCCCACATCGGGCTACTTTAGCCATAACGACCATACAACTTGATTGATCAAAATCTTTTACGGAAATCTTTTTTTTTTTGTGAAGGGTATTAATAGCGTAGGTGTAACCGAAGTTAACATTTATTCTTATTTTATCCTATATTTTAGCAAAAATCCGTTCTTTTTTCGAGTATTGACACATTATACGCAAAAAGTATACCAAAATCAATATACTTGAGATATCGGTAGGCCAAATTATTATATTTATCTGGAACTGAATGCGATATATATATTTTGAAAACTAGATTTTCAATTCTTAATATTTTTATTTGCTAATTTTAGGAATTTAATTCCAAAAGACGGACTATGATTTGATAATTTAAAGGGTTTTGCTCCGTGAGCATCAATTTTCAGCAGACAGATCTTTAGGGATCCTTTTCTATGTGTATTATAATTTATAATAAAATAATATATAAACTATTTGGATCCTAAATCTTTGTATTTTTAGTTGTAGCAAAAAAAAAAAAAAAAAAAAATTCTCCTAACCCAACTTTTTTTGGATACAAAGATATGTTTTTTTTCAGCGGCTCTTATGAAATTAAAAATTACTAACATATAAAACCCATGTCCATAAATTAGTTTAATTTTTGTTGAAATCTTAACACCACTAATTAATTTTTTAATATTTTTTCTCCTCTTCTCCACAGCCTTTGCCAGCTGTCGAAATCAAAGATGAACCGATGGATCCCGATGATGAATACAATACCAAACAGCATGACGAGTCCGATGACATGGTTGACCCAACACTCTTCTTGGAACGCACCGAAGAGGAGGGCGACGAGTCGCTCATGGTATGTCTCGTACACATTTTCAGTATAAAACACATTTCCTAGCAATTAAAATTAATAAATTGTTTACGCAATACACCACCTGCAGGAACATATGCCCTATCAATATGAGCAACCGCGACCGCCCATCGAGCTAGCCGCACTAGTGGATACCAAAGAGGCGTCCTGTCGCGCCTGCAATCTGAAATTCTCCACACGCGCCAACGCACGCCGTCACGAACGCAATCTGCACCCCAATCTCTTTGAGCTCTCAACATCGACACCCAACAATATGCCGGTGACTAAACCCACACCCGCCTTGGCGGCCGCACTGGAGCTGCAACGCGCCACAGCAGCCGCCGTAGCCGCGGCGGAGGCGTCGAACGCCGCTTCCGGCATGATAACACCGCTCAAGTACCGACAGCAAATCGTGAACGCATTCAACAAGTGTGAAATCGGCGGTTTCGACTATGAGCACCCGGAGAAGTATCAACACCATTTGACCGATGAGAAGATCGTTTTCCTACAGCAGAACGATGAATTTTTGCGCCAATATCAGAATATGACTTGTCGTTGTTGTAACAAAACCTATTCGACCTATAAGAATTTCATGGCACACATGCGCAAGAAATACCTAGCATTGCCGCGCAATCTCTGCTTCAATTGTCTGAAGCTGAACGACTCGAAGGCGCTGTTCATCTCGCATTTGAAGCGCCGCAACTGCATCAACTTGTACAAAGTGTTGCATGCGCTCATGGCGAAGGACAGCAACTTCGCCGCTGCAGTCACGGCCACAGCGGCCGCCGTGCCCGACAAGTTGCGCGCCAAGGAGTTGCTCGTCAATAAGATGTACGAGTGCAAGTTGTGTCCGCAGAAGTACCGGCTGAAATTGGAGTTCCGTTCGCACGTTTACGACGAACACGCCGACATGCAACGCAAGGACACCATGCAAAAACAATGCTGTTACTGTGGCTTGGAATTGGAAGATCCGGCCGAACGGAAGCGTCACTACAACAACATGGATTGCATCGTGTCGCTGCGTTGCGTCACATGCGATGCCAAATTCGATAATCACCAGAAATTCCTCGATCACGTGTACGAGAAGCATTTGGCCGGCTTCGGCGAGCAAATGTCCACATCGTCGCTGAATGCTAGCGCCATAAGCACAGAAAATTCGCCGGCCAAGAAGTCAACCGTCGGCTTGGGTGGTGAGTCACACACACGTCTAAGGTCATCGCTGTGTCATTACTAATTCACCATTTTCTCTCTTACTTTATTTAGGCGCCTCCTCCACCGATGAGTCACGCAGCAGTCACCAAGCTGCCTCCACAAATCAACCGAAATCACAATATTTCTCACGTATGCCACAAGCTTGTCCCATATGCGATCAACAGTACAACAACTACAACAATGTGTTGCGCCACATGGAATCGAAACACCCGGACCAATTGCCACAGACCTACAAATGCGTCAAATGCGGCATTGGCTATCCACGTCTGTCCAATTTGCGCGAGCACATGGTCAGCGCTCATTCGGCGGACAAGGCGCGTCATACGGGCTTTGAGTATATTGTGAATGCGGATGCGGTTAAAATTGCCTACGGCACACAACAGAATGTCTACACGGGACGCTATGATTATGTGATGAAGGACTTGATGTCGATCACGAATGGCGGCTCAATTGGTAGGTGTTGTTGGAACATTCTTGCTCAGCTAGTAGAGTATTGTTGTTGTAGTGGTAGAATGTATTTTTTTCTATAAATGGTTTGAAGAAATGCTGCCGAGTCTATAATTTTTGGTCGAATAAAGATCCCGCGTTGGTTCTGGTTACATAGAGATAAAGAGTAGTTGTTGTTGTAGCGGCAAACAACATTTTGAAGTAAATTTGAAAAATGGTGCCGAGATGACAGTCCTTGACCGGATAAAAATTCGTTGTTGTTGTTGTGGTTGTAGCGGCCGAAAGTTGCCGAGTTGACAGTCCTTGGCCGAAAAAATAACCGGGTCCGGTACGGTTACCTAGAACCGACTGTCGTGGGAACGGCATTCGTGTTTATTCGAGTTACTTAGACCCGACTGTTGTGGGAACGATGTGGTAATAGATTGTTCTAATCTCTTTTGAATATATTTCCTCACTTAACGGTTGTTTGTAACACCACAAAGACATCGTGTTAGCCTTAAAAATTTAAATCGATGTGGTAGTTACGAATCGTGTAACTCGTATTGTTTTTGTAAGTGGTCGTTATTAGATTATTGCCACGCCCCCCCCCCCCCCCCCCAAAAAAAAATTATGGGCCGCAAAACCTAAAAATATTTGGAAAAAGAGCTCCTAACCAACCTACTTCAATCTGTCAATCTCGGTGACTATATTTCAAGTTATTTACCACATAACGGTATATTGCAAAAGTAAAAGAAAAACAAGAAAAAACGGTATCTTTGGCTGCCTCTAATTTACAAATAAGAAACTGACATTTTTATTTATTTAGACTTTAATTTCAATTATTATTCATTATTTTCTAATAAATTTTGCTTCTAACCTCCAAAAACTGCAGCTGACGACGATGAGAACTCCAGCGAGAATCCAGCAAAGAAAATGCGCACAGACACCGGTGCCGCTGTGACGACCAGCACTGGCTCCGGTGGCAGCGGCGGCAACATGTACAGCAGTCTGAAGGAGTGCCCCATCTGCAACGCGGTCTTCAGCAACAACATCGGACTCTCCAATCACATGCGTTCACATAGTGCGGCGGCACAGAACAATTCGCTGACACCGGGTGCGATAAGCGCCAGCAAATCGGCACCGAGCGGTCTAACTATAACACCAGCGCCACCGGCGAAATCCACAACGCCACCGGCTATGCAACATCAGACCGCCGTGCAGAAGGCGATATTCAAGCGTAGCCTGGAACAGGCTGCCGATCGACGTTTCCGACGCATGCGCTGTCGCCTCTGTCAGCGTCGTTTCTCATCGAAGAAATCGTATCGTTTCCACATGCTCAACGACCATCAAATACGCAATGTACAGTTTATCAAATGCAAGCTGTGCGATGCGGAATTCGCTTACGAGAAGGGCCTGAAGGTGCACATGTTCAAGATACACAATACACTGCTCAAGGACGAGATGATCGAGAAGCAATTTGAATGTGATATTTGTTCGATCGTGTACCGCAGTGAGCTACAGCTGCAGCACCACAAGAAGACTGTGCACGGCAGCGCTGTCGGCGGCGCCGATCAAGCCGATACGACCTTCGACGACAGCGTGGCCGGCGGTGCTGGTGGCGCTGATGTCAGTGCGGCCGCGAATCCGGCTGATCGCTCGGGCTTGTCGACGCCGGTGAGTAGTGTGGGCGCCGAACGCAGCACGTTGGACAACTCAACGAGCGGTCCGCTGTACTGGTACCAGTGCAAGTACTGTCCATCGAACTTCAATACGAACAAGAAGTTGGCTATACACATAAATTCGCATGACGAATTCGATTCGAATGACTATTCCTGCAAGGATTGCGGCAATGTCTATAGCGGACGCAAGAGTCTATGGGTAAGCTGTCTACGAAAATATCTAACAAACAATATTTACTCACGCGCTTTTACACCGTTTTCCATTTGCAGGTGCATCGCTACAAGAAACATCCACAATTCCCCGAACCTTCGGAATGTGTGCTCTGCAAGAAGGTGTTCTTCGATAGTCAGATGCTGGAGAATCACATACCGACCTGTAATCGCAAACCGATCAATGCATCGGGCGCTGTAGCCGAAAGCGCTGGACCGCCACCAATTTACAAGCATAAAACGGGCGATGACGATGATGATGCATCACACGATGCTAGCGGTGTAATAACGACAAGTGCTTTGGGTGGTGGCGAACTGGAGATTACACCGATACCGGCCAGTGGCATGAAGATTAAGCTACCCGAAGTGGCTTGTACCATATGTGGGCAGCGTTTCACCGATCAGGAATTGTTCGCCAAACACATACAAATGCATGAAATGGAATTGTATACGGATAATCCGTTGGCGGCCATGTTTGATACTGGCCCAGCGGATCCGAATCAATTCTATTTGGATCGGGTGAATGATAATGGCGAATACGCCTGCGATTTGTGTAATAAAACATTTACACAAATGACTGCACTTAAAGTGCATCGTAAATGGCATTTCAGAGGTGATAGCAAACAGGTGAGCTTTTGGGCTAGTGCAGTGAGGCTGGAAGCAAAATGTCCCATTGTTTTGGTGTTCGAAATTCTAGTGTTTCACAAAAAAAATATATACCTAATAGTATGCGTATTGACGGTTGAGGCTCTTGAAGAGGAGATAGTAAAGAGAGAGATTGGAAAGAGAGAAGGAGGAGATAGTGAGAGGGAAGGGAGAGGGAGGATACAGAGTGAGAGGGGAGCTATAGAGAGGTATAAGAGAGAGAGAGGGAGTAGAGAGAGGAAGGAGAGAGAGACAGGAAGGAGAGTGAGAGGGGAAGGAGAGTGAGAGGGGAAGTAGAGAGAGGGAGAGCAGAAAGAGAGAGTGTGCAGAAGAGCGACTAAGATATGTAGGGAGAGAGAAAAAACAATATATAGATTTTTAATGAAGTGAAAAAGCAAAGTGAGTCACATACAAACGGGGAGAGATCGATAGCTATCAAGACCGATAAGTCTGACAGAGAAATATGTAAATTAACAAGTGGGTGGAAACTATTTTTGGATAGAAATTGATTCTTTGGTTACATAGTCATGCCTTTACTACAAATATTACAACAAAAACATTCGTAATTTAGATAGTTCTTGCGTACCAATCTACACAGCGTACCCCCAATCGCAATCGCAAACGCATACAAATTTATGCAACAGTGTTTAGTCATCAAAATTTACAACTCGGCATTTTAGCATTTCAAGCCGCGTCCTCCGCACCAGTCACAAAAATAAATATAAATTAAATTGTATATAAACCAGCCATGAATATCTGTACTAATTTTACTTACTCCCTTAGAACCAAGCCGACGGGGATCTTTCAGCCAATGCAGCAGCGAACCACTTATCACAGATCCAGATCAACCATCAACATCCACCGGGATTACAAGCGGTGGGCCTTATGCCCAATCCCCATCATCACTCTTCAAAATCCCAGAAACGCAAACGCGAACTTAAATGCGAATACTGCCCGTCCACCTTCATCAGCAACAACAACCTGCGTCGTCACATCTACGAATTGCATAAAGAGGAAATCGGCAATTTGCCGGTGCCGCCGAAAATCAACACCGACCCGTATTTGCAATGTCGTCGCTGCCAGGAGAAATTCGATACGAAGCACGAATGGATCACACACAAAGTGAACGATGCGCGCGTCACTAAACCATTCGGACCCTTCCAGTGGGGCTGTGACCTGTGCGGTGCCTATGTTTCGCGCAAAGAGAAACTGATCAATCACATACACAATCATCTGAAGGAGAAGGAGATTGTGCCGGTGGAGGATCACACGCATGATCAGAACCAGAATCGTGCGGTGAAGCCAAAACCAGCGACGTCCGCGGGTGTGGTGGCGCCGATGACTATTAAAATGAGTGATGGTGAGGTGAAGGTGAAGCAAGAACGCGACAGCGATGAAGAGAAGGAAGACTTGCATGACGGTGTGCTTAAGGGAGAGGATGAGGAGTCCGAAGAAGAGGATGTTGGCGGTGAGGTGGATGGTGAAGTAGAGGAAGATGAATCGGCACACCATAGTGCTAGTGCGGCGCGTCGTCCCGGCATGGACACAGATGACGAAGTCGATGAGGATGCTTCCGAAGAGGATGCGGATGTGGATGCGGACGCGGACGAGGATGAAGAGTATGAAGTTATGCCAGCGGCTATGAATGAGCAGACCGACGGTGAGGTGGCGGAAGCGGATGAGGATGACGCCGATGATGCCGAAGACGGTGCGGAAGATGCAGACGAAGGCGATGACGTTGATATCGATAATGAAGAAGACTCCAATGATCGCACGATTACCGCACCAAATGGTCGCAGTTATGCGCGCGTGCCACCGGCCGCAACACAAGTCACCATCGAACCGAATCGCATATCGACAGATACAACCGAAGACTCATCGCCGTCATACGATGAGGATGACGATGATGATAACGACAATGATTCGGTTGATGACAGTGATGCGGAGAGCGGCGATAGCTCATCGCAGGCATCGAAAACACCGGCACCGGCGCCGAAAGCACGCTTTTCGTGCGATCTCTGTCGCGTCTTCTTCGATTCGCAACAGGAGCTGCAGAAGCATGTGAAAATGCATTTCCTTAACGGACCCGGCTCGGTGTCGCTAACCGAAATCAAGCCAAAGACGGGCAACAAGTCGAGCCGCAGCAGCAGCAGCGACGTGGTGGCGGTGTAGTCGTGACGTAACGCCGCCGCCGCCGCAACACTCGCTACCTGCCAATGCTAAGTAATATCTTTGTTGTTGTTTTTAGTACTGTCACATAACAGAAATGCCGTTACATTTTTTTCTAGTTATTATTTTTATTTTATTATAATGCGGCAGCGCCTATAAGCGCCGCTCATAAACACTTTAGTGAGTTACTGCCTAATTTATTTAATTCATATTTTATTCTATAAAATTAAAAAAAAAGAAACATGAAGAGTTTGTGTTGCTTATGAATTGTTGTTGCAATTAGGTGAAGTATGTATGCAAACTTTTTATAATAATAACTGTAAACCTTAACTATACAGCAATAATCTAATGCGTATGTATGTATTAAACTAAAATAATATATATACATATGTACATATATAATAAATACAAAAATAATAATTTAAGATAATCCTGCTCAGTTAGCTTACGCATGGAAAATGCGCGACAAACAATGTGAAACCACCAATAACGGCTTTCACTACAAATACATATACATGTTTGTATGTATGTAATGAATTGAATACGAAATATACATACATACATATGCATCCAAAACCTAAAATGTGCTGCAGCATTGCAGGGAATCGCAAACATTTCCAAAAATCAGGAAATAAGTTAATAATTTTTATTTTTATTTTTATTTTAATTTTATTTTTCTTTCTTCACTTCTAAGTGAACCCAAATGAATATACATAAATGCGTGCATAATGTAACTGTTAATATGTTTATTTATTTCTTCTATTTTATTATTATTTTTTGCTTTTATTGTTCAACACAATTAATAAAATAAATAAATACATACTATAGAAATATAAATTAGTTTTAGTTTTAGTAACACTCTTACAAATACAAACTAGTTATAAGGCTTCAACTGTAAACACATGAATTCAAGCAAAATTAAATTCAATAAATATTTATGAAAAAATTATTTCACAAATTTTTTAGCAACGGAAATAAATTTTAGGCGCATATTATTTTTTTAGCCTGATGGTTCTTGGACTCAACTAACGCCAGCTTCATTCCGGTTAAGCAGTTTCGGGAGCACAATAAAAAAAATGTTTGATTCAGTGGCTATACCTTTAAGGGGGTATTCTAGTCTAGAAATTTAAAAAATCGAATTTTTTTTTTATATTTTTAAAGTTTAACTATTCAAGAATCTGTGTACAAGAAAATTATTCAAAATTCAAATTGTTTTCGGAGATATAGGCATTTTTCTGACTCGGCATCCAAACTGGTTCGGCCGGACCGCGAAACTTTAAACGCGTTTTTTCAAAACACTTTCGGAACGATATCCACGATTTCTCAGGTTCTACGGGATCGATTTACTTGAAATTTTTATAGAGTCTTCTTTATTGGCTTGTCTATAATTGGAACTAGCCCTATCCCCATATTTTTATTTTTATTATTTAAAAAAAATCGAAATAGTCAGAAAAAGTGATCCAAAAAAAAAACTTTTTTTAGGCAGTCGCCATTTTGTGAAAATTTTTTTTCCCACTTTTCCGTAGTTCCGGCCATTGCGACATTCTAGAATCTAGATAATAATTTTTTTTTTTTTTTGGTTTCATATAACTAGGAGGTTTGAAACCATGGGCCTGGTCACGTGGAAATTTTTAGAGACCCCCCATTTCGTCAGCTCATAATTTTTGAAATTTTTTACTTTTTTTTAGTTTTTAATTTTTTTCTCTACTCTTCTAAAATTAACAAATAACTAATAAAAAAATGGATACTAAATATTAATTGCCTTTTTTTACGACACTTTAAAAATTACCTGGATTCACGCTTCTAGACTAGAATACCCCCTTAAACAACAACAAACTAAAATTAAAACGTGACACTTAACTTCCAGTGCTCCTTAACTCCTCATACCGCCGTGATTATTGCCAAAGTACAGAACCGCAACAAAATCCTCAAGTCGCTAGCCGCCAACACATGGCGAAAAGACAAAGAAACGTTTTTGGCAACATACAAGGCAAACGGCTAGCATGACATGTATTAATATCCAGGGTGACGAATACGAGCGGATATACAAGTTATCAGAGCCGCCTATTAACAATTAGGCAGCAGCAGTAGCAAACCTGACTCAAAGGATAGTGGTCTCACAGACTGATACCGGACTTCCATTCGTGGATCGACAGATGACATGTGGACCTGGATTTCCACTTAACCCAAATACTAAGTGGTCACGGGTGCTTTAGAAGCTTTTTAAGTACAAAGGAAAAACTTGAAACAACTCGGTGGAAGTTTAATGGTGAAAAATTTGACGACACGACACTCATGTGTCAGTTCACTGAAAACTGGTAAGCTGTCAGCGAAGCGGCTGCTTCAATCATGACGAAACAGACAAATAGAGTAGAGTAGGCGTCCGTCAATCCGTGCCATAGACATGACTTAAATGTCTTATCACTCCCACGAAGTAATACGTAATCAGGTGGTTTCGTGGGAGAGCCTGGAGTTGGGAGTAAGTTAGGTTTAGCGAAGTTCGGCACTCCGGCAACAACAACAAAGCAAGGCAACCGGTCGGCCGGAAACGCACATGATCAATGAATGGTGTACTTGGAGTAAAATTACCATCCATTTCACACGACGAGCTCGAGTTTCCGCGAGTTCATTCTGGATACTGTAGCACTTCTACTTATCCAGAATCGACCCCGATATACCAAATATATGTCTAGTGGCAACGAGTCCCCGTATGTCCATAACAACCTCTTCGCACGCCCCGCTAACCTTACACAGGTGACACCCCTCTCCCTATGGTCCCACCCCGTCGAAACAGCACGTTTACTTCCACTACCGTAGGATGACCTCGAAAACATCTTATCTGAACCTTACTACCCTAACGAGGACTATATAGCCGTTGCAACAACAACATACTAAAAATTAAAATTGATATCTCCAATAGTTTTTGAGTTCCAGGATCCTAAAATGATATCGGTCACTTTAAATAGTTTAAGGAGTTACATATGCAGGTGTCATCCAAAAAAGTGGACCAAAAAACATCAGTAGCAGTTTTAGTATATATCGTTTGGATAAACCAAACAAGGGTGTGTGTTACTCCACAGATAATTTGGATTTTTCATTTATTTTATAAAGGCAGCGTCTTCTTCTTCTATATTGTATACCGCTTACGCGGTTATAGCGGAGTTTACAACGCTCAGTCCTTCTCCCTTTTCTCTCTTTCGGAGTTGGAGTGGAGATCTTCCTTTTCTTCTGCTTCCCCCTACGGGTACTGCGTCAAAAAAATTCAGAAATTCAAAATTCGTTCATTCAGACATGATTTTAATTCACTGAATTATGTGAATGTCGTCGTATATTCCATACAGCTCATCGTTCCATCGAATGCGATATTCGCCATGGCCTATGTGCAAAGGACCATAAATCTTCCACAAAACCTTTCTCTCGAAAACTCGTAACGTCGACTCTTCAGATGTTGTCATCGTCCATATCTCTGCACCATATAGCTGGACGGGAGTTATGAGTGACTTATAGAGTTTGCTCTTTTTTAGAAGACTTTATTTCTCAATTGCCTAATCAGTCCGAAGTAGCACCTGTTGGCAAGAGTTATTCTGCGTTGGATTTCCAGGCTGACATTGTTGGTGGTGTTTATGTTGGTTCTTAAATATACGAAACTATCTACAACTTCAAAGTTATTACTGCCGACAGTGACGTGGGACATGAGATATTTTGTCTTGCCCTCGTTCACTACCTGACCCATTTGCTTAGCTTCCTTATCCAGAAAGCAGAATTAATGGCGCGGTTGTTGGAGGATGGAGTCATGTGAAGAAGTTCACGCAAGTGAGGAAAGTTCTTTGATCGCCATTCACTTGGGAGTGGCCAGAAACGATTCTTTTACATATGACTCAAGCAGCTCACGACTTCCGGTCTTTGACCAAGTATCCTCTGGGTAGCCAAAGAACATCCGTTTGAAGGCGAGCTAAAGTGAGAAGGCGAACCAACCCTCCCCAGGGTTGTGTTGACAAACGTTATGTTCAAGAAAAAAGTGAACTTCAGGTTTCACCAAAGCCATTACACCCTTCACAGGAGCATTTCTTATTATATGAAAGAGTATAAATATAGACAGTATAGACAGACGGGCAGACAGATGGATAAGGCTAATTCGAATCAGTTCATCATGTTGATCATTTTTATGTACCTGTATGTACTATATATATTTTTTAGGGTCTCCAACGTTCCGTTGTGGCATACATATTTCCCAATTAAGTTGTCTATGTAATCGTAAAATTGTTTAGTGATGTTTCGAAGTTTCCTGGCAAACAAATTGTGTTAAAGAACTAATTATCATATAACAGAACAAATAGATAAGTGAAAGAAAGAACAGTAAGGGCGAGAGATAGAGGAAATAAAGGGTAGAAAGATATTTGGCAAAATCTCGTCTAAATCCAAGAATAAAATATATAAAATATTTATATGGCTGTGACAAGTTCTCTGCGTTACTTGAAAGAGACATAAAGGGAAAGAATAAAAAAAGAGAGATGACAATAATCCATTCGAAATACGTTACCTTTCCCTTACTGCCAGCTGTTATACAAAAAAAAGTGTTTTTCTCTTTATTTGCCATTCAAATTGAATTTATTGATATTCGTAGTACATATATGTAATTTTATACCGTTATGTATGTATTGTATTTAAAAAGTTGTTTGATTTTGATTTTGTTTTGTTTTGTTGTTTTTGTCAATACGAGTACACAGTTAATTTACAAGTACCTAAAGTTGTATTTGTTGTTGTTGTTTGTTTTATCGCATACATTCTTTTAATTAGCATAATATTAATAAAAGTAATATTATTGTTGTAAATTTATTTTAAATTACACGCCCTATAACAACATTTATTTATGCACACACATACACATTTAAGTTTCAGTAAGATACACAAGTGTTTTTTTGCATTATTACTTAAATTGTACACATTTATTATGGAAATTATAATTTTTTTTTGTATTTTCTTTTAAATTTTTACTTATTTTTATTTATTTTTATTAATTTATTTTTTTTTTAATATTAATTTAGTTTTTTTTATAATTTAAATTTTTTGAAATTTGTTTGTTTAAATTTTTTTTTATAATTTTTGTAAGTTAAGTAACTATTGTTTTTTGTGTTTTTTTTTCAATGTCTTCGCTTTCAAAACATTGCATTGCATTGCATACGTTTCCCTTCAAAAGATTGGTGTTACAATTTCATATCATCAGTTTTGTACCTCGTCACATCTACATACGTATGTATTGATGCGTGTGTGTGTATGTGTGTATGTACGACACGCAGTTTCAATTCTCTAACAGCAACCTATAAATGAGTCTCTACTTATGCATTTATACAAACACTTATTACATAATATCTTATTTACATAATTAATTTTAATTTTTTATTAATTTTTTGGAAGATTTTTTGTTGTTTAAATGTTCTTATGCAAAGCAAAACATTTTGGAAGCAAATTAAATTTTATTTTCATTTTTTGTTTATTTAAAATTAATTTGTTAAAATTTAAATTCAATATTAATTTAATTTAATTGCTTTTTGACTTTAGTTTCTATTTTAAAATAATAAAATTTATCTGAATTTAAAATTTTTCTTGCGTAGAATTAAGCTTGATATTTTTTAAAGAAATTCGTAGTAAATATATTAAATAAAATATTATGTATTTTTATATTATGATTGAAATATTCTGTAATTAAAATATTTAATTAAAAAAAAAAACACTTAAAAAAATTTTAATTAAAAAAAAATTAAAAAAAAAAAATTAGAAAATATTGCTTGCAATAATTATTAGAGCTGATTCACTTTATAGAAATACATATGAACTTCAAATGGCATTACTCAATATTCATCACGAGGCAGAGAAAAGTACTTTGAATGTTGGTGAACTGGAGATTACAGCCAAAACGGCAAGTGACATGATGACTAAACTACCTTTTCGGATTATATAAATTTGCAAGTTAGAAAAACTGCGTTTTTAGTGAATTATTTTTTGAAGAGACATTTTAATTTATAAATAAATAAAAAAGAGTGAATTTACCGAATTTATTGTGAGTTAATAATTTCTGATTAATTTTTTAAAATTTTGCCTGCATAAGCATCGCATAGCCGATCTCCACAAAGACCTCCGAAAAAGGGTATCTGGCAATGAAAAAGAAGTTTCGCTTTAAAATCATCTAAAATTTAAAGCTAAGATGAATAGAGGCAATGTTCAAAAGACTAGTCAAAATTCTGAGATTCGACAAAATAGTGTCTTTCTAAAGGGTGATTTTTTTGAGGTTAGGATTTTCATGCAGTAGTATTTGACAGATCACGTGGGATGTCAGACATGGTGTCAAAGAGAAAGATGCTCAGTATGCTTTGACATTTCATCATGAATAGACTTACTAACGAGCAACGCTTGCAAATCATTGAATTTTATTACCAAAATCAGTGTTCGGTTCGAAATGTGTTTCGCGTCCGTGTCCGATGAGCGATGAGGCTCATTTCTGGTTGAATGGCTACGTAAATAAGCAAAATTGCCGCATTTGGGGTGAAGAGCAACCAGAAGCCGTTCAAGAACTGCCCATGCATCCCGAAAAATGCACTGTTTGGTGTGGTTTGTACGCTGGTGGAATCATTGGACCGTATTTTTTCAAAGATGCTGTTGGACGCAACGTTACGGTGAATGGCGATCGCTATCGTTCGATGCTAACAAACTTTTTGTTGCCAAAAATGGAAGAACTGAACTTGGTTGACATGTGGTTTCAACAAGATGGCGCTACATGCCACACAGCTCGCGATTCTATGGCCATTTTGAGGGAAAACTTCGGACAACAATTCATCTCAAGAAATGGACCCGTAAGTTGGCCACCAAGATCATGCGATTTAACGCCTTTAGACTATTTTTTGTGGGGCTACGTCAAGTCTAAAGTCTACAGAAATAAGCCAGCAACTATTCCAGCTTTGGAAGACAACATTTCCGAAGAAATTCGGGCTATTCCGGCCGAAATGCTCGAAAAAGTTGCCCAAAATTGGACTTTCCGAATGGACCACCTAAGACGCAGCCGCGGTCAACATTTAAATGAAATTATCTTCAAAAAGTAAATGTCATGAACCAATCTAACGTTTCAAATAAAGAACCGATGAGATTTTGCAAATTTTATGCGTTTTTTTTTTTAAAAAAGTTATCAAGCTCTTAAAAAATCACCCTATAGTTCGCAGTGAAGAAAATGTAGCAGCCGTAGCTGAGCGTGTACACAAAGAATTTGGATAGTCGATTCGGCGCCGTTCACAGCAACACGAACTGACGTATGGAATGACTTGGCGCATTTAACGTCGAAATCTTAAATTGAAATCGTACAAAATATAGCTTGTGCAAGAACTGAAGCCACTCAACTTCTCTTGAAAAGTTCTAAGAAGATTCGTCGTTTTCTAGCCAAATTTTGTTCCCGGCTCAATGGGTATTCGGTGTGGATTGTGAGCCGGTGGAATCATCGGTCCATATTTCTTCAAAAATGATGTCAGTGAGAACGTAATCGTAATAATCAATGCCGACTGTTATCGCGTCATGATGTGATCAATAGATTCATTGAGAGAACACTTCCGTAAGCAGATCAGTTCACGTTTTGGACCGGTCGATTGGCCACCAAAGATTGTGTGATATCACACCGCTAGACTTTTTTCTGTGGAGATACATATGTAAAGTCTAAAATCTGTGTGGACAATCCTGCTTCGATTTAAGCCTTCGCACAAACACTATGCGTGTCATTCGCCAGTTACCAGTCGAAATGCTCGAACGAGTCATCGAAAGTTGGACTCAACGGATGGAACATCTGAGACGTGGCCGCGGCCAATATTTGAAAGAGATAATCTTCAAAAAACAAATGCCATATAACATTCTTTCGAATGATAATAAACATTCCCCATTAAATTTAATCTTTCTGTGTTTTTTCTTCAAAAAAATAGGGAACCTTGAGATGGATTACCCTTTATACTCCACATATGGTTAAAGAATGTAATTTTATTTTTGTCAGATATTGTCGTCCTTTCCTTAAATGTTTGAAACTAAGTAAGACATATCGAAAATTAAAAAAAAAAGGTTGTGAAGGACCCTGAATATGATGCATGTTTAAGTAATTTGTATTTAATGATTTTATGGTATGCTGTAAATACTTCTTGAGTGGTGTGATTTGAGTCTAAAATATAAGCTATAAGAAGAAGAAGGAACATTCTCCTAGCAAATTCTTATAAATTTGTGGAAGGTGTGAATTCCAGTGACTTCTAGCCTTATATTTGCTTAATGATAAATATTGATGGTAAATATTTGTTAGTGGTCCTTATATCGAACTATCGTTCCCAATATTTATTTAGGGGACTCACAACTTTTCATAACGCATCATAAAATCATAAATTTTTACACTTGTTAAAAAAAAAATTGTAGTTGGGTTACATACAAAAATGAACTTACGCAATTAAAATTCTCAACGCTATGTTTTCAGTTCGTTATAATTTACAACTTTATGAGACGATATGAGACCCCTGATTGTGGTTGTATTAATTAAGGTTTGATTTGAATACAAAAGGTTGCTCATACGCAAGGGATGCTCAATTCAAAGTTCCATTGGACTCGTTAACTTATATTTAACAATTTTTTGACTTTTGTTCGACATTTAATCGAATTAAATATGGATGCGTTTCTTTGTTTAGAATGTAAAATGTTTTTCGGTGATTTTTTACTATGGAAAAAGTGTCGCTTAGTCAAATTTCAATGGCAACTCAGCTGGGAGATCATTGAAAATGTTAGAAAAGTGTTTCGGCGAGTGAGCGTAGAAAGAGTTTCATTGGCATAAGCAAGGATAAAAAGTTACAAAATAATTATGGTAGTAAAAAGATTGCAGTAATATAAAATTAAAATATTAATTAATATAATATTAATAATAAACTAGGTAAAGCAATACAAATTTTTAAAATATTTACCTAAATTATATTTATTTACTTACTAACAGCTGATATGCTAACAACTACAAGAATTGATATTTATAAACGCATATATAATATATAAATTATATTTTTTACTTTGTTTTGTATAATAATATTTTACGTTTCATAAAAATAATTTTACCATACAGATGCTTATACATATACGATTATTAGTAGTAAACTAAATTAGTTTTTTGGTGTTTATGTATTAGTTTTTTATAATTTTCAAGCTACTAGAGTTTATTTATAGTAAACTACATAAGTAATTATATATCTAGGTATATAGTATATCGTACATATATAAATAATATATATATGTTTATATTATGTAAATACTAAGAAGGTTATATATATAGTCCAATAATACCTAGTAAGTAAGTACATAATTAAGTATATATGTATGTATATAGGTATTTTATATAATAGACGCTAAGTACCCGTAGTTGGAAAGTAACAAACTATCCTCAGCTAAGAGATTTTATTATATCAGACAGGTACGAATGGATTAAATACCTGATTAGCAAGAGAAAATTATTCGCTTTATTAGTTTAGTATTTAGACGATAATTTTATGTGTGTTCGTAAGTTTTGTGATTGCGTGGTTTATATAATTATTTTATATATATTTTTTTATGTTTGGATAATTATAGTTTTTAATAATCAAAATTCTTAAAACTAAAAATTAGAAAAAAAATTTTAAATGCGTTAAATTATAAAAATATACTTATAGGATTAAAAATAATTTTTTTTATAATAATTATTATTTATTCATTATTATTATTATTAAAATTAAAAATATGCTTAAATATAGAAAATAAAAATTACAAAATTATAGCAAAATACTTAAAAAATCCAAAATCTAAATAACTGAAAATCGTAATATTAAATTTATTAAATATAACAGTTTATATTACCATTAAGTATGTTAAGTATTATATTTTAATTTTATTAATATTTTTGGTTAATAAAATTTTTATTTTTAAATTATATTATTATTTAATTTTTTATAATTTATTCTTAGTTAAATTTTTTTATTTGTGATGTTTTTTTTTGAATTCTTAAGGTATTTCCTTATTTTTATATACATGTGTATATTCTTTTTTAATTTTAAATATTTAATTGTTTATATTTAATTAAATTTTTTTTATATTTTTATTTTTTAATTTATTTTTGAAATTTTTTTATATTATTTATTATTAATATTTTTGGATATTACAATTTTTTTTTAAATAATTTTATTATTTCTTTTTTTTTATAAGTTTTCGTCAATTAAATTTTAACTTTTTATATGCTTTTTAATTGTTAAGGTATTTTATTATTTTTTTGTATATAATTTTGTATATATTTTATAACTTAAAAGTATTTAAATGTTTATATTATTTAAATTTTACTTATATTTTTTTATTTGTTTTTGATGTTTTTTTTATTGTTTATTATTCATTTTTTTTTTGTTATTAAATTTTTTTATTTTTTTTTTATTTTTTTTTTATATTTTATTATTTTTTTTTTAGATTTCGTGAATAAAATTAAAAAATTAATTAAGAGAAGAAACGACTGGCGCGCTGTTGTTCACTCGGCTATAATCGCGTAAGCGGTGTCTACGCCAGTAAAGAAGAAGAAGAAGAATAAAATTTTTTTTTATTTATTTATGTTTTTTTTATTTTCATGGTATTTATATATATTTTTTATTTTAAATTTTATAATTGTTTATAGTATTTAAAAATTGTCATTTTTTCTCTATTTTCGATTAATTTTTTGTTATTTTTAATTTAATTGATATTTATTTATTATTATAATCTTTGGTTATTAAAATTTTTACTTTTAAAGTATTTTACGAATTTGTTTAAGTTTTAGCTAATTAAATTTTTATATTTTGTTTACTTATTTTTTATATTCACGATATTTTATATATATTTTATATATATTTTTTATTTTAAATTATATAATTATTTATATTATTTAAAAATTGTCATATTTTCCATATTTACAATTTATTTATTTATTTTTTTTTAATAATTGATATTTGTTTATTGTTATATTTTGTTTATTTTTTCATTTTAATTTATTTTGTTATTTAATTGTTTATATCATTATCATAATCTTTTTATAATTATATTTTATTTTTTTTTTATTATTTTTTTTGGTTATTAACTTTTTTTTAATAATTTTATGTTTTATGTTTTTACAAGGTTAGTTATATGAGTTATTATTTTGTCTTTGCTTTTTTCTTTTTATTTTTAAGATATTTAATTAATTTAATTATTTTTTTTAAATTTTTAAGTATTTTTTTAATTATTTATTATTAATATTTTTAGTTATGAAAAATTTTATATTTAAATTGTTTTATTATTTAATTTTCTGTTAATTAAATTTCATGTTTTTAAATTTTTTTTTAACCTTGGAGAATTATATTTTAATTTTGCAGTAGTAAAATATTTAATCATTTATATTTTTTAATATTTTCCAAATATGTTATATTGTATTTATATAAAGACTTTTTTTTAATTTTTTATATTATTATTATTATTATTTTTGCCATAATATTTTATATTTATGTTTTAGTTATTTTTTATGAATATTTTTGGTTCCTAAAATTTTTATTTTTAAGTTATTTCATTATTTATTTTTTTTGTTAATTAAATTAATTTTTTAAATTTTTTAAATTTTGTTAAAGAATTTAAATTTAATTTTTTTAATTTAAAGTATTAAAATATTTACTTGTTCATATTATTCAATATTTTCCATACGTTTTTCATTTATATTGTATTTTTTTAATATTTTTAATTTTTTTTATTTACTAATTATCTTAATATAGTAATTTTAATACCTTAATATAATATTTATATGAATATACTGACTGCTTATAGATTTGGTTTTCATAGCATAAATTATTGTAATATTTATTAATTAAGTTTTGACATTTGCGGAATTTGAGGTTATGTTTATAAGTCGTTGAAATATTGGCGCATAAGTTGGAATACATAAAACTGAGAAGCGATTTATCTATAATAATTAATTATCTGTATATATGTATATTTCGGCTATTTTTAAATATTTTTTTCATACATTTTTGTTGTTTTAATTAATAATTATGCGGAAACCAGTCATTACGCACGTCTGTATATAAATCGCACGTAAATATATCTTTGTATTATTGTATAAATATGTTTGTTTGTATGTGTTCACATTGCATTAGTTATACAGTTAAAGTATTTGGATAGTTGCAGGCATAAATTTCAATAACTTTTTTCTATATAAGTATATAAGTAAGTATGTTTGTATGTATTTGCGTTTTTGTTTTTTTTCTGTCTCCCATCCGTTGAAGTAAATTATTTGTAGTTTGTGTGAAATCAGGTAATTCATTGCAAAATCACTGTTTGTTTCGAACGGAAGAAGTTTTGAAGAATTGTCGCTTCGAAGTGTGTTTTCGCACCACTGTGCGCTTCGTCATTGCATCCATATTTCATGCGGTTTTATGTAAGTATATTTAACGCACACATACATATGTATATGTATATATGTTTATATAAATCTAATGTTTATTCTAATATTTGTTATAGCATTGTTCACTGACGCGCAGAAATGCACACATACATATGCAGTCTTGGAATAACTGTACATTTGCATTGTTATATCGCAATAGTTTACAATACATACAGACATTTGCTTTTAGCTGCCGTAATCAATGTCCATTACGAAGTTGTGCTGCTCGTTTTTTGTGTGCCCAATCGTTCATATGCTAAACTTATGTGGGTACACTAAGCGACAAGTGAAAGTGCACAGCTGGGTTTTTTATTAAAAAAATTGTATTGTATACATTTGAGAGATTTGCATGTCTAAAAATTTATTGAAATAAAAAAAGAAGAAAAACTCTAACTTAAATTATATCGAAAATCTGATTGTGGAAGATTAAAAAGTGGACCTGGAACCTCATACCCTGAACTTGAAGTATTGAATGATGGCCACCAGGAAATTTCAACAGAAACTCGGTACACTTTCTGAACTGACGATATCTTGTTTGTTTTTCATTCTTTTTTTTTGGATTTAGGAATAAATCGCTTGATTTCTGAGATAAGGAACGGATGGAAAGAACTATAAAAAATATATGATTAAAACCTGTGGGATTAGCGTTATTTCTCATCTTAAAAGAAGTCATCATTGTACGAGTATGAAGTGCCCACATTTCATGTGACACAAACAAGGCCAAAACTATGGAGGACTATTGAGAGTCATTAAAGAAGAAGAAGAAGAAGAAGGAGAGAGCCATTTTATACTTAACGGCATTCACAATGATCTATCTGCGTCCGGGCAATTTTTGGTATCCAAACTTAAGGATATAAGTTCGAGCCACTTTACTTATATCGCGGGATAAGTTTGGATAGTTTTGAATTCCTGCCCGTTGTGGTTACTAAAACTCCTACAAAAAGTAATCGTATAATCATAAATACTCCTCTATAAACCAATAAAGCGTTTTGAGCAGATATCAAATTTGTTGAGGCGGCTAAGGTCAGTTTCTGTTATGTCTCCTGGTTCGCCGAAGACATGACTGCCAAGAGGTTTCAATCTCGTGCTAGGTAATAGAGGATTGTCTGCATGTTTCTACCTCACCTTCTTCCATACAACTTTTACAATTTGCGTCGAACAAGATCTTTAACCTTTCCGCATAAACTCGTTTAGAAAATATCCTGTAAGAACTCCTATCATTGTGACAAGTTAACTTTTCTAAGGGTAAGTACTAGTTAAGTAGATCTTCTGCGTTCTAAAATACTCTAGGCCGGAAGGATATCATAGTCTCATAGGACCTGGTTCCCAAGAATCGAAAGATGACAACGGAGAACCAATTCGTCCTGCTCCAATATGAGCGGGTCGAGGCTACCTCTCATCGCCAGTTTATCAACCTTGCAGTTTCAAGCGACCAGGATTCGATAAAACTATACAATCGTGGTTTAAATTCTGTTGCAAAACCGCTGATTTGTCTACATAGGGAATGAAATGTGGAGTCTAGGCGAGTAAAGTAAACATTTTGGTAAACTCCCTGTCTTTAAGTACTGTTCAATGAGTAGAAATACCAAAAGTTACATGAAATAATATAATGATAATTAGAGGATGGAGTCATGTGCAGAAGTTTACGCAAATGAGGAAAGTTCTCTGACCACCATTCACTTGGGAATGGCCAGAAACGATTCTTTTACATGTGGCTCAAGCAGCTCACGACTTCCGGTCTTAGACCAAGTATCGTCTGGGTAGCCAAAAAACATTCGTTTGATGGCGAGCGAAAGTGAGAAGGCGAAACGTCTCGCCCCAGGTTTGAGTGCTTGGTTTGGGAC
This sequence comes from Bactrocera zonata, assembly GCA_037783105.1. Taxonomy (NCBI): domain Eukaryota; kingdom Metazoa; phylum Arthropoda; class Insecta; order Diptera; family Tephritidae; genus Bactrocera; species Bactrocera zonata. Next base: position 614,897 of record JBAWJQ010001789.1, on the reverse strand, counting down.
CCGCCACCTAAAAGAGACTCCCAAAGGAATGGAAGAAAAAATCTTGGCTGTGTAAACTTGGCTATAACCGCGTAAGCGCTACCTATGCCAATAAAGAAAAATAAGAAGAAATGAAATAATAAACAAAAAAGGCTAACGAAATTTAATTTTATTATTTACTTGTGACTGAAAACCTTCACTTGTCGCTTGGTGTATGGGCGCGCCTTCATTTACCTATTTGTGTGCATGTATGTATGTATTTGCAGATAAATGTGCATTCCTTCAGTAGTTCGTCACTGCCACTGCCGCTCCCATCGCTGCTGCATATTGACTTTAGGATATTGTGCACGAATTACGTTTGCTGCCCAAGCTCCGCTCCTGTATTCTCTGCAAATGTTGTATTTGCGCGGCTGTTGGCGCATGCGATGGTAATGTGGAGCCGTGTGCACTGCCCGCTGCCGACGTGTTGGCTGCATGTGATGGATGATGGTGATGGGTGGGCGTGCCCGCGCCATTATTGCCCACTTGCTGTGGCAACGATTGTCGTCGTCGCCGCAGTGCTGGACTCAGATTGTACGTGATTTTCGCCTGTGACAGCAGCTCTTTGAAGACCTGCAAGTGCGAAGTTTTGGGGATTAAATAAATATTATTATTATTTTTTTTTGTTGTGAAGAGAGTCGGGTATTTTATTAAATTTTAAATATTCACCTGTGTGATGTTTTCATTCTTCGCCGCAGACGCTTCGACAAAGCCATTTTCCCAGTCTAGAGTGACCACCGATTCTGTGGTGGCATATTCAACCTAAGGGAGAAAGAGTTAAGAAGAAAAGACGAGGAAATTTTAATAATTATTATATGGGAATAATCAAAAGTAATTAAATAAATGAATAAAAAATGATATTTCAATTTAAATATAATGAAGGTTGATATCTTCTTCTTAAGACAAACCACATCAAACCAGAGTTAAATCTGTATGCCAAAGTATTCTTGCTTCATGAAGTCACTGAATATGGTTACTACGCATCGTTTCTTACTTTACCATCTCTCTTTCTCAATGCTCAAGTAACAGACTTATACTGAGAGAACGGGTAAGAATTATCCAGAGACTGACTTTACTGGTCAAGAAGTCGAAATGAAATCCACACATCCGGGAGTATCCAACATATAACTTATTGAAACAAATTCCATTCTAACAAGAAGCTTTAATTGAAGTAAAGCTGGCTTAGCGGACTGACACGGTGCACTAGGGATATTTCGATTTTTCACAATGGTAGAGCTATATTAGAAAAGAAAATTCCCAAAATTACTTGGGTAAGGCTAGATTAGGGTTCCGTGCTGATCTCTGCGATAGATAGAGATAGAGATTACCTATCTTCTCACTTAGTCTTTTGAAAAGCCGATCCGATGGATTAAGAGATCCTCATGTATCGATGAAACGCTTCAATTGGATATACAATATGCTAAAACTTTGGTATAGCGGAAGCAAAGTGTTGATGATTCAAGGACAAGAGATCCCTTCCTTGGAAGGACATTAGTTTTATTTTTTTGCTGTGGTCTCTTTTGAGCATATACATATGTATGTAAATTAAATTAAATCCGACGGTTTGTTCAAGACTGTAAAGCGTGGACCTCATTTTTTAATTAAAATGATTATGATAAGCCGCTCCTAAGAAGCTTGTGTCTATACTTAACTGTAGGTTAAAGAAAACTCAGTAAATTCGGTTGTAGGTAAGATTTGGATAGCAACGATCAAAGCAAAAGTTATTATTAATTGTAGCTTATTCCTCTGCTCGAAGTCGATCTATTATACTCTCCCCTAGGTCTCTCCTGAACAATTCTAAGAACCTGCTGGGCGCGACTGAGGCGATGTGAACCCTGTCCACGTAGATAAAACCTAAGTCCTTTAGCCTGCTTTTGCAAATTGCTGGGCAATCCAGAGTCAGATGTTTTGGGGTTTCCTGTTCCATGTCACAGAACCAGCAATGTGCGCAAGAGACTATGCCCATGATTGACAAATACTTCCTGAGCCTGCAGTGCTCTGTATAGAGTGCGACAAGGAGGCGAAATTTGTCTCGGGGGAAGTTGATAATTTTCTTAAACCTTCAGAAGTTGTACCTTCTTAGAAGCAGCTTAGCATGGCGCATTCCTGCTGCTGCTGTTCTCTTCTCACTTCTTCCGTGCGGAGCAGCTCCTTAAAAGTGTGGGACCACAATGAATGGTTCTGTTCCCAGTTCGGTCGGCCAGCTCATTGCCGGCTACCCTTTTATGCCCCGGTAGCCAGATTAGGTGTACCAAGTTGCTCATTGATAGGCGGTTCAGCCTTCCCATAGACTCCTCCACTAAAAGTGGTTTAATCTCATATACTGAGATCGCCTTTAGAGCCGTTTGATTCTCGCTATAAATGGCGATACGCTGGTAGCGATATTTGCGATGGAAATTGAGTTCTGCCCACTGTCTATATCAAAGACTTCTGCTTAAAAAATGTTTGGAAGACGTCCCATTTGTATGGATAGCAATGCCGGCTCCAATGCCTCTTGGTGTTTTCGAGTTGTCAGTGAATCATGGGATAGTGCTGCCTCTCGGCTGTATATCGAGCGTGGATTCATTCCTCTCCCTCTTACTGCCGGGAGTAACTCTAGAAATCTTTTTAAACTTATTCCTCTTTGTAACGCCGTCCCTTGAAAGAAAGACCAGTTTAGTGTTTTCCTCTAGGGCCTACATTTGTTGAGATGACATTAGCTGGTACCTGTTTAATCACCAGATGTAGCGGTATGAGCTTCAGCATGACTTCAAGTGCTGCAGTGGGGCAAGTGTGAATTGCTCCAGAAGCGCAGACACAGGCGAGTCTTTACAGCTTCGATAGTTGAAGGTCATGGTATATAGCCATCTTATGATACCTGGCTTTCAGCACCAGGATCTGCCGGCTAAGCGTCTACATGTCCATACTTGGTGGCTTTGGACAGTTTTTATATATTACACTAATTTGGGAATGATGAAGTGAGGCTTCGTTTTGATCCAAACGTGAAAATGACGCCATTCACTATTCTCAGCCAACCAAGGTTCCACAAGCAAAAAATTATGCAAGCTTTATGTTTACATCGAAGCAATGTAAAACCTTAAGGAAAGCCAGCTCAATACAATACAAAAAGCTCTCCGCATTTCTCATTCTATTCTATATCATCTTCCATCTCCCGTTGAAACATTAACTGTATGTTTGACCAAATCTAACCAAAATCCTTTCAAACCAATTAAACCAATTTTAATAGCTTCAAATAAACAGCAATAAATAAAAGGATATTACACTTAAGACCCTACAAATGTCTTCGAATTATGACAAAATGACTAATCGCCCGGACCAAGGCCACTACAAGTAAGATCATTAAATAAAGTGTAAGAAATATGTGTGAAAGATGTGCAGAAATCCCATTATGTCAACGAATGAATTAAATCATGTAATAATTGAAGCGGCAAAGAATTTATTAAGCCAAGCGCTTACACACATACAAACATATGCATATATGTAAGTATTTATATGAAAGTTAAGTTGGCTGATAAAGCGACGGGTCAGTGAGAAATGATGCGTGCGACATGAGAAAGCTACAATGTAACAAACAACAGTTGAGTGGAGGGGGCGAAAAGGACGACAGGCCTTATAAGTACATATATATATATATATATTATGTATACTATATATACTGTATGTATGTATGTGCTCGTAAGTAGGAGGGCCAATAAAAAGAGGTGGCGAAAATACAACGAAAACAGCAAAAGGGAGCTAACGGCAATCTGAAGAGCAACAGTAACAGTAACTGAAATTATCGGTATTTACCAGAAGCTGAAATTTATAGCCCATAGCTCGTTTGGTGTCTAAAGTGGGAGAGCGAGGAGCATTGTGACCAGCCTGACCCACAGTGAAAGTAGCCTGGAGGAATATATATACTATACACTTATATATACACATATTATTATGCATGGTACATACATATGTATGTGTATAGTACATGTCAATACATATCACCTAGGCATCACTTCTCTACGTGTATGTATGTAGCCCTTTGTGCGCAAAGAATAAAGTTGCTTACATTGCACGAAATCAAGCGACAAGATTTTTCGGTTTGCTTGAGTTGTCGACAGGCTAAATCCCAGAAAGAAATATATTTTATATGTGAGCGGAAGCAGCTTTTACTTTAGTGGTGGGAGCGCCTGACGAACAAACGTCAAAAAATGCTTACAAACAAATTTCATTGTCTAATATATGTATTTGTATGCGTTTATGAATATACATAGATAACGTAACTAGGCACATTAGAGCTGTTCTTAAATGAGCGGAAAAGTAAGAGAAAACTTAAAGCCGGGTTGAACGGAAGCTATAATACCTTTAACAAATACAGAAAATGCCTTACCAGAACTTAATTGCTAGCATTCAGTTTGTATGGCAGCTATATGCTATAGGTAATCTATCTATCGATCTAAAAAATTTGTTTTTGGAGATTATAAAGCAATGGTATAACAATAATTCATACCAAATTTCTTGGAGATATCTCGTAAACTAAAAAATGTTTCTCATACAAGCACTTGATTTCCATTGTTCAGTTTGTATGGCTATAGTGATCCGGTTCCAACAAATGAGCAGATTCTTAGAAAGTAAAGGGTTTCAGATTGATATTTCGAAAACTGAGGGACTAAATCGCTTTATACAAATAGATAGACCAACATGGCTAAATCGGCACAGCTTGCCATGCTGATCATATACATAAACATTTAGTGTACTTGTGTAGGGTCTCCGACGTTTGCTTTTGGGTGCTACAGATTTCGTGGTAGACTTAATATCATCTTATGATTCGACAGTTCTTTTTAAAGTAGTTATCAAACAGAAAACTTCGTTTTTTTCAACTGTTTTATTCAATACGGATATGATCTCCTTCCTTCTTTGTCAACACCAACAGACAACGAAGATAATGCTGAACCGTCGTTGCTCCAATAAAGTTCCTTGCCAACATTATTCTTTGCGGTAATCTCTGAAAATAACGAGTAAAACTCCTTACCACAGTTTATTGTAAAAAAAAACGGACATAACCTGTAAGCATAACCGCAACCAATATAATGCATTGTCATCGGCATAATGAAGTTCGAATCGTACGACAAACTTTGTTCTGATTATTCGAAAGATGGTAAGATAGTTCGACATCTCTCGAGAGTCCGTTCGAATGATTTTGGTGGATATTTTGGGTATGAAAGGCATTTTTGCTCGACTCATCCTGATAAAGGTGAAGTCAACAATCATAAGAATTGAGGAAAAAAACGATCCGAAACCAAAAAAAAAAAAAACACGCCAAAGCCGCTCAAAAATCGGGGTAATGCTCATTGTTTTTTTCGATAGTCGGGGTTTGGAGCATCATGAATGTGTTTCGAAGAGACAGACGGTCAATAAAGACAGTATTGATGCGTTTGAGTGAGAATATCCGTCGAAAACGGCCGGAATTATGGAAGATCAATTCATGGATTTTACCCGATGATAATGCAACCTTGCATCGAACCACGATTGTGACCGTATTTAAAGCAAAAGTGCAATGAATATCATCCATCGACCACCGTATTCTCCAGATATACCGCCGTGTGATTTGTTCTTGTACCCTAAATTGAAATTGCCGCTCCCGTTTTCAGTCGAGGGAAGGGACATAAATCAAAATTCGCTAAAGGACCTGAGGATCATCCCTAAAAATGCTTATAAAAATTGTTTCGAGGACTGCTATTGATCAATAGTAGACGCACAGTTTCTATTCGTATTGATGACGATAGTCGAACCAAAGATTTCTTAGACCCTCTGAATTTCTTTGGGAAATTCGACACAAATTCTGGTCTAATGAAATGAAATCTGGACGTTTCAATGGCCAATCATCTGCAGTTATAAAGCCACTACTGGGATGTTTTTGTTTTGTGCGCTCTATCAGAATCTTGCTGGAAGATCAAATGCTCTCCATCCTAACTGCTTTGCAACGCCTTCAAAAATATTCTCTGGTATAATTATGTCCCAGTTTTCACGCCTTTTTCGATGAATGGAATAGATGTAATACCTTTGCGGAAGACTTTCAACCATATCGTTACAGCAGCTGGATGGTGACCACATAAATTCCTTGGTATAACATTTCTTGCATCTTTGGAACATATTGCGCAGATTTTGTCGTATTACTTATTACAACTTCTTCAATAGTGAAAAATTTTTCATCTGTAAAAATGCCTAATTGGCTTCAACACGTTGTTAGAAGATGACTAGATGTCCGGCGGTAGGGTTTCATGTGAAAATCATTTGGAATAAGTCTTCACGAGGATCTGGTCGATTTATTCATTTCCCCAGACATAATTTTCTGTTTTCTAAGGGGATTTCTACGAGTACGCTTACGAACATGGTTTATGTCTGAATTGGTTCGAACCGCGCACAGACAAGTACTTCTCTTTCTGACAGTAACTGCCATTTTCTTCTTCTTTATTGCGTAGACACCGTTTACGCGGTTATATCCGAGTTTACAAGAGCGCGCCAGTTGTTTTTTCTTTTTGCAAAGTGGCGCCAATTTGAGATTCCAAGAGTTGCTAGATCCTTCTCCACCTAGTCTTCCCAACGGAGTGGAGGTTCATCGAAATGCGATATTCGTCGTTGACGTGGGAGTTTGATGATAGGAGATATTTCGTCTGCCCTCATTCACTACCAGACCTTGTCCTGTCAGCCAAATAAAATCTTATATAATCTGCGAATTTGTCCTCGCTGTATGTATTGCAAACTTTGTAACGGAATTTATGAAAAGTCTAAATAGCAGATAAAATAATACTTCCTTCCATAAATTAAGGTTGTGTTTGGCCTTTTTCGCGGAGGCTAACCTTGCTGATCGGGAGAAAAGCATTGAAATAACCGACATTACCCCACAAAATTTGTTTTTTTTTTGTACTAAATGTCAATAAAGGACACCCCTAATATTGATACAATAAATATTTATACGTGCATACGTATACGAAAATTCATGGGAGAAACATGAATAACTGCCACTCAGAGTGCATAATTTTTGGTTTATTTCTTCCAAATGAGCAAACTTCAACAAAGTCCCAAAACAAAAGGGATACAAAGTATATTTGTAAGGAATTTACTCGCATGGAAGGGAATTAAATGCTGCGTGTAAGCCAAGAATGCCAAAGTAAATTGAAACTTCTTTAATATTAACGAAAAAATAACGGAGAGGTGTGGAAAAGAAATGAAAGTAAGCGCACAGCTGTTGTCCTCTGAGGCACATAGGCGTCAGCAGTGATCGCTTGGGGGTTTTGTGCACTTTTTAAAGGTTTCAGGGTGGGATGGTAATAATTAGGTTAAGTTGAGCTAAGTTTGTGCTAAAGAGACGCAATCAGATTTTAAAGCTAGTCACTTGTACGGTATCAGGAGGGAGAAAATCAAAAAAAGATATTTTCTGTTACTACTTAAGAAGATTTTTAAACAAATTACTTCAGAGGTTTCGGAGAATGAAATATACTTCGAGGTTGTGTAGAAGACATACCATATATTGCATTAATAGTGAAACAGAGAGCAAGACTTACTGAGTTCTCGTAACCACTGCGTCTATGTTACCGAAATTGACGAGAACTTTTTCCGACCGAGGGCTATTATTTCGACGATTTAACCCCGATTGGATCGGTATGTAGTAGGTGACTCTAACACTTTTCATCTTTCTAACTGCAATTAAGAGGTCAGGTATTATGAGGACCCAGTACCAGGAGAAAATAATTATATTTATGTAATTATCTTGAGTGTTTTTCTGTTAATGAATATATAATTTTTGTCGTTCGAAGATATTACACTTAGAGTATTGAAAGATGTCTGGACTAACTCGGCATCCCCTCCACAAAATACTCGTCCCACACCTATGTCGACCTTCTTTTGGAGCAAAAACAAATGCAATCAGGCACGAGCGTCGAATAATCCGTTTAAAAGTCAGATTGCATAGGAATATTGAAGGATTTGTTGATGATGTTAAAAACTTTTTACGACCAAAAACAACAAAACAAAAGAAAATAGTCGAAAAACGTAAATGCTAAAATGCAATAAAAACAACAATAAGCAAAGTTAATTTAGCATTTTAAAATAAGGCAAATTTGCATTTTTATTACCTTCGCAACAGGAAAAGAGTGAGAGAGCGAGCGAGAGAGAACGGGAGGAAGTGTATGTGGGGGCGTGAATGAAAGGGTGCCTTTTGGGCGCAAAACGAAATCTGTGCCAATGTCACAACAACCATTCAACAATGCTAAGTATTCCTCTAGGAATGCGCCATCAAGCGAATGCTGATGAATAATAACTGTAGTTTGTAGCGGAAATTTGCGCGCGTTCAGTGTCCCACTGGTCCGCTCAACCGTTTAATAACGGTACACAGTATGTACATTTTCGTGAGGGCTAAACGAACAAGTGGCACATGAAATTACAACTAAATTATGTGTGAAACGGCGCATGACAAATACAAAAACAATAGCAACAACAGCAGTCATTTGCATGATGAGCAAATTGTTCACTGAGCTGCCATAGACTCCCAGCGCCGCTTAGTTAGTTAGTGGGCGTGTGCCAAGCGGCTCAATTAGGCAACTATTTTGTAGGGATTTAGAGAGATATTGTTCTGAGAAGGTCACCTTTATATTTCACCCCAGTGTTGCAATCTGGTGACTTATAACTTTATCCTAAAGTTTGATATTTTTGTTGTTATACGTATTTAGAACGTTTTGACAGGCGAGCGCTATTTAAGTGGTTTACAGTAACTTAAAAATTTCACCTCGTTCAATTATATTTTATTACTTTCGACGTGAATTAAATTAGCAAGAATGCATCGGTGAACTGAATTAAATTTTTGACGATGAAGTTCCATCAAGGACCAGTCTGGCAAGATCGAAATGTGACCTATCGTAAAGTTGAGACAACTTTAGGCAACAGTGGGACCAGCGAATTTTCAATACATTTAAGGGGTCAGCGGGGTAATCTTTTTTAAATTTTTTTTTTAATTTTCTGTTCCCTTATACCCTTAGAATTAATGTAGAAACCTACTTTACCATTGGAAGGTTTCGAAAAAGGCCTAAAAATAATAATACCGCTCGAGTTCAGAACGCTTGGAGTGCACACCTCAAACTTGAAACGCGTTTTTTGTCGAAACACACTTTTTTAAACTGGCAGAAATGATTCCGGTCGAACTACTCAACCGATTTGCTTAATTTTTTTTAAATGTTCACAAAACGCCTGGCTTTCGTCCCTACTAGATTCATAATTTTTTATAATTTATTGGCAATGTTATGACAAAATCTATGTAAAAAAACAGTTGGAAAAATTAAAAAAAAAACCGTAATTTTTTTATTTATCAACATTTTTCCATGATTCTAGTAGGGATGCAAAACATTCACGTACTTTTTAAGAATAAATTGGGTTTTTGTGTTTCAGATGATCCAAACATGAGATATTGTGTCCGCCAGAGAAAAAACGCATCTCATACACCCAGCCATTTCTCCGACAGATGTCATCGAAAAAATTCCGAAAAAAATTCCGAAAAAATTTTTTTATACACTCCATGATATACCACATGTTTTGTGAAAAAGTTCTATTGTAGAATAAAAATTTCTATACAAAAAAAATCAGAAAAACAAGCCAGATTACCCTACTGACCCCTTAACTGTGAAAAAAATTGTTGCCGTTGGATCGAACACAATTTGTCAATAGCATAAAAGAGGGCTCGTAACTATTGGTCGATAGAAACGTTAAAAAATATGACAGATGGTGCTTCGGAACACGACTATGGAATTGTTACAGATGACAAATCGTGATTGCCATTTGTCTTTCAAGAAATTTGCAAAACCAACCCAAGAAAACGGTTCACCCTTCACAACGCCAATACGAGCTTTCACACATCAATTGAAAAAACTGTGTTTTTGAACATTAAAAACATAGATTTGATGAGTCATCCTCCGTATAGTCCTGACTTGACACCAAATGACTTTTTTATTCCTGAAGAGGTGGTTGAGGCGTTCAAAGGGCATTATTTCGAGATACCTCAATCAGAGTGGCAAAAGTGCTTCAACAATTTTTTGAATAAGTATGTAAAGTGAGACATCAGCTCGTCATGCTGATCATTTATATATTAATTTTATAGCGCTCCGACGATTTCTCCTGAGTACTACAAACATCTGGGCAAACAGAAGAAGAAGGATCGAAGCAAGCAAATCATGTGATGTTGAAGGATCTCAATCAAAGTGGAAGCATTGTTCTTTTAAAACGCTTGCATAATTGTACCGATCGTCGTGAAGAATATTCTCCTTATGCATTAGCATGCACTAAAGATCACACCTCTGATAAGCTCAGCTAAATCAGCCTTAAGAATAGAACCGATATCATATAACTGATCTCAAAGAGTCGTGAGAATTTTTGAAGAAATATTGTACAACTCTAACGATGTGAGTTTCGAAAACCAACATACTTCCAAGAATTCTCTGGAACATGTCAAGAAACCCTTGATTCGTTTCTTTTCCCATATAAAGCTTTACAAAGGTATCGAAGATGTTTGATAGTCTCTTCCTCTTCTATCTCTTGACAACTTCTATTTACACTAGTCTTTATAAGGTATTACTGGTTTGTGGGTCTGCCTATTAGACAGTGACCTGTTAGTACTTCTACTAGAATCTTATATCATTCCTTTTAAATTTAAAAAAATCGGCTTTTGCGGACACTGTTCCACGCATGCCACTTTCGCCTGCTTTCTGAGCAAATCAGGGTCTGATTTCACTGAGACTCAACTACATTTATAACATATTTGCCGATTAGATATCTGCAAGTAGTCAGATGCATATAAATTTCCTCTTTTCCGGAATCTAATTTTATGATGGTGTCTGTTCTGGCTAGTTCGTCTGCTTCACAGTTCCCTGGGATATCACTATGTCCTGGAAGCCATTGTGGGTTTATCGTGAAATATGATGTTAGATCCACTAAAAGATCAAGACATTATTTTAATATATTTAAAGAGACTGTCATGATCTCAAAGCCGTCTGGCTATCTGTATATATAGAGCAAGAAGACTTTTTTAATTGCCGTGATCTCCGCTTGAAATACACCACAGTGGTTTGATAGATGAAGCGTGATTTTGGTATCTAGTATTGCAGCGAAGACGACACCTCCAGTTCGATTATTTAGTTTGGCACCATCCGCAAGCTGCTTATCCCTGCGTCCTTGTTTACCTCGCTACTTTCCCACTCTTCTATGAAAGGAAAGGCAATATTGGCCACCAATTTTAGATTCAAATCTGTAGAGTTTCCAAGATAATAAGAGGAAACGGGAACTTTTGAAATATCACAGAATATCCTTTGTTACTGGCAACTAAAAGGTAGGATTCCCCCAGTCTAAGAGCTTTATTCGCAGTTATTTGCTTGCAGAACAAATCCGTTGGCAGTAAGTTTGGAGTTAGGTTAAGTGCCACGCTTAGCGTTGTTCTGGGATCTCTTCAACTTCGTTGATGAGATTTTCTTTGTGAGAAAAACGCTGGATTTGCCCTACATTGCTACGATGTCGAAAGTGAGATCAGAAATATTCAGTGGGCGTGGTTCTTATCCGATTTCTTCCATTTTTGAACTGTATATGGAAATGCTTGAAGGAAACGACTCTAAAGAGTTTGGTTGACATAGCTATAGTAGTTTCCGAGATATGTACAAAAAACTTAGTAGGGGGCGGGGCCACGCCCACTCTTCCAAAAAAATTACGGCCAAATATGCCTCTCCCTAATGCGATCCTCTGTGCCAAATTTCACTCTAATATCTTTATTTATGGCTTAGTTATGATACTTTATAGGTTTTCGGTTTTCGCAATTTTGTGGGCGTGGCAGTCCATCTTCGAACTTAACCTTTTTATGGAGCCAAGAAATACGTGTACCAAGTTTCATCATGATATCTCAATTTTTACTCAAGTTACAGCTTGCACGGACGGACGGACGGACAGACCGACGGACGGAGAGACAGACATCCGGATTTCAACTCTACTCGTCACCCTGATCACTTTGGTGTATATAACCCTATATCTGACTCTTTTAGTTTTAGGACTTACAAACAACCGTTATGTGAACAAAACTATACTACTCTCCTTAGCAACTTTGTTGCGAGAGTATAAAAAGTTGCTGATGATGTAGGACAATAAATCCTTATTGTGCCTTCACAACGTCTCGAAGAGTGTCGATAACAAAGCTCATCCCCTACAGCGAACAAGTTGCTATGAATAACTGAGAAGACGAAAGCTACACTTGATAAACTTATAGCTTTATCATATAGCGCTCACGAAATAGCTGAGATTTGCTAAAGAAAACAGACAATCGCGCATAGCCTCAGAGTACTTGTTTTTTATGCGAAAACATTAATATTGCAACAATAAATAAAAAAAAAACACTTTAAATCTTCAATACATTTCCCCAACTAAGTGTTCAAGTCTTTTTGAGACAATATTCTAAATAAAAAATTAATAAAAAAATAGTATTTCACTCACCTTCCTGGCGTCCTCCTTCTCGGCAACTAGGTCAATTTTATTGCCCACCACTACAATGGGCACAGCTGTGGTCGCTTTGGTCTCGTGTATTTGATCGCGTATCATGCGTACCTCCTCGAATGTGGACGCATCGGTGACATCATACACCAGAATGAATGCATCCGCCGATGAGATGGAGAGCGCGCGCATTGCAGGAAACTGTGCCGACAGGAAGACGCACCGGTACAATGACGTTGTGCGGCAGGAAAGCGCCACGCAAAGCAAATGGCATCATATGGAAAAGAGACAGAGAAAGTGGAAACAATGAGAGATAATGTAAAATTTGCATATTATTATTGTTTTCTCTTAGATATGCACATATTTTATGAAAAAACAAAAACAAAAAAATAAGCAACAGTAATCGGATTTTTCTGCACATTAAAAAATGAAAAACACAATGCAAGATACCAGCAATAATAAAAAAGCTGAAAAAAGAGACAAGAATTTCCATTTAATTTCATTAGTGAATTGAATTTTGCACTGACATTTTGTGGGTGAGGAGCCAGCAAACTTTGTTTTTGTTTTTGTTTGTCTTTTTGGACTTTCAAGTTGTTGTTTTTGTTTCTGTTTCTTGTTTTAGTTTTGTTTTTGTTTTTGTTGGTCTTTTTGTACTTTAAAATTGTTGTTTTTGTTTCTGTTCCTAGTTTTGGTTTTGTTTTTGTTTTTGTTTTTGTTTTTGTTTTTGTTTTTGGTTTTGGTTTTAGTTTTGTTTTTGTTTAGTTGAAGTTGAAGTGCTAGCGCTGTGTGTGCAGCAAGGTGAAGACGTTGCATGTTCTCAAGTTGTTGCTGTAATTGCATTATTGTAATAATTAAGTTGGCAATAACCGCAGGTCCTAAGTTTGAACAAATTGAACTTTATTAAAACAAGTCAAACGAAACTTTATCAAAGACGCATCTGCATACACACGCTCTTAGTTAGTTCTAATCTGGTTTTGACGTTCTATGAAGAGTTGTGGCAAAGTATTTTTGGAGGGAAAGTGATACTCCATGATTCAATATTTCAATTAGTAATTTATCTTATTTTTTCAAAATCTAATAGTCGAAATATATAATTGCTTCTAAAAAATGTCATATAAACCCTGATTCAATAAAAATTTAAAATATTTTAGGAATCAAGATTTATGGCAGAGTTTTAAAAGCCATTGCGACTGTTTTGTAAACGCGTTGGTAAGCTAAACTTATTTGCTTATAATAATATAATAATAAAGGAACTTTGCTATTTTGTCAATAGATGTCGTTGCAGTCGTATATCTCCAGTGCTACCGATGATATTGGATCATACCATATAGCGTTAGAAAGGTGATATTTAAACTTCATTTAATAAAAAACAAAAGAAATTCGGAGAAGTTGAAAAAAAGTTACAGCAGTTCAAAAATGAGTGAAAATAATGAAGAAATTCGCTATATTTTGAAAATTTTTTTATAAAAAAGGCAATAATGCCACGCAAGCCACTAATAAAATTTATGAAGTTTACGGAGATGATGCTGTATCAGTTCGTGTAGCACACCAATGGTACGCTCGCTTCTGATCTGGAAATTTCGATGTGAATGATGCACATCGCTCTGGTCGACCGATTGTCGAAAAATTCGATGAAATTATGGAAAAGATTGACCGGGACCGACACATAAGTAACCATGACATCGCTAAGAAACTAAATATTCATCATTAAACGGTTTTGAACCATTTAAAAAACGGCTGGCTACAAAAAGTAGCTCGATGTTTGGGTACCACATGATTTGTCTGGGAAAAATTTAATAGACCGATTTAATATCTGCGATTCTTTGCTGAAACGAAATGAAATCGGAACATTTCTGAAAAAAAAATGATAACAGAAGAAAAAAAATGAATCAAATGCGACAACAATGTGCGAAAAAGATCGAGGTCCAAGCATGGTGAAGCTCAACAAATGGCCGCAAAGTCAGTATTGACGCCTCGAAAGGTTGTGCTGAGCGTTTGGTGGGATTGGAAAGGAATCATTCCCCATGAGCTGCTCCAGCCTGGTCGACCGATTGGTTCTACATCTTACTGTCAACAACTGATGAGATTGAGTTTATATATATCCACCTTATAAAACTGACCTTGCAACATCGGAGTACCATTTCTTGCGGTCAATGCAGAACTCCTTTAATGGAGTAAAGTTCGCTTCAAGAGAACAGAGAGAGTCGCAGTTTTTCGCCGAGAAACCAGAAAAGTTTTACACTGACGGAATAATGTCTCTAGTGGAAAAATGGCAAAAAAGTGGTCGACCAAAATGGTACATATTTGGTTCATTAAAGTTCATTATAAATATAAAAAAATAAATTGAAGTTTGATTAGAAATACGAAAAGACTTTTTTTGCACTACCAATATATCATTGATACGAATTTTAGTAGTATTCGCTACTCTCTAAAGCTTGGAAGACAGTTGTATTAGAGATCACAATGATATTTTGGTGCTCCATATCTTTAAAAAATTTTACATGGGTAAGCCACACCAATTTTATTTTTTAAAGTTTATCTCCTTCAAAATTTTCAGAAAAATGGTGAAGCGAAGACAGACCATCATGTGGTTTCTCTTCAAACATCAAACTTCCCTTTTCATCATCATGATTCCTGTATCTCTCATTGGAGCTTCTCTATAAAGCATGATGAAGTGGCGAGCCTTAGTGAACAAACTGACAAAATTTGACACAAATCCGTAAACCACTCTTAAATTAAATAGTATTCGAAAAAAAACAATGAATACCGAAAAGATATATAGTAGATTTACATTTTTTTCTATTTTACACCAAAAAATTCCCGAATTTTTCAAATAATTCTATAATTGTAATATGAATTTCCAATTACACGCATTTGTTGCAGTTCATGCTCGAAATGGTTTAACTTTTTCTTCATTACAAATTTATTGTGTGGCAAAGCTGAACGCATACATGGCGTATGAGCAACATTTCAGCATAACATTTATACCAAATTCCATGTTTATTTTAATTTGTTCATTGTTTATCATTTAATAAAATTTTCCTGTTGCTTTCGTGTTCAATTCACTTAAATTAATTTCAGGAATAAAAATGAACTTATGTTGTTACATGTAAAATTTTACTGCGCCACCCACGGCGTATGAGCAACATTTAACACACAAATAATTACCATAAGAGTACTTTTGCTCAAATTTCAGCTATTTTTGTCCACTGCCCACGCATATGCTTGCGTAAAGCAAAACTTAAACACACATTTGATTGAACAGAATATTTCATGTGCCGTTATCGTGTGCCATCGACTGAGTCAAGGTCACAAAAGCGCCGTAATCACGCGAAACGTAAATTCTTGCTGGTTAGCGCTCGGAATGTCATGCTAGATATGTACTATTGTGTGCGTTGCTGTGTATATGTATTTCAGGTTATCTCTATTTTTCCCTCTATGTGTTTGAAATTACTGATAACGCCACGCACTTGTATATAAGATGCCTCTAATCGCTTGCGCTCATTTCGCTTATCAACCAAAGCCATTAATATACAATTAAAATGGGTTGTAAGCACTTAGTTTAATTACTTTCATCCGGGTATGGCGCATATGTGGATCACTCACTCACTCATTATTACTACTTTTTTGGCTTGGATATGCGCTTTAAGGGGTGTGAATGTTAAGTGGTTACAATTTTTTTGGGGAATTTTAAATATATTTTTTATTTGAATTTTTTTTTTTTTTGATATTTAGTATAATTGGAATCTCTTTAATTTTATAAAAAACCATAACTAAATTTAGTGAAAACACAATGAAAAAATAATTTAAAAATTTTTGGAATTTTTTAAATATTTTATATTTGAAAATCGACAAGATTTTTATGGGGTTAAGTCTGTCAAAAATTTTCATCAAAACAATTATTCTTTGTTTTACTTGAAGGACAGTTTAGAGCCTAAAAACAAAGTAAAATAGTAAAACAAAATTACTGTGAGACTTTCTCAAATTTTTAAGGGGCTAACTCAGTCTTAAATTTTCACCAAAACAATAATTATTGTTTTTTTTTCTTGAAGTCTAAGGTTTAGGGTCTTAAAACATAACAAAATAGTAAAAAAATGTCCCGTGCAAATCCATAGTGTTTCTTAATACCATAAATACTCTGAAAAAATTTGCAGGGCTCTAGATTGGCCTAAATGCTTCAATAAAAATTAATTTTAAATAAATTTAAAAATATTTTAAAATGTTCAATCAAACTCTTTTTTATTCCTCTCTCAGGTTCTCTCTCTTTCAAAAAATCTAAAATTTTCCAAGCTCATTATTCTGGCCCCAAAAAATTTGGTTTTAACATCTTTGAAAAATTACTTCGGTGATTTTGGCATCTAAATGAAGCAAACTATAAACATAAATATATACAAATATACAATCATGTATTGTTAATATTAATTCAATTATTATTTTTTAAAAATTATTATTTTACAAAACCTTTCAAGGACACACCCCTTAAAATTTGCAGCAAACACATGCTCATATATATTTGTACCCATATGTAAGTATGTTTGTGCACATGTCTGAGCGTGTAATGAAGTTATCAAGTAATGAAATCAGGGGTTGATGACGATTTCTTGTGTGGAAAGCAGCAATAACAACAATAAACATGCGATGCTAGACTTAGATGAGCGTTCTTGCTTAGTTGCTTTAAATTTTTTGGCTTGGTTTTTAATTTTACGCCCAAATCAAGGTATTCTATTCTGCTTAACTTTAATTAAGCGAATGAATCGGAGTTTCCGAAAAACTGTGGCATTTACTTTTATCATTTCTAGTGAATAATTCTATGAACAAATATTTAAGTCTAAATATTTAGTAAGAATCACAAGCTAGTAAAAATTCACAAAAAGAAATTTAATTTTTTTTAAAAGGTTCATAGTACTTCCTTTTACTGTTATTATCAAAAAAAAAAAAAATTTATATTTAAAAATGATGAAGACATCCTGGCAACCGAAACTTCTTTTTAAGGGAAATGGGCCCTGGGTAGTGAAGATACACTTCCGATGCTCCTTGATGCTTTCTTTCTGAGCAATTTTCCTCTTGGGGAATATCTCTCGGAGCGCTGCAAGAGTACTTCGCACCTTTTGTCGACTTTTTGGATGAACAGCACTTGACTTGGGCGATCAATTCGTTTAAACCTCTCAAGTCTCCGGGACCGGATAGCATCATTTAGACCACCTCACGGAGGCCTGGAGACGAGTCAGTGTTACGTTCATCCCGAATGCTGGTAGGGGCTCCCATGTTACGGACTTCTTACTAAAAACTACAGAGAGATTGATGGACTTGTACAAAAGGAGAGGCATTTCGAGTGACCATTTATCAGGAGCGTAATATGCTTATTGTAAAAACTGGTCAGTGGATACTGCCCTGCATGCTATCGTGCCATGGCTTGAGGAAGCCATTAGGGTTAAAGAATTTGCTGTTGGGACCTTCCTTGTTATTGAGGGAGCTTTCAACAACGTCCTGTCGGAAGCAGTCGCAACCACTCTGTATGGTCTTGGGGTTAAATCAGACCTCAAACACTGAATGCCATTTTGCGTATAATGCTCGTGGATATCATTGGAAGGTGTATAGCTGTGAAAGTTGCCATCGGACTCAGAGATCAGGATTCGTGAAAAAACAAGTGAACACACTTTGACTTCATACCGGTTCACCTGTATCATGGAGTCGCCAAACTAGACTCTGGCGGCTCGTTCTCTGCTCATATATCGGCGAGAGAGTTGCGGGTGGGAAGCAGCCGTTGGAGGTAAGGGGTAGTACGTATAGGTCAAAGCTTGGTGGGAAGGTTGGTGGGTGGGTTTACTATCAGGAGCTCTCTATCAACTCCAGCTCCAGACTTCCTGACTGTTGCAGTGTTTTTCCAGCCGAGGTTATAACCATTAAGGAAGCAGTAGATTTACTGCTTCGAAGTGCAGCGTCCTTCAGAGAAGTGACCATTAACTTAGATATCAGGGCGGCGATACTAACCTTGAACTCATTAACAGTGCATTCAGGGTTGGTCAAGGGTTGTTTAAGCTCGCTAACAATAGCATCTTATGACTTTGTGGTAAGACTGGTATGGGAGCTAGGCCACAGCGGAATCGCAGAAAGTTGTAAAGGTTTATGTATTTTGCTCCTTGATAGGTGGCCTTGCAGAAGCTTGGCCAGCGCTAGGCCACCTTTGGTACATTTGCTGTCGCAAAAGCTTTTTAACCCAAGATCAATAGCAAGAGATCTAGATCTCTTTTTGCCCTTAGTAAGACTAGCCTCTTCCCAGCTATGGGGTTTTTAACAGTCACTATCTGCAGAAGTTGTATGGAAAAATATGAGGTGGAAACAATTTAACACTTCCTTATTGACTGTCCTGCGTTTGAGAGGTCAAGACTTTAACATTTTGATTTCGGGAGCGAAAGGCCCAACTGCGACCGTTGAACAGCCATGTAACCTAACCTAGTGAACCACTCAATATCAACACGAGAGTTCAAAAGATTTCTCTTTCTTCGAATTTTAGCATTCTGTTGTATTTTGTGATGCCAGATCGTCACAAAAATTCATTGTTTGAATACATTTCACAAAAAAAATGCTTTTTTGTCACAAACGATGACTTAAGGCTACCATTTAAAAAAAATCATAAGCACACAGGTGACTCAATGAGGAAACACCTCAAATCTTCACCGTACAATTAACTCTGCCA
Source organism: Bactrocera zonata (assembly GCA_037783105.1). Taxonomy (NCBI): domain Eukaryota; kingdom Metazoa; phylum Arthropoda; class Insecta; order Diptera; family Tephritidae; genus Bactrocera; species Bactrocera zonata. The sequence continues at coordinate 595,696 of JBAWJQ010001789.1, read as the reverse complement.
AACCACAAATGCACTTCATCTCCATCGCACAGCATGCATCAATCATAATAAACTTTAATGGTCCCCTTCATTATACATACATACATATGTACCCAAGTATATGTGTATGGAAGTATTTATGTATGCACATCAACTGAGGACTCAAATGAAAAAGTCAACTGCTTTTTTGAACTTCGATAGCACTTTGAAATTAAAAACAAGAAAAAGTGGAACGAAGCAAAAGTGGATGAACGCAGGGAAAATGGAAAAACGAATTTTAATTTGCCGAACAAACAAACCAAAGCCATGACGGCATAAGTGCATACGTGTTGGCTTACATTTCTACCACTACAAGCATATATATAAAAATATATATATACGTGTGTGTAAGGGTGTGTGTATATGGGGCATAGCGCCTGCATAATCCGCTTGCCATGAATCTATTAGGGAGACGAAATTCAATGGAACCTTGTGGAGCAAAAGTGAAAAATGGAAGAAAATTTCTGCGCGGGTAGGCGGTATGTGTGCTTTTCCCAAGCACTCTTGCATTTACTATAAGCACACACATAGGCGAGTACACTTGCGTGTATGTACGTAGTACAGTGGGGAATATAGCGTGCGGTGCATTTGCAAGTGGGTGCTTTTTTGCCATTTTCAAGTGCGGTGTGTTGCCACATTGCGTTTGTTTGGCCGCCGCATTCAGTGCTGCCACTCAGCAATTCATAATCCAATTCACCAACTCGGCTGCAACAAAAGTCACAATCAACCGAACTTGTGGTGCGACTTCTTCAACAGTATTGTAGGGCTTTTGTGGTTTGGCTTGTGTTGATGGAATGGTTTGCTCTTGGTTCGTCCATATATACATACACACATACTTAAAAATTCATATGTGAACTTGTAGTGCTCGCTGTGCGACGTTTTCCGCTGAGAAATCAATTGTTGTTTGCATAAAACCAATGAAAAATTCGAAAACGCCTAATGCCAATGAAAGGAGCTAGTTTAAGTTGGAAAAAATAGTGTGCTCCCTTAGCGAACATTCGTCTATACAGCGGTGGTTAAGAAAATGGAAAACTTTGAGGAAATTGGTCGGAAATTGAGAACGTTTAATAGAAGATGAGTATGAGAAAACTACGAAAGGTTTGTCGGGAAAATAATAGGACTGAGTCGATTTATAAAAAATTATTGAACCAATCGTTTTAATTCCTTAAAAACTTTCAAAATATGTTCTTTCTGCGTCGATGCAGCGCTGTCAGCGTGATTTCCAAGCATTGAAGGCCTCACGGAAGGCATTCTCTGGAATAGCCTTGAGAGCTGAGGTGCAGGTCAACGGACTGAGTTTGCAACCCCGAGTCACATTGTCGGTGTTTGTCGAAGTCTTAGGTCTCCCAGCACGGTCTTCATCAGCGATCTTCCTCGGCCCCCAAAAAGGCCTGGTGTCACCGAAACCCATCACTTCTTGCTAAAGTAACATCTTGGTAAGCCTGCTTGATCATGCCAAACGACTCTGTCGCATATTTACCGAGTTTCACATAAAATTTAATCACGTACCGCTGCTCTAATGAACGCTGCATTTTCGGCTTGCACCACTCTCAGAAACACGTCACGCGAAAATGTTTGTCCAGACTCTCCAGGTGCTCGGAGACAACTGACCAGTCGGTCGGTCGGAATCCACTCGGTGCGAGCACACTCCGAAGTACAGTCGCGGCGGAAGAAAATCAGTTATATTACTTTTCGGACAAATCCTGCATATAACTGACCTCTGTAGAACGGTTCTGGTTTGTTGTTTAAATGAGGACTTTTTGTTTTCAAAAGTGATCGCCGGAAAGTAAAAACTTAAATAGTAGAAAAGATCTTCTGTCTAAGGTCTTCTATAAGAAGCATCTATACAAGCATATCCGGTAACCAAACCAAGGCTCTTTGTTCGTTTATGCATTATCTATGGATCAATCCCTGCAACACCTATATATTAAAACTCAAAAATTTCGAAAATTTTGGTCCTCTGGTTTCAAGTGTCCAAGCACAAAGGACCAGGCATAAATATATGGCTGCTATTAAGGTAGCAGTAGACCATTCCGGTAGGTGGCACTGTTCGGTGGGGTGGTACAAACTTCGTAATAGTACGTTAAAACTTTTGAGCTCTCTGACCGAGCACTCGAGATTAGTTAAGGAGTGCTTAACCTTACTATTACTACATAGCGGTCAAAAAAGGGTTAGATTGTAGAAACGGAAGTTGTGGTAATTGAAGTCCCTAGCTTTATTGCCATTTGCTTGGTCATAGCGGACTGGCAGGAACCTGTAAGTTGTAAGAAAATGTGCTATAATCTCAATATCATTAAACTGGGCACAAGTCGGATTTCCGTTGGGATTAGCCTGCGCTTGATAGGCGCTAACCAATGCCAGTACTTATGCCGTTATAAGGTTCTCCCAACTTTAGCTCAGTAGGAGGATGTTCAGTAAGCTCCTGGCTTTAGCAGCGTACAACTTTCTCTAGTTATCAAGATTCCGACCAGTTATTGGTTAACAGATGCCTATTGGATGGAGCCAAATTTCTTCCGTTTGTAAATTGTGGAAATGAATTTGAAGGGGACGAAGTAGAATCCTGTCAGTACTTGCTTTTCGACTGTTCTGCTTATAACCCGAAGACTGGAGTACTTTCAAATTCCATATTTAGCAATTCTATTTAAATTCTGGAATCGAAATCAACCGCCTAAACAGATTTGTCATCATGAAATCAAGGTGTTTTGTCAATATCTCAGAATTATAACTCCATTTTTAGGAATACTTTTCCCAATTGCCTTGGATTAAATGTGATTTCTGTCTCGGAAATCTGTATAAAAAACCTAATCTAATAACTTAATTATAGCTAAAAATTTTTATCTAAGAGACCATTACTTTCTGCACATCCCGAAAAAAGAATCCTATTCGTTGATCTTCTGATAGATGAACCGGCCACCAGTTTCAATATCTAAGTCAGGTTTCATTTATTTGTGTTATTTTGGGTTGAGATTTTAATAAAATATCTAGGCTTGACTTAGGGACTGGGTGATCAACAATTACATTATAACAGCTTTAACTGAAGAGCAAATTTGAAAATATTTTTAAGTTTTATGTGAAAAATTGCTCTAAAAGACAGACAGCAAACTGTGGTAATTTATAGAAGATATGCGATAAAGTGAAGGTCAATCAGCTGGTAAGTCTACTAATAGATAACTAAGCTTTGCGTTAGCTTAGTTAGCGTTGGGCTACCATCGGTTCATGCGCTGTCCCAAAATCCTTTTGGCCCAGATTGATCGCAATAGACTTGATTCTCTATAATTGTGGGGGTTCTAAAAGGAATCTTACCGGACACAGGCTGCAAAAGCTGTATGTAAGAAGATGAGGTGGAAACAATTCAACACCTCCTTCTTGACTATCATTTGGAAAGTCAAGACTTAAACACTTTTAAGCACATTTTTTCAGACATCTTACCGATTTGGAGGGAATAGAAATTAAACGAATTTTTACTGGGCATCAGGCGCTTTGATAATCGAACACAGGATTTTTCTATTGTTTGACAAAAAAACTGTCCAAATTCGATGTCTATATCAGCCACCTAACCTAACCTAACCATGACCTTTTAACGATAAGTGTCTTCGATAAATAGAATCTGATTTTAGAATGGTTCATACAAAAGATGGCAAAATATTAAGGGAGTCGTAGCTTAAATTTTTCTTCGAACTGGTGATTCATCCTATTTTAAGTAGAATTTGTTTATGTTGCTATGAACAAATTTTAAGGGAAAATAAATATTCTTGAAAAATAATGCCCGATTGACTATATTACACTTTCTTCCAGAGCAACCATCGAGAAGATGTGAGTTCGCAAAGTTATGTTTAGTTATTGCTCAAGTAGGATATTTCAAAAACATTTCGAAATCTTATTAAAGACCAAAATAAAATGTTCTTTATACCTATTTGTTCGTCTCTATATACCCACTAGCTTCTCAAACCTTAAAATGAGCTCTTAAAATTTGCTATCTACGCTCTCTAGTTAATACAGCCCATCCAGCCATAACTGCTAGTTTTCGGAACTGCTAGTCGGCATATTATTGCTTCCATTAACATTTTTCATTATGCGACATGCTCCTTGAAACCTCAAGCACTCTTAGTTTACTGCCACCATTGACCTAGCTATTGCTACTCGTACTAACTACTAACTGGTATTACTCCCGACTGTGCAATACATAAAACCATTTGTCTGATTGTTACGCTCATCTGCAACCTTCGGTGTGCGTGCAACATAACGGTGCATATGAAGAAATCTATGTGAGTGCTGCCACATCCACTCTAATAGCAAACAAATGGTATTCATTAGTTGTTGGAGCGGCGCTGCTTCGCGGGGGGTGATGCTTGTTGTTTTGATTCCGTTTATGACACCGTTTACAACCGTTACATACTCATTTGTTGCTTCATTGCTTCAACGTTGTGTGTGTGCGTTTGCTTATGTCGGTGTATGTGTGTGTGTGTGTGTTGTGGTAGTTGTTGTCACTGTTGCTGTTGCTGCTGCTGACAGTTGAATGTCGACAGTTGCACATTGTTTTTGTGCTGCTGTCAACGGCGCTTGTCCCACGGAAAATAGGTCATCAATTTAGCGACGGCTTGTGGGGCGCGCACTCGGCGCCTGTAACGGTGACTAACGCTGTAACGGTGCATGTGACTGTGACTCTGACGGCGGCCGCGACTGCGACCGTTACAATGGTGTTGAGTGACAGGCGCGCCAGGTTGGTTGCTGCCACAGCAGCTGTCAGTGTAATTGCTATAACAATGACAATGCCAACAGCGGTGGCAACAACAACAACAAAGAGAAGAATAACAACAAAAATAATATTTGAAGCCCAGCATCGCCAATGATTGCGTCCACAAGAGCCAATCGCTGCAAAAATGAAATAAATGCGAACTTTTCGCTTGCGCTTTTCGTTTGTCACTTGAACTGCGCTCGGGTGTTCGCTTTCAAACGTTTTTATGTGTGAGTGTGTATGTGTGTGCGATATGCGAGTAAATATTCTGAAGTGCTTGTAGCACTTGCCAATGTGTAAGTGTGCAACGAAACCGATGCTCGTAAATTCATTCAATGCGTTTGTTGCATGCCACAGTTTTTGCTTTATTGCCACGTTGCAATGTTGCCAACTCAAATATTTGCGTGAATGGTAACATAGTTTACGCATTCAACACGGATTTTTTAACTTGAATTGTTAACATTTATTCTATGCATCAGCTTAACTGAAGTGGAATGTGTATACCTTCGCCTTTAGGGTGGTGCCAAGCGAAGTTAACGGAATAAGCATGGCATTCGAACAAACGGCGCCCCATCTTTGGTAAATACCAGTCAAACATATAGTATTTCGGCATTATAAGTAAGAAGAGCAATAAAGAAGGTCAATCTCTTGGTAAATCTGAACCAATCCAAACCAACATTTTATTAAAGTCGTTGCTGAATAGAAGCTTTGGATGTTCTTAAAAAGTGAAACCCAGATTAACCATCAAATTCAATTCTTCCTGGTCTAGTCCGTGAAGTAAGCGTGAAGTCATCAAAATGTTAGTGACGATAACATCGAAAAAGGTAATGAAACAGTGCTTGGAAATCATCTGATTGGCATCATAGAGGTAGCATGAAATCTCTCCATGCCTCCATCTACCATCTATCTCTTTCATAGATCGGCCTAAGACATTTTAGTTAAATTTTTGGCTATCTAGCGTATCAATACTAGACTCTTACCAAAAGCTCTGAATCTTTTGAAAATCATGTATAAAAGAGATGCGTGCCTGACGCCACAACTTTCCAACTATTTAGCGAATGGCCCTCCAAAAAAGAGAAGAAGTTGAAAACACGAAAAATCACTAATAAAAAAATTTGAAGAAATCGAAAAAAGCTAGTTCGGAGAGTGCTTGCAAAAATTTTTTTTTTAAGTTCTTTAAAAATCTCTCTTTGTTTTTAATAAAAGTGGATTGCGATCCCAGCTTGGAAAGCCAGCTGTGCCTAAAAAATAAGGTGACATTGTATTTATTTTGAAAATTCTTTATTTATTCCTCCAACTCAATTTCATCCCCTTCAAAGTAATCCCCTCCCGATACATTGTACTTATGCCAACGGATATCGTATAAAAACGGTGTCCCCGGAGCGGTCTTTTGAGCTTGGTGAACAGCCAGAGGTCGCACGGCGCCAGATCAGGTGAATACGGTGGTTGCGGAACGATATGGGTTGAGTTTTTGGCGAAATGATCACGAATTACTAGGGAGTATGGGATGGTGCTTTATCGTGGTGTAAAAACCAAGAATTGTCTTTCCACAATTCCGACCTTTTTAGACGGATAGCGTTACGCAAACGACGCATAACGTTCAAATAATATTCCTTGTTGACTGTTTGACCGGTTGGAAGGAATTCATAATGCACAACACTACGATAATCGCAGAAAACAGTCAACATGACCTTGATTTTTGAGCGACTTTGGCGCGATTGTTTTGGCCTCGGCTCTCTTTTGGCACGATATTCGCTCGATGGATTGGTTGTTTCGGGGTCGTAAGCATAGATCCAAGTCTCATCGCCTGTTATAATACATTTCATGACACCCTGGTAGTCGGAAAGCATCGTTTCACACACTTCAACGCGACGCCTTTTTTCCAAAAAAATCAATGTTTTTGGTACCAGTCGAGATCTGACGCGCTTGAGGCCCAAAACATCCTTCAAAACGGTATTGGCTGAGCCTTTCGATATGGCAACTTCATCAGCAAGGTCTCTAATTGTTAGTCGACGGGTTTTCAACACCAAATCTTTGAGTTGTTGAACGTGAGCTTCGTCGGTTGAGATTGATGGTCGCCCTGGACGCTCTTCGTCTTCGACGCGTTCACGGCCGGCTTGGAACTCACTATACCACTTGTAAACATTTTTTTAGACATAGCCTCATCACCAAAGGCTTTCTGCACCATCCTCAACGTATCCGCAGCAGAAAATTGATTCCGTAAACAAAATTTAATGCAAATTTTTTGTTCAACAAATTTCGACATTGCAAAAAACGAAGAACTCACTTTTAGCAGCTCACAAAACGACACGTATCTCAAACACTAATGAATATTTTGACATGAAATTTGACATAAATGTGACTGACAGTACTACCAACCTAAAAAAAAAAAATAATTCTCCAAATCCCTCGACGCGCGCAGTTTAAATTCAAATGTCACCTTATTTTTTGGTCCTCGAAAATTTGGATGAAATTCTACATGGATCGCTATATTTTTCGTATATAATATTTAAGGGACCGATTTCGAAAAAAAGTATTGCCACATTTCAAGAGTTTTTATTATTAAGAGTCTTAATTTATTGTCTACTGAGTATGTACTGTAATGCAAAGTCAAGTGAACTGATGAATTGATTCCACACAGCGTTATTTGGAAAGTAGATGTGTTTGTGGTCCAATCTCTCAAACTGGGATGCAATAGCTTCAGAAGAAAGCTTTAGTATATTATATATTTGGCTTCAAATATACTGTTTTTATTTTCCATTCATTCAGTATTATGGTAAATTTTTTGCTTAACTTTTTTTATATTTGAATCTCCGCAAATGCACATACGCTCGCACGCAGGAACGTTTGCATATGAAAAAATGCAGAAGAGTCAAATGCGTTTTTGTTTTTTTTTTGTTGTGGTGAAAAAGTGAGCAAATATTTCATGCAAATTAATAACTTCGCGCTCGAAAGCAATGATCTGCTTGTATTTTAATTAACATATTTTACACGCCGTGGCGCATATTAACTACATATTTGTATTTAATTTCACTGTAAATTCATCATTAGCTCGCACAATTAATTTCGCGTTAAAAAAGCTGTTTTTTGCGTTGGCGGAGGGTTTTTAATAACTGTTCTTTTTTATAGTAATGTAAAGTCAAAAAAGCGCATGGTTTTTCAAACGAAATTATGTGTGTGACGAAAAAAGTAATGGATGTTTATACTTATGTAATGTCAAATTATCGCTTATAATGGGAAAATTATATAATAATAATATATTTATTGAATAAACGACTATGCGCATATTTGTTTCATTATTTCGGTAACTTTGTGGTTAGGAAATTAATGGGTTTTTCGAACGATAGTTTCGGAAAAAATTAAATTTGAATAATATCAGCAGAAACTTAAATCCTCCACCATACAGCCTTACGTAACTAAGTTCTGGATATTGCAACAGGTAACATTCTACTTATTAAGTATCGACTCTGTTGCACCAAATATAAGTATGTCCTTCATGCAACGAGTACCCACTTGATTCGAAACACCTCTTTGAAACCATATCACCAAGCAGCCTATTCCCTATCCTTCGAAACAGCAACCCTCCTACACCTTCCGCTGGATGATTTTGAGGACAATCAACATGTGATTTTCTACCCAAAAAATATATGAAAAACCGTGACAACAGCTATTTGGTCAATAATCCGCACATTGTTAGTCAAAGGTATCCGATGCTCAAGTAGCTCAATATGGGTGATTTGTAGTGAGATCCAAGGTCGTGTTCTGAACATTCATGGATCCTACCACCCGAAGTATGTATATTATCTAAGTATTTATCTATGGCAAGTACATGCTTCACTAAATTGCCGAGAAAGGAAATTCTAATATCATTTTGTTGAGAAAAGCAACCAATGTAGAGATTTTATGACCTTTTTGGTAACGAAATGGAGAAATTCAGTATTGAATGAGGGTGAACAAGAATCAAACCTCAAAGCTACTCATAAAAATCTTTTAAAAGAACGGAAAATAATTCGACTTTTCTCTAAAGAATGGGTGCTATGATTTAAGCGATGTTGATACAAAGCTTGTTGATGTGACAGCTCGCAAAAGTGGACCATCTTTTAGTCATAATAAATCTTAAGGAAAGAAAAGGTTTCTTTATGGGAACGAAAAATATAGACGAAATTCTCCAGTTATCTGACAGTACTAACCAATTCCTACTAAACAGTGTTAATATAACTATTCTGATTAAGCATTTCTGTTTTTGGTCTTGAACTAGAGTTGGAAATTTTCTAGCCGTTCTCTATTAATAGGTGGTTATATAGTGAAGCATTTGAAGTGTACTAAGCAAAAGCCATTAGGATCATATAAATGTGATCTGAAAAGTGTCTGAAAATAGTTAGAAATCCTACAACATGCGTACGAAGTCTGACAACGAATTCGTTGTGGAAAGTTGTTGAGAATTCGAGCAGCGGATTATCCATCAGGGCTCGCTGCAACTGACTGTTTGCCAAAAGGAGCAGTCGAGAGCGCTTTTATTACTAGCGAGCTACAATTTCCTTGGCTGTTGTCACTTCTAATCGATCACGTATTCCACTGTTTTACGTTTAAAGTTCCAACTCGATCCGGCCCTCTCTTCTGTAACCATGTCGTATAATGAGGCCGAACTACCTAGTGAAGAAACCTAACAGACCATAAGTACAATTATATTTCGGTTGAAGCTCCTAAGACAATTTCGAGGGAAAATATGGGGAACGAAGCGTTAAAACTTTTCCACTTGTTGTAATTCTTATTTCTCTTATTCTATGTAGAGAACCGGTTGGTTCGTTGTTCTCACGATAGATTAACTAGGCGGCATGCTTTAAAATTATTTCTGAAAATTTTTGTGTCGCTACAACAACAATAAGATTAGAGTGTATACCAAAGAAATTTGATACAAGACTTTGGACAATTAAAGATTTCGGATGTGACGTCGACTAATGTCTTATGTAGAGGATTTGTAATTGTTTAATCGACATCTGAATGATTTTGGATGAGATCCGCAGATAACTATATGTTTGAGTGTCATATTGTGATCCTTCAATCTCATAGCGCATACTTAAGAAAGGGCATATTACGTTGCGGAAAGAGTTTAAGTTAATTGTGAAGCGTCCAAATATCTAGGGACGGTATAAAGTACAAAATAAGGAGCTATACCAGTGTGACATATTTTTTTTATTTTACTTTTTTGATGGTTTATATTTCCAAAAATATCCTGTGGAATCGAGAAGGTCGTATCTTGAATAGTTTTTGGATGGCAGCGTTCTAGAGAGCGACCGTTCGGAGGAGTAAACATATATAAGTGAAACTTTAAACGGGTTTTTCTCGAAACGACATTTTGTAAAATTGCAGAAAATTTCCAGAAATTGACCGATCGACTTCAAAATTACGTCATTTTGGTAATTTTTGATATTTTTTAAAGATCATAGGTCATTGTATTGGAAATGTCTTTAGGTTTAATAAACTTTTTGAGTCCTTTTGTTTCAGCTACTCCTCGGCCGGAATCATGTCAGCAGTTGCAGCACTTTTTTTTACACCTCCGAAGACAGCACATAATTTCGTTATTTTTAAACATTTTTGTAAAAAAAAAATCTTAAAATAGAGCTAAAAATATGCCTTATTATGTTCAAGAAAGTTCGAAACATTCTATCAAGTACTTTCTTTTAAAAAAATTCATGAAAATCGATTAATTGTTCGTGCGTTTCACTGGTATAGCGCCTTAACAATAATCTCCTATGTTTAAACATGATTCTATGACTTTTTTGGTTGCATGATTAGGTTATGTATAAGAAAGAAGAAGCGAAAAGATCTATAACATATTTATGAGAATTTTAAGATGGGGCTGTCTTGGCAGTTGGGTTACTTAGCAGAGCGGACCGATTTTTTTCTATAAAATCGCATATCCTTCGGATCGTTCTGAACAACTTTGCCTGAGAGACCATGGGTCTGAAACCGTGTTTGAGTCACCGATTTTTAAGGCAAGGTTTAAAAAATCCGAATAATTGGTTGAGGGGGAGGTATGTGATGAAGTTTTCTGATCTGATCGATTTCGACAAATGATCAATTGTATATCAAAATACCTACTAAACACCTACGTATTAAATTTCATTCAGATATCTCCAAAAATTGCTAAAAAATAGTTATTATTCTTAACAAACTTTGTCCTTTAAATCGCTGCTTCAAACCAGGTTTTACCCCCATAATCGCTTAAGCAAAGTTGTACAGAATGATCCGCAGGATATTTCCCGCATACGCGATTTTTCCGGTTTTGGTTCCCTTGGTTTTCCCGCATACGCGTTTTTCCGATTTTTTTGGTTCCCTGTAAGTCGACTAGTGTAGGTCTATAACAGTTTGTTAAAAAAATAAAACGCTTTACTATTACAGTCCTTAGTGAAGAATTTTATGAAAAGCCTGTTCTTAAATATCGTTAAAATTCAGTTGTTGATAAACCTTCAATCCTCCAACAATGCCACTGAATTCAAGTAAAATTTAAATATTCCAATAATCGCGAGAAATATTTCATATAAAATAAAATTGATTGTGAATTTGTTGTACGAAGGTGTAACAGGTATACCCTGACTACTTCCAATTGTAAATACACAATACATTTACGCATGATACAAACACACACACTTACATATGTGTAAAAGGATCCAGGAAAAAGGCGAATTCAATTGAAATTCAAACAGTAATTTCCGTTTCAAAATTGTTTACCCATCAATGTCAAAACATATGAACAAATATGTATATATGACCCTACATACATATGTAGGCATGTGTGTATGAGCACGTGTTCGTGTCACCGCAGCGTGTTGTAAATATGTTGTTAAAGAATAGTTAGTAGCGCCTCCTTCACAAGTAAATAGAAAATATCAATCAGTTGAGTGATGGATGGCGGCAGACTGAAAAACAGATAGCGCACACGGCACACACATACAACCACAAACACGCACACATCTATCAACCTACACGCGGAAGCGCAATTTCTAACCGCAAATGATGGAAATTAAAATTTAATAAAAAACGACCAAGCGGAGGTTATAAAATACAAAAGTCCTAGCCGCACACACACAAATACACTCACATATGTATGTGTAAGTAAACAGTTACCGCTGTGTGCGTGTGGCTCAGCTGTATTACTGATAGCAACAACAATAATAGCAATTACCACATAAAAAATTCGTTGCGCTTTATGAGCCTTGCGGTTGCCATTGAACAATGTAATCTTGGACGCACACGCGCTTCCCTCAAGTGACCGCAGCCAACCGCAACAAATGCAGGACAAAATCTCACGCACACACCGCCAACCACATACTTATACTCGTACACGGAAGCACACGAATTGAGGAGCAGTAAAGCAAAGCTTAAGGGACTGGTAGACCGTAGATTACTTCGCCTACAGTACAAGCCCGATTCTGAAGTATTTTAGACAAGATTTGGGAAAAAGAGATTAGATTAGATTGGAAAATGAGATATGCACTGGGATCTATGGTCTATAGTGCCCTCCCCAGGTCGAAGAAATCACTTAGCCCCAGCACATGGATGAAGTCCAGTATGTTCCTAGGTTCTAATTAGGCGATGAGATCCCTATTTGGAAACATGGATCCGAGGGCCTTAATCCTGCGTCCGCAGACTGCTTTTGAGGTTTCCGGCTTCATGTCCCAAAACCGGCAGTTTGCACAAGAGGCCAGGCTCATGTTGTGTAAGTGTCCGGAATTTATTTGTCGGCAGATTGAATTTTATTTTAAACTATCTGAGGTTGTAACCACCTATTAGCAACCTGACAAGGCGCATTCCTTGAGGATGTTGCCAATGTCTCTACCTGCCTGCTCTTTCCTCATTACGGAGCAGCTCCTTTATAGTATGAGGACCAACCGCAACGGTTCCGATCCCCAAGCTTCTTGTGGAAGCTGCGGAGCGGGCGAGCTAGTCAGCCAGTTCATTCTCAGCTGTACTCATATGACCAGGTACCTAAATAAGGTGCACTTGGTTACGTTCAGATAGGCTCTTCAGCATTAGTGTATACTTCTGCACTAAAAGCGACTTAACTTCATAACCAGAAATCCCTTTTAGTCCCGCTTAACTATCGCTGAGTATGACAATACTTTCGTAACGATAGTTGTGTTGGATGTATATCTCTGCACACCCACTTATAACATAGACTTCCCCTCGGATTATGCTTTGAAATCTTCTCATGGGAATAGATATTCCTTGGTAGGTTGTCCTGCGACTTCTGCACTAAAACTCTTTTGAGGTCCATAAGTAATAATCGGTCTTAGTAACGTGGTGTACATCCACGTAATAATCCTTGGACTACCCGGAAATCCTGGGGCTAGTCGATTGCACACTATGAATGCCTTTGTAGCCTTGACTATTGTCGGGTCCACATGCTGCTTCCACCGAAGAGTGGAATCCAGCGTGAAGCCCTTGAATTTGATCTATTAGTAATTTCTAACTGTCTGCTTCTAAATGACAAAATCCCCTTTAAGAATGCTGTAAAATATTACCAAATTATTTGAAGAAGAGTCAGTTAATGAGTAACGAATCTTATCGATATTTTGAAGACCTTTTTTTAAATTATTGTTATAGCTTCCCCAACTAAAATTTTAACTCTGACTAAATTAGGTAAAGGCAGTCGAACGAATTTTTTTAACCCAGTTAGTTTTAGCTCTTTGGTCAGACCAAAAAGTCGCCGAACCAAGCTGTGGTGGTTTTTTCCCCTGCCATCATACTGCTAGAAGCCACTGTATGAAAGGGTCAAAGTTTGGGTAAGGATGTTGGAGATGTCTTTTGTCGGAAACTATCCATCATTACCGCGTTCAGGTTTCCTGGCTCTTGTAGCATTTTAAGCTGATATCAAAGTTAGCAATTGATATATTACTCCAGTGTGGAGTCTTCTTCAGGAAAGTTATCCGGATAGTAGGGTGGCAATACTAGCCTTGAACTTACTATCGACGGCTTCCGGTTACTACTGCATAAGACTAGTTTAAGCCCCAGGCTATAGCGGAACCGCAGACAACTGTAGAGCTGATGTGTTGGCATGATAGGACACCTCAGCTTCGCTGGTCTTGCAGTGGGAACGTGTTGGACTTTGTTAGTCCACTTGTGGTTTCCTATTGGACAGCTGGGTATAGAGGGAGCTTGAAAGCCCCCTGGGCAACTATCGGCCCTTCTGTGGAAAATTTTTCATTTGACAAGCTACTTTCACAAAATTTTGCATGAATTATTTTCCAAGGCAACCCTTAAGTCTACGAACAAAATGTTCAGATCAGACTACTATAGCATACAAACTGACCAATGAAAGTCAAGATAAAGCTTTAATGCTTCAAAAAAAGTACCTTTAAAGAGTACTAAAGCTTCGGTGCAGCCGAAGTTGTATCTTTCATATATCTTGAGATGACAATAGTGGGAACAACAATTCATATTTGTCAAATAGTGAATCCATACAACGTTTTTCCAAAGACGATTTCATAAGAATGGTTCAAAAGGCTTCTGAATCAACACTTTGAATTGAAAGCGACGCTTAGAACAGAAAAATCAACGCTGTGTTCAATCCATTTGTTCATTGATGGTGGAATAAGCAGTTGTACACATATAGCGGGCGGTGACTGTATCATCATGCATGTTCAGTGAACTTACCCGCAGACACATCCACATATACTGCTGTAAAATGGTATTGAAATAGAATTCATTCATGTTCGCACACTCACCTCATAGGAGCCGGCCGTATCTAGAATGTCCAGCGTCAGGCTAACGCCGGCAATTGAAAAGTTGCCTTGATGCATTTCCTCGATGGTCCTTTTGTATTTCGTGGTGAATGTGTTGTACAGAAATTGTGTGATTATGGAAGTTTTGCCCACTTTGGCCGCACCCATAACAACGATTTTGTGACGTGCGTTAGCGGGTCCAATGGCGTCATCCACGGCATTGTTGCGCCCAACTCTGAAACGATGAAGCCAAAATGAGAAAAAAATAACACATTTGTGAGAAAAGCAAATAAACGCAAATGCATAAATAAAGCATATTGAAATGGCCGTTATGAAAGATATTAAAAGCAACAGCACAACAATAACAAATCTCCGAAGTATGAGCAGCAACATGTATCTTCTGCCAGCGGAAGTTAGTATAACATGACACAGTTAAATAATGGATCAGCAGCAACCAGCAACCAGCGCCGGCAGAGGCACAAACTCGAGCGCCCGTAATTGTATACTCGTATGCTAACGGTAAATCGCTAGGATGGCGGCGGGCATGTGCGTGCTATCAAATGGCAGAGGCCCGGATAAGCCACCCATTACTTTTAAACGATTTTCTAGATTTCTATGTGTGTGCGTGCGCGTGTGTGTGTGTAGGGAGGCCTGAGAGCTCACAGGAAAGGAGGAGGACGCGGGGTGTGGTTGCGTATTAGGCGTGTGGTTTTAAATTTTCTAATTAAATTGTGGCAAGATGATTTATGATGGTGCCAAAGTTTCGCGGCCCTGTCGGCGGTGTCAACGATGGATGGCGCGGATATGCGTCGAGTGGCAAATAAATGCGTAGACAAACCGTTTTTGAAGCGCTGAAGGTGAGCTAGTCAATTCAATTAAAAATGTAATGTGCACGAAGCGCTTCTAAGTACATCTTTGGGGAAATTAACAGCAAAATGCAAGCTCTCTGCCTTTAATGCATATTCAGGTGTGCGAGGTGCGCATGAAAAGTCGGTGAGGGTTTGTGGAAAAGTTACATTTTCGTCTAATAGAAGTTATTCCTTCTAAGTAGTGTCTAATTAAACAAAAATAGAGTACAACGTTTACTTCGGTGGCACCAAATCTATAATGTTCGTGCCAAATTTCGTGAAGATATCTCGTTAAATGAAAAATGCCTTGCAGGCACTGGTCTCTCTGGCTTGTTGGCATAGACTGTAGACTTGACGTAGCCTCACAGAAAATAGTCCAAAGGCGTCAAATCGTACGACCGTGACGGCCAATTAACTAGACTATTTCGTGATTCACCAAACTTGGCTTTCAATAAATCGATTGAGACATTCGTTGTGTGGCTTGTGGTGCCATTCTGTTGGAACCACATACTGCCCAAGTTCGTATCATCCAATTCCGGCCAAAAATATTCGATTATCATTGAGCGGTAACGATTCCTATTCACAGTAATGCGCCGGTCTTGATCGTTAAGGAAGAAGTACGGCCCAATAACGCCGCCGACCCATAAACCGCACCAAATCGTGACTTTTTCGGAATGCAGTGGTGACTCACGGAGTACTTCTAGATTGCTGCCTCACCAATAACGCATATTTTGCTTATTGACGCAACCACTCAGCCAGAAATGAGCCTCATCGCTGAAGATAATTTTTCGATGAAAATTCGGATAATTTTCTAGTTGTTGGTTAGCCCAATTCACGAACAACGATTCTGGTAGTCATGCTGTTTTAGTTCTTGCGTCAATTTGATCTTCTAAGGATGTAGGCCAACGATTCTGGTGGTTAAGTCTTTTTTTTTTTGTTCTTATCAGTGCTAATATACACAACATCCATAAATGTTAAGTAAAATTATACCTACATTTCTAAGTGAGTCATTTTCTACTACATTATTTGTAAGTACCACCAGTAAACCATTTTGAAATATAAGGAAGGGTGAAGAAGACGACTAGTAGTACTCCACTAGAAAGCAGATGTGTTCGAAGAATTTCAGAGATGAAATTCGGAAGGTAGAGTGATCAGTTAATAACACAGCTGGGGAAATCTCAAGAAAGTCACAAATCGTATGTTGGCTACGCTTCTTGTCAGCTTGCTGAGTTAAGGTTATGAGACACAATGATGGATAGTGTCGCTAGATATATGCTAATGCCTTTATCCAACTTCTTCTGAAAATCGCTTAAGGGGTTAGGGGTAGTCAGATGCACGAAAAAATGAGAGTTTTCAGTATTTTTTTTTTGCTTTTACTTTTTCTTCAAAATTAACAAAATGGCGGCCTCAGGAAATTTTTTTCTAAATTTTTGGGAAAAAATCAACAGTTAATTGGTCTTAAAAATCGAAATTTTTGAAAAAAATTTCCTTCGATCAAGCCCGAGTTTATTATGTATTCTAAAAGTTGTATAAATTTCATTAAAATCTACAGAGCGGGTTTCGAGTTACAGTTGTCATCAGTTCAGAAACCGTAGTTTTGAGAAAAACGCCTTTAAAGTTTCACACCACCACTTTGAAGGGCCCAAGCTCTCTTTGTTATTTGTCGAATAACTCAAAAACTAACTATCGGATCAACGTGAAATTTTCAGAGAACATTTTCAAGATATTACACTTAACAAAAATGCAAAAAATACACAATTAATTTCTTGAAAATTCTGACTACCCCTAACCCCTTAAAACAGCTTACCGAGAGTATGTTGGACGCATACGGTAGCATTTAAGCTATCATCAGATTCAGTTGGAATAAAATGCAACAGTTTTTAGTGCTACGGAAGCCCAATTTCTTGGAGTTTGGTGCATTGGAAAGTCTGAATCGGCTGAGCTTTGGGTAGCCACAGAGGCAATGTTTTAAGATTTTATCAGGGTTCAGCATATGCTTTACATTCTTCGTATTCCATTTTACCAGGTTTTTGATGATGAGATTCTGCTTTGAGGTGACTCTTACTAATATTCCAAAGTAATTTGCGAGGTCCGCGTTTCCATTGTCAGAGTGGATCTACTCGTCGACTAATTCGTTTTCTTCAATACCTAAATGACTAGGTATCGAAGTATGGTTTTCGATCAAGGATGGTAGCTAAGAAACCTGCTATAGAAATATAGAAACTGTTTTCTCGTACCCAGGCTTCAAACGAGTGGTAATTGTCGTGGCTGAGGGTTGCTTAGAAGCACAAAACCTAAACTGTGGTAGGCTTCTTATCGCTGCCTTTGATGTATGCGAGAATATTTCAAGAGCGGCGTTAACACGGATAAGTATATATATACAGTGTCGGACAAAACTCATTGGACTAACTCGAGTCTCACACATATTCCATCATAACTTTTTCCGTAGATGCATTAGAAAACTAATTTTTTGGCAAAAGAAAGATTACATATTCTATATTAAGAAACAGTGCAATTATATTATCAAATTTTTATGTAAGACTTACAAATTATAACAGAAGGGAAAAAAGTAAAAAAATTGTGCGACATAACTCATTGGACTAACACTTTGGATATCGAAATAACCATTTCCAATGAATTAATTTACAGTTATCTGGCGAGAAAAGAATTTTGCAGGTACTTAAAATGATTAATCGTAGATCACACTTATTCGAATTGTTTATTTTAATGGGAAGGGGTATGTTGGGAAATTTATAAACTTTTCCCAAATAATGCTACTAAAAAATTATTTTAGATACAAATTTTAGGCAAAATATGTTCAACTGAACTTAAATTATTAATTGCAAGGGAATTCACAAAATATGTGAGGCAAAGGAGCTTTGCACAAATTGTTCTCTAGGAAAATCAGCTGCTTCTGCTATTTTACGCAAGAACAAAGCTGAAGGAATCGTTAAAAATCTTAATATTGGAGGACGCTATGGAGTCAATTCTGTAAAAGATGACTTGCGAATAATGCGGGAGTTAAAAAAATCTCCAAAGATATCAGCCAAAAAAAATGTAGATAGCTCACAACTAAGAGTGAGTACGCGTACAGTACAACGACGCGCCATTGATGCTGGTCTCTTTAGGTTCCGTGCTGCGAAAGCACCATATATTTTCAAAAAAAAAAAATAAAAAAATAGGTTAGAACGTTTGGAACTTGCGAAACTGCATATTGATTGGTCTATAGAGCAATGGAAGTCGACATTGTTTTAGATGAGTCCAAATTTATTTAGAACTCAGATGAATGCAGGTGTACGAAGGCCAACAGAAAAGCGTTTAGACCGTCGATATTTGCAGGGTGCAGTAAGGCATGGTGGGGTAACATAATGGTATGGGGATGCTTTTCTGGTCAGGGAGTAGGACCTATTTACAGAATAGAAGGGAACATGGATGGGTTCCAATATAAAAATATATTGCAAACCCAAATGTTACCTCACGCTATCCAAAAAAATGCAGCCTGATTGGCAGTTTCAACATGACAATGACCCCTGACACACCCTTAAAGTTGTGAAGGATTGGTTTTTGGAACAATAAGTTTATATTATGAGATGGTCCGACCAGTCTCCTGACATGAACTCGATTGAAAACTTATGGAAAATTGTCAACAGGCAAATTAACAGGAAACAGGTCCACGGTTATAAAAACAAGCTATTATTGCCTTAAAACAACCCTGGAATGGAATAATTACACACATATTAGTAATTTAATTTCATCTATGCGTAAAGGATATGTTGCAAGCAAAAATAATGATGGCTACTTAGTAAAATATTAATTTAAAACTAATTTGTTTTCATATTTTGCTAAAGTCCAATGAGTTATGTCGCACGAATTTTTTACTTTTTCCCCTTCTGTTATAATTTATAAATCTTACATAAAAGTTGGATAATAAAATTGAATTTTTTCTTAATGTAGAATATGTGATTTTTCTTTTGCAAAAAAAATTATTCTTCTAATGCATCTATGTAAAAAGTTATGACGGAATATGTGTGAGACTCGAGTTAGTCCAATGAGTTTTGTCCGACACTGTACATATATATTAGGACCGATATAATTAGAGCCTCTAAGAATAAAGATGTCGTGAGTGTAAAAGTGGCTTACTGAGAAGAGACGCTAATACCGAGGTATTGCCATCATGAAATAGTGAGTTCTGAGTTCTATCTGAGTTTGCTTCAACCAAAATATTCACAAAATGATTTCATTTTAATCTAACCCGATTCAATAGAGAGCAATTTCATTAACAAACTTTCTTAAGCAATCAATACTGGAAATCCATCGAGAAATGAAAAATGTCTTTTGGTAAGTTAAGACTGCATACAATCTATATGCCAGCTTATGTAATCAAACTCAGCACGAAATCATAACAATCCGAGCAGAGGAACAAAGAGACATTAATTTCACGGCAAAAATGTCACTTGCAGCTTCTTCAGCTTTCCGCCAGTCGGATGAATGCTATCTCACTGAAATAGTAAAACTTTTTAACTGCCTGTCACATATGTGCAACGGTTGCATAATTACACACACACATACACATACACATAAATAAACACAAACACCGGAAAATAAGTTAGCTGAGTGTCGCTGGCACACCTCGACTTGACGTGCAAACTTTATTAACACAACAAACTCAGTCAAAACTCAGTAGAAAGCGTTGCGCAGAAGCTACGTGTAACGCAAGTGCTGAATGACTTGACAAACCCGGCAAGCAGTTGCAACCAGCAGTCAAAATGGCCTTGGAGGTGAAACCTGAAAGCAATGAGAGTGGGAATGTGTGGGTGATAGTTGAGGCAACCCTTTAGGAACTGTTCGCCGATTATGTTTCTTTTAAAAGGGAGGCGCGTGAGCGCTAGAAAGCGGGTCATCATTAGGCCCGTTGTACTGCCGGATGGTAACCTAATCTTCTTATCCAACAACTCAGGGGCTTTTGTAAAATACTATATTTTTATCCATTCAATGCCTCTTAAGTTGGAGCATTTAGGAACCGTGGAATATATACCGTCTAATCCTTCTCTGAAAGCTGGGGATTCGTAAAGATAATGTTCAAGCGTCTCATCATCCTCCACCTCCTGACGACCATCAACACTACCCCAAAGTAACTTTGTTGTGTGGCACAATATTGCTTCTGTTCCAAAACCTAAGAAGTTTCTTTAGGTTTCTTTGTTTCAAACAACCCTTGAAAGAGTTGAACAGCCTGGAATAGCTTAGGGGAATTGTGTCTTCAGCTGCCCTCAAGCGATGTAGCTCGTCTGCCTTTTCATTACCTTCTATTCTAATATGATCGGGTACTCAGATATTGTCACCCAAGTTACCTACTGAGAGTCTAGTCTAATTACTGCCTACTTGCATAACCTAACGCAGTGAGACTGAGTATTGACGCTACGTATAGTCTTAATAGCCAGCCGCTTGAAGGTTTATGGACTTGCTGGTTAGAGGAAAAGCCCGATGGCACCTTCTGTTAAACCCAGAATATCGGCCTGAAAGACTGAAGTAGTCAATTTATTTGGAGCTGCCTTGTGTGTATGGAAGAAGCCTCTTCTGCTGTTCCTATTTCATCCTTTCGCCGTTCGATCTATCGATCATAGAATCATTGGTTCATTCTTCTCTATTGGAAAATAAAAACATTATGCTTACTTCCTCACTTCGTCTCTTTTCTCGGTCGCATTACCAGTTCAGTCCCACTTCATTAACAATGACGAGTATGATAAATGTCCGTGATGACGTTGAGTCTGATTATAATGGCTTAAAA
Organism: Bactrocera zonata; assembly: GCA_037783105.1. Taxonomy (NCBI): domain Eukaryota; kingdom Metazoa; phylum Arthropoda; class Insecta; order Diptera; family Tephritidae; genus Bactrocera; species Bactrocera zonata. Next base: position 574,585 of record JBAWJQ010001789.1, on the reverse strand, counting down.
TCATGAGCCGGATAGACGTAAGTATTGTTTTCTGCTGGAGTACCTTAGTTTTTTATCTAAGATAACTCCGGGATATTAGACAGAACTTTAAAGTAGACAGTGTGTCTCATTTAAGCATTTCATTACAGTTTCAATTGTACTTATTTTTCCAAAATTTTGGCTAGTTGGCAACACATTTCATTATTCTTCGAATTAATCATGTTATACATATAAGAAAGCATAGAAAGAGATACATAAACACTTCTTAGGACATCTCAGTGTAAAATTCTTCAGATGCTTCAATGAAAACCGAACGAATGCGAATGCCTAACGATAATTGTGCTCGAGACACTACAGCTGAACCACTTCGGTTGCAGAGCAATTTCCTGGAGGGGTTGTGCAGTGCCAACTTGGAAAATAAACATGAAAGTTATACACATATTTGTTGTTGCTGTTGTGTTGAAGGTGTGTTGCGGTGAAATTGGCGTGGTACACACTTTTTGTTGAAGGGGTATGGGCAACCGATTTGTGTATTGTGGTAGATATTCTGTTTTAACTCTTCGTTTGCTTTGTCTTTTGCTCAAACGCAATGGCAGAAAGTGCAACTTTAATTAAAACTTTAATATGCATTGCATGCGCAACAACAACTACAGTAAGAACAATGCAATGACATAAACTCACACTATGTATGGTGTGTGTCTATTTGCATCTGTGGAGGAATTCAATTCTTCTACTTCTTCACTTGATCATAAAAGTGAAATAGTAATTTTCTTGCTCCAACTTTAATTGCTTACTGGGTTAGATGAAGCTGCTTTGTTGTTGAAATGAAGCGCTCTTCAAAGCAAACATTGCTGATGGTTTCCTTGGGGACACAATTGCCGTTTGGCTATTAAAATGTAGCTTTGATTAATAATAAATAAAATAAGAAATCGAAGTACTAAAAGCATTATTTCATTGTGAAGATTATGATAATTGATACAGATCTTCAGTGGTTGTTGTAAAATTATGGTAATGAGAATCAAGAAGGAATGTATTTCAAAGACTAGCAGATATCAATAAACTTAATTGTAAATTGGAAAGAACTGATTCACATAGCTTTTTTGTATATGAGTTGTAGGAAAAGACTTCGCCCTCCATCAACGGCGAATGGAGTCATGTGTAGAAGTTCATGCAAGTGAGGGAAGTTCTCTAAGTTCCATTCACTTGGGAATGGCCAACATCGATTTTTTGGAAATGGCTCAAGCTGCTCACGACTTCTGGTCTTTGATGAAGTATCCTCTGGGTAGCCTAATAACATCCCTTTGAAGGCGAGCTAAAGTGAGAAGGCGAAGCATTTCCTCCACAGGGTTATTCGCTGAGTTTAGGATCCGTCAATTAAAAAAAACACCTCCAATAAAAAAAAGATGTCCTCGTAAGAATAAAAGCTGAGATCACGGCCGTACAAGAAGTGCGATGGAAAGGACAAGGACTGAGACGAGTAGATCTGGCATTTACTACAGTGGACACAAAAAGGAGCTGGTTGAGTGAGAAGTGTCATGACGCGGTGAGACGGAAAACAGACTATCTACCTCGTAACGTTAAAATCGTGCATGATGAAAGGAAGAACTTGATAAGCTGGCCGACAACGATGATTCTCAAAAATTCTACCAAAAGATTTGCCGACTAAAATAATGTTTCAAGACCGTTGCATACTATTTTAGAACCCCAAGATGTGATGTTGTGACTGATACCTACAGTATACTGAAGTTATGGAGGGGATACTTCTCCAACCTGCTGAATGGCAGTGAAGGCGTAACACCAGGAGAGAGTGAATCCGATTTCCTAATCGAGGACAATGAAGCGGACGTTTCTATTGCCCGAAGTTGAGGATATTGGATTACCAATTACCCGCCTGCAGAACCACAAACGGCGGAAGCCGATACGGCGGCGAAGAACTGATAAGGAGCACGCATCAGCTTCTTTGTAGAATAAGGTCGGACGAAAGCATGCCTTTTGCATGCATGAAATTTAAGTGTGCTCTGCTCAATCTCTAAAAAGAAGACCCCCACAATCTGCGTCAACTACCGTGGAATAAACCACCTCAACATCGCATATAAGGTTCTAACAAGTTACCGTCAACAAACTGATTAAACCTTATCAGTGTGGCTTTAAGCCTGGAAAATCAACAACTGACCAGATATTCACCATGCGGCAAATCTTGGAAAAGACCGGTGAGAAGAGAATCTACACACACCACATCTTCGTCGATTTCAAAGCTGCTTTTGACAGCACGAAAAGCAGCTGTCTTTATGCCACTATGTCTGAATTTGGTATTCCCGCAAAACTAACATGGCTGTATAAACTGAACTTGAGCAATGCGCCGTCAGGATCAGAAAGAAGTTGTCCGAGCCTTTTGAAACGAGGTTTCTGACAAGGCGACTCCCCATCGTGCGACTTCTTTTATCTATGCCTGGAGAAAAAAATTTGAGTTGCAGGGTGGAATAGAGAAGGTACAATCTTATATAAGAGTGTACAGCTGCTGGCGTACGCCGATGATATTAATATCTTGGTCTCAAGAGTGGCGCCGTTAGTTCTGCTTTCTCCAGACTGGTCCAGATACTCGCGACTTGGCTCCAACGTCACTGTTGACAGTCAGACCTTCGGAGTCGTAGATAATTTCGTCTATCTTGGAACCAGTATTAACACCAACAACATTGTCAGCTTCGAAATCCAACTTAGAATAACTCCTGCCAACAGGTTTTACTTCGGACTGAGTAGGCAGTTGAGAAGTGAAGTCCTGTTCCAACGAACAAAGTGCAAACTCTGCAAGTTTCTCGTCTTTCCGTCCTATCGTATGATGCAGAGGCATGGACGATAACTACATTTGTTGAGTCGACGTTACGAGTTTTTGAGAGAAAGGGCGAAACAAAGAAAGACCATGTGGAGAAGGGCCTGGCTACACTTAAAATTGTGTCTATGTTGTCTACACCAATAAAAAAAAATAAGAAGAAGAAGAAGAATGTCAGTCGGTTGAAGCTAGATCTGCTAAAAAGAGCTCTAAACTCATGTCTGCGATATGTAGCGCTCGGTGGAATATTTATTAGAACTGTTTTTACTTGCAGAAGTTTTGATTGCTAAAGAAAGGAAACTTCGGTGTCTTAAAATTATATGTTAAATACTGCAAGTTTATGTTTAAGAACTACTTTTAAATATATAAAAAGGGAACTTTCTCTTTCAACCAACTCTTCGCCCAGAAACACCAATTTTAATAGATCACTTTTTGTTCCTAAGCTACGGGTAATTCACTGAGTTGGAAAAACCGTGTACAGTTACGCTTCGATTGACTTAATTTCAAGAATAATTTTGGTTTTCAAGCAAATACACAACGGTAAATAGAGTGTGTGTATTTGTAAATAAACAGATACATTTATATGACAAAGTATCTAAATATAAGCACAACAAGTACACATTTCATAAAAAAACGCTCTGCGTCCTAGGCTCCAAGCTAAATTCGGTTCCCTCCTTCCCTCTCTCTTTCGCTCTCTTCACATTTGCAATTTTCAAATAAGCAAATTGACAATGACAATGAATAAATGCCTCGGTCTATACAGAATACAGCAGAACGAATGAATCTTTGCAAATCTAAACAAATATGAGAAAAAAAATAATTTGTTTCTTTTAAAATACGAAATATGCCTGACTGTGGGCGCAGTCTGCGGGGAGCGACACACGAACACTAATGATGCCTGCGACAAAGCAGTGACGACAAAGACAACAATGAAGGTAATCATAACAATGTGACAGATGCTTGCTGGCAATAACGAAATGCACTAAAAGCAGCAAGTAGATTGAACACGAAATTCGCAAAAAGAAGTCACAAATGAAAGACAACCAAAAAAAAAAGCTAAAAAGTAAAGATAAATGATGACAATACAAGTAAAAAATTAAACAAACAAATCAGCCAAGCAAGCAAACCCCTGGAATACCAACAAATACAAATAAGAATCACAAATTGGAGCGAAAATGCAAAGCATGTTGCTGGGGTGAAGATAGGCTGCGCCTTAGCAGGTACCGTTAAGCGATTTTGTGGTAAAAACAGTTGTGAGCAAAAGCTTATTGCCTACAGTGAAATGTTTCCAAACAAAACAGGTGTATTTCTTATAGTTTAAGAGGGTATGAAAACATCTTCACCTAGATTTTGATCGGTTAGTTTGCATGGAGCTTCTTGAGGAGAAAAGAACATGTGCAAAATTTCAGATCGATATCCCAAAACTGAGAGATTGCTTCATATACTTATATACAGACAGAAGAGCAGACCAAATATTGAGGAGAGGATAAAGAGGGCTGAGGGTAAAGAGTCCGATAGCTTTAGATTGTTATAGAGAAGCTATATGGAAAAGGTGGGGGCTATAGAGAAGACGTGGGGACTTTTACCAAAAGTGGTGTTTCGACTCCACGAAACCATAGTGAAGCCAAAAATTTTGTAGAGTGTATTCGTCTGATAGAGCGCGCCTGAAAAGGCTAAACATCTCGGCTAATAAGCTTGAAGGTGTCCAAAGAGCGGATTTCATCGGTGCACTGCGAACTAGACTAACAAAAGCACTAAATGCCAATACATTGCACCTGTGCATATCGTCGGCAGATACATTGGCAAAGGTGGCTCAAACAGGGTTCTCTCCTCCTTCAATTGTATCGTTGAAAGCTTGGATCAATGCGTCACAGAGGCTACTCCTGGTTGTGGTTTCTCTACTCACATATCGACGAGAGACATGTGGTTGTTGAAGCAGCAAAGGCGAAGTGAGTTTTCAGGGATGGTTTGAAGTTGCTAGGAAGTTAGGTTGAAAGTGGAGTCTTCTGTAAAGAGTTCGCCGACAAACTCAACTTTAGGCTATCGAACTATTACAGTATCTTTCAGGCAGAATTAGCTGCTATTAAAGTACCGTTGTGTCGTTGGTTCTAGCACTACATCTATGAACCTCGCGTTCACTGCGTTCACTTAGCAGACTTTGGTTGAGGACCAGCTCCTGTGAGACTGCGAAGTCCTTTCGGTCTTGAGTAAAACGCTGAACTACTGAACTCAGCGAGCTTCATCTTGCCGAAATCGTAGGAGTTCCTCCTGAATGCTGTCCAATAAGCCCACCTACTTTTAGGCTAAAAATATTGTCTGAGTTGTTTATAGGAAAGTAAGGTGGAAACACCCAGACATTTTCTCCTCCGTTGTCCAATCTGCACAGGACTGAGAATGAAACATCTGTGTAGTCATACCTTCGGCGAACCAGAAGATATAGCCTAAACTCTTATTAGCACCTCAACAAGTATGGGATTGGCTTAAGGCGCTTCGTAAATTTATGAGGGTCTAAATGATGAATTTTACAGGAGTTCTAGGTACCATAATGAACCGGAAATTAGCTGTCCAAGTGAGACCTCCTTTAGGATCGATCTTTTTAAAAACAAGCATGCGACAAAACTTCAGAAGCGGTTCAAATTTCGTAAGATCATATATTCGGGATATCGCTTTAGCAAGGTCTCAACAAAGAGGATGAATCCACGTGTCGAAGTTCACGCTAATGAGGATAGTTCAAGCAACTGGCGACTTCCGGTCTTAGACCAGGTATCTTCAGAGTAGCCAAAGCATATCTTTTTGAAGGCGAGCTAAAGTAAGAAGGCGAAAAATCCCTCCCCAGGTTAATGCGCTGGGTTTGAGAGCCGCCACATAAAAAACACCGCCAATGAATAGAACAAAACAGCCTCGGATGAGAGACTCCCCTATGATGACGACCACTGTAAACGTATTAAGAATTACTATTAAAGGGCATGCAACTAAAATGTCCGGTCCCTTAATTGGGAAGGTGTAGCTGCCCAGCTGGTTGATGTCCTCGTAAGAGTAAATGCTGACATCACCGCCGACCTAGAAGTGAGATTGACGAGACAAGGACTGCGACGAGTAGGTTCTTGTGTCATTTACTACACGGCCCATATATAAGAGCGATGTCAAAACTGTGCTTGGGAAGTTTAATGTTAAGGTGGGCAAAGAAGGTATCTCAGTGTCCATGATGAAATATCCTAGGTACATGGTACACCTGGAGATGGTAAACCAGATTCCCTAATCGATGACAATGGCTCGACCATGAAGACGTTCGAATAAGAATTACTCGTCTGAAGAACAACAAACCGGAGAAGGCCGATAGATTGCCGACCGAGTTATTCTAGTATGGTGGCGAACTGGTAAGGAGCGTGCAGACCTTAATCGAGCAGGTACAATCTTCTATAAAGGTGTACAACTGCTGGCGTACGCCGATGACATCGATATCATTGGCCTCAACAGTCACGCCCTTAGTTCTTGCTTTGCCAAGTTGAAAAAAGGAGCGAAGCAAAAGACGAAATATCTTCAGTCATCAAACAAACAGTAGTCGCACTCGCGACTAGGCTCCCACTTCACTGTTGACAGTCATAACTTTGAAGTTGTAGAAAACTTCGTCTATCTTGAAACCAACATTAATACCAAGAACAATGTCAGCCTCGAAATTCAACGCAGAATAACTTTTGCCAATAGATGCTACTTCGGAGTAAGAAATACGAAAGAATGAAATAAGATAAAATTGGTAGAAATTGATGAGACAACAGACTTGCTACAAACTCTCATTCAAGCATAAAGAGCACTTGGTTTCAAATCAGGTCCAATACACATATATACATTGTACTCATTTGAATTTTTTCCTGACCTTGCAAGCTTCTGAAGATACTCATCACTTTCGCACGTAGGAAGCTTAGGGCTAACTTAGACAAAATAGAGACTTAAGAAAACCAAAAATGTGTTGGAAAAACACAACTGCAAAGACTTACTTGTCGCGTTTCGGTTTATCCTCCGAGCTGTCATCCTTCATGAAGGACGGCTGCAAGCTGAAACGTCTGCGTAGGTGGCGGCCGCGCATTTTGGCGTCGTAAGCGGCAATTGCTGTGCGAGCTAAGCCGGCGCGTGAAGACGTGTGCGAATTCCAAAAGCCAAAGGGCGTTTACAGCGCACACGCAGCGGCGCTCAAGTATATTGTTGCACTACAGGTGAGTGCTTCGCAAGCAAGTGCTGTGACAACTGCAGCTCAAATTGTGTCACAATTGCTGCAATAGCAGAATGATGAGTCTCGCGAGTCTGTACAACTATTATTTACACGCTTGTGATAAGCAAAGCTCTACTTTGCCGCTTTTCTTGCTTTGCTTGTGTCGAAGCAGCAACTCGTTTGCGCGCTTTTCGGCTCAGCGCGGCGCTGCTTGTGCGCTTTATGACTTCGGGTGATTTTCGTTTCAGTTAAGCGCTACACGATTCTCGTTTTTGTTGTTGTTTTCTTGTTTTTTTGTTGCTGTTGTTTTCTGCAACAAATGTAGTTAATGTGCTGTCGCGCTCTTATTTCGCGGCGCGTTGCTATAAATCAAGCAGCCAACGCTTTGTAGTTCTTGTTTTAGCAATCAAGCCAGCTCTCGCTCAATTGTCGCGCTGTCACTGCGGCTTTCTGCTGTTTCTTTAGCACGCTTTAAGGCGCTTTTTGCAACATCTTGTGTGTATTAAATATCCGCTGGATGATTTACAACAATGACAGAGTGTTCTGCTTGATTCGCCTTAAGAGCTGCTCTGCTGCCGGGGGAACAGCGCTTCAGCGCGCGCACACATACATACAAAAATACACGGACACACACTCGCATATATTGCCAGCGAAAGCTGTGAGGCGTGCACACAATGTTTTATAACACTAATATTTGTATTCAACGGCACTTTGTTTGCATGTGTGTGTGTGTATGAGTTTAAAGCTCGTCACGCTGACTTCTTTGTATTTCCTCCTATTTACTTTACTTTCGTCTTTTTTGTCCTCTAAAATATTGACTTTGAGCGTTTTCTGGAGTGTTTGCTCCCTTCTCTCGCCTTCTCTCTTCTATCTCTTCTAACCCTCCTACTCTATTTTATAATTCTCTCCTCAAACAGTCGACAAAATGCCAAGCACGTCTTGTTGTTGTTGTTTTTGTGTGTTGGTTGCTGTCACTTGTCGTTCGTTCACAAATATTTACTGCCAAAATGTTGTCTTCTCCACCAGCAGCAGTTGCCAAATGTGTTTACTTGTTGTCGTTGTTGTATTTTTTAATCCACGCTAACGTTTTGCTGTGTTTGGCCGCAGTCAAATATGCAAATGGTTTTATGCGCTTTGCTGGCGCTCTAATTGGTGCAAAAGTATTTAGGCAATTTCCGCGCGCAAAAATGTTGCAGCACTTCCTTCCTCAATGGCGACCCGCTAACTGTAACTGAAATGAAAAAATTGTTTGCAAATGTAAATATGCTTTAAATTATTTTTAGCAAGCTTAAAATAGTAATTTTCGCGCCATTTGAAATTTTTATTTCGGAAATGGAAAGTAAATTTCATAAATTCAACACGAAAGTACTTTTACTTCGAGCATATACCAGTGAATGTCCTGTAGGAAATTTAACTTTAAGTATGTGGTGCTGAAAATATATGTGGCGCTGTTATCGGTTTGCTTATTAAAGACTTAGACCGTAAGGACGACTTAGACCTTATCAATAATAAATACTATAATCCCTATTTGGAAACATGGATCCAAGGGCTTTTATCCTGCGTCTGCAGACTGATATGCAGTAAATAAGCTGGAGTTTCAAGCTTCCTGTCGCAGAACTGGCAATTGGCATAAGGAGCTGAGCCAATTCTTCTTTCTGCCTAGTCCTTTTTCTTTGCGGAGCAGCTCCTTTATGGTATGAGAACCCACCGCGTTGAAGGGTGCAAGTCCTGCCAAGCTAGTAGGTGCTGCGCAGAAGGCGAACCCGGTTATATCCGTCCAGATATAGTTCACTTGGTTACGTTCTGATAGATTGCTAAGTCTCTACACTCCCGCACCAGTAGCGATTTGATCGCTTGATATTGTCTTTGGTTACGCTTGACTGTCGCTAAGTAGGGTTATACATTCGTTGCTATAGTTGGTTTGGAGGTTTATCTCTACGCACAAACTTATTTCAGCCGATTCTGCTTATCCTTTGTTTTGAAAACTTCCCACAGTTATGGACAGTTTGGCGCGTGGTTCTGCGACAATTCCCTCCAACGTTTTCAAGCCATCGGGGTGCTACTTGATTTTTTCTATCCCTAAGTAGTAGCTCGAGAGTGGAATCATTTCATTCAGCCTTACAGCTAAGGGTAACCTTGAACTTCTTGGTTACCCTTTTGAAAACGTTGTCCCTTGGGAAAAGAGCCAATGGTATTGCACCTTTTAAGTCCTTCATCCGCGAGCTCAAGCATGACTTTCAGATGCATGCAAGCCGTTACAGCTTCGATAGCTGGAGCCGTACTGAAGTCTGCGTTGCTTTTGAAGCCCAAGCCACCGCCCCAGAAATGATAATCGATCGCCAGATCATGGTGGTCAACCAACAGCTCAACCCTACTGCACCATCCTTTAGTCAAGCTTAAACCCTTTTGTACTAAGTAACAGAGAGTGTGCTCGAATTTGCCTCTATATCCTTGACAGGGGAGATAGCACTAAATCTTGTGAGCAGTCTCTTTTAGAGATTAATTTCGGTGTCTACTACTGTGCTTTTAGCTATTCTGGGGCGCAGTACGGCAGATTCTTTTTCTCTAGTGCTCTGGCTACGCTCTTGTGAGAAGTATTGTCAAAAGAACTCTCGTCATCAAAAAGGCGAATAACATTACTTTTCCTCTCCGAAGTTAACTGATACAGATAGGTATTAGTTGATATGCATGCCATGTGAGCCTGGTGGTTCACAAGCAGGGGTGCACATTTCAACGTATTTTTGTAAGAAGGAGGTTAGACTCATTACGTTGAAGAATTTTGCCAGTGAATAGCACTTCCCTTCTACCTTGGGTATGAAGATCACTTTCGTGGTCCTCCATATTCCAGGGATATATGAGAGTGCAAGGTTATCTCTCATCAGCCGAACAAAGTGTGGCAGTAGAATCTGCTCACCCTGTTGTAAAATTTCTGGAAAGAAACCGTCCGCCGTCGGTGACTTGAATTTCACAAACGAAGCTATAGCCCACATGATAGAGTCCGAGAGAGGTTGCTTCGCGAATACCGAATCTAAGCGAGATGGCTTGTGTTCATTTACGGGTGGACACTGGTCCTTATGAATAACTCAAATATCGCAAAAGGTATTATAAGGGGTAATTATATAGTCAGTATTATACTTGTAGCTATGAAATATAGGTATCCATGAACATTTGTAGCAACGAAAGAGAAGTCATTTGAATGTTAGGATTTCATTGCGACACTGTAGATAACTTCGTAATAAGCAACCACTTTGCAACCATATTTTGAATATTATGTGATGATAAGTTTGAGAATTTGTATGGGTTTCCTTACCCGCTGTGGTAGAATATAGAAATTGTAAAGGCTTTAAATTTTTCAGCACCCTACAATAAGTTGAGTTAACCTATGCGCTCTAAGTAGTTTCATTAGAGACAGATTTGCTTTAAGTAGTCTGGTAACTTAGCCTGTTTTCATAACTTCCTTGGAGGGTGGTTTTTTATAGGAAAATAAAAATGAATTATCTTGAATATTTAGGGTGTTTTATTTATATATTGAGAATATAAAAAATTGTATTTGAAAAAATTTAATACTTTATTGCTATTATTGTTGTCGCTCAAAGTTGAAACCTCAAAAAAAAAAAATAAAATTTACATGGGTGGCCCCAGTGATTCTGGCTATTGATGTTATCTGAAATCAAATATTCTTATTTATTCTTAATCTATAGACATGTCTTTCTGGTCGGAACTACTGAAGTTAAATTTCAAGGGTAAATAACAAAATGGCGGACTTTGAAAAAAACTCATTTTTTTTTTAGCAAAGAAAGGGTTGTAAAATAAAAAGTTAGGGGTGAAAAAAACTCTTGTTAGTTCCGACGAGAACTATAAGTGTGTAGAACAGCCTGTTAATATTTGAAAGCAACCGGTTTGGTAGAAAATACTTTAGGACCCGGGCCGACCAGAAAAATAATGTTTTGAGAAAAACGCGTTTAAGGTTCAACAACTCCGAGAGGGAGGACTCCGAGGCGCTCTAAGAAATTCGTTATAACTCCCGAAATATTTCGAATTTCTGTCTGAAATTTTCACAATATATTCTCAAGACATTGTACTTTCAAATTAAGCAAAAAAATATTTTTTGATTTTTTGAACCCAAGTTACCAGACTACTACCTTAAATTATAAATCCTCTTGGTTGGATCTAGGATAATTTAACAGAAGTTTTCACAATAATTAAACAAAGTTACACAGGCTTCAAAGAGACTTATCTAATGAAATAAATATTTACCCGAGATATAAACTAATTTCCACCGGAACTGTTGGGAATATTAAATATATTTCAGAAAGTGCTCCCAAACTACACAGCAAGTCTAATCAGCTGAAGATACTAGGATTATATAATTACATGTACCACAGACCACTTACTTTCGAAAAAAAAAGAAATAACTCAGTGAATAGACAAGAAGAAGACAACAAGAGTGAAATGGCTCGGAGTGGTGATATTCAGGGTAGATGCCTCGACAGTAATTTTACCTTGATTGAAAGTATGAACCTAAGCTTTTCATCAAACTACCTAATGCACCACATACACTACCACATAACCTGCTATACATATATCGAAGTAGGAAAGTATAAGAAACAAACATTATTCTACCGAGTAGCTTTTTTTTATTTATGAATAAAAGAGCGTAAATTTTTGACAACTTTCATTAAAATTGTCGTTGCACGCTTTTATCTTTACTCAACTTTCTGCGAATGTGTAGACGTGAAAGTGCTGCTTTGTACTTGAGTTTGTTTTAAAATTTTCTGTCCTCTTTGTCAACATGTTTGTGGCATTTGTTTCAGCTTAATTTGTACATTTTACTCATTTAATTAAGAATTTGACAGTGGAAGTTTATATGCATTAAGACGGAGGTTGTTTACAACTGAGTAAATGTTTACAGCAGAAATTAAATAATAAATAAGATATTCATTTTTAGCAATATTATTTATTTCACCATCAATTATGCACTCAGAAAATTTGAGCTAAAACCTTATTTTAATGCTTAAAGAATTGAAACTCTTGATTGTATGTTGAATGTAAATATGCTTTTGGGTGTCAGAACGTATACGTAACATACGATAGTGGTGCTTAAGGCAAGCAATGGAGATTCAGCAATGAAATTCGTTAAAGACTGAATAACATTTATGTGAAATGGCATTTGGTATACTATACAGTTTTATAAAGAAAGCTATTGGGATGTCACAGATATGTCTAGTCGGTATTGACACATTTTTATAATATTTTCTTAGAAAAGTCGAACGGTGGTCTATTTGTTGGTCGTAAAATATAGCAATTCATGGAAGATTCAGATTTTATGAAAGATCAGACTGTTCTAAAAAGTGAAGCTTGGAAAAATTTAGGGTTTAGTTAGTCGAAAATTCCCTATGTGATCTTAAAGCAACAAATTGTGCTGAATTTAAGCAATATATTGTATGCCTACAAATTTTCGGGTTCTAGGAAAATCTCCGCTATCAACTGTATAACTTTTCAAAAAATTTTGGAAATTATAGTGAGAAACAGGAAGATCGATTTCACTAAAATCTAAACGTGATTAATGAAAAGTATCAAGGATAGATATGATAGTATGATCCCATTATGGCAGAATATTGCTGATTAGTAGAACGGCTTTGTTAACTTGAAAATTTAAAACGAAAAATTCGCAGAATACTTTGAATTGAGATATAAAATATGTTTACATCGTTGCAATATTGTAAAAGGCTTTCGGTGATTCAGTTTCACCCACAAGCCTACGAGTGGTACAAAACCTTCAAAGACGATCGAGAGATCGTTGAAGACATACCTCGGTCTGGACCTCTTAAGGGGTTAGGGGTAGTTAGAATTTTCAAAAAATTTTCGTTAAGTGTAATATCTTAAAAATATTCTCTGAAAATTTCACGTTGATCTGATTATTAGTTTTTGAGTTATTTGACAAATAACAAAGAGAGCTCGAACACTTCAAAGCGCTAGTGTGAAACTTTAAACGCGTTTTTCTCAAGACTATGTTTTTTGAACTGGTGACAATTGTAACTCAAAAACCGCTCAGTAGATTTTAATGAAATTTATACAGCTTTTAGAAAACATAATAAACTCGGGCCTGATTGAAGGATTTTTTTTTCAATTTTTTAAGACCAATTAACTGTCGATTTTTTCCCAAAAATTTAGAAAAAAATTTAATGAGGCCGCCAGTTTGTTAATTTTGAAAACAAAATAAAATCCTTCGGTTAGGCCCGGGATTATCTATTCATAAAACAAATTTTTTTTCTGATTATTTTTAGATAAATCTCCAAAGACTTATGCTTGTCACCGCAAGTACCTTTTTTTGGAACTGGGTGAACACAAACAATTATAACTTTGGAAATAAAATTTTTTTTTGAAATTTTTGTCATATTACTACTTTTGTAACCCCTTAAACTGATGAAAATTTAAAAAAGGATATTGTGCTTCAGAATTGTCAGGCAAGTGTTAGAGAATAACAAGAGAGCTCGACATTCTTGCGAGTCCAAATGATTTTGGTAGATATTTTGGGTATGAAATGCGTTCCTGCTTGGTTTGTTAGGATAAAGCTGATTTTTGTTTAAAAAAGGATACCGCAAAATAAATTTCGAACTCATATTCACAGAGAGCATTATCGATTACTGCCTATGAGGCATGGGCTTATAAGTTTGACATACAAACAAGTCAATAGTTAGCGGAATGGACAGGAAACAATGAGTCGAAACCAAAAAAAATCAAGACGATCCCATTGCTTTTTCCGATATATTTGTTCCAGAGAGGCAGACGGTAAATAAGGAGTTCTATTTGGCTGTATTGATTCGTTTGCGTGAGAACAACCATCGAAACGGTCGGAATTGTGGAAGAACAATTCATGGATTTTACACGATAATAATGCACCATCGCATCGAGCCACGATTGTGACCGAATTTTAATATAATAAATATTGATAAATAAGTAAATGTATATTTTTCGTTTTATTTACAATTTGCGATTACTTGGCCACAATGTATATACCCACAAACAAAACTTATTTTTATTGCAGAATATACATACTCGTATATATGTGTTTATGTTTGCATGAAAGTCAACAATTTTGTCTCCGTATTGATACTTGAGTAAAAAATTTTCTGATAATGTTTGATTCGGAAAGTTCTTGAATTACACGCAAATAGATTAATTAAAAGTGTTTGCGCAAAAGGAATGCACTTAGAGCCATTAGAGTGTGTCGGCTTCGCGCCGCCAGAGCGTAAAGTAAACAACAGCATACAAACAAGCAAACAAATAAACACTGAAGTAATTTAAATTGACTGCATTAACAATGTGCGAATGTGTGTGCAAATGTATTTGTGCAAGCTGCTTGCATAATATACAAATTTACATACATATGTACTGCTGCCTGCTGCCATGCCAGTCGGGCTTGGTGGAGTGCCATACGCCATGGCCCAGATAAATTGTGATATTGTGCTGAAGTTTATGCAAACTTTGACTTTTCAACCTCATTTCTTAAAACCGCAAATTTGTTGCTTCGCAATAACCCGGAAAATGAGAGAATGCGAGCGAGGCGAATGCCAAGTGAAGTTGTGCGCTGAAATGCGCCGAGAAATGGAAAGTGGAAATGCGAAGTAAAGTGGCACACATCGCACACATACATACAAACAACCTGATGGCGAATGCATAAAGCACTTCGTAAATGTGTTTGTATGTGTGCTGGTGTGTCAGTAGTGGCTCCCGAATGCCAAATAAACATAACAATAGCAGCGCACAGACGGACGGACGCACAGCGACAGGCAATCAGCCGAGGCAGCAGCAGCAGCGAGCTGGCTGCCAAGTTAGTTGGTCCTCTGGCAGCTGTAATTTCAGCAGATAAAGTTCATTGTAAGCGCTCAACTGCCAACTCACACCCAACACCAACAACCGTTATGTCTTGGAAATTTCATTTGTGTACCGCCTTTTCACGCAAAGTGCTGCTTAAGACCCGGCGGCTGTGTGCAGTCTGTTTGCCGAAAATTATGCGCTTCTTCGCTCGAACTGCCATTATCTTAAGTGTGCTTTTATACCCGGGGGCAATGAGTTGCTAAAGAGTATTATCAATTTGTTAAATAAACTGCTGCTTGAGGCGTTGACTTGAATGAAGGCTGAGAAGGCGTTTTATCAGAGGGTGATGACAAAGACAGGTTGCGTGGCTTCCAGCTGTCGATTTTTAAACGCTTTAGCAATGAACGCAGTAATATTGCAAGCGGCTCCAATATGGATGTAGGTTCTGGAGACCAAATACTGTGCAAGATAAGTAACCAAGTAACAATAGATCGACTTTCTGCAAATCAGACAATTAGTGATTTCCCGACTATATTAACCGACGTTGCTGAAGTATTAATGAGTATGCCGTCCAGGAAGTAGAGCTCTATCGATTTTATCAGCTATTAGCGTCAAAAATAGCAAAAAAGACAGAGCAGAGGAAACAGAGAACCACAAGCTGATATCGGACATTCAACTGTGATTGTAGATAGACGACTTGGGGCTCAGGATTCCCATCCGATTCAAATGCTAAGTAAGCATGTGAGCTTTGGAAGGTACCTTTACAGATTTTACCATGTCATTAGTCCTAAAGTCCTCGCCCAAAGGACGGTGGACACAGAGGGTGATATTTGGCATCCAACCGAGTATTGAAAGACTCCATGGGGACCTGGATTCCTATCTGACCGAAATACTACGTAGGCAAGTGTGCTCAGAAAGTTTCTTCTACAGATTCTGTTATGTCAATAATCCGAAAAACCTCATTCATTGGTCGGTGGACGCAGAGACTGATATTTGACATACAATTCCTGGATTCCCATCCGACCCAAATTTATGTGGCATGTGTGCTCAGGAAGCTTCTTCAACAGACTCTGTTATGTCACTAATCCAAAAAATCTCACCCAAAGGACGGTGAACACAGAGGCTGGTACCATATGTGAATCTGGATTTTCCTCTGGACACAGAAGCTACCTCTACATATTTCAAAGAAAAAAACTAAGAACTAAAGCCTACTGCCACCGAGTCTTGCGGTCAAAATTTTGACGACATTCATGTGTCAGTCCACTGAAAAATATAAATTTGTTAGCGAAATTGACAAAACAGGGACTTTTTTTAATAGTTATGGCGTTCATCCGTCCAGCAATAGAGTCGACTTAAAATTTCTTGTCATCCCTCGCACGAAGTAATATTTAATGCCGTGGTTCTAAGAGTAAAACCTAACCAGCAGATAAAAGTTCCGATCCCTGGCCTTCGGTGCTTCTCTCTACTATAAAAAAGGAAGGAAAGATGGGTAATGTTCTCAAGCTTAACTGTCGTTTTTGTATCGGAAGAGAATATTTCCAAAATAATGTTGAATAAAGCCGTAGAGTTGATGGTCCTTGGCCGGATATAAATCCGAGTCCGTTCTAGCAATCTAGACCTAATCAACTAGCGGAAAAGTATTGTGGGTTCGTACTCTATATTTTCCTACGAAAGTGTCTTTGGAATTTCATCCGAAATATAGTTGTACTCATGGTCTTTTGGGATTGTTTACTAGGTAATGTGACTTAACATACGACGTAGTTACTTCAGAAAACATCGGGTAGGAACTTTAACTATAAAAACACGAAATGTCTGACTGTTTGGAAGGGCAAAAGTCAAAGTAATTCCGGTTCGCTGGTAATAGCAGAGTGTTCGACTGCACTTTCCTGCCAGATGGGTGGTCTTCGATCCAGTATATTTCCAAAAGAGCTGATTCCGGAAGTGTGACCAGGCTTTGGGAAGCTTTGTGTAGCGAGTTCTGACACAGAAGAAGCTTTAGAAGAGCCAATCTGATATATTTGGGTTAAGGATCATTCTTATTCAGAACTGATAGTAAACAGTGCTGTATGTGGATGTCTTTGTTAAAGTAGAAAGCTCCGTTAATGAACAACTCACCCCAATCTGAAATGAATAGAAGATTATCAATGTCTTACCACCGTTTTTCTGATAAAATTTTTTGGATCAAATAAAAGACGAATCAACCAAAGCAAGAGGAAGGGAGGTTTGATTTCCAAGCAAAGTTTTCTTTCATTGGACTGAGACTGGTTGAGTTCATTATGGTCCCTAACATGGTTGTAAAATTTCTACATGTTCTGGTTTAAGGGGACATTGAATGCCCGGGAGTGAAGCCCACACGCTGTCATGTGGGCATTTGTTAACAGAATCGCATTCATTGAATTCTTGAGAGAACAGGAAGCCTCCGATTTCGATAGAAAAATAGTACTACTATTAAAAACACCAAAGTTGGATTCGGTTAACATTGCTCTAATATTAGTTAATCCCTCCGTTCTAGATTCCTGAGTGCTTCAAGCGAACCGAATAGTTAAGAAATGAAGGTCAGTTTGGAGCTCGCCTTCCAAGAAATGTTCAGCATATTCACTGCCGGCTTCATGCGAATCCGATCCTCCCTTACTTCTTTGTTCGTTGCCAAGCTAGTTGGTCTTGATATTCTTGCTTTTGTTGCCGTTGTTATTGTGTAGCTTAATGCAAATAAGCATTCCTCAATTGGTTGTAAATTTATTTTGAATTAATTTCTCCTTCAGCCGTGACACCTAATTTTTCGTTGTAATTACTGTTACTTCCGCTTCAGTGGCATTCGTGCCGCCCCTTCCAACCCCACCTGCTAACTCAGCAGCGTAGCCTCAATGCCTAGGCAAAGTTTTGTGTAGAAAAACAGGAAAACCAAGCACAAAAAGGGTTTAAGTGCGCATTCAAGCGAGCTTAATGAGGATGAAAGGAAGCCAGAGCAAAACAGTAAAGGATATCACTGGAATTTTTGCGCAAAAATTTCAAAGTATTCCTAGATATGTTGGCTTTGGTTATGGTTTGCTTGCATTTTGCTCAAAAAAATTTTGTATTTTCCTTTCAGTGTTTGTCTCTAGTTTTCCTTGTGGCAGAGTGGCAACTGTAGCGAAAACTATGTTTCGAATTTCTTTGAAGAATATTAAATTCCTAAATTGATATATCAAATAATTTGAAGTTTGTGGCATTGGAAGCAAAAGTTCACGTTGTGAGTAAAGCCACAGATGTTTGGTTCATTTTGGTTTTTCATAACTTCATTTGGGTTGTCAGCGTTTGCAGTGCGCTTGAGTCGAGAAATAAAATTTAAGTATTTTTAGCAGAAAAATATAATTTTGGTGAGCTGACTAGCTAGATATATTCGAATATAAGCAAGAAAATTAATTTAAGCGAAGCAATTTTGAGTTTATGTAGTTGCTAATACTGCTGTGTAAGCTGACGTTGAGAAATACCAAAAGCTCCGTCAGGAAGGAGAGTGTACAACTCCTTGCGTACGCGGAAGACATCGATATCATAAGCCATAAGTCTGCGCTGTTAGTCCTGCTTTCTTCAGGTTGGAGTATTTCACGGAGTACCCGCCGGGGGAAGCAGAGTTAGAGAAAGACCTCCACTTCGTCGGAAAAACCAGGTAGAAAAGGACCAGGCTACATCTTACTTCTGAAAGTAACTAAACCGTTGTCACCTGGATGCATCAATAATAGTTATGGGAGAGTCAGTGAAGGGACGCACTTTGTTTCGAATTCTCTCTTCCCTATCTTAGAACGGAAACGCGCAGAGGAATGAAAGTGGACGCCATAAATACAAAAGCCTGCTGGCAGAACCTGGTGCTGCAAATAGGAATATAGATGGATCCATGGACTCATTGAAGAAAATGTACCGATGGCACTCTTTTCTAGCGACGACATTACCAAAATAATATGAATACTTTGAGAAAGCATTGAAGATTTCACTGAAAAAGTCATTCTCGAGGTGTACTCTTGCAGGTGCTCAATGAAATGGCATACAGACGACTCGAAACCGGTAGATGGAATTGGGGCTGAGATAGTGGTTCACGCCTTATTTGTTAGTGCCCATGAACATTTTTCCAAGCATTTTTCCAGCTGAGGTCTATGCCAGTAACAGGTATGCGAAGAGAATGCTAAAGAAAAACTATCACGGAGAACGGTTCTTTATCAGCAGTGATTGTCAAGTGGCACTTCAGTCATTCTCGTTCGTCGAAATGAAATTAATAATAGCATTGTAGTGCATGCAAATTCTGAACAGGGTTGCCATGGTAAATATTATTTTAACAGCATGGATCTCTGGTTATAGGGGCATTACTGGAAATGAGCTAGCTAACCTGCTGGCAAAATAATCTACGGGAACCTGTCCGATATGACTGGAACCGCTCTTCGATCCATTTTTTTCGAGAGAAGCTCTGGAAGGAGGAATGGGCCAGAAGTTATCGATATTGGAAATGAGTGTCTTAGGGCTTAAGGGCTTCGGCAGCCGAGGCTATTTCGCCTAAAATTCGACCCGAAACGGTTTAAGAATCTAAATGCGCTAGCTGATCTCTTATCAAAAGAGTCAGCAGCAACCTGTCCGATATGACCGGAAACCATCTTTGATCCACATTTTACGAGAGGAGAACCAAAAAGAGGGACGGGGTAGAAGTTACCGGCACTGAAAATAAGTATTCGGGCTTCGACAGTCGTGGCTATTTCTCCTAAAATTCGATTCAAAACCGTTTCTGTCCGATATGACTGGAACCGATCTTCGATCCATATTTTACCAGAGTAAATCCATGAAGAGGAACGGGTTAGAAATTATCGGCACTAAAAATAATTGTCCGAGTCTTAGCAACCGAGGTTATTTCTACGAGAATTCGTTCCAAAATGGTTCAAGAAACTAAAAATTCTTCATTGAAAGACATTAAAAGAACTTTTGGAATTTTATATAGGCCACTGCAGGCTAAAGCGTCATCTGTACAGTTTTGAGTACTGCTCCTCGGATCTGTGTTGCTGCTGTGCCCAAAAGGCAAAGACACCAGAGCACATAATCACTGATTGCCTCGCCATCTCAAGACGAAGGAGTCAGGATTATGTGTTATTCCGTACTTTTACACAGGAGAGAGCACATTACAAAGCTTAATTCAGCAGTTTTATTAAATCTTTTAGATTTGACAATAAACCACTGGTCACTATGCATTCCCCAATTTACAGTCTATCTAACTAAAGTGTCAAAAGGCCACCGTAGCTGTTATCAAAGCGAAATGCTGATATGCGTTAGTTACAGTTAATCGACCGGGTTAATGATAAATGGCTAAAAAACAACAAAAAAAAAAAATTCAGAAAAATATTTATTAATCTCGCTTAGTGTGTGTCAAGCGTACGGGGAAATTTATTATACATGACTCACATATGACCGCAAGTTTAACTATTTTCCACCGCAATTTTCGTTTATCTCTCTTTTTATGGCGCCCTTGCTCGCCAGCCAGCAATTCAAAAGCACTCAATCGCGCATATTCGAAAACAAAATTGAAAATGGCGTTGAATACGAATAGTTTCCATAGAAAAATAGCAAAACAACAACAAGAAATTTACCGTTAAATAAATATGTATAGAAGCGCGTGAATTGCAGAAAAAAAGGAAAGTGTGCACGAAAAGGTGAGCGAGTGAATAAAAATAAATTTCTGTGGGTGAATATGAAATGAATATGCAATTTTCTAGCCATTTACTGAACAAATATGCAAATGTATGTATGTATGTATGTATGTATGTAAATATGCATACGCTCAAGTGCGCAGCGTACTGTAGCAATAAGCGAGTGCATATGTGTGGAATGTGTATATATATGAGTACTTATGTGTATGTGTGTATATATGTATGGCTTTTTGACACTTGAACATTTCGCTCAGCGGTAGGCAGAACCCACACACTTACGAGTACATACAAATACCTTTGTGCAGATAAATAGGCACACTAGCGCCCCTGCCCAGCTTATGGTGCAACTAAATATGATTTTCATAGTTTTTGTTTCCTTTTTTTTTGTCTACCATTTAACCTTTTTTCTCTTTTCTCTTTTATTTTTCATACTTTTTATTACTTTCTTTCGCGTTGAGCGCCTAATTTTTGCCCCAACTTGATTTGCCTTCAGAGCGTGGCATTGAATGACTGGCAAAGTGCACCGTCGAGCACAAAATTACTCACATTTTATGTGTGTCTGTATGTGTATATGTGTGTGTGACTGTGTTTTAAGTAATCTACAGCAGCCACTGTGCTGCTTATCGGTGTTCGCTGTGTGGTTGTGCTTGTGTGACAAATTCCACGAATCTGGCAGTTATTTTTGGAATTAGCCGGTAGTTACCCACACACAAGCACACATATATATATATATACCTATATAAATACTTACAAATGACTTGCACCTGCCATCTGGCCTATTTTTGACTCCTTGAATGGTAATAAGTGTAGGCCAAATTGGCTGTAGTCACTTGAAATGGAAACGTAACCCTTTCAAAGCGGTCGTAATGAGCATTAATCCGTAACCGCAACACTTTTTTTAGCCTTACTGGCTTGTGTGTGTGTGTGTGTGTTGGTTAACGTCGCATGAGTGAACTGCCGTTGACTTTTGGTAAGGGTGTCATTATGCGAAATATGTTACTGAGCCAGGGCGCAACGCCGATGGAGCGCGAGTGAAAAGCTTATGTGTTATAGCTATCAAGACTTGCCGCATTGCCGGTAGGAATCTTGCGTTTAAGTGAGGTTTCTCTACTATATGTGGTGTACATTGTCGAAAAATTTTAACACTTAAGTGTATAGAGTTCATTCATAAAATCCTTTTATCGATATATGAAAGACTCACCCGGTTATACTTGTAGATAACCTAAAAAACTGAAGGTGAGGCTTCAAATCTTCTAATGCCGCTTTATGTAGGTTTTGAGCTCTCAATAAACATTATTTAAAGTTTATACTTTTAGTCAGAAGGCTTCTAATGTTTCAACAATTCATGTTTTCAGAATATAGGTTCCATTAGTTTGGCCATATATGTAAGCAAAGACATAACTGTGATACAATTATTAGTAAAACATACTACTGTGATCAAAAGGATTTGTCTAGAAATCTTTGTTTATTCTTCTAGACTAATTACGTCCTCAGCAAAGTAGTCCTCGTCTGATAAAAGCCAATTTCTTCTAGTCCTCGGAACAGTCGGAATAGCCTTTCTCCGCTAAAGCCTTCCGAAACTTCTTCAGTTTGGTTTTTATCTCCTCAGTCGTGTCGAAATGGCGTCCTCGCGAGAACCCTTTTGAGGTTGCTGAATAAACAGAAGCACGAAGCCAGGTGAATCAGGTGGGTACGGTGGTTGGGAATGCTTATAAGTCGTGTTTTTCACAAAGAATTCTCGAAAAAACAATGCCGTATGACATAAAACATTATCGTGATGAAGAAAGCAATCAAGACTTAATACGGTTTAGACAAAAACATTCTTTAAAATGGTTTGGGCTGAACCGAATGATATGCCAAAACTATTAGCGATATCGCCAAATGTCAGTCGCTATAATTTTCTGCAAAAGAGTGATGAAAAAAATGTTCACCTTACAAATTTCGCGAAAGTATTATTTGCCAACGTTGCTAACACCATACAATACAAATATTTAGAGGTTGTTGGACATTTTCTGCTTTTGCTAGTTTAAAATATTCGAAACAGCTCAGCAAAACGTTTTTTACAAGAGTTTCTCAGTCTCTTTTGATTTTTTTTATGGAGAAATGTTCATAAAGCTGAAGAAAAATTAAAACAAGGGAAAACAAAGTAGAAATGGAAAGCCCTAAAACTGTATTTTTTATAAATACTTCAAAGGGGTTTATTACAAAAAGCTGCAAACGGCTATGTAATTGCCTGAGTATTCAAAAATTTTAAAGCATTACGTGATGGAATATAACATATTTAAGCCAATTCTCAGTTGTTTCGAAATTCAGTTGGAAGTTCCTCTGGATTTTAGGTATTCCTGTCTGGAAATTTTGAAAAAATCGTTTGTCATTATTTGATAGTTTATATACATAGTATATTCAAAAATATCTCACTAAAATGATTTTTCAAAATTTAAATTATTTCCGAAATTATAGCTATTTTAGTGTCGTGGCTTTGATTTTTGTCTAGGTTGGTATGAATATCAGTGATATCTGCGCCAAACGTCACATCAATATAATCATTAGTGCTTGGTATAAGCTTGTCTTTCCGAAATAAATATAGTCAATTCGACGATGTTTACGATGAGTGAAATAATTCAACTAAAAAGTTCCATTAAACTTTGTCTGCGGAATTAAATTTCTGGTGCCAAAACGATCAGAATGTTGGCAAAGGCATTCGCTGCCATATAATTGTTTGTCTCGTGTGGAAGTGTTTTCGATTAGTACAAATTAGTCAAAGGGTGTCGAGAACTCGTTGACGACGAACTATGTCCAGGACGGTCTTCAACATCAACTGATGAACAACTCGTCAATAAAATAAAGCAATTAGTGACAATCGATGACTGACAGTCAGAGATCTTACTGGCATCGTTGGAATATCGAAAGGATTTGTGAAAATCATTTTGAAAGTTGATTTGTGTCTTAGGAAAGAGAAAGCACGATTGCTTCCAAAATTATTATCATTTTTTTTTGAAAACGCAGCATTAACGTCTGCGAAATATGCTTAGCGTCTACCAAGATGTTATGAAACATATTATTACTGTGGACAAGTTTTGGATCTATGTTTACGACCTGAAACAGACGATCAATCAGCCTAGTATCGTGGCAGATGTGAGACGAAGCCGAAAAATCCGCGTCAAAGC
Organism: Bactrocera zonata; assembly: GCA_037783105.1. Lineage (NCBI taxonomy): Eukaryota > Metazoa > Arthropoda > Insecta > Diptera > Tephritidae > Bactrocera > Bactrocera zonata. The sequence goes on along the minus strand of JBAWJQ010001789.1, from coordinate 550,924 downwards.
AGGTCAAAAATCATTTTTATGTTGACAGTTTACTTCATCATGGAGATGTGGCTTACTTTGAATTCATTCCGATTGGACAAACTCTCAACAAGGAATACTATTTGAATGTTATGCGTCAGTAGAATGGAGTCTTGTGTAGAAGTTCATGCAAGTGAGGAAAGTTCTCTGTTCACCATTCACTTGGGAGTGGCCAGAAACGATTCTTTCATATATGGCTCAAGCAGCTCACGACTTCCGGTCTTTGACTAAGTATCCTCTGGGTAGCCTAAAAACATCCGTTTAAAGGCGAGCTAAAGTGAGAAGACAAAACATCCCCTCCACAGGGAAACATCCCACAACAGTGCTGTTGTTGACTCGGTTATAATCGCGTAAGCGGTGTCTACGCCAATAAAGAAGAAAAAGTTATGCGTCATTTGCATGAAGCTATTAAAAGAGGCCGAAATAATGGACCGACAACTCTTCGTTTTTTTTGTTTTTTTGGGAATGGTCTGTATCCTTTCTATACACCTCACTAGTCTGCTGTAAAAAAAAATCCATAAGAGTTAGTGATTTTTCTGAGCTGGAAGTGGTTCTCTGGCATCCATAGTTTTAAGCAGGATTATATGAAACTAAAATGTCCTGAGCCATCACTTGAATGGAAAATTTCGGTTTCCATAACTTTATGACCGAGATCCCCTGAATTCGTTCCTTAAAGTTTCTTGATTGCCTTTTCGATCAATAAACACTTTAATTGCCAACTGACCAGTAAGTAAAAACTTAATGAAGTCCCAGTTGGTAGCTTCTGTTTCACAAACATTCTATAGATAAAAGACAGAGATGTAGCCTTGAAGTTTGATGCTTCGTTTTCTGTAAGATGCTCATACGAGATCGCCAAATTAGGCGATGAAGTTTTAGGGGTTATCACATACATATCGGATGGGTCCGTTTTTTTTATATATTCATGTAGAAAAGGTAAGGCCAACTTTGACTGGTGGTGGTGGGTAGATTATTCAATTGGTTAATTGTTGGGTTGATAGTAAAGCAAACTTTGAACAAAAAAGCTATGGATTAATATCACACTGAAACATTTGTGTATGTAGCTAACAATAAAAGTACTCTGTTGTAGAATCTTCTACCTCCTAAGTACTGCTTGAGCTATTGCTTCTACAAAGCAAAATATAATCACACACTATTTTCTTAACGGCAAGATTAGTTTTCGCATGTATTAATATTGATCTCTTCACCATGAATTTTGTTTATTTTTTTGGGGGATAGTATCGGATATGAAATACATATGAAGCGTGTCATTGAATGTAACGGCGAACAACTCTATTCATATGTGTACCCAACTCACGCTCGCCTTCGAGCTGCCTAGCCGACTGTGACCGTTTGTAGTGAAGTCACTGGCGGAAATCTCTAAATCAACATCATCATCATCAGCACAACATTGTCCGCAATATCACACCGTTCGCACCTCCGTACAAGCAGCGCTTGAGCAAATATTGACTCGTTACGCTGTGCTGCGCAGCACTGTGAGACATTCACACATACATTAACACAGACATCGTCTAACATTTATACATACAGTCCCATATCTCGATACGCAGTAATATCTACAAGAATACATGAATACATGGCTTTTTTGCGGCCCGAGGTTCAGGCGTAATATACATATATATATATATAGTATATGCACATGCACTCATACAAACGCAAATCAATGCACAAGCATGCATTAAGCACTCACGCCTTCAGTGTACGCTGCGTTAAGTGGTTTAAGCTGGATGTCACAACAATCGATAGATATTTGTTTTTGTATTTTTTTTGCTGTTGTTTCTGCGGCTGGCCACTTTTGCGGTTGCCTGTAGCTGCCGAAAATTCACTACTGCATATTTCAAGTGTCAACACACATACACATACACAGGAATTTACAAGGCCCAGAGTTACATGCAAATATATACACACATACATATATATTTGTAAGTATTTACAGTAACTATTTATATACGCAACCATGTAAATCTCCCAGCATTCTCTCCGTTAGTTGATTAGTGGCTTAGGGGATTTTCCAAACATTTCCGAGTGATGTTCAATATGGCCAAACGGAAGTGCTCATATTATTTAAATATTATTGTGTAGTCTGTCGTGTTGCACAAATACACATACACATACACATACATATACTCATAGCTATACATTTCCTGTTGAGCGATTTTCGGCATGCGTTGTGTGGCAGCTGGTTGCGCAAAGGCATGTAAAGCTTCTGGAAGCCATACTTGCAACACTTTGTGAAGTGAAATGTGTGGTAAGTAGATTTGTCATTGAAATCAATTTGAGATTCTAAGCTCGACAAAACTCTGCTGGTTAAAATGTAGCAATGTAACTTGTTCGAGTTTAAGCTATGTAAAGGGTGTTTCAAAAGGTTTGACAATTTGCTATTGATGGCATTCACTTAACCTAAGGCTGTAATATACTTGTATAGGCTGATAGTTTAAGCACAGAATTAGACTTTAGAGGGGGGCGTGGGGCGCACCAGGTGTAAAATTTAAATAAAGATTTTTTTTTTAATAATTTTAAAATTTAAAAAAATATTTTTTAAAATAAAAAAATAAAAAAAAATTAGTTTTATCGAAAAATTAAAAAAAAAAAAATACAAACAAATTATAATTTTTTTCTTTTAATCTTAAAAACTATTTGACATTGTCGAAGAAAAAAATAATTTTTTGGATTTTTTTTTTTTAATTTTTAAAAAATATTTTACATTGTCGTATATAATTGAAATATTTTTCAAAACTCAAAAAAAAAAAAAAAAAAAAAAAAATTTGTAAAAAGTAAAATAATAACAAAAATCATTGTTTTTTTTAATTTTGTTGAAATATGTAAAAATTACTAAAAATAATAATAAAGCCTAATTTTAAAATTAAAAATTTAAAAAGTAATTTTTTTTTTTAAATTTAATTTTCAAAAATATTTTTTTATTATTATTTTTTTTTTTTGTATTTGTTTTTTACATATTTCAATAAAATAAAAAAAACATATTTTTTGTTATTATTTTACTTTTCTCAAAATTTTTTGTCTTTTTGAATTTTAAACATTTTGAACTTATTCGAATATAATATTATATGAAAATGAAATATGTAAAAAAATTAAAAAAAAATTAAATATATATTTTTTTTTAATTTTAAAAATATTTTTTTCATATTTTACATTTTTCGTTGTGAAGTGCTTTTGAAAATAGCATACTAAAATTTTAAATCGATATCTTGAATAGTATTTAAAGTGTAGCCGCTCAGTTCCAACAGTTTAACTTTAAACGCGTTTTTCTCAAAACTTTCCATTTGCAAATAGTTTTGGGTTCGCTATATTCTAATTTTTTGACAAGTAGAGTCGAGTTTATGAGCTTTTGGGCCATAAAATCTGAAATTATCGCCAAAGCAGCGCGATACTGCAGAAGATCCTGAGTGAATTATGGTTGCATATGAGTAAGATTGAAACGAGCAAGAATTTGACTACAAAATTTGGTAACCACAGAAACTGAATAAAAAGACTTAATCCTGTTGCATAGGTATGTCCTCTAAAATAAGTTGGATTATCTCTAGTTCTTAACCTTACATAAAATATAACATCAAAATTATATCTAATCCACTTTCCTTGCAGTGAATAAGAATTGCCAGTGCATTGTGGCAGTTCCGTTTGAGCTTAGGCTTGGTTAGAATTGGTATCTGGGATGATTTCACCAACGAAGTTTTAGGAGATATCTTCATCTCCTACTTCTTCTCAGGGAAAAAGCACGACACTCTCCTCCACTAAATTCTCATCGACCATATTCACTAACTTAGTGAAGGAGTACAGACTGAATCTCAATATCACAGACGATGGCGTTAACATTCCGACTGTCAACAACCGTGAGATTTTAGACGTTACACTTGACAGCCTGTGATCTTACACTTCTCATACGAACGCGACTTTGTAGAATTACAGAATGCTTTTTGATGTGTTCTGTCGAAAAGCCGCATAGTGAAGCCTGCATGCTTTTGATTGAGGCCCTTTTCTCCAAGCAGTCGTTGGTGGGGTGTTTTCGCAAAAGTCGTTTCTGCAGTCGTCTGTTTAAAAGAGAGCTTCCTTCTAAGACCTCCAAGAGTTCTTTGCTTGACTACGTCGACGACATTCAATACTTAATATGCCACCCCCTTTTATGCCAAATGCAACCAATTAATCCAAGACCTCTCTCCGTATAGTCCTAATCCGTCGAGATAGCATATTTTTTGGGTGTAGGTAGGTAGGTAAGAGTGTTGCCACTTCGAGCTAATTAGCACTGGATGCTCCATTTACATGCACTACGAGTATAGTTGGACCTCTGTAATCTTGCTATATGAAACTATGATATTTAGGTCTACAATGCTTTTTGTGGATAGCCATCCAAGGTTTGCTACCTGATTTGTTCCAAATATTCTGTGTCTAACTTGTATTAGAGCTGGCCATTCATAGAGAAAGTTGAATACTGTTTCCTTATCCCTTTCTAGCTTGCAGCTGCAGAAAATGTAATTATCGGGTGGACCCATCCTCAGCGCGTGTTCTTCAAAAGGTCAGTGCCCTGCTACAATAGCTCCAAATCTGAAAATAATATTCCTGAACTCAGGTAATAAGTCCATGGTTCTAGTCTTATCATACTTCGGACATTTATGCGTCGTTATCTTGAAGTTGGTTATTGATTACCATATGTACTGATCTATTGTTCAAAGTATTATATGTTATATGTGATGATACTTTTTCTCCTAATCCGAAAGTACAACCTTTGGTCGGGTAAAATCCGGGCCAATTCTTGTGTCGTAAAACCAGCTGTTGTGGGAATTGATCCTTCTAATGACCGACTTTCATTGACCACCACTTAATATTGGTTCTAACAACCGAATATAAGGTGAATTTATAGGAACTGTTATACTCACACTCTAATATTCGTCTCTGTAGTTTATAATACTGAATTGACCTTTATAACCAGCAGCTGTTACACATGCTTCTCAGTTCAATAAGAAATCTTAACAGTTAAGTTTGATTTGCTGCCTTCAGTAAGGAAAAAAATCTTGCAGTTTTTTCTTGGCCTGTCCTTATCAATACACCCTATACTCGCAAGCACAAATTCTATGCTCTAGTATTTAGTTATATATGAGTATACTTAGTTATGCGAATGTAAATTTATTTCTTCAGCATTCAATTTACAACACTTCCTGCAACAGTAATACAAACTCAGTGTGGCAACTGCCCCTCATGCTGCTTCTACCTCAGCAGTGCTGGTGTTTATATGTAAATCTTTTATTGAAAATAAAGTAGCATGAAAATTGTGTTAGAAACTTGATCTAAATCTCTCTCGTTCAGCTTGCGAGTTTTTCCGCTTGATAGATTGTGCGCAAATAATGCAAACCATTCACATACAGTTTATATAGATTACTATATACATATTTATATATATATACCTTCAAGTGCTCGCATTTATGTTATTAGAGTGCAGAACTTCGCTTTTGAGTATTAATAAAGTCTGCAAAAGTATTTTAAGTGCAACTTTTTGTTGGCTGCTTTATTTTTAATAGAGTTTGAAATGGATTTTTTTTGTGCTCAAAGGCTATTAGAGTTGTCTGTTTAATATTCTAGAAAATATACAATATGGAATTTTAAATATGAATTTAATATCAGTGATTAAATTGCATGATATTTTTTGTGAAATACAGACCCAGAGAATTGCTCTTATTGACCACAAGAACTAGTTTGGATTTTTGAAATAAAACTATTATGTGAGTGATTGGATATATATTTGCTTTCACTGGAGTGATTGCTCTACTAATATTTGGTTGCCATCTATGCATATTCTTGCTTGACTTTTACTATTTATCATTATTTTTCTTAATTTCTGCAATATTCTTGGAAAGGAATGATGTATTTAAGGACTTAAAATGTTCTTTAGCAAAAACTTTTTGAAAATCCTCTACTTCCTTAACCATTAAATCAAAGCAGCTTTAAAAATATTCTTCCGTTGTTATCTAAATATTGCAAAAATAGATAGGAATTATGTCTGGAATGAGCATTAGAATTCCAGCTTAGCAATCTATATTTCATTGTCATCTGACAGCTTACCTGTAATCACCTAAGGCAAAGCGGATTACCGACCTAACAAGGCACTTTAAAATGGGAAGTTTGTAGGTTTTCATTATAAGCTTAAGAACCATAAGCAGCTGAACAGTAAGCATTACCACCCACTTATTTTGACAGTGAACAAATGCGTATACAATGCACGTGTATATGTGCTTACGAGGTGTGTTCAAAAAGTATCGCAAATTTTGTGTTTTTTCAAAAATTATTTATTTATTCATGAATATCTATTTTGTCCCCTTCAAAGTAATCCCCATGAGATATTATACACTGGTGCCAATGGTTTTTCCAATCTTCGAAGCACTTCAAAAAATCATTTTCTTTTATCTTCTTCAGCTCCTCTTTCGATGCCGTCTTTATCTCGTCAAGAGAAGTGTAACGTCGTCCTTTCATGGGCCTCTTCAGTTTAGGGAACAAGAAAAAGTCACAGAGGGCCAGATCTGGGGAATACGGTGGCTGCGGCATCATTAGTGTGTTGTTTTTGGCCAAAAAGTCGCGCACAAGCAACGATGTGTGTGAGCAGGGGCGTTATCGTGGTGCAAAAGCCAAATTTTTTTCTTCCACAAATCCGGGCGTTTCTGGCGGATTGCTTCGCGCAAATTGCGCATAACTTGCAGGTAATATTTCTTATTGACCGTTCTTCTCTGTGGCAAGAACTCATGATGCACCACGCCCCTGCAATCGAAGAAAACTGTCACTTACGATTCGCGATACTTTTTGAACACACCTCGTATATAGTATATATCTGTGTGAGTATAAATATTTATTTAAGGAGAGAGGACATTAAGGACGGTAGAAATGATAACGCAATTTGAAGAAGATAATTTGAATGAAAATTATTTGAACTATTTTGTATTCGTTTGCATATTTGGTGAAATCTAAAAATATAAGTAAGTGTATATACATATGTATATGTGAAAATGTTAGGAGGATCCCTCAAGGCTATCAATTTCAGTCAGTAAATGGTATTCGAATGAAGATGCGCGATTGTAACTCTATTCGTATGAAATTGCTTTAGTTATAGAGTTAAGAATATGAGAACAGAAATAACATATGTTGGCGGTGACGTATGAGTAACTTTTTGGAAATTATTATTTCTTGTTATTTTAAGGTATTCAGCATATAAATATCTATTACATGTATTCAATATTTTTAACAAAATATGCCCTAGTTTGAATTTCTTGTTTTCGAATTTCTAAGAATTATTTAGGCAAAAGGCTTTTATGCAGATAATAAAGTAATCAGTGTTGATGGGGCGTATGAGTAACTATTTGAATGTTATTCAGTTATTTTTAAATAATTAATGTGTGAATATAATGAGGAGATAATATTAGATATTGTTAAAAATATTCTTTTGATTTTTTTTTTAATATATATCGGCAAAAAGCTTCTAAAGAAACACTTAAGAAAACAAAAGCTGCCCTGGTAAGCAATGTTGGTGGAGGCGTATGAGTAACTACTGCGAAAACGTTTACATATTATTTTCTTGGAAGCTTTAAAGGATTACGGGTAGTTAGAATTTTCAAAAAATTTTTTTATTTTTTACGTTTTCGTTAAGTGTAATATTTTAAAAATATTCCCTGAAAATTTCACGTTGATCCGATAATTAGTTTTTGAGTTATTCGACAAATAACAAAGAGAGCTCGTACACTTCAAAGCGCTAATGTGAAACTTTAAACGCGTTTTTCTCAAAACTATATTTTTTGAATTGGTGACAACTGTAACTCGAAAACCGCTCAGTAGATTTTAATGAAATTTATACAGATTTTAGAAAACATAATAAACTCGGGACTGATAAAAGGATTTTTATTTTTTCGAAAATTTCGATTTTTTAAGACCAATTAACTGTTGATTTTTTCGCAAAAATTTAGACAAAAATTTCCCGAGGCCGCCATTTTGTTAATTTAAAAAATAAAATCCTTCGATCAGGCCCAGGATTACCTATTTATAAAACTAACTTTTGTTTGTCCGATTGATTTTAGATAAATCTCTAAGGACTCATGGCTGTCACAAGTACCTTTTTTTGGAACTGGGTCAACACAAATAACTATAACTTTGGAAATTACATTTTTTTTTTGAAATTTTCTTGGCTTCCAGTCAACACATTATATGATAATGCCATATTACTACTTTTGTAAAATAACACAAATTAATAGCAAAAAAAAAAAAAAAAAAAAAAAAATAGACTGAAAATTCTAATTTTTTCGTGCCTCAGACTGAGTAAGCAATGTTAGTGAGGGCGTATGAGTAACTACTGAGACACTAATTGGCAAAACGTTTATACATTATTTTCTTGGAAGTTTTAATATACATATACCATAAATAGAATGTATGGTAATAAATAAACAATTTTATTCGATTTTATACTTTCGCATTGTTTAAAATTTAGTTAGGCATAAAGCAGCAAATCGTTACTCACACTGAAGTGGAGAGTCATAGTTTTGATATTTTCTGAATTTTGTTGCTTTTGTTGTATGCTTTGCTTACACCTCCGTAAGCTAACATGTTTTAGAAAAATTTAACAACAAAAGTTAGCAACTCTATTTAACTTTTTTAGTTTTAATACTTTTAGTGTCTATGATGTATTTTAAATAATAAAGTGTTCGTTGATTTTGGTGTAAACTGTTTTTTAAAACTCTTTTTCTATTATGTGGCGACCTTATTCCAAAATTTTCTATACAAAAATTCAAAGATAAATTTGGTAAAATTATCAAGTTTGACAAAACTTTCAAATCGACATGAACTCTTTTTTAAAAAAGATGGCAACCCTTTTTAATTTTTTTTTGCTTTACATTTCTTAGTGTGCTAGTCTGCGAAGATTGCTTTGCGCGGGTATCAACTGGGCAATGCGTGCCGCTGCTTACAATGTCATGATCTCAACCCATTATGTTGGACTGCATCCGCAGAAGTAGTAGGTGCATGGGTAATTCAACGGCCATTCTAATGAGCTACCTGGAGACCTCCGAATCAAAAACACAAAATGGACGACAACAAAAGAACGAAGCGTATTGGGATATCTTCTTCGCTTTCCTGTGCAGGTGAGGGTTCCAACTCTGGCAACAATAGAGGACTCCGATGAGGCCAAGCATGGAGGAGTTGAATACAAAAGCGAAGTACAAGACGGCGGTGGGAATATGCAACCGTTTCGAAGACAAGTCCTGAAGGAAGAAGAGGTAAAATGGCAGAATTATTCTAGAGAGGAAGTGAAGAACCGCCGAGCATACTTCGCCACTCAAAATTGGTGTAATACCTCGGATCCACCGTATGCTAATAGCACTGAGGAGCACATCGGAGACAGGCAGCGTTCGATTGAAAGCGAATGGGTGGCGCCCTTTGAAAAAGTGCAAAGATGTAGCCGGGAAGCTGGCACGCGGACGACAAACCGCCAACTTCCAAGGGAGCGGCGGCGGCCAACGATATTGCGAAATGGCATTTGAACGTCGCGCTCATATACCGCATTAACCCGCAGGGACAAATGTCACAGGAGGGGTGGAAAATAGTGGAAATGAAGCTATTGGAAGCCCTTTTCTCGAGAATGGTACCAAACCGAGCACACTTATGCCGTCATTTAATGGAGCAGGATGGCTAAGTGGAGTCAAAATCTAGAAATGGAACGACGTCCTGACGCCAAGATGGGTAAGAGATACGGCCAGAACGCTTCTAAACCTGTGGAAAGGGGCGAAGCTGGAGGAGGTGAGCCGCAGCAGTATTCAATTGATGCCCAAAGCGAAGGTAACTATACCTCGCGTGGTGGACCCGGAACATGCTTTGCGGTTGTTAAAAACGCAGAATCTGGAAGTCCAACTAGCGACTGGAGGTTGTTAAGTGTGGCAAAATCGATCAATAAAGATGGCGGCCAAAGCTATATTCTCCAGATTAATATGGGGGCATATAATAATCTCAGCAACAAAAAAAGTTGGAGATAGGTGGCTACTTCACTGTTTCTACAGGAGATAGAAGTGAAGGAAGAACCCAGTCAATACTGTGATGGCCCAAAATCAAGTGAAGCTCCACTAGAGTAAGATCGCTTCTACCGAGCTTTTTCTCAATTTAGAGCAGTGTTGTCCAACGTGACTGTGTGCACGTTATGCTTGTGTTGGTTATTCTAGCGTCAACTGAGCGCTAAATTCTGCTTTGCTTGCCTACGAAGTTGAATACAGTTGCACGATCGTGCTTTCACAGACACTTGTCGCGACATGTTGGTGTGAGGTGTCTGGCACTGTCCGTGCGCTATTGTGCGCATAGGCCGTGGACAACGCTGATTTAGAGAAAGGCGGCTACAACGTGGCTTTAGTCCAGGAACCATGGATTGCATTGGATAACGTGGTCACTAGACATAGTACTCAAATTTGGTAATTTTATTATGTTACTGAAAATTTAGGAATATTGATTAAAAGTAGAACATTCAATTAAATAATCAATTATGCTTACATAGGTGGCAACTCTACTTAAAATTAATTGCATTTTTGGCTATTTTTCACAGCCACTTCTAACACGAGCTTTTTAAATAGTTTTATTTTGTGATTTTGCCTCCCTTGGGAATTAAATTTATTCCACAGCGTCTCCTTTATTCGTATCCAACTTACAGATTAACTGATATCTAACCAGTAACACATAATTTTTACACAAAAATTTGCACCCAAAGCTTTTTTAAATTTAAAAGTATTTGTTTATGACTTCTAAGTGCGGTGGGTATAAATAACACGCCCAAGCCGTCTGTGTCATTCTGCAGTCAAGTTTAAGTAGCGCTCCGCCTTCTGTTAAATCAAGCGTCGAAAACCGTTCATCTTTAGTGGAACGTAAATGCCATAGAAGTTCACAAGTCAGACAATTGGAAGTCGCCACAAATCGGCCTTTTCATTTATTTTAGCTCCATGCTTAATTACCACTCAACAAAGGCGGTTGTCGCGAAGAGAAAGAAACCACACTAAAGCAGAAGCCAAGGCGCATTCAAATGCCAATTGACAATTGCTTGTGGGCCGCCACTTGATTTGCAGGTTCATTAGAAGCGCGACGTTGCGGCCGCCGAACGCATTTCTCAAGTCATTTGAGCATGAAATGGTAAAGTGTTGCACACAGAAGATGAATAGCACAGACAGAGAGAGAAGAAGAGAGAGAGAGAGAGAGAGTAAAGGTTTGTGTAAGAGGGATAGTCAATGTAATAGAAAGCGACTAATTAAACGGAATATTATGCAGCGCAAATTAGGCAAACACCTAAATTCATTAGCAACAGAATTAACCGAACACACACACATACATTCCTACAAATTTATACGCACACCCACATCCATACACTTACATAATCACAATGGCGATAAGATTAGATAACCGGAGCTGAAATGAAATACAATTATATACATGCCACTCACATAACATTTCTTCGTCGGCTAAAAGTGCACACGCCTCTCTCTTCTCCGCCCGCTCTCTCGTCCACACAGTAATTAATAGGCTAAGGCATTTGCACACGCCCAAAAGCTCGCTGAGCTGGAAAACTGCAGTTACGAGTAGAAAATCTGCGCGCTAATGAGAAACCTAGTTAGAGTAGTGTATGAAATGAGCCATGAGAAGAGGCAACACGGCTCGCAAAAACATGTGCTGGTTGTTGCGGAGCGGCAGGCAGCGGACAGCGGGTGTATGGCAGTTGCTGTTCATGCTGGTCGCATATCTTCTGGCGACACGCTGTCATATATTGTCTTATTAGTGGTGAAATGCTTTGGGTCACTTTATTAAAATGTCACCAGTCAACGGCAAAATAAATTAGACAAGCGCATAGACAACGCTAAAACGCAATAATGTTGGTGCAGACAAATGTATGTATGTACATAGGTATGTATTTACTTATATATATATATATATATATTCAGAGAACGGCATTGCACAAATGAGGTTTGTGGGAACAGCAGCGGCTGCTTTTATTTCTTGACAGTCCATAAACTAGTAAAAAATTGCCTGTTAGCCGTTTGCTAAGTAATTGTTGGCAGAAACTGTTGACACAAGGTTGCATTGCCGAGTAACTGTTTGTTTTGTAAATTGTTCTCAGAAGGCAAATTATTACTTGTTATTGTTTCAAATTCACTGTTGATATGTGTAATATAATATTTGATATTTCCAAGATTTTCTTGGCACAAAATATATACTCTTAGAGCGTCAGAGTAGATTAGTTCAGAAGCCTTTGAAAATACTAAAAAAAGTAAGAGATTCTTAGTAGACGAAAACCCAACAGAAAAAAGATAAAATAGCAAACTTTAAGCGAAAAAATAATTGACGGCCGATTTGTGGTCGGGAAAAGAAAGTAGAGGCACGTGATGGAATTTTTAAGCACTAAAAATGGTTTATTTCGATTTTTGGTAAAGCTACGAGTCCTATTGAAAAAAGTTATACGACAATGTTGTAAGTAATGGAAAGGTCTATAACTTTTGTATATTGGCTTTTTTCACATAACCTCAAAATTTATTTCAAAAATGCAAATAACCAATTTTCTTTGTTTTTTATATTGCAAAAAAAAAAAACAAAAAAAATATTTTTCTGATTATTTACCTTGGTCTAAAATGAATTTTAATACTTTTATACGCTGTATTAAGTTTATCACACAGTTTCTTACATTCGGAATAAATAATTATATGTAAGATATACATAGCTGCCAAACTGACTGATCCATCAAAATCAAGTCTTTGCATGGAAAATTATTGTATTCTTCCGAACCACAATATTATATGACTGTCATACAAACTGAACGATCAAAATCCAGAAGAAGGCAGCAAATCGTTATTCACACTGAAGAGGAGATATATAGTCTTGAAATTTGTTGAAATTTGTTGAGTTTTGTTAAATCTTATGCTTTTCTTACACATCAGAAAGCTAACCACCTTTGAAAAAATTCAGAAAATTTTAACAAAAAAGGTGGCAGCTCTATTTTATTTTTCTGGTTTAATTTTTTGAGTGTTCGTTGAGTTTTATGCAAACTGTTTTTAATTTTAAATTATGTGGCAACCTTATTATAAAAATTTCCTAGCAAAATTTTACACCCGAATTAGGTAAAGTTTTAAATTTAAAAAAACTTTAAAATCGACTTGACGTCTGTTTTCAAAAAGGGGGTAACCTTTTTTAATTTTTTTCCAAAAAAAAATGCACTTATGCCAACGGATTTTCCAATCTTCGAAACACTGGTTGTAGTCACTTTCCGGGATGGCCTTCAGTTCCGTCTTCGCTGCGGCTTGAATCTCCTCTATCGTATAAAAACGGTGTCCCCGGAGCAGTCTTTTGAGCTTGGTGAACAGCCAGAAGTCGCACGGCGCCAGATCAGGTGAATACGGATAGCGTTACGCAAACGACGCATAACGTTCAAATAATATTCCTTGTTGACTGTTTGACCGGTTGGAAGGAATTCATAATGCACAACACCACGATAATCGAAGAAAAGAGTCAACATGACCTTGATTTTTGAGCGACTTTGGCGCGATTGTTTTGGTCTCGGCTCTCTTTTGGCACGATATTCGCTCGATTGATCGGTTGTTTCGGGGTCGTAAGCATAGATCCAAGACTCATCGCCAGTTATAATGCATTTCATGACACCCTGGTAGTCGAAAAGCATCGTTTCACACACTTCAACGCGACGCATTTTTTCCATAAAACTCAATGTTTTCGGTACCGGTCGAGATTTGACGCGCTTGAGGCCCAAAACATTCTTCAAAATGGTATTGGCTGAGCCTTTCGATATGCCAACTTCATCCACAAGGTCTCTAATTGTTAATCGACGGTTTTTCAACACCAAATCTTTGATTTGTTGAACGTGAGCTTCGTCGGTTGAGGTTGATGGTCGCCTGAGCGCTCTTCGTCTTCGACACGTTCACGGCCGGCTTGGGACTCATTATACCACTTGTAAACATTTTTTTTAGACATATCCTCATCGCCAAAGGCTTTCTGTACCATTCTCAACGTATCCACAGCAGAAAATTGATTCCGTAAACAAAATTTAATGCAAATTCTTTGCTCAACAAATTTCGACATCGCAAGAAACGAAAAACTCACTTTTAGCAGCTCACAAAATGCCACGTATCTCAAACACTAATGAATATTTTGAAATGAAATTTGACATAAACGTGACTGACAGTACTACCAACCTAAGAAAAAAATAATTCTCCTAATCCTTCGACGGCGGCAGTTTAAATTCTAATGTCACCTTTATGGGCACAGTAGTAGTGAGGGACATATAAACAACAAATTTTTTTTATCAATTACATATCTCGAACTTCGTGCGTAAAAAGATATTTTCGAGGGGATTATTTTAATTAAAAAAAAACTCAGCCTAAAGTCATCCCTTTTGGAGGTTTGTTGTGAATATGTTTTAACTTAGTGATCGTGTCAAAAGTGGTTTGTACTATTTAACAGTAATGAATTTGACTGCGCAGGCGAGAACTTCCAAACGCGTCCAGAACTGTTTGAAGATGAGGAACTGGAAGCATTTCATAATAAATATATTTCGCAAATAGAAGAAGATATTGTAGAATCTTTGGAAGTAACTAAAGCAGATATTTCTGAACGTTTAAAAGCAGTGGGCGAAATTACAAAAAAAAAAAAATGCTTAAAGCTTCCAAAATACATTGATTTTGCATCTAATTGTGATTGGTGATTAAAAGTGGATTCATTACGATTACTTTAAATAGTAAAATCATATGTGAAACCTGCCCAACTAGCTCTGTATTTGGGAGACCAGAAGGTCGTGAGGTATTAAGACGTCAACTGAAAAGTTTCTCGTTTTTTGGCAAAATTCTTCTTTTTTATTCAACATAGTCTCCTTCAAGGATGCCACGATTATAACGACCCTCCAAGTTGTCGATACCATTTTTGTGGTACGATTCGACCTTTGCTTCAAAATAGGCCTCATTCTAGGTGATCACCTCTTCCTTCGACGAAAATTTCTTTCCAGCGAGCATTCTTTTGAGATCTGAGAACAGAAAATAGTCGCTGGGAATCAGATCTGGAATTCACGGATTTTTGCCACCGATTTCACTCACTTGTGACACGGTGTATTGTTTTCATAAAACATCACTTTGTTTTTCTAGAAATACGGTGGAGTGGTTCTAAAGCCTGTTAATTGGAAACTTTCTCTCCTTTAAACGAGGATATTGAAAATATCACCTTTTCTATGTATATTACGGTCTTTACGAATTTTTAAAGACTACTGAACGAACCGAATAAAGCTCGAGTTTTGCTGATATCGAATACTGGTTCAATCACAGACCATTTTATAGCAGAGTCCACTTCGTAAGCCTACCGGGATATACATATATACTTATATTAATTTATATAAAATTATATATGTCTTACGAGAGACTGCCCACTGAGAAAACACTAACGAGTGATTTTGTATGCGTATCAGCTACGTAATATCCATATTTCCGTACGTGTCTCCCTGCGGCGCGCAGCAGCGTCAAGTCCAGTCGCACGACGGACATTGTCGATTGTGGCGAGGTTGCTGCCACTGCCACCGGGCGTCGCTGATAAGCACAGCGTTAATTGCCTGGCAAATTTTCCTGCCATTTTTTGTCATTGTCTTTGTTGTTCTTGCATTTGGCCCACTACACGCCATGCCTATCTGGCGGCGCGGCTGGCAGCCTATCGCCTTCCGTTGCTATTTTTTCATGCGCTCATTTATTTCTGGTTTCGTTTTTCGCTTAATTTTTTCTTGTTGTCTTTTTTGCTATTTCGGGCTTATCAGGTTTTTTACGCCGGTTTTTTCCGGCTGAAACTCATTTTTTTTCGCTCATCGGAAATGGCGTTGTGTGCTGCCGCCCGGGAGCTTCTGCCTGTTTGTATTTATTTCGATATTTTTATCTTTTTTTTGTATGCATGCGTGCGTGTGTGTGTGATGCGTGCGGTTGCTATCGCAATAAATGACAATTGTTCCACTTAATTATTCACCTGCAGGCCAAGCATGACTGCTGACATACATACGCAGCAGGCCTTGCGTTGCCGATAATGTCGCCGGCTCCGGTGCTTACCAACTAACCAGTCAGCCAGCTCACCGAAAAGTAAGTGTGTAAGCCGCTGGCGATACTTTAGTTGCAAATTTATGCGCCGATATCTCATTACAAAGGCATAAAGCTGGATTTACATGTACTTTAATGCGCTTAAGTATGGGCATTACTGTACTTATATAAATAAATATATATATACAGAATGTATATAAGAGCTCTTTTATGTACTTATGTAATTTGTGGGGAACTTCAGGTGGAGTATTCGTCCACACTGTTGTGTAATCTATAATTGATGCATTGTGATATATTAAGCCCACATATATCAAGATTAACTTAAAATGGTAAAAAAATATATAAATTTTTCACGTCGAAAGTAAAGTAGATAAAAATTTCTTAAAGTCAGGTTTAAATCTCGAAATAATAAATGCACATACGTTATTCTATAATTTTCAATTCAACAGATATATATTCAACTTTGAAATTTTGGATGAAAGACTTACACATTCCTCATATAATACGTTTAGTTTTTAATTATAAATCATCCTAAATGTAGGCAACACATTCCGATATTGTATTTAAAACTCAAGACTGGAGTCAAATAAATAGTGATCTTTACTTTTGGGACTTAAAATCAACGCATTAGCATTTCTTTCCTCAGCGATAACAGAAATTAGATTTAAACGCTCATAACCGACCAATTCAAAAGTCCATAAAATAACTTTGTATGACCGTAAAGTGAAATTATTCCAGACAGCTGGTACTCACAAGATATCAACTGAACGGCACATCATATAATTTACGAATATTTAGTTATGAGAGAGCTCTGTGCAAAGTGGGTGCCGCGCGACCTCATTTTTGACCAAAAACAACGTCGAGTTGATGATTGGGAGCGATATTTGGTGATATTCAAGTGTAATAAACACGAGTTTTTGCATCGATATGTGAGCAATCAATGAAACATGGCTCCATCATTTCACTCCGAAGTCCAATCGACAGTCAACCCACTCCAAAATATGGAAAAACGCAACAGTCGTCAGGTTATGGCGTTCGCATCGTGTCACAAGTCAGCCAAAACGTTGGAAAAAGTCCATAAGTTGGGTTTCGAATTGGCCCCGCATTCTCTATATTCCCCAGTTCTGGTCACTGGAGAGTGGTAGAGATCGTTGATAACCAACTTTTTATGACCGCAATTGGAAGAAGTTGATCTTGGCAGCCTCTGCTTCCTACAAGATGAGGCCATGCGCTGTTATTTAACACCACTGGTCTACTTCTTATGGGTTTATTAGAGATTATTGGTCTTTAGCAATAAACTAGACTTCCTTCAAGCTTCTGAAGTTAGTACTGAACGTGCTGTTAATGACATATGGCTTTATTTAGTGGAAAAAGTACTTGAAAACTTAAAATAACATCGAATTCGTAAGTGCAGAAGAAGTCATGGAGACTATTTGAATGATGTTATACTCAGGATGTATCGATTGTACTTCACATTAAATATAAAACATTTAAATTTCCTTAACAATTAGTGTGCTGATAGAATCTGGGTGTGGAAAGGATCAAATCACTCTTATTGGAAAACCCTGTATACAAGTATTCTTTGGCGAGAACTTTCACTATTCGTTACATTTTGATGAAATTTTACTCACTGATCCGTAACTATAGTTGCTTAGTTGCAACATTCAAACGCTCTCATCCTAAATGTAGGCAATGGTTTTCGGTATGACATATTTTAGACCAATTATACCAGAACCAATTAATGTTCTAATTTCTGTAACTATTCCTTAATAATATTATCATTGACGAGAGTGTGAGTTACTCAAAACATTAAAACATTTCAGCAAAGTTCGAGAAATAGAGTATAGCTCTAGCTTTAGCACTTTATGAAGTTTCTTTTTAGACATGTTTAATGGAAATAATTTCACTAAGATCTTATGAAAAGTGTCTTAGTCTTTATTATTATATTCATAATAAAACCAGCCTAAATATAGGCAATCTTTTATTTTTTTACCAAAATTAAACTTCTACTTTCTCAAAAGCTAGTAAATAGTAGTCTATTTCCATTATAAGAATACTTTTCTGTATAGAATATTCTTTTAAAATTACAATATTTCAAATTGGAATTCTACTTTTCATGAAGCAAAAACGTTGCCTAAATTTAGGTGCATTACTGATTTATACTCATAAATATGATTGGACTGATATATCAGACTGACCGGTATTGAGATAAGCCGATATTTGTATAGTTTTCATAAAATTAGAGCGCAAATTTAATGCTGTACTAAGTGTCGATGGCGTATGACACTTAACTATTTATAGAAGAAAATCTGAGCAATAAAGATCTATAAGAAATGTGTTCAAAAATCAAACAGAATTATGGGTTTTCGAAAAAATATTTATTAATTTCTCTACATTAATACAGACTCCTTCAAAATCGTTCACATTCGATATTATGCACATATGGCGTTGTTCTTTCTAGTCGTCAAACATTTTAAAATTGGCTTTTGGGATAGCTTTCGGCTCCTTCAGCAGTCGCTGGTGCTCAAAAAAGATTTGCAAGATTTTACAAAACATGCTGGAAGCAATGAACCTGTCTGTTGGATTACGCGCGCATCACAATTTTTTTTTTATTATTTTCCATTGAAAAAGAAGCACTTCAATGTAAAACATAAAGCTTTTGAAGATAAAGAATTCATCAACCGCAACCTAAA
Organism: Bactrocera zonata; assembly: GCA_037783105.1. Classification (NCBI taxonomy): domain Eukaryota; kingdom Metazoa; phylum Arthropoda; class Insecta; order Diptera; family Tephritidae; genus Bactrocera; species Bactrocera zonata. The sequence goes on along the minus strand of JBAWJQ010001789.1, from coordinate 532,122 downwards.
GGTAATATCTTCTTTAGAATAAAGAAATAAGAAAAAATATTTTCAAAATATAAATAAATTGCCTAAAATTTTTGTAATCGCATTTCGAATTTTCGATAAAAATACAATTTTATGCAATTCAAGCTTTTATTCTAGCGAAAATATTAAAGCTGCAATAACAATCGAAACTGATGAACCATAAAATAGATCCCGTTGGGTATTTATCTATAATCTGCGAACAAATTTATGAACATATCTGTGCGTACACGAGTCGCATGAGCTCGCTTGTGGTGTTTTCACAGCCGCAGGTGCGCTTTATATGCCTCCATGCATCCACTTATATATACAACTAAATAATTCTATATACACATACATGTGTGTGTGTGTGTTCATGTGCCAATACGCTTAATGCTTTAACGCATTTTTAATTCAAATATATTTGTGCGCAGCAGTGCGTACCGTTATTGTTGCTTCGCATTAGCATTTTCGTCACATTAAAAGTTTTAGCCGCCAGCGTCAGCAAAGCAAGCGCTGCCACCACCTACGTGTATGTTCTTGTACAGAGCATGAATATATGGAATTTATTCAAACTAAAATGAACAACTCAAATACGCATGAGAGTGAGCGTGTATGTGTGCGTGTGTTGGTGTGAAGAATAAATAAAATTTAAATAACTCGCAGCGCAAACGAATTTGATTAAACTTTTGCGAATACTTTAAAATTTATTGTTGACCTGCTGTCATTGATTGCTTTTGTTGTGTCGTGCATAACGGTGTCTGGGTAGTTAAAAGTTCAGTTTAACAAGAGCTTAAAGACTTGTTATTTGCTTGTGTTAACAAAAAGCGACAACAACAATTGATAACATCTTTTATTTGGAGTATAAAACAGCATTGCTTTGAACGTGAAAGAACATTTCTTAAGTGTTAGAAGAAAGATTTGAAAGAGGGGAATAAATCTCAGTGATGGATTTATAAAAAAAGCTTAATTTTTTTGAATTACGAGTATTGCAAAAATTATACCCAGAAAATTTTCTGAATTCAAAGGCATCCTAAATGTAGGCAACGTTTTTCGATTTTAGAATAATATAATTAATAGCAACGATTTCTATTGTCAAATATAACTGAATACTCTTTGTTCAAATATAATCTCAGGTCTAAGTAGCTATGGCGGTTGACTAGAGAACTAAATACTCGCAATGCTAACAATCGAGTAGCAGGCTTAAGCAAAAATCTGTCTTTTTTTTGATAGTTCATATCACTCTTATTGGAAAATCTTGTATATACATAAGTGTTCTTTGGCGAAAATTTTCAACATATTTCGATGGATTTTGAAGAGATTTTCCTCACTGATCAATAACTATTATTGTTTCGTTGCCGCATTCAAACATTCTCATCCTAAATGTAGGCAACGTTTTTCGGTATGACTTATTTTAGACTTTACATACAAGTATATTAGAATCATTTGAAGTTATGCAGTTCTGTACTCAATCTCTAAATTGTGTTATCTTTTACGAGAGTTTGAGTTACTCAAGCCGTTTGAGTAAATTTCAGGACATAAATTTTGGCCATAGCACAAGCTCGTAATGAAGATATGTTTAGTGGAAATAATCTCACTAACATCTAATGAAAAGTGTCTTAGTCTTTATTATTATGTTCATAATAAAATCGTCCTAAATGTAGGTTTAGTCTTTGATAGTTCAGTGGAAGCTACAATTTAGACTTCCCAAAATGAAATTAGTTTTTTAAAGGATGTGTATATATTTGAGGATATTTCCAAAAATTTGAGGCTGATTCGGCTAATAGTTTCGGAGATTTGAAACACACTCATTCATTTAACTTAGTATAATCGGCTCACAAAACTTTAAACGCGATTACCTTGAAACGCTGTTTTCAAAGTCGATAAGAGAAAATTCTCTGAAACAATTGGACCGATAAACTGAAAATTTGCACACGATTCTCAGGTATATTTCTTAGATGTTGTAGAACCAACAACATTTTGGTTATATCAGAGAATCTATGGAATCTATTCTGAATTAATAGGGTCAATGGGTCTTATACAACTTTGGGTCAGAAACTTCTTCATTTCTAGAGGAATAAAAATAGAAAAGAATAGGCACTTCCTCGGGTGTAGTGCCACCAACGCTTCTATGGACATTAGTGGTAAATAAACTGTTAAGGAACCATTTTAATAACGGAAAGATGGATATAAAGCATTAGTAGTATTATAACGACCACTCTCGTTACAGTTCAGAAATGGATATTGCAAGCGAATTTGGAGTGGAATCTGGAGATAACTGATCAATTTGTTTTCACTAAGAAACGCATCTGTCCCTCTATGGAGGCTCTCTTCGATATATGAGACTTAACGCTCTCTCTCTCTCTAAGATCGCATCGAGTACCTTGGGATATTCTTAAATAGCAAACTACTGTGGAAGCGAAATGTCATAGAATGAGTGAGAAATGCATGTAAACGTTGCTCAGTAAAATCTAAGCTCTTTATACTTCTCTGGTATACTGGCGTTCCAAAGAGACTGTAAGACCAATTCTGCTCTACGATGCAGTAGCTAAGTGAATAGGTTTACGGCTGGCTGCGCTATGCATCACGGGAGCTCTGTGAACCGTCGGCTACTGGTTCAACTAGTGCTGAACCTGTCACTTATAGACAACGTCGCTGAAAACTGCGCGGAAAAATCGACGGAACTACTATTGGCTGAGGGAGAATGTAGATATATAGTAGAACCTTTGAGCATAGCTCGCTGAGTATTTGTGGTTTCATAATCATCGATTCCAGGACTCCACTTTTCATTTGTGAAAGAAGACTTGGAGTAAACCTCCAAGGGATGATTGGCGTAAAGGTAGGTTGAATAAACGGATGGCTCGCAAATGGAGGACAGTGTTGGTAGTCGGATACATTACCTATAGTTAGGCGTAAGCAGCTTTTAAAGCTGTCGAGCCACTGCAATATATTTTAAGCAAAGGCCTCTGCTATTGGGAAAGCCGTCGCGGAGCTTACCTCAACTGTATCAGCTGGCAAATTCTTAGTTAATATCTATGAGGATGGCCATACAGCACAGGAATCACGAGTGTCTTAAATAGCAAAGCAGCAGTGGAGAGTGTCGCTAAGAACAAGCAAACTCACTTCTACCCGGTTCCAAGGCACAAATGCATTGAGAACAATGATAAAGTGGACGAGATTGCCAAGAAGGGTCTGTTATCCGATATTATGACCGACATTGATAAATCCATGTATTGTCCTTACGACCATTTGACAAAAGCAAGGAGGGTTAAAATGAGATGGATTGATCTACCTGGATGCTAGACTGCAAAAAATTATGTATAAAGGAGTAGATCAGATATACACACGGTTTTTACTAGCACTTGATAGAAGGGACTGTAGCAACCTGATTGAAATACGCACAGGTCAAAGTCTCCGGGTGGCACAAGCCAGTCAAATGGCGCTGACAGATCGATAAAACTGCAGGAGACGTCAAGAGCAAAGCACCATGGAAACAATGGAGCTTCTCATGTGTACTCGTACATCTCCTGTACAGGCAAAGCAACACTTCAAGTAATTCAGACCATCACGTTGGGATGTACTAGAAGCGATATCGCTAGTGAGAATAAAGAGTCTTTTAAATTCGTGCCAAGCTGCGTAACAGGTCTCCATCTAGTGTCGTTAAGGATTAAAACTGGTATATGCGTGGCTTACTTGCCTATCAGAAAAACCTATCCTGACTTTTGAACAGAAATGTCGGAGGTTGAAGGTATGCTAAGGCCATAGCGTGAGCTTGGTAAGCTCAGAGGAATATTAAACTGATTTAAAGCAACTAAATAAGGTTATTACAACTAATATTTGTTATTATAACATATAAAATATTATTTAGATTAAGTTTGAGATTAAGTATATACTTCTGATTAAGAGACCTAATCGAAAATTCAGCTTTTTGTTCATTTTGTAATCGCTTTTCAATCATTCTCTATATTTAATCATAAAGTAATCTTATCAGCTTGACCTCAAACATATTGCTACTATAATCTCTCAGCTACACTCTAGAACGGCTATCCTCGAGCTTGAATAATTAAGTGTTTGAGAAAGTAAATCAGGTATTTACAAAGCCATGTGAAGATAGAGTACATTGGGGATTTATTCTTATACGGCAAGTGAAATTAAATTGCTTTTCATAACAAAAACAAATCACTTAAAAGTCCACAAATGTGTACACTTGTGAAGCAAATTTGAAAACACTTTCATAAAATCAAAATGATCGAATGAAATTGGGCACTTAAATTAGCCAAACCGCAATGCTAAGTAAGGTTACCTGAAGAGCTCGTAAATTTGGCAAAAAGGTTCGAAGGACATGTGTGTATTTATATATATATACATACATATGTTTGGACAGATAAATACAGTTATATATGTATTTTATCGCCGATGGTGTATTAAGCGTGTGATATTTATGCCCAGCTGCATTGAGCTTAACCAACGAACGGTGTCGTGAACTTTCAGCCAAGCAATACAGGCAACGAGTATAAATGGAAATCACGTATATTTTTTCGATTTTTGTTTTCATGTTTTTTTTTATTTTCATGATTTTTTTGTTTTTTTTTCATGTCTTTTTGTTTTTTTTTTTGGTTTTGGAAAATTATTAAAGCCGGCAGCGCTCAATAAATTTGGCCATTAAAACGAAATGGACGCTTAGATTAGTGCGAACATAAAAATTAAGTGATGAGGAAAGCACGTTGTCGAGCACTTAGCCATACACACACAGATGTGCAAATGTACATGTATGCACACTGCACACATACATACATCCAAACACGCATACATGCGTTCAAATAAACATGAGAGCACATACATATGATATGTGATATGTGTCTGTGTCTGTGTGTGGTAAAATATTGCCAGCAAAGTGAATGAATAAAAGCAAACACATTCATAATTGTAAGTGCAAGTGCTTACATATATGCATGTGCGTAAGCCTGTGTGCCTCTATGTAGGTTGTTGTATTTGCTGTGCTACCAAACACACATTTAAAGGTTAACTCAGCTTAGACTCCTGGCAGCTGGCGAACGCTTAAACACCCATACGAAATTCTGAATTAATCATGGCAATTCGTTCGTAAAAAGTACAACAACTACAACAGCAACAACAAAAACAAAAACAAAATAATAGATTTTTGTCAGAAAATTTTAGTGTGGGTGATAACGTCCAGCTTTGGTTGGGCTATATAAATTTATGTGAATATGTATGTATAGATGATGCTAGTACTCTTATGAAAGCTTATATGTGGGTATGTATGTATTTTTGTATTTATGTTTGTATGCATCTATGTATGTATGTATGTATTTATATTAGTGTGTTGTCTCATCCGTGTAGGTGGATTTTAAATTCCCATTTGTAAGTGCCAGCTTGTGGGCAAATGGACAAAAAACGCTCAAAGGTAAGTCACACATACACACAACTACAGCGCTTAGTCAAGCCTGATTGATTGTGTGCCAGCAAGCTTTCTTCTTTTCTCTTCCCTTCTCTTCCCTTCTCTATTCTTTTCTTTAACTTTTTTTGTTAGTTTTCTGCTTTTATATTATTCTTCCTGCCATTTCTTTAAGTTGTTGCTGCTAAATTTAAATTGGTTTCCTTCTTCAGTCATAAAGTATAGGTCCTTTGGATTGTTATTTTTTTGCAATTATAAAGTAAATACATTTTTATGTTCTCCTGTGTTGTTATTTTGGAATAATTAAAAATTAATTTCTTATTTTTAGCATAGTTGGGCGTAAGCTTTGGTTAAAGCAGCTTTTGCTGACTCACAGCAGCATCAGTTGCTGTCCTGAATCTTGTTTTTTGGGTATTTTGGGAAGATAATTAAAAGCGTATTTTTTGTAGCTAGAGAGAGAAAGAGAGCAGAGACTTGTTGGAAGTTACCTCTATCTTCCTAATATATCATACTAATGAGATTCCTGTTTAACATCTTTGGAGGCTGTGATTTCCTATGGTGAGTTGCACCCCCTGTATCGACAGGTAGAAATTAGTTTCGATAGACATTATTTTACGTAGTGAAACTTCATCTTAACAGAAGTTTCTTCAAACCTTTTTTTTCACTGTTCTTGAAGTGCTTTATTGACTCGATTGAAGCACATTCTTCGGAAATTGCATGGTTGTTTTGGACAATAAACCATGTCAAACCTCTTGTGCATATCTTGTGAAATAAAAATGATTAATATGCAGGCTCTTGATTCAGATGGTTTAGTTTGAAAGGTAGCTCTATGCTGCAGTGGTCCAATACCGACCCTTCCGACAAATAATCAGCCAAGGGTGCAAAATTTCAGATCCACATCTAAAACCTCTCAAATGAAATGCCCAAGACTTCACACAGGAAAAGGCAGTAGTTTACTGGTGGACGTACAGAAAATGTAGCTCAACTTAGACACAGATACCTATATCGCATATCATACACTAGATCTAGGCACAGAGGAGCAACACCCGAAGAAGTCGAACAGGCGGTGAAAAAGGAGCTTAAGCATGCCATCGAGCCAAGACGAAAGCAAAAATTGGAGCAACTACGCGAGGATGTTAACAAAAATTGTTGGAACTTATATAATACTTGTATGTAGTTATAACAAAGTCGGTGCTGAATCAAGCCACTTCACTTAAGCGCTGCCAAAATGGATATCATCGTTAACGCACAATTTTTCACGCACGAAAAAAGAGTCAGTTCTGGTTCAACAAGCTATAAGACTTTCAGAACTTCCCAGTTCCCTTTCGAGGAACTGCAACTGGTCGCTGGCAAGCTCAAAACTAGCATATAGAACGAGCATTTTCCTCTCGTATTAAACTTGCAAACGACTAAGGACACAAAACGCTATGAATTACCTAGACGTAAGACTAGACCCCAGATTATCCTTCGGGGTAGAAATCCAGCACGTCGCATGAGGGCCTACGTAAGAAAAGAATAAGCTTTTAATGCCAACAACCACCAGCGTCTTACTATAGTGATCAGAGATTTGGGCCATTGTGAAAAAAGGGTAACCGGTATAAGGTATTGATATTGCAGCGCATCGTTGCCCTCAGAGTTACAGCAGCAACTCAAACTGTATCAGGTGATGCAATATTAGTCATAAGCCATAATGCTCCCTTTGACCTTCTAGCGTACAAAAGAAAAAAGCTGTGGCAACTAGAGAAACTAGGTTGGTTTTTTAGTGACCTGCAAGTGGCACAGCTGCTGTACCGATACAGCAAAAGGCATAAAAAAAACTTAGGGACTAGTTCACATACATACAGATAGACGGACGGACATAGCTAACTCCGCTCAGCTCGATTTGCTGTTCATTTATCTATATTTTATATGGGACCTCCAACGTCTTTGCTGGGTGTTACAAACTTTGTGGCAAACTTACGAGTATGGTATATCCTCAGGGTATAAACATATTATAGTTTTGGTACATCTTATTTTTTTCCGAATTACGTTCCAGACAGATTTTTACATGCTATGTGAATGCTGTTCCTTAAGGTATCCGAATAAAGTGGCAGTCTAAGGAAATTTCATCTCAAAATGTTCTGGGTATTTAACTCATAAAAATCCACATATTTTCACGCTTTCAGGAAAACTGTTGAGTACACTAAGAAAAAATACCATCTTTTAACGGGTATGGGGGAATAATATTATAAAACGATAAAAAGCATTCACGATTCACAGTCGGACATCCTTTCGGCATTGTTGGAATATTGGAAGGGTCAATGACAACCACGTGACAGATCGGAAATTGACTTTAATAACTGTTTAGAAGATTAGAAACAACTTGGCACAATTGTATTGGAGCCAATGAGGGACTACTTTGAGGGGAACGACACAAAATTTCAAGACTAAGTTAAAATTTTGAAATTATGAAGAAAGTCTTTCTATTGTTCGCTTATAGTACGAGTGTGCTATACTCTTGCCTACCTATTTACTATATTAGATGTGTCAAAAGATTCTAAAACCAGTTGGCTAACTTGATGTTCGATTCACAAATGGTTGCCTCACATATTATATGCTATTAGATCTATGTATTATTTTATCCACTCATTTCAGCCCCTCGGTTCTTCAAGCGCATTTGTTGATAACAAGTTTGAGCTGGAGGTATCAATTTTGCAATGAATCAGATAGAGTGAGCTCTAAAAAATGTCACAGCTGACTTTCAAAGCGTGTATAATTGTTTATAAAGATATTTTTTTTAATTTCTCTCGCCTAAAACTATATCTTTTTTGATAGTATAGACTACCCACACATTGACCACATCCCTAAAAGTAACCACACCATTAAAAGAAGAAATTGGATATTTACATGTATTCCTGAAAACTATGAGGGTTATGCATGCAGTATGAAGATGAAAAAAGCAACAACAACAAATGTAGATAATCAAAAACTAACACCTGTATTGCGTGCCCACCTCGCTTATTCACACCTAGCATTAAAAAAATCCTGAGCACATTAGAAGCAAAATTAGCAGCTCATTTGCGCTCTTTATTTGTGGGCAATAAATAACCTGCATATTTGGTTAGATGAGTAAGGCACTTTTTGATAAGAGATATATTACAAAAAATAAGCAAAGTCTCCCCTTCATTGTTTGATACAACGAGGGGTTTATATAATTGCCACTATATATGATAAGTATGGAGTGAGTTGGCATGTGTATGTGTGTATATGAAATATTGCTGTGGATATTAGTCAGGATATTGCAAATCAATAAAATGCATTATGAAAGAAATATGGCGTTAGTCGACCATAATTTACGATATCTGCAAATTCATTGAATTAATTATGACAGGCGATGAGTATATTTACAATGCGATTGTGTAGCAGCGAAGCACAAAGCAAAGCAAAAACAAACAACACCAACTAGTTGGACATTAATGAAAAAATACTGGTGCAGCTGTTTTTTGGGGCTGTGCTTGGCTTGTTGTTGTTGGTTGAAATTTTTTTGTTAAAGCAGCAGATATGGATTGTATAGGTAATAAAGTATACGGGAGGACTTCGTTTGGTGAGGTTAATGGTATGGAAAGTAACCCGGAAGAGTTGTTATCTTATTGATAGATGGATGTGTGTATGTAATAAAATATAGGGCTAAGGTGAAACGTAGAAGGATAATTATAAAAAGGAAATTAATGTATACAAAATTAAAATTTTTTTTATAAAAAATTTAAGATTCGAATAAAAAAATAAAATAATTACAAAAAAAAAATATAAAAAAAGAAATTAAACTAAATTAAATTAATTAAATTAAATTAAATTAAGTTAAATAAAATAAAATAAAATAAAATAAAATAAAATAAAATAAAATAAAATAAAATACAATAAAATAAAATAAAATACAATAAAATAAAATAAAATAAAATAAAATAAAATAAAATAAAATAAAATAAAATGAAATAAAATAAAATAAAATAAAATAAAAATAAAATAAAATAAAATAAAAATAAAATAAAATAAAATAAAATAAAACAAAATAAAATAATATAAAATAAAATAAAATAAAATAAAATAAAATAAAATAAAATAAAATAAAATAAAATAAAATAAAATAAAATAAAATAAAATAATATAAAATAAAATAAAATAAAATAAAATAAAATAAAATAAAATAAAATAAAATAAAATAAAATAAAATAAAATAATATAAAATAAAATAAAATAAAATAAAATAAATTAAAATAAAATAAAATAATATAAAATAAAATAAAATAAATTAAAATAAAATAAAATAAAATAAAACAAAATAAAATAATATAAAATAAAATAAAATAAAATAAAATAAAATAAAATAAAATAAAATAAAATAAAATAAAATAAAATAAAATAAAATAAAATAAAATAATATAAAATAAAATAAAATAAAATAAAATAAAATAAAATAAAATAAAATAATATAAAATAAAATAAAATAAAATAAAATAAAACAAAATAAATTTAAACGAAATTAAGTAAATTTTAAAATATAATAAAAAAAAGTCAAAAATTAAATTTTATGAAAAAAAACGTTATAAAATATAATAAAGAAATAAAATAAATTACAACACCTCAATGAAGACTACAATTTTTAAATTAATTTTTAACTGAAAAATCAGTATGGAAAATTTATGAAATATTTTCTTAATTAAAAAAAAAAAAAAATTAGCTATATTTTTCAAATAAGAAGCTGAATGAAAAGGGATAAATTCACATAATTCTAACTGAAACACTATATTTAAAAATAATTAAGACAAAGCGTTTTAAATTGGGAAGATTTTTTTTTAAATAATCATGCCTCTTGCAAAATGGTAAAACAGGATCTTGATTAATTTTTTAGAATGCAATATAAATTTTTGTTAATTATTAGTTATAAACTTTATATTATTTTTTGGTTTCCGGCTCTGTATTTAGTTTTAAAATTCCCAATTTTATTTTTGGGATCAAAAATTTGTTTTTAATCCCGATAAAAAGTTAAAAAATTGTTTTTAATGAATTATTTTTACTAAAATTATTTAAATTTTTTTATTAAATAATTTATTATTAACGTAAAGGGTAAAACAAATATATTTTTCAAATTAAATCATTTTATTAAAATTATTTGTAATAAAAAACCAATTTAAATATCAGCTTTTGTTACTATTAAATTAATATTGAACTTAATTCAATAAATTTAAATAGAATAAAATTAAATATTTATTTATAAAAAATCTTTTAAATTTTAATTAAAAAAATTTAATTATTTTACATGCAAAAAGGAACTTATCAAAAAATTAATTCATGCACCCAACTACATTCTATTTTTATCATTAACTTTTTATTTTTGTTATCTGAAAAAATTTTTTGTGTAAAAAATCGTATATATGTTTAAAGACCATAAATTTATTGCAAATTTAATAACTTATATACTGAATATATGTTTACTAATGGCAAAATTAATTATTATCAATTTTTTTCTATTCATAGAATCCAAAAATTAATGTGTCTATATAGTATTTAATTTGTAATAATTTTATTCCATTTAAAAAAATATGTAATATTTTTTATATAAAAAAATATTCGATACCAAAAATTAGTGTTAGAATTATAACTCAAACAAGCCAGATTAAAAGTAAGCAAGTGATGAACAACAAACGTTAAAAACCAAAAACTAAATAATCCAACAAAATAAATAAATAAGTGAAATTTATGGCACACAAATACTTGTGAACACAAAATTCTATTTGCCACAATAGTAATTCAGCATTTAATCTGCCCATAATACTGTAAACCACTAACTGGTCTCTGCGTTTATGCAAATAATGAGCGTTGAAATGATGTATGCTTTTCGGCGCATATGCGTGTGCTCATGCAAGTGCATGTGTGTGGGTTTGTGTGCGTGTGCGTGCTCGTGCAAATTTACTGCTGGTTCACCATGAATGCTGTTAACTGTTTGATAAGTAATTGCGATTTGATATTGAGTGAAGGCGAAATATTTGCCGCCATTACCACTAAACAAACACATACACAATGGCACACACACACACACAAGCGCGGTTATGAATATAACTGAAATGGATTGGTTTCGAGGCAACGCTACATGAGATTACACACTGAAATGATTCATGCGCTGAGTACGCATGTTTTGTTGATTCTGCGCTCGCTGTGAATGATGTATAACGCCGCCCGGTGTTTAATATTATTTAATGGTATTACTACTGACTAATGTGTTCTAGTTTGCATTGTTGTTGCTTGCAACTGAATTTTTTGTGCGGCTGCAGCTGACGGACAGAAATACAACAGCTGTTCTGGTGATTTAATTAAAATACCTATTTGATGGGTAGAAGGGTTGAAATTTGTATAGAGAGAATGGAGGGTTCCCATTCAAAAAATAAAGGAAGGAATAATTTATTCAAATTATTTGGTTGAAGTGTTAAAATTAAACATTTTTTATATTGTCACATAGCTAAAGAAAAATAATAAATATTTAAAAAAATATTTATTGCGATAAAAAAATAAAAAAAAAATGCTCAAAATACCATAAAAAATTAATTTTGAAATTGTATTTATATGAAAAAAATCTAATTTTATATGAAAGTCACCTGCATTGGTATACAAAATATTTTCTTTGTTTTAAATTTATTGTTAACAAATAATTATTGTGACGTAAAAGTAATAAAAATATCTCAAATTTTTGTACAAAAATTCAAAAAATAAAAAAAAAAAATAAAAAAAAATTATTTGAAAAAAACAGCTCTAGCAAAATAATGAAAGTGTCTAAAATTTGACAAACTAAAATTAAAAAATTTTAAAAATATTTATTTGAAAAATAATTTTCAGCGATAATTAAATATAATTAAATAATAAAAATAATTCAAAGTACCACAAAAAAATAAACTAACAGTAAAAAATATATGTATTAATTTGAAAAAACAATTTCCAACACTAATATTTACGAGATTTCAAAATATCATAAAAACATTAAAAAAAAAAAAACAAATAAAAAAATTTTTAAATATCTAAAATTATTATTAAAAAATAAAATAATATTTATTAAAAAAAAAAATATTTCAGTATCTAAAATTCCACAAAAAGCATTCAAAAAATTTAAGTAAAAAAAAAATGAAAAAAAATATATATATATATATATATGTGACCTGGTCTACGAAAAGGGAGCTAACGTGCGAAAACTAGTTTCCTGGGAAACAGCTGTTAAAAATACTCGTTACACCGTTTCGTCAGTTTCTCGTTATCGTTATTTTTTGACACCTAAGCCCCCTTTCCGTAGACCAGGTCACATAAATTTGAAAGAAAAAACAAAATGAAAATAAAATGATAAAAATATTTCAAAATGCCATAAAACCATAAAAGAATTTAATAAGTAGATTATATAAATATTTCTTAGAAAAACATTTTCCAGGAAAAATATTTACGAGATTACGTGTATCTCAAAATACTAGAAAGCATTAAAAGTAAAAATAAAGAATTTATAAAAAATTTTATTTTGAAAAAAATTTCAGATATAGTAAAAAATCTAAAATTCCATAAAAGTATTCAAATAATATTAATAAAAAAATTAAAAACTACATATTTATTAAAAAAAACATATTTCAGCGATAATGAAATAATACAAATTTTTGAAAATGCCAAAAAAAAATTCAAAAAAAAAAAAATTATCGAAATTAGAAAATATAAACATTTTCATAAAAAAAAATTTCCAGCAATAATGTCTTAAAATGCCACAAAATCATTATAAAATATATAAAAAGATTTCGGGGAAAAAATATTTATTTGCAAAAAAACAAGAATTTTTGCAGTCTTTGTGCTAATGAGTTTGTTAATTGCTTTACTTTTAGTGCAATTTACTTTAAACAGCTAAAATTTATGCTAACAACACACAAAAACTTCCAATAAATTATTCATAAAATTAAAAGTTACTCATACGCTGTGTAGTCTCTGCAAACCGCAACAGATGCAAGTATAATAACTCATATGCACAATTTTCGCCAAAAACTTTCATTATTAAACAATTTCCGCTATTTTCATGCAATCAACATTCAATTTGCGCCACAACACTGCGAAAAAAAGCAAGTTCACCGCAAAGTGTCCATAAAATTGAAGTGAACTTGCAGGTCGAAAACACGCAGAGTTCGAAAAACCTTAACCACAATGGCAGTAAATATTGTAAATTTATGCAAAATATTCACGCGTGTAACAGAAATAAATAACACCGAAAAATTACGCTTACTGAAATTGATTTCCATTTACCACCGACGCCGCTGCCATGGCGTATGAGTAACAAAATGCGCAGCAGCGAACTTATCGAAGTTGATAGTGAATGGGATTTTTGGGATGCAAAGTCGCGATTATAAAACCAACAAGATTAATTCATTAATAAACAATTGCGAATGGGCATATACAAACATACACATATGAATACAAACATATTCACTCATTTAAATAACCACAACACTCGTAACATTTATGCGAACTCGCTGCTTTAAAAGCGTGAAATGCGCTTGTGGTAGCGCAGGTTTGTCTGTATATATATTGCGTAAGTAAACACAAAATTCGTTTTGTGGTTGCAAATTTAAGTAGCTTACAACGGCTCTAAGCCTTTTGTAATTTTATGTGTGCTAATGTCTCGCCAAAATTCAATTATCAGCACTTAGAAATGTAGTAAATCTAAAAGCTATTCAGGCTAGTGAAGTATTAAGGATCTAACATATTTTAAGTAATATTTAACTTTGTGAATAAATAATTGTTTTTTAATGAAATAAATTGGTAAACTGTACAATTATATTTAAATCGTTGTTAGTTTATTATAAAGTAAATTTTATATTGATTTTGGATGATGTTAAAAACTACGCATTAAATATATTAAATAAGTGTTTAATTAGCAAAAAGGAATAAAAAAAGAAAATTATTTTGTGGTTGGAATCGTTTGGATAGCACTGGTTTGAAGTAATTTTGCGACTGTGATGCTAAAGGCTGGTTCATGCTAATTTTGGGTTGCTAAAACCGAAAATAATAATAAAAGATTCTTTTTTTTTCAAGAAATTCGTTGTAAACACACCTGCCTATGTCCCAAATATACTGAATAAGATTTTTAGAATTAAACTTAAAATATTAATGAACCCTAATCATAACTTTCAATAAAAAAATCTAAGTCAAATAATGAAATTTTTTAAAAAAGTCAACAGCTTTCATATTTGTTGGAATCTCTATTTTTTAATGGCATAAAAACATATATTAAAAACTATGGTAAATTTGCTTAGCAACTGGATCCCATTCATGCTGTCATTACAAAAATATTCTTTCCAAATTTCAATACCAAATCTCACAGATTGATCGACATGTTCGGTAAGAAATCAGCATGGTATGTATTGGGGTCTCTTTATCTGGGTTAATTATAGTCCGATTATGACAATTTTTGGACGTAAGATGAAATATCTTGAGGGCATTATTTGTGCAAGATTTTGTTCTCATCACTTTGTTGATGCTTGATTGATATATTTCAGCTGGAATTTAAGAGTTAGTGTTAGCTGCCATCGGATTTCACCTACTCTCGCTAAGTATAATCAACCAAACTTCTTTTAAATGGGTAAAGTTTTTCCTCAGGTATGCGGTTTCAGATAAATGTGATGGCGCTACGCCCATTGTTAATTTTTATATAAAACTTTTCCAATATGGTATGGTTTTGTTTGTGATATTTCACACGTTGGCTGCCAATATATCACAGGTGATACAAGCTTAGGTGAAGCGCAACATGTATTTTTCTGCTTTAGTAGCCTACGTGTTAATGCTTGTGAGAGTGGTTAGCCTTGCATTTTAACCATTTTCTCACAGAATGAAGTGATGCTAATGAGCCTTTTTATTTATAATTTTTGGTTTTTCTTTAAAAATATTTCAACCAATTTTATTCATAGAAACACAATAATTATAAAAATCTAAAAAAAAAATGCTTGAAAAAAATATTTCGAATTTTTTTTGTTTTGATCAAAGACGAGGATGAATTTAAGATACGTTCCCACGACAGTCGGGTTTGCGTAACCGGAATGGACCCGACTTTTTTATCCGGCCAAGGACTGTCAATTTGTCAGAATTCTGAGGCTACACAACAGCAACAACGAGTTAGTAGCAGTGTTTGTTCAAGCGTAATAAAACCGACTTTTTGTATTGATACGTGGCAATGGATGAAGCAAAGCTGCATCATTTCACTCCAAAGTCCAATCGTACCACTGCCACGCCCACAAATCGTCATTAACTGAGAAGCTATAAACTGCCATAGCTAAGCATTAAATTCAGACAAAAAGTTGTAATTTGATACAGGGTATCGCAGTAGCAAAGCGCACCTTTGGGCAAAAATTTTTTAAAAAGGGGGCATGACTCCGCCCTCTAATAAGTTAAATGCACATATCTCTTGAACTACTAAACCTACAAAAACCAAATTTGCTGAGCAGAAATACTATAAGAACTCCTACCGACAGTGTGAAAATGGATAAAATCGGAGGATAACCCCACTCACTCTGTTCACAACTACTAAAAGTAGAATAAATCAATAACTAAATACGCCACGGACACATCACCAATGAGATGGCATGAAAGGCTTTAAAGGAGCCGAAGTGAAAATTGGATGGGAGGCGTGGTACCGCCCACTTTTAAACGAAATCCCATATCTAGAGATCCGACTAACCGATTTCGACAAAATTTAGTACGTGGCATTCTCTTTACATTCTTATGTCACTGTGTGAATATGAGCAAAATCGGATAATAACTACGCCTACCTCCCATAAAGCACAATTTTTAGTTATATTTGATTCTCTCACTTACCAGTATACATAAGAATATGCAATTAATAATGTATAACGGATACAATTTTGCACTAATAATGCCACTTTATTACCAAAAATTGTCCAAAGCAAACCAAAATTGTTCAAGCTCCTAGTCACCGAAAATGTGGACCTCAGTATCTATAGTTGATTTTTTGCGGAAAATATTGGAAAATGTGTGAGATATTTAATTGGAATTCAGAGATAGTTTTTTTCTGATGATAGCTTATCTGTGTGTCAAAAATAGGTGAAATTGTGTCAATTCTTCCTACAGTCCCCTTATACTTAATTTAAAGATTTCCGAACTTTTAGGTGACTTTATATCGCATACATCAGCCAGTATGCGAGTTATCTCAAAGAAACTGAGAGACCGTGTTTTGATCATATCAGTATATCTTAGTGCCTAGAATTAAAATTGGGTCGGTTTTACTTCAACTCCATTTATTGATTATCGTTTTTCTACCTAACCTTATGCCGAATCAGAGCTTGACTTAAATATATATAAAATTGCTTGGAATCCGAAACACTGCTTCTTCAAGACAATGCATCGTGCCATATTCCCTAGATCTGGCCTTGCTGTTCTCAGATCTCAAAAGAATGCCCTCTGGGAAGAAGTTTTGGTCGAATGAAAAGGTCATCGCCGAAACGCAGACCAATTTTGAAGCAAAGATAAATTGGCTTACAAAAATGGTATTGAAAAGTTGGAGGGTCGCTATGATCATTGCATCACCCTTGAAGGGAACTATGTTGAATAAAAAACACGACACTATGGTAGACCGGAACTATTCAATTCACCTGTTACATACTATATAACAAATTTTAATGCTTACAACTGAAGACTCAAAATTTATATTTAAGAAATTTAATTCTTAATTGAAAATATTAATAAGATTGAGGTCTCATCATATGACATTTGACTTTCATTTCAATTCTCATTTTCAAAATAATCATCTGCTTTGATTGAAGAAAAAACGCGCTGCCTTTATTGCGGTAATTTGTCACGGCTTAATTTCGTTGAAGCGCACATTCGAGAAAACAATGAAAAATTCATACAAAAGGAGATTATTAAGAACGCAAGCACACGCTTGAATTATAACAAATATTCAAATGCATATATATATATATGAGTATGGTGAATGTGTGTGTGATAAACCGCAGCAACGCAACAGCGCGGAATTACAGTTAAATCGCATTCGTTTTAATTTAACTGCCACCTTCATTTCAATGCCCAAAAGCGAGCGCAACACAATTCCCCTTGGACGCATGCTAAACCGTTATCAGCGCGACAGGCGCTGCCCACGAAACTTATCAAATGGCGCACATGTGTGCATTAGTATGTGTGTGTTTGTGTTTTCACATTTTCGAAAGGCCAAAGAATTTATCAACACTTTTTGTGCTGTATTTTGCTTTCAAATATAAGCAAGTAATTTTGTTGTTGTTACCTGTGTGGTTGTTATGCGAAACCTTTTTTGTTGCTTTTGTAAACAACAAACACAATTGTTGTTTTTGAAGAGTCGCGACTTTCTTAAGAACTTAAGAACTGCGAAACTAGGCGAATTTTCGAAAACCAGTTTTTCAATAAAAAAGCACCGTTAGTTCAACTTCCACTATAGCACATATATAATGTTTACCGTTATATTTGTAAACAAGCGTATTTCTAATTAGAATGCCTGTTGTGTTGTCACTTTTTGCTGTTTTTGGTTTTCCACTGAATTATTGGCGTTGATCTTCGCCGCACTGTGATTGAAATCCTCCAAACACAAGTTAACGGTAAACTTTTATTTTCAATTCCGCGCACAATTTCCGTTAAATTGTTAAGCTGCTCATTTATTTTGCCAGACACTTTCACTGTTTGCCTTTTGTATTTATATTTTGGTGTTTTTTTTTCAATATATTTTTCTTATGATTTTCGCTTGATCGCTGCTGCTTTCGAACTTGTACGTTCAACACGCTACGCGTTCCCGGGAAAACTGTTTTTCACTTGATGCATGCGATGCCTCGAAAGTGTGTGACTTGAGTACGCGCCGCACACACACACACATATGCCGTTATATACAGTTATCGGCACGCACTCTCCCACACACGCATTGCTTGTATGCCACAGCGCATTGCCGTTAGTTCGCTATCTGCTCCGGGAAAAGGTGCTTTCATTCCTTATTGTTGTTGTTTACTCTTTGTTGTTATTAGCACTGTGCATGTGCAGGTCTATCCCGAAGTTGTTGTGCGAGTTTGCGGCGAATTCGCTGCTGGGTTAGCTGCCGCTGCGCTGAATGCTGCTTGAAGTGAGAGAGTGCTCTCAAATATGTATGTGCTTTGAGAGCTTTTATTTCTGAATGCGAAAGCTTTCTCAATTTGTTTGCTGTTTTGCGTTAACTGTTTTTCGGTTCAAGTTTAGTGTGGTAGTAAGTACTTTTGAAAATTTCCGTTTCAATATTTTCTTGTAATATTAATTAAATTTTTTGTTAATTTTTATGAACATTTTTTCAGAAAATTTAAAAATGAAAATTTTCGAAATTTTGTTTCAATATTTTATTTAATTATTAATTAATTTTTTTTAATTTCATGCCAATTTTTTCAAAAAGTTTCTTTAATTTAAAAATGACATAAATACAGTTTTTCCAAATTTTTAATTTTGTGAGATTTCTATGCATTTTGCTAAGCAAATGGGAGGAATGTTCAAAAAAGAAAATGCTCAAAATTCAACCTGGGGTTCAGTTGGATCATTATCGTTCTTATATCATTATTTTTTTTAGTTTCGAAACTGAAAGTCATGATAACTGAAAAACTGTCATGGCGAGAGGAAAGTCTATAAACTCATTTCTAGTTCATTTTTTAGAAAAAGAGAGCAGTAAGTGTGGCTAAACCTCAATTCCGCGCACCTCAACCTGTATTATGAGAAAGTCGAAGGAATGCTGTATACAAAATATGGTCTAAAAGCTGTTTTGTTTTTAAATTTTTGTAAGGTAAGCCATAGGGAAATTTATGATTAACCAGAGGAACGAATTAAAAGAAAAATTAAGTTGGTTTCAAGGGCGTTGTCGAAGTTAATATAAATAGTTGCTCTTCAAGCTAA
Source organism: Bactrocera zonata (assembly GCA_037783105.1). Classification (NCBI taxonomy): domain Eukaryota; kingdom Metazoa; phylum Arthropoda; class Insecta; order Diptera; family Tephritidae; genus Bactrocera; species Bactrocera zonata. Next base: position 512,780 of record JBAWJQ010001789.1, on the reverse strand, counting down.
GTTTACAGTAAATAAAATTTATATTTTTTTAGGGATGCAAATTTGTCGATGTGATAACTATATTAACCAGTTATCACAACGACATGGTCTAAGTATTTTCTGAAGTGTTGCCACACATTTAATTTTTTTTTGGAAATTGAAATTTATAAAATAGTTATACATATGTATGTATATAATAATTATTGGAAAAAATTTACAGTTTAAAGCTTTCTTGCGAAAAAATTTTTGAAATGGTTGCCACCTGTTCGAAAATTTAAATTAAAATACAAAAAAAAATGAGGTAAACATATTATTTTGTCGATTTGCAATGAAGAATAAAGCTCATAATTTTAAACATTTTTTGAGCAGGGTTACCAACTGTTTGAAAATTTATAAGTTCTGAAAAGAAATTAAACATGCTAATAAATATATACATACATATGTACGTCAAATAAAACCGCATTATGTTGGTAATATTTTAATCAAGAGTTGCCACTTGTTTAAATTTTTAATTAAAAACAATTTGCACGCTTGTTAAACAGCATATTATTGGTATCAAGCATAGGAATCAATATTATAAGTGAAAAAAATATTTTTGGGAATGAATGTTTAAAATAGTTGCCATCTGTTTGAAAATTTTAATTGATAAATAAAAAAATACTAAAAGTTAAAAAAACAATATTTTACTGATGTACAATGGAAGAATAATGCTTATAGTTCAAAATACTTTTTGTGCAGGGTTACCAACTGTTTATAATTTTTAAATTTATATAATTTTTGAAGTAAAAAAATAAAAGTGTTATTAAAATATGTTTGTCAAATAAAACAACACTATGTTGGTAGTACCTTAAACAAGAGTTGCCACCTGCTTAAACTTTTTAATTCCAAAGGAAAAGTGTACGTAATATTGGCATTAAACGTAAAAATCACTGTTATGGGTGAACAAAATATTTAATAGAGTTGCCAGATGTTTCAAAGTCTTAAACTTTGTAATGAAATATATAAAAATTTATAAAATGGAATAGTATAACTTTAATATGATCGTATAGTATATTATCAAACTGCCTTCCGACTAGGGTTACCAGCATTTAATTTTTTATTTTTAAACAAATAACGAAATTATGATCAGTAAATATTACAGATTTCTATTGGAAATATTTTAGACGCGAGTTGCCACCTGTTTAAAATAATAAACATAGCACGATTTTAAACTCAACATCAAAATTAGAGGTTAAAGAAATAATGGCGTTAGTAGAAATTTCAAAAAATTTTATAAAATGTGTAACAAGATCTTTAACAATAAAAAAACATTAAGTAACTGTTTTAATACAATCAAATATTATGTGATCAAAAGGCCTTTTGGGCCAGGGTTGCTAGCTGTTTAAAACTTAAACTCTTTTCGAAAACAAATATAAAAAATTATTTAACTATTTTTATCAAATAACACAGCTTTTATTGTAAATAATTTAGATAAGTGTTGCCACCTGTTTACAATTTTTAAGTTTAAAACATGTATACAGTAACGAAACCACACATTATTGGCATTAAATGGAAGAAGCAAGTTTATGGTGGAAATTAATTTTGCAATACGGTTGCCAGATTTTAAAAAATTTTAAACTTTTGAATAAAAAAGTAAATGAAAAAAAAAATGATATAAAATCAGCAACAGCATTCAGGCAAAAATATATTGTAGTGGAAACTAATTTTGCTATAGGGTTGCCAGATTTTTAAAATTTGAAACATTTAATAAAAATAAAATTAAAGGGAATATTATAAAAGTAAATTAGTATTTTGGAAAAAATATATAGAAAAAGAGTAGCCACATTTTTTGAATTTAAAACTAACGCGGAGGGTTTAAAAATCGATATAATAATTTATATACATATATGTATTTACATACATACAAGTATATGAATTGAATTATGCCTACATAATACCTAACGTTTATTAGTTCCTTTGAGAAGTTTTGAATTTTTGTTGTTGTTGTTGTAATTTTATATAATATTATTCCACATTATTCATGCAATTTATGTATGTATGTCATACACAATGTGAAGTAACTAATGATTTAAGTGCGGTTTATTAAACAATACCAAACGTTAAAGTGTCCACTTAATGCACCGCATCAGCGATGACCAACTCAACAGTCGCCATTTACTGAATAAAAGAAAATTACACCGCGTTTCATGCCATTCAAGGACTACTCCCGTCAGCAGCTTCAATCGTAAAAGCAAAATGCGTCGCTCTGTGCGAAGTAATAGCAGTAAAGCGGCTGCCAGGTGGGAGCACTGCTGGATGGCACTAGCTATTTGATTTCCACAGCAACAATGGCGCGTCATTACATTCGCTTTCGCCGCTGACATTGATGATAACACAGCAGCGCGTGAGTTTTTTTCTTTCCCTTCACCCCAAACTGCTGCTGATCCCGTTGGCGTGCAGAGTTGCCTGACTGCCTGATCTCAGCTTTCAAACGAAAGTCTTACCGTGGTGTCATGTCTGGGTTTACCAAAGAGATTTCAACCAAAGCGCTTGTCGCACCACATTCACGCTCACACACACTTATACAGTGAGTTGTCGCGGGCGTAGCGCTGTTGAGGCGTGTGTGGCGGGGGTGTGCTGGATAAATGTCGCATCAAGTTGCATTAAATAATAGCAAGCTCACGCTTTTTTATTTGTTTGCCGTTTTTTACTTTTGTTTTTGCTTTTCGCATTGTTACTTCAACGCTTTGTTGGCATGGCTTGTTGCTTCCTCTTTCCTCTTTCATTAACGCCTTCTGTTGCGCGAGTGCTACAGTTGAAATGACACATTTTCACATTTCATTTACGACCACACATATAATTTAATTGTTAACATATATCTAAATGTGCATATGTGTGTGTGTATTTATGCAGATTTGTATGTGCGTGTGTGTTGAAAATTATTTAATGCTTTGTACATTCACTTTTATTTGCCAGTTTGAAGGTTGACAGTCAAAGTTGCTCATACGCCGTGTAACACGTGATATTGTTTGCATATAAGCAAGGGGTAGAACACATGCGTTAAAAGTGGATATAAAAGGGATAAAAAAAAATTTAATAGAAAATAAAGAATTATTTTCGGATGATATGTCCTCACAGTTTCAATTCATATGGCATATCTTGAGTTTGATAAGTCAGTTTGCATGGCAGCTATATGCTATAGTGGTCCGATCTGAACAATTTCTTCTGAGATTGTAGCGATGATTGTTATAGTAATAATCCATGCCGAATTTCGTATGAAAATAATGTCAAATAAAATTATTTTCCATACAAGATCTTGATTTGGATCGATCAGCTTACATGACAGCTATATCTTATGATGGTAATAATCTGTGACAAATTTCGTGAAGATATCTCTTTAAATAAAAAAGTTCTTCATATGAGAACTTGATTTTGATCGTTCAGATTGTATGGCAGCTATACGCTATAGTGGTCCGATTAGAAATTTTTTTTTCGATAATTATAATATTGCTTTGGACATATATCCTTGCCGAATTTCGCAAAGATAACTTGTCAAATATAAAGCTTTTCTTATAAAAACTAGATTTTGATCGTTCAGTTTATATGACAGCTATATGAAATAGTAGTCCGATCTGTATAATTCGTTCAAAGATTGTAGAATTTGCTTTTACGACAATCCATGCCAAATTTTGTGAAGATATCTTTTCAAATAAGAGAGTGCTCCATATAAAGACTTGAGTTTGAACGGTCAGTTTATATGGCAGCTATATGCTACAATGATCATATATCAGCCATTCCGACAAATGAGTAGCTTCTTGGAGAGTAAAGGATGTATGCAAAATTTCAGATCGATGTTTCAAAAACTAGGGGCTAGTTCGCGTATATGTTATACAAGTGGAACAACAAAATATTGAAGTAAAAGGCTAAATCGACTCAGTCCGTCATACTGTTAACTTATATTAGATATATATTTTGCATGATCTCCAACACTTTTCTATGGATGTCATAAACTTCATGACAAAAATTAAAATACCCTTTTCAGGGTATAAGTAACTATATACATTGAAACATATTAAAATTAATATTCTGAACCACCCTGCTGTGTGGTGGTACGCTTCACGCAGTTCATGGTAATTTTACGATTTTAATATTCATTTGATGAGCAGCTTAAGTCATTTACAATTTTACAATCTTGCTCTCATTTTAATTACATACACCCTCACACACTCATGCCTACACATACATACACACACAATCTATTATAGTTACATAAGGCAACCATATAATTAAATACTCTTGAGATATTTTTAATTAAAATGAAATATATTTTTTAATTATAGCTCTGCTTAAATGGCGGATTTATTCAAATTTCTTAGAATATGTAATAAAATTACGTTTTTGGCTTTAAGCGTGCAAGGTAAATAGCTAAAGGTTATTAAAATTTTTTCACGTGATTTATTGACATAGTGTGGTCGGCCAAAACAAAGGAAAGAAAAAGATGACAATATTAAGAATTAGAAAATTAAAAGTAAGATACTCTCTGGCAAAAAGTTGCTGTCAGAGAGAGTTCGGCAAATGATGTTCTAATAACGCCACGTCAACATTCGAAGCACAGTCTTAGAGGTGAACAGAAATAATTGTAGCTGAAATTACTCATGAACCACTTTCACCCAAGGATTTGTCTGAATTTCGAAACACAATCGTTCTAGTTGTTAAATGCTTACCAACTGTTCACATATCGAGAAGCGGATTCTTAAAAATGAATGGCCGCGCAAGCGTAACTGACCTATTCCAGTAGTGGTGATCTTGAGACAGCTTTCTGTCCATTTCAACTTGATTTTTTGGCTACAACTTTTTTTTAAGTTTGATCTCCATACATCAATTGGAGTGTATTTGACATCCTATGGAATCACGACTACGAAATCATTGAACATACCAGATTACCATATTGTAGAACCGTGCTTTGCGAGTTTACAAACAAAAGTATTTGAGTAGTACAAAGCATACAGAGAAGGCCGTTAATGACTATAACGTCGAAAAATCGTCGAGCAGACATCAGAGAGATAGCTGAGGATCTTGGCGTGTCTTATGAATCGACAGAACATATTTGGTTATTTTTGAGGGAATAACTTGTAGTAGAATATCGGAATTTGTTTACAAAAAACGACATGGAGTAGAGGTATGTTAGTAAAAACGAGGCGACACGACGTAGCTGGGGTCCCAAATTGATTAAATGACTCCTTTCCTACTCACGTAACGAGTTTATGAGTACAACGTCAAAAGTGTCCAACAATCTAGCGAATAGTGCTGCCAATCCGAATGATCCAAAACGGAAAAAACTCAGCCAGAGCTTCGGTCTATGGACTTTTGAAAACTGTCAAAAAACCCGACGTTTTCGAGCCAAATTTTGCTAAACGGTGGGATATATTTCTGGCTCAATGAGTATGTAAACAAGCAAAATCGCCGCATTTGGAATGAAGAACAACTTAATGAGATTCACGACTGCCATTTCATGTAGAAAAAACAAAGGTTTGATGTGGTTTGTAGGCCGGTGATGTCGGTGAGAACGTAACTGTAAATGGCAACTGTTATCGTGCCGTGATAAACGACTATTAATGCTTGATGCTTAATGAAGCTCGTGATCTCGCCGCCATTTGGTTTCAACAAGACGGCTCCACTTCCTTCACATCGCATCAATCAATGGATTTATTGGGAGAACACTTCGGTGAGCAGATAATTTCAGGTTTTATGTCAGTTAAATGGCAAAAAAGATCATGTGATATCACACCTTTACCCTTTTTTCCTGTAGGAATATGTAGTCTATGCGGACCATCCGGCTTTGATTCAGGCCTTGGAGCAAATTAGCAAGCATGTCAGTCGCCGTGTTCGAACGAGTCGCCGAAAATTGGACTCAAAAGGTGGACCATCTGAGGCCATCTGAGTCGCGGACAACATTTGAAAGAGATAAAAAATAAATGCCCAAGAATGTTCTTTCGAATGATAATAAACATTCCCATTTAAATTTGAGTTTCGAACTTAGCCCTTCCTGATTTGTTAAGGGGTATTCTAGTCTAGAAATCAAATTTTGGGCAGTTTTTTGAATTTTATTTAAAAAAACCAAAAAATATTTCTACTATCAATTTTTTATGGTGTTTTTATTGATATCTTAAGAATACATAAAAAAATTTTACAGAAAAATATTAAAAATTAAAATAATTAGGGGGTGGGAGAGACAGGTGTAAAAAAAATGGCGCAATCTGGTGATATTGATCCCGACTCTCCTGGTGGTCTGAAAAATAAAATCAAAGGAAACTCTTAATCTGTAAAGATACTGTTATAGTCCGGGAACACGAAACAATTTTTTTTTGAAAAATGGCGACTGCCTGAAAACAAAAATCATTTTTTACGCTTTTTTTTGAAATTCCTGAATTTTTTTTAAATATTAAAACCAAAAATTTTGACACGATGCTGGTAGGAACGATAAAGGATTATATAAAGAAGGTTCACACAAAATTTCAAGTAAATCGGTTGTATAGAACTTCAGATAATGCCGGTGGAAAAAAGTAGTTTCGAGAAAAACGCGTTCGATACGGCCGAACCGGGCTAGGTATTGCGTCACTAAAGTAACTGTAGCTCTTAAAATAATTTTAATTTTTATACCCTGAACAGGGTATATTAAGTTTGTCACGAAGTTTGTAACACCCAGAAGGAATCGTCGGAGACCCTATAAAGTATATATATAAATGATCAGTATGTCGAGCTGAGTCGATTTAGCCATGTCCGTCTGTCTGTCCGTCTGTCCGTCTGTCCGTCTGTCTGTATATATACGAACTAGTCCCTCAGTTTTTAAGATATCCTTTTGAAATTTTGCAAACGTCATTTTCTCTTCAAGAAGCTGCACATTTGTCGGAACGGTCGATATCGGACCACTATAGCATATAGCTGCCATACAAACTGAACGATCGGAATCAAGTTCTTGTATGGACAACTTTCACATTTGACAAGATATATTCACGAAATTTGGTATATATTATTTTCTAAGGCAACAATGTAATCTCCTAAGAAATTGTTCAGATCGGTTGACTATAGCATATAGCTTCCATACAAACTGAACAAATAGTAACTAACAGAAATGCACCTGTGAAGGGTATTTAACTTCGGTGCAACCGAAGTTAACGTTTTTTCTTGTTAAAAATCCTTTAGGGTATATGTTCTTAAGGGTCTAAACTTTATTGCGTCACTAAAGTAACTGTAGCTCTTAAAATAATTTTAATTTTTAAAAATCCTTTAGGGTATATGTTCTTAAGGGTCTAAACTTTAAATATATGAAAAAAAACATCGAATTTTTCAATACTTTTGAACTTGAATAAAAATCTCAAATTTTGGAAAAAGCACTTTGACAACCACAACAAAGGGAGTCTAAAATTTCTTGATACAATGTGAAAATGAGCTAAAACAGGAAACATAAAGTTAACCTCCCTATAAAAGTTACTTTTGGTAACTTCTTTGGTCTAACTTTGTTAAAAAAGATTGTTAGAAATATAAAAAAAAATGTTAGAAATGTAAAATTTCCTTAAAATATTGGTGCGACAAGCTAGCAAGTGATTATGTCAAAGCTGAGTAAAAGATTTTAGAAAAAAAAAGAGCGTGATAACATTAACATAAACTTTAAGTCTTCTTTGGCTGCAAAGAACACTTTGGTAGGCATTTAGAATATAGTAACTGATTGTAACAAGAAGTATAATTGAGGTTGGAGTAATCACGCTAGTGAATTTCGTACAGTTACTTGACTCCATGAAGCAAACTCGTGAAGTTAATCAACTCCAATTAGTTATCATCACTAAAAGTGAATTTCCAACGACATTCAACTGAAAGTCGACTTTTTAAACCATAAAACACAAACCGAAGCCAATAAAAGCTGCCATTACTCTTAGTCCACAAACACCTAAAGAGCGTGCTGAAGACACACACACGAATATACTTGCATTTGCTGTCTAAGGAGGCAGGAATATTCAACCTTTTGGGCGAGAGTCTGACACTTTGGCGTGAAAACAAAGCGCCGAAGTGATGATGAGGCTTTCGAGACAGGCTCACATAAAATATTCACATATATAGTACATACATATATTTACATACAACATATTTGTATGTACTTACGTGGAATAAATCAAAATTTTTCATGTTTATTGTGTGTGTTTGTTTATAAAACTCATAATATTATTGTTATTATCGTTGTTTCTATACGACTACCTTATAAACTACCTACTACTTACTCCATTACATACAAATATACATAAATACATATACGTTTGTAAAATATGGTTAGCCAAAGATTAATGATAATTTATTGAAAAGTGAAGTGAAAAGTCGAAATGAATTTGAGGCACCCGCAAGCCGACAAGAAAAGGGCAAAGCCAAATTCTCGCTTGATTGGCCACACTGAGACTTGTGGCCTAGTTGGCTGTTGCTTCTTAAACTAATTTTGTGTTTGTACAAATTATCAGCAATAAAATTGGAAATGTTATGTTTGCGAAAAAGGTTCCACATTTTGACCTTTCGTAAAATTGATGGAGAAAAGTGAGGAAATGAATAAATTTCAACTTTAAAGCGCACACGGAGTCACCAAGGAGTCGAAAATTGTTAGATATTTATGTATTATTGAGGAAATGGCTTTTAAGTTATTTGTATTTAGGCAGAAAAGGGTTTATTCATTTCCCTTTTTCTGAAGAGAAATCCTTTTTGAAAGTCAGTAAAGTAGGTTAAAAAATGTGTTGCTCAATTTTGGTGGTATATGCAATGAGTTTTATAAACTTAAGGCTATGAAAATATTTGAAGAATAAAAACTAAAGTAAGGATTACAAATTTTGGAAAAAACACAGACAAGTATGACACCGTCGATTTGGTTTCAGGTAATATTTTTAATAGATAATTTACTAACTTAATTGCTTTAAGGACTAAAATTCTTTTGGTTTACTGTTCAAAGCGAATGCCACTAATAGACAGGCAGTAAACTAAGTTCATTTCATAACCTTTTAAAGCATTACAAACTTACTCAAAATAAAAACTTCAATAGAAATGTATTTAAATTATGGCCAATTAAACTATAATTTTTACACAGATATGTTATCAAGCTGAAATATGCCTGGAGAAACTGGTCAAAATTGCTAAGATGTGTATTGAAAAACAACTTGATAAATGAATTAAGGTGGCCAACGGTCAAGAAATATAAATATCTAACACTTATTTCCTGAAAATTTTGAAAAAACTACGACTTGTCCTAGTCAGCAAGAAAAAATGGCTTGCCATCAGCATACCGTCCACTATGCATACTCCACACAGCAGAAAAGCTACATAAAAGACTACGTAAACCTAGACTGTCTATTCTTGAAGCTGGCAGACTCTCCCCCTTACAACACGGTTTTAGACCAGGAAGATCAACTCTAGGCGCTAACCGAAGCGACATTGAAAGTGTAGAAATCACAGAGCGTAGCTGCCCCAACCAAATACAAGCAAAGAGTTCTGTTGGCGACTTTAGCCGCTTGAAATGTCAGGTGTGTACCTCATCGCTGTGATGCGGAGCTGTTTTAGTTACAGAAAACTTCTGTACCAGACTAGAGAAGGATTACGACAAATAGAAGTTACGTCAGGAGCAGCACAAGGATCCATTTCAGGCACAGACCCGATGAATACGTATATTTATTATGACGGAATACTAAAACTTCAAATGCCGGACGAATCATATTTAATCGAATACGCGGACGACATAGCAGCAGTAATCACAGCCTGAGACACACAGAATCACGAAGAAAGCTAAATCAAGTCATGATTCGGGTGCAAACATGGCTTGACTCACATAACCTCCAGGTCTCTACAGAAAAAACAGAGACACTACTGCTGAAGAACAAGCACTTTCTTCTTGTAACAAGCACGCACACAACTAAGGTTATTCTAAGGGCACAAAAAGCTGTGAATCACCTAGGCGTAAGACTGGACTCCAGATTAAACTTTGGACTAATGGCCAACATAGGAGGATCCACACAAGAAATGAGAAAGCTCTTAATGTCCCCAACCACCAACGTGTTTCTATACATGTGCTAAAAAAGGAGAACCGGAGGAAGGCATTGGGCCGAGTGCAGCGCATCGCAGCCCTTAGAGTTGTAGCAGCTTACCGAGCTGTGTCAGATGATGCAATATTAGTCATATGGGGCAAGGCTCCCATTGACACTTTAACGCACGAAAGAAAAAAGCTGCAGGAGCTAAATAAAGCAGATGAAATTAACAAGACCGCAAATGATCGAATAAAGAAAGACACGAACGCAGCAATTTTGCTACGCCGCAAAGAGTAAGACCTGAACGCAAGCGCGCATATGTAAATCTCTTATCGTCTTAGGGACCCGCAAGTGCCATATACCGTGGCAGCACCTAGGGTTGAATACAAATATTAAAATAAGTATCATATGTTCCATTTCAGCCCAATAGCTGTTTCATGAAAAGGAAAGAGCTCTACTTTTAAGCGGCATTATGACTTTAATCACTCAAGGTTTGGCATAAAGTGCCCACAAAAATAATGAAATTAGCAAAAATTGTTTATTAGTGCATAATTTCGAAACAGAGTTGCCAATCGTTTTAACCTTTTTAAAAATTCTAAGCTGATAGCAAAGAAAAACGTGACACAAATTATATTTCATAAAATATAAGTGTTCAAATTAAATTTGTTTCATTAGTATTTATGATTAGAGTTGCCACTTAAACGAAAAGTTAATATGAATAAAACAAATACGAGTACATATATCAAATAATTATAGGTTTTACAAAAATGTTGGCTAAAATAACTTCATTAGAACTTATGCCAAAAAAATGTTGCCATTCAGTTTCGTTGATATCTAAAAACGATTTTAATGACTTCAAGAAATATAAAAACAGACGTATTTTTATATATATTTTTCAAAGATTAGCCAGGTATAACACTTATACATGCAATATACGAGGTGTGTTCAAAAAGTATCGCGAATCGTAACTGACAGTTTTCTTCGATTGCAGGGCCGTGGTGCATCATGAATTCTTGCCACAGGGAAGAACGGTCAATAAGGAATATTACCTGCAAGTTATGCGCAATTTGCGCGAAGCAATTCGCCAGAAACGCCCGGATTTGCGGAAGAAAAAAATTGGCTTTTGCACCACGATAACGCCTCTGCTCACACACATCGTTGCTTGTGCGCGACTTTTTGGCCAAAAACAACACACTAATGATGCCGCAGCCACCGTATTCCCCAGATCTGGCCCCCTGTGACTTTTTCTTGTTCCCTAAACTGAAGAGGCCCATGAAAGGACGACGTTACGCTTCTCTTGACGAGATAAAGACGGCATCGAAGGAGGAGCTGAAGAAGATAAAAAAAAAAATGATTTTTCGAAGTGCTTCGAAGATTGGAAAAACCGTTGGCACAAGTGTATAATATCTCATGGGGATTACTTTGAAGGGTACAAAATAGATATTCAAGAATAAATAAATAATTTTTGAAAAAACACAAAATTCTCGATACTTTTTGAACACACCTCGTATATCGGTAAATTTACACAAGCCTACGAGTGGTTCAAAGCTTACAAAGACGGTCGCGTAATCGTTGAAGACATACCTCTTTCTGGACAACCTTAGATCTTTTCAACTGATCAAAATTATAAAAAAAAATTAAGGATATGGTGCTTGAAAATCGTCAGGCAAGTGATAGAGAGATGGCGAGAGAGATTGACATCTCGTTCGAGTTCGTTTGAATGTTTTTGGTGAATATTTTGGCTACGAAACGCGTTCTTGATCAACAAGTCAAAAATAACGCCTCTCGAATATCAAGGTGATACTCATTTTTTTCAATATTCGTTGTTTAGTGCATCATGTATTTGTTCCGGAGGGATAGGCGGTCAAAAAAAAAAACAGATTCATTAGGCCATATTGAGGCGTTTGCGTGAGAACATTCGTAGGAAAGGGCCGTAATTATGGAAGAACAATTCATAGATTTTATGACCGAATTTAAAGCCAAAAACTCAATGAATACCATCGCTCAACCAACGTATTCACCAGTTTTGACTCCGTGTGATTTTTTCTTGTTACCCAAACTGAAATTGCGGCTGCGTGGAACCCGTTTTTAGTCGAACGAAGAGATAAAACAAAATTCGGTGAAGGAGCTGAAGGCATCCCAAAAAGTGCTTATGTGTTTCGGGGACTAGAAAAATAGTTGGCAAAAGTGTTTTCATTACATCTGGTGGGGATTACTTTGAAGGCGACAAAGTAAATATTGATGAAATATTTCATATAAAATATATAAATAATTGAATTTCACCAAAAGAAAAATATTGTCAGAATAGCCCATCCACCAAGTAACAACATTAAACAGTTAGCTTTCGATGCTTTTATGCTAGGGCCATAAACTTGAAGTTTCACTACAGTCATAAATATCTTTTACGGGCAGTTAGCTTACATACACACATACCTATGCACACACATATACAAACTTATATGGAACCAGAGCGGCAAAGGAGATATGGAAAGGAGCACATGAGTTTTGTGCATGTGTGCGTGTAACTGTTTTCCATTTTAACCGTTTTCGCATTTAAATTGAAATTTAAATTCATGCGTCAAACAACAGCAACAATCACACACACCCACACAGGAACATAGTATACATATGTACAAAGCTAATGCATGCAAATTTATGCAAGAGTTTGCCTACACATGGCAACCACCAAGCAACCAACCTATACAAATATATGTTTATGTACAAGCAGTTTGCGTGGTTTCGCCACGGCATGGCAAACAAAGGTCTGTGCCGGCCACAAGAACGCCGATATGTAGGCACACCCACATCGGCAACTAGCATACATATGTACATATTTACATAAGCAGACATGCTCATCATTGACAAAGCCCACTAACGTCGATTTTGTGTGTTTGCCCAGCGCAACAACAACAACTATCTACATATAACAACAAGAATAGCACGTATTGCTCATCAGCGAGTCAACAGCATTCTAACAACCAAATATATATATATATATGTACATATAAGAAAATGCAAACAAAGCAATGCTACATTCACATGTACAGTGATGTGCAGAAAATTTGTAGAAGTTAAGTTTATGTGCATTATTGATTACTTTTTATTGAAAAATATTGGTGATTTGAATAGTCTAAAAGAGGCTGGTTGTGGAGAGAACTATTGTGCGATTAATCCGTAGCTATTCTAGGTATACAAAAACCCCATAAATATTCTATGTATATCAAAAGACTGTTGGATGTGATGAAACATATTATTAGTGGCGATGGGTCTTGGATCTATACTTGTGATCTGGGAACAAACGATCAATCGGCGAATAAACCACGTCAAAGCAGGTTATGTTGACAGTTTTCTTCAATTATCGAGGTGTGGGGCACTCCGAATTCCTTCCGACCGGCCAAACTGTCAGCAAGGAACATAAGTATGCTCTTCTTTCATTATGTTAAACTATATTTATTTTTTCCCCCAAAACTGTACTCACACCTGCACCCAACCACCAACCAATACATAGATGCACACATATCTAAGGCTGTCTCAACATAACCGTCATTTACATAGAGCATCGTTAGCATCATCATTAATGGCAAAAACAAGTGTTACAACTGCACCAACAACAATAATATCAAAGCAACAATAAAACCGAAAACGAACTAAATTAAATGTTGGCAGCATAGTTAGCATAAAATCGATATTACTCGTTGTTTGTTGTTGCTTTTGTTGTTTTAAGCCGAAAGATTTTAGGTCTCAGACATAAAACTAGTAACGGTTAAATTGTATATTGTCTTTTGAATTGTTCTTCTTGGGATTTACAACTGTTTCGAAAATATATAACTTCTTATTTGCTTTTGTTGTTGGTTTGAGTGTGCAAATTATGCCAAGTTGTTAGATTCTTTCATTAAATTTTATTTGTTGTAGAGCTGTAAATGATTTTTATTGGCGTGAAATTTAATATTCATATAATTGCACATACAAACATGTATGCCTTTAGATATACATATATACAATGTATATTATACATATATACCTTTATATATATATACATATATACATGTATATGGTATATCCGGCAGCAGATGATTTTAACTATGTGATCACTAAATTACAGAATGTCAAACCATTTGCTGCTGTACTTTTTATATTAACAGTATACAAATGTCTATGTGTCATTCCCGACTGACAAGCTTTAAATTTGTAGGTTATGACTTTAGGCCAAATACAGATAATCACCCGTCGTGAATTTTCTTCTTATTTTATTTTATTACCAGATTTTGAGTTGCCAAAGTTAAAATATGACAGTAATAAGGATGAAGCCAAGTGTAGAAGTTCACGCAAATGAGGAAAGTTCTTTGAACATTAGAAACGATTCTTTTCCTTATGACATCAACTATAGTGGCCATATGAAGGAGCGCAAATTCGGAGTGGGATTCGTGGTGGGAGAGAGACTCCGTCGCCAAGTACTAGCATTCACCCCGGTGGATGAACGGCTAGCCAAGTCTGGAAAAAAGGACAATGTGACCAAAGATATCTTCTATAAAAGCTACCCCCGCCGATGTCAAAATCGCGCTTGCCGGCTTTAACGCCAAGGTGGGCAAGGAAGGTATCTTAGGCAAAACGGTCGGTAAATTCACCGCCTACGAAAAAAAATCCCTAAATGGGTTGAGGCTGATCGACTTCGCCGGGCCCGAAATGAAGATTATCTGCAGCAAAGAGCGCACGTCAACGTTACTGACATTCTATGGGGAAAGAGAGATGTTTAAAGGAGTGCTAACTAGAATCTTGCAATCCGAGTACCGCTTTTTACGTATTCTAGGCACAGTATATAAATTACTCTATTCAACGAATTTAAATGAAAAATTGGCGACTGATGTGCTAAGAGGCGCATGGGGATTTTGAGAAGTTCTGCTTACTGTCATTTTAGTAAATGGTGGGGGTTTGACCCACGTGTTAGGAAATTTGTATTACCATTTTCGGTCTTAGCACAGATTAAGGGCGCCGTCTTCTACGCCTTTTTCTCGAAACTGTGTCTTTGAAGTCGGTTGGCAAGATTTCTCGAGAACTACTCAACCGATCTTCATGAAATTTTACACATTTCTTTGATATACTATTCTTAAGGATTTGACGAAGATTTTTTTCGATTGAAACTATTAAAAAAAAAAAAAAAAATATGGCGAAATTTTTACGGAAATTTTCTATTTTTTTATGTTTGCCAAAATACCAATTTTCAGTTTTTTCTTTAGGTTTTCGCTTTAGATAGTCCTGTGAGGAGTTATACTCGAATGAATGCGGCTGCATCATTTTGCTGAGGGGTCATCGGAAATGGCGTCGCAATGGCCAAATTTAAAATATTTTTTTCCAAAAATTTAAGAATTTCTTTGTTAATGGTGTAAGTTTGTAACAATGAAAAATTCTAATAAAATATTTAATTTTTTATGTGAGAAAAAAAAGTTTTGAAAAAAGACTTTTTTTACCCTACGAAATCCATATAACCCTTTAATTAAACTTTTTGAAGCTTAATCAAGGACCAGCGTTTATCGATCTTATGCAGAATTCAAACGAGGTCGTAGATCACTTCAAGAAAAATTTCGGAAAGCTTGCCAAAATCAGTTGCTGTTCCGGCTTATATTCAAGACTGTAGACGAATTTTTTTTATTGTTTGATTTTCCACAATTTGTCGATCGCTTAAGAAGGCTCATGTCGAATGGTTGAGAGAAATTTTAAAAGAATACGGTAACGCTGCTTCGGAATGCGTTTATGACATCATGACAGGTGATGAATGGGCGAGTTGTATGTAAGAGCTCGAAAGTAGGGAGCAGTTAAACGTATGGATGTTTCAATATGAGTGAATTCCAACAAAGGTTGTTCGCACTCAAGTACTTTCAAGCAGATGGATGGCTGTTGTTTTTTTTTTTGGAAAACCTTGACATGTCACAGCCATATCAATGGAACAAGGCAGAACAGTAAATTCGGAGTGGCATACAACCATCATTAGTAGAAATCAGGAAAATCAACCGCTGAAGACGGATGGCTCTTTACTCACCACAATGGTCTCACAAGTCGACTGAAACAACAGCATTTTTGAGCACTCACAACTTCGATTTGATATTTGTAAAATATTATCTAAGACGTCAACGTTTTTCAACACCTGAAGAGGCGACTGATGCGTTGAGGATGCTTGTTTTTGAGATACCTCAATCAGATTGGCAAAAGTGCTTCTATGATTGGTTCAAACGCATGCAAAAGTTTATCGATCTTTACTGAGAAAATTTTTAGAAACAATAAAGCGATCTTCGATGATTAATATTGGATAGTCGAAAAAGTCTTTTCGTAATTCTAATCAAATTTCAACTTATGTTTTTTTATAATAAACTTTAATGAACCAAATATGTACCATTTAGGTCGACCACTTTTTGTCATTTTTCCATTGGAGACATTATTGTATCAGTGTAAAACTTTTCTGGTTTCTCGGCGAAAAACTGCGACAAGTAATTTTCACAGGCTTCGTTTGAAGCCAACTTTACTCCATTAAGGGAATTCTGCATTGACAGAAACAATGATAGTCCGATGGTGCAAGGTCAGGGCTATATGGTGGATGCGTTAGAGCTTTCCAACCAAGCTCTCTCAGCTTTTGCCGTGTCATCAAAGGTGAGGGTGATCTAGCCTTGTCCTGATGGAAGACGAAGCTCTTTTTGTTGATCAATTCCGGCAGTTTTTTTTGATGGCATGCTTCAATCTCATCAGCTGTTGACAATTAAATGTAGAATCAATTGTTCGACCAGGCTGGAGCAGCTCATAGCGGATGATTCCTTTCCAATCCCACCAAACGCTCAGGATAACTTTTCGAGGCATCAATCCTGGCTTTGCGACCATTTGTTGAGCTTCAGCATGCTTGGAATACGATATTTTTCGCAAATTACTGTCGTATTTGATCCATATTTTGTCTCCTGTTTTCATTTTTTTCAGAAATGTTTCGATTTCATTTCGTTTCAGCAAAAAATTGCAGATGTTAATTCGGTTCATTAAATTTTTCGCAGGCAATTCATGTGTTACCCAAACATCGCGCTTCTTTTTGTAGCCAGTCTAATTTAAATGGTTCAAAACCGTTTGATGATGAATGTTAAGTTCCTTATCGATGTCTGGCGGCTTATGTCATGGTCCTGGTCAATCTTTTACATAATTTCATTGACTTTTTCAATGATAGGTCGACCAGAGCGAGATGCATCTTTCACATTAAAATTTCCGGAACGGCAGCTAGAGAACCATTGTTGTCCTATACGAACTGATACAGCATCGTCTCCGTAAACTTCCCAAATTTCATTGGTGGCTTGTGTGGCATTCTCCCCTTTTTATAGAAAAATTTCAAAATATATCGAATTTCATCCTTATTTTCACTCGTAACTTTAACTTTTTTTCAACTTCCCCGAATTTAATTTTATTCTGGTTAAATGAAGCTTGAAATCTCACCTTTCCAACACTATATGGTATGATACAATGTGATTTGGTAACGCTGGAGATATTGGACTGCAACGACATCTACTGCCAAATACGAAAAGACTTTTTCGACTAACCAACATCAACTAAGAAGTCAACGTTTTTCGACACCTGCAGAGTTCAAAAAGCATGTTTTGGAGATATCTCAATCAGAGTGGCAAAAGTGGCTTGTAAGTGGGTTCAAACTCTTGGTATAAGCCTCGATGGAGAATATTTCGAAAAGCAATGAAGTGATTTTCGACAATTAATATTTGTTCTCGAATCCCGAAATATAAGTGGCAGCCTACGTACCATACAAAGTGGTCGACCAAAATCAAGAAAAAAGATGTTGTACGAGGGCTGCTATATATATTTTTGGCCTAATAATGAAAATAGGCATAGAAAATGTTTTTTTTTTCGTTGGATTTGGCTTGTCTTGGAAGACCCACACGGTCGATTGCTGTTTTGTTTCGGGCTCATACGCAAAGATCCATGATTCGTCACCTGTGACGATCTTATAAACGTCTTTTGAAGCACCGCGATCGTATTTTTTCAGCATTTCTTTACACCAATCCACACGAGCCTTTTTTTGAGCGATTGTTAAATAGTGCGGAATCCAATGAGAACAAACCTTTTTTACGGCCAGGTGTTCATGCAATATCGAATGTATGATGGTGGGAAAAATGCATAGGCATGCCTCTATCTGAAGGTATGTTACATGACGGTCTTGCATTATCAGTTCACGTACGGCATCGATGTTTTCTGGCACAACGGCTGTTTTTGGACGACCTTCACGGAATTCGTCTTTGAGCGAGCGTCGGCCACGATTGAATTCGTTGTACCAGTTTTTCTATTGCTATAGGATGGTGCTTCATAGCCATACAAATATTTTAGTTCATCGATGCACTCTTGTCTTGATAATCCATGTCGAAAGTTGTGAAAAATGATCGCACGAAAATGTTCACGAGTTAATTCCATTTTTTGGCCGAGATGAATTTTTTAATTCACTGTAAATAAAACAATTCACGATTAAATGACAAAATGTTTTGAGTGATGTTATGGTAAAAAATGTCAAACTTTCCAATGGAAATATCAGATTGCACCTGGCAACACTTAGTGTTGCCTAGTCCAGAAATATATATAGCAACCTACGTATACTCTTTCAAGGTATTATAGCTTCGTTGCAAGTAAACCTTTTTTTCTTGTTATTTATTATATTTGCTGAATGCGCCGCTTATCTGCCGTTTCCATTCATGCGTCTCAAGCACATTTCGTAAACCGCATTCACTCATAAGCATGGTGTGTTGGTCTGCACTTCGCCGCTTTTATTTCGTGTAAATTAATCTACTTAAAATTTGTAGCAAATTAAAAAGGAATAACTATTCATGCACACGCCCTTACCACAATGAAATAAACTTACTGGCCACTTAACCGCATGCAACAGGCATAGGAACGCTCATAACGGTTTTTCTATAAAACCTTGCTGATGCAATTTGCCGCAGCGCAGCTTACATTTGTAACTAAATATTATTAACAACAGCAAAGCTGAGCAAAGTTAGCAGTCACAGCGTGCAACATAGACTTTCAGCTTTTATTTGCAACATTTTACCTCCGGCCTGCATGTGTGTGTGTGTGTGGGATGTGTGAGTGGTAAGCAACAGCGCATAGCATAACGATTACTAATGGCGAAAGTTTATCACACGCTTATGCAGGGATGTATGTGATTGTATGTGTGTGTGAGTAAAAAAGTATACATATGTGTATATGTATTTATGAGCATGTGTGTGTATGCTAGTGAAAGTTTTGCGTATTAATAGCGCCCGACAGCGCTCGTTTGTCTCGGAGACCGTTTGGACAGCGATTACTCGCCACTCGCCCAGCTTCCGCTAACACTACTACGCACACATGCACTTATAAGTAAATATATGTGTGTGCGTGTACGCAGCTGTGTATGTGTAGTTGAAGTGTCTCGCACAGCATGATGCCACTTCTAGTTTTACTGTGTCTGTTGCTATTTGTTGCTACTTACCGCCCCTCCTTGGCAGGCACGAGTGTCATTAATGAAGCAAGCAACCACAGGAAGCAGCCGCCAAAGCAACAGCGCTCGACACAACACAACTACATGCCAGCAAGTGCAGCTAACTTTGTTTGCATCTATGTATGTATTTGTATATGTTGCAGGTTGTGTTGCAAGCTTGTCAAAGACAGCATGTGTGTGAGCACGTGCAATGTGCCGCAAGCGATTTTGTGGCATGCACCCAATAAGGCGATTTTAACTTGCTTGACTGCAAATGTAACCATAGTCTACAACAACAACAACAAACACCAGGTGTATGCACACTAACTAACATATACATACATACATACGTGCAACTTCATCAATATGTTGCAACCGTAAATCACATTCATTGCTCAAATCCAATTGGGAATTTCGTTTGTAGCTAATTTATTTGCATCGAATTTGATTAGCAACAATTTGCTTGAATGCTTCAGCACGAAATTGCTTAAGACTGGTGAGGTCACCTGGCGCTGCTGGACTTTTAATTTGTGTTGAGGTTTTAATTTAAGCTTGTTGGCAGCACTGTTTGTGGGTACTTGTTGAGATACAGTCATACTCAAATACAGCTTTGGCTTCAAAGGTGAATAAATATACCGTTATCAGCTGCTTTTGTGCACTTTTTCCTCAATTTGAATGGGGGGTGGATACTTATTCGTTGGGATGAGAAACCGATTCCGTAAGAAAACTCCAAAAACTCGTTTTTTAGACGTTAATCGTGAATAATTAGCAAGATTTGAGCCATACAGATCCTTAACTTATGACTAATTATATATATATGTGTCGATGCCCTACTGGTTGATGACCTCGTAAAAGTAAATAAAGGCTGATATCACCGCCGTTTAAGAAATACGATGGACGCGACAAAGACGGAGATGAGTAGGTCCTCGTGATATTTACTACAACGGCCATATAAAGGAGCTCAAATTCGGTGTGGAATTCATGGTGGGAGAAAGACTCAGTCGTCGAGTCCACACCCCGACAGAAGAGAAGAATGATATGACGAAAGATACATTTTCTGAGCGGCTGGAAGGCGTTTATGACAACTGGATCGATGCTGATCGACTTCGCATGGGCCCCAAATGTTGTCTGTAGTAGTAGATTACAACACAAGAAAATTCGTAAAGGATAGAAAAGCTCGTAACCAAACCGATCCTATTGTGATAGATGGACGATGTCAAAAATGACAGGGAAGGTACGACGACGAGAATTGTCATCTTTTACAAGCGACAGCGAAACGGGTTTCTACTGCATGTTCACTCCTGCTCTCTAAGAGCACTTATCAACTACTTGGTATAAGGGACCTGTGGGACGGCATTTCAATCTCCGGAGCATACTCTTGTAGAACCCCCAAAGGTAATCTAGTGACCGATGCCCAGAGCATACTAAAATTATAGAGAGAACACTTCTCCAGCCTGCTGAATGGCAATGAATTCTTAATGCCAGGAGAAGGTGAACCCGATCCCCCAATTGATAACGTAAGTAATTACCCGCCTTAAGGACAAAAAAGCGGCGGGGGCCGATGGATTGCCGGCTAAGCTATTCAAACACGGCGGCGAAGAGCTCAAAGGGGCACGCATCAGCTTCGTTTTAGAATATGGTCGGACGAAAGCATGCCTAAAATTGGAATTTAAGTATGATTTGCTCAATCCAGAAAATTGGAGACCCCACAATTTGCGCCAACTACCATGGGATAAGCCTTCTCAACATCGCATGTGAGGTTCTATTGGTTCAATCTCCTTCTGTAGAAAATAATTCCAGCTGCAGAAAGGACACAATCTTCTGCGATCTTCCAATCTTCCAGGTTAGACAAAGAAGCGAAGCAAATGGGTCTGGTAGTGAACGAGGGCAAGATGAAATATCTCCTGCCATAAAGTAAACAGTCGTCGCATCGACGATGTTGTGGAACAGGCTCGAACTCCAACGCAGAATAACTCTTGCCAACAGGGTTCGCTTCGGTTTGAGAAAGCAATTGAAAACTAAAGTCCTTTCTCGACGAACAAGATCCAAACTCTATAAGTCACTCATCATTCCCGTCCCGCTGTGTGATGCAGAGACTTGGACGATGACAACAACTGATGAGTCGACGCTAGGTGTTTTCAAGAGAAAGGATGTATAGAAGATTTATGGTTCTTTGAACATTGTCAACGGCGAATATGGCATTCGAAGAAACGATGAGCTGTAGAAGTTATACGACGACATTGACATAGTGCAGCGAATTAAAAGACAGCGGCTACGCTGGCTATGCCATGTTGCCCGGATGGACGAAAACACGCCAGCTCTGAAAGTATTCGACGCAGTACCCGCCGGGGAAAGCAGAGGAAGAGGAATACCTCCACGCCGTTCGAGAGATCAGTTGGAGAAGGACCTGGCTACAGCTGGAATCTCCAGATGGCTTTGAACCTAGATGGAACATTAGTTTTATTATCACAGCTTTTCCTCTGAACTTCATAGGTGCTTCATAAAATGTTCAGGATCCATATTCAACCCGTTAAATCTGTATTAAACAAAATTCTACTCTAAAATAAGGATGAAGTGCTCACTCATATCCTTGGACCATCTGCCCAACAGTCTAGGCAGTTTCGATGGCATATTCATAAAGCCACGTCGTATCGGCAGTGACGCAGTATTTGGTGAATGTAGGATCCTTAGCTACCTTTTCAAGTTTCTCTTTTGTGACCTCTGCTCGACGCTGTTATCGCAAGAGTTTCAGGGAAAGTTTTAGATATTTTCATGACCTTCACTTAATGCACAGTCTATTGTGAATGTTTTTGGAACATTTTACTATAGAATACACTCTATCTCAACACAAGTCTGCGAGAGATCGTTGAAGACATGCCTCGTTCTAGAAGACCTTCAACCTTTTAAACTAAAGAAAATATTAAACAAGTGAAGGATTTGGTGCTTGAAAATTGTTAGGCAAGTGTTAGAGAGAAGGCTCGATATTTCTCGTGCTTAAAAGGCTATTAAACTGCTTTTAACTTTCCAAAAAAATTTTATAGGTCTCTGAAAACAAGATCTATTTACTTTTAATTTATTTTTTTTAAAGAAATTTTTAAAAACACTTAAAATAAAGAGGGTTGAAGTATTTTAGAAAAATGTTAAGTATAAATATCTGAGCAGCTTTTTCAATATAAATATTTTTTTCCTTATTGTCGCTTTTGAAGCATTGAGCTTTAGTTAGGTAGGCCCATCTCGCACTCTCTCAGGTCCGTCTGTCTGTATATGTATGTATATACGAACTGGTCCCTCAGTTTTTAAGATATCGTTTTGAAATTTTGCAAACGTCATTTTCTCTTCAAGAAGCTGTTCATTTGTCGGAACTGCCGATATCGGACCGCTATAAAATATAGCTGTCATACAAACTGAACGATCGGAGAAAAGTTTTTGTATGAAAAACTTTTGCATTTGAGAAGATAAATTCACGAAATTTGGTATAGATTATTTTCTAAGGCAGCAATGTAATCTTCGAAAAAATTATTGAGATCGGATTACTATAGCATATAGCTTCCATATAAACTAAACACATAGTTACGAAAAGAAATGCACCTGTGAAGGGTACATTAGCTTCGGTGCAGCCGAAGTTAACGTGTTTTCTTGTTTTTGTATATATTTTGGTGATTTTACGGAACATTCACTAAAAGGTATTCAAAAGAAACATTAATTGGAAGCTGGGGATATTACGTGTTCAAGATTCCCGCAACTTTTTAAGGTGGCAAAACCTATTTCTAATATAAAATATAATTGTAATCTGAACGTGTTTCCTACCAGCCAACTCACGAAAGAGATTAGCAAATAATCGCACCGTGTCCACACTAATTTGCAACGCCTCACGGCGACTGCATCAAGGAAAGAGCAAAATTATATAAAATGAAAAAATAAAAAGTTTCAAAAAGCGAAAGAGGTCGAGAGGCGGACAGCAGTTGCGGTATAGTTGAGCGCAGAGTTTTTGAGCAAACAAAAATCTGGTTGAAATTCGCAACGAGCGATGGCGAAAAACTAAATATAAATGCAACTACAGAAGCAAACAAACACACACACATCTGTGTGTATGCATCAGCGTTAGTGAGTAGGGACTGGCGAGTGAGCGAACTCGACTGAATTGCGAAAAATATACAAGCAAATTGTAACTGTAAATTCAAAAGCACACAAGGGCCTGGCTTGTATTAGTCTTATTATTTTTGCGAAAGCATATGTTTGTTTATGGGTGTGTGTGTGTGTGATCCCACAAAATTTTGCGCCCATTTATTCATTAAATGTTCTAAAGCTGTAATTGCTCGAAAATCGTGCTTTACTCTAGTGAGTGCGAGTCAGCGTGTTTGTTTGTAATTTCGGTTTTATAAAGTACTTGCAATATATGCGTGTGACTGTGTGGCTGTGTGTGGACGACTGCATGTGTGTATGTATAATTATGTGCGAGCACGTAATGCGGCCATTGGCATTAGCGGTTGCACGACGTGATTATAGATGTATTTGTGTGCACAAACAGATGTTAATGTATGTGTGTGACTTTATTGCTGTATGCGCATGTGTTTGTTTTTCTATGTGCATGCGCGCTTGTGTGTGTGCGTGTGGGTTGCTCATTGGATTGTGTAAACTGCGTTAGCATTTTGGCTGAATTGCCTGTGGATCGTGCGCGTATTATTTCGCATTTGTTGTTGTTGTTGCTTTTTTTGTTTTTGTTGGCTAAGCACCACATGCTTAAAGGCTTTGAAAGTTTTTCGTTTCAATTAAAAGAAACAAATTTTGAAAATTTCTGCTATTCATGCTGCGCCATGGCTGTCAGCAGCTACGAGCCGCTGATTATATTAGTACGCTTGTGTTCGTGCGTTTGTGTGCATTTCAGTGTGGATTTTCTCTATTTGCCGGTCAAACGCGTTGCTGACCAGCCAGCGAAATAAGCTGAATTGTGTGTACGAGGGTGTTTCGATGTGCCTGTTAGTAAATCGAGGGGATTTTCCACATAACCTCTCATTGGCTCCGGAAATGTAGCAATAAATTAGCTCAGAATCCAGGTCTTGATTGGCGCTAAATAGAGATGGACTTAGCTCTTCGTCGTAGCTTTAAAAATATCTTTTAGGCAATAGACTCTACAGTGTTATAGAATAAAATCGACACTACGGGTTCCTATAGCTTATAACAAAACGTAAAAGGATGCTCGTTATTTCCCAAATTGACCTTTTTGCAGATATCTCTGAAGTTTATGTTTTTATCGTAAAAAATAATATATAACATGGAATGGATTTTTTAATATTTTGCATTACGAAAATAAATTTATAGTTTATTCGAAATTTTCCGCTCTACAAAAAAGTTCTGCATAGTTTTTCATACAATTTTTTTTTTTTTCAAATTTATAAGCAGGTAAAGTTATATATGAAATGACTTGAGCACACATGAAAGTGATGTATGCATTCTGTGTTGCTCATACGACATGGTGTACTATCATATCTTAATGCAATACACGTTGCCGAAATGTTCAGAATATTAGAAAAGACCTTCGGTCATAATTGTTCGTCGCAAGCAAGTGTTTTGGATTGATACAAATTATTCAAAGATGAACCACGTCAAGGACGACCATCAATCAACCTCAACTGAAGATCAACACGTCAATAAAATAAAAGAATTGGCGTTTGAGAACCGACCCTTAACAGTTAGAGATCTTAATAGCAATCTTGGAATGTCGGAAGGATTAGTGGAAATCATTTTAAAAGATCATTTGGGTTTAAGAAAAGTTAAAGCGCATGAATTCCATAATCATTTAATTGTCTGTGAAACAATCCTTTCAGACTACCAGAATGTCATTAAACATGGTGTTACTGGCGATGAGTTTTGGACCTATGCTTACTATCCAGAAACAGACGATCAATCGGCTGAGTGTGGTGGCAAAAGTGAGCCGAAGCCGAAAAAGCCACGTCAAAACAAATTATTATAAAAGTCAAGGTTATGTTGACAGTTTTCTTCGATTACCGAAGCGTGGTGCGCTCCGAATTCCTTTCGGTCGGGCAAACTGTCAACAAGGAATACCATTTCGGAATTATGTGTCGTTTGGTCGACATCTCTTGGTTTCTGCACCACGAAGACGCAAAGAATTCAATTTTCAGTTAGATTCGTGCCACAACCACTGCGTTCGCCTGATTTGGCTCCGTGTGAATTTTGGTTATTCAGCAAACGACCGCTCCGGAGAAACCGTTTTAACAATGGCGACATAGATTTTGAAAAATAAATTAAGAATTTTAAAATTTTGGAAAAAGTTAAATTATTTCCGAGCTAACCGTTTAGTGTCATCCCTCAATGAAATTTGTATTAAATTGCTAAAGCACGTCTAAATTCAGACCTCTTGACTGGAATACCCCTATAATACCACTTAATCCTTATAAAATGTCGATTTGATGTCCCTGAAGATGAGATTTGTCACAGACAACTCCTCATGATACCTAAATGATGTATGTTGACACGCTTATATTGTTAGAGTTGGCAAGTTAAACACATGTGTTTGATATTCCAGTTCGATAAACTTTGAAAAGAGATTTAAATTACTGGAAACGTTGTTGACAAGCTAGCAAGAGCAAGGAGTAGCGTGATATTTTAAAGTGAGGATATTGTTCTCCTTTTTGAGGAGAAATCACAGACCAAACTATGAGAAGCTAAAAAAAAAATGGTTTAAAAAGGGATTAGATATCTCCCTAATTACATTATGGGATAGACTTAAGAAATCTGGCAATAAACGCAGCATTACTATAATCAAACCACTCCTTCAAAAAACACACATTGGAAAAAGTGGCATTCGGCGCATTAAAACTGGAGTGGAGCAATGTAATATTTACCGATCCGTAAACTTTTGTATTATTCAATCCCTTAAGCTAAAACCCGTGTTTGGCTACAAAAAAGACAAATATTTGTTCAAAGGAGGTACATGTTTCTGCATGCTCTTCCGTTCATGGATTTGGGGTTTTGAGATGCTTTACAGAAAACCTGCAGGATAGATTGTATAAAAAGGGTTAAGTAAAACAAAAAATGTTTTACAATATTCTGAAACATAGAAGCAGGAAGTCCATACTTCAGATTGGTCAGCATACTCACCAGAATCCAAAACAATAGCATATATTTGGTTTCAATGAACGCCGAAATATAAAGGAAACATTTGAGATCAACAAAATATTTCATTCGGTGACTTCAACATACCAGGCCGTCACTTCTTGTGGATTATGCGGAAAATTTAGTTGTAATTTGCCATCAATCTGGTACAATAGACAACGCGGGAGATTAAAAAACGTCAGATATAACAAAACATTCCTTTCATTAATATACTTATTTTTCTCAAAAAACTCTCTACACTCTCTAAGCGAAAACATTAAAAATATTTTAGATTTTTTTGGTTAAGCTTTGTCTATGGATCATAATATAACTCAAAACGCCTGCTTTTACTTTCTTCGCTGGATCATGTGTACCATAAAACTTTGGCAGTTTAAATTTTGTAAATTTTTTAAGGGTTAGGTATTCAAAACCCCACAGAAAATAAGTAAATGCATTTTTTTTTATACTATATTGATGTTATAAAGTCATGTATTTCCATTATGCTTCATCATCTTGAAGTTGAAGGGTTCATCAATTCCAATACACACGATTTCATTGACAGATCACAAGTAGAATGTAGGACAGTCAAATTCTAGCTAAACCTTAATGCAGAAATTTTCGGGATATTACAACATTAATCAGCAGCCAGTTTCTTTCTGGGTTTCAATAATTCTTACTCACTATAAACTTATTTGTACCCAAAAGTCACTGCTTTATTCAACTACACTCGTAGAATGGTTGTGGCAACGCAGCAATCACAGAAGGTTTGCGGTAAGCAATAATGCCAGTGATTGGCATGCGAGAGTATGAATAGGCTAACTGACAGCGCAGGCAACGAGTTAGGTGTCGAAAGAGATTTATTTGATGTATGGTACACACCTACTGAACTGAATTTTGTTCGTTTCTGTTAACAACACGGCATAAACTTTGAACTGTATAAGTATATACTGGATTATACTACTAATGGAGACAACTTTTACTGGAGTCTATTACTGGATACCTACTACTCGGCATGGCTCATTAGTCCAAAATACAATATAAATTGTTAAACGATTGAGACAAAGTCTTAAAAAAATCTTCTTAGTAGTTGCTTGGATGGAATTAAATTGACAGTCAAACGTTTTGGACGTTTTCAAGTCGCTTTAGAATATAGTTAATGTAATTATCTCTGTCTGAAACTGGCAAAATTTGCCACTTTGACGTCAGAGAGATGCCCAATGCTTGAGAACGACGTGTGAGAGACTAATTTTGGGTCTTCCTCAGTTGACGCGCTAGCAATATTCTCGAGATATGGGTACTTCTTAGTCTCACTGGCACGGGAACATTTTGTACAGGGCCAGTGGAATCAAATTTTTTCACAAAATGCTCCATTGTTGATTTTACTGGATGATTATGACGACCTTAAATTGGAGGTAGCGCTTTTAAAGCCGAGGCCACTGACTTTGAATTTCGGTAGTAAATTTTAATAATATCGACTCGTTGCTGGATCCTATATCTTTCCATGATGAAATGGCAAACCTTACTGAAGAGAAATGTCAAAAGAGTGGGAAAAAATATAGCGTCGTTTGTTATCCTTATCGGTCTATTTTGAAGCGTTTCTATTAAAAAAACCCGTTACAACATTAACCCTCATCGAGACCAACGGGTCTGGCCATATTTTGTTCTTAAATGTTATTTAAATATATTTAGAGTGTAGCAAACGACTTGCACTTCCAGGTAGATTCCTAGAATTTTATTGTCTATAGAATTCAGAAAAAAAAAATTCAAGGTATCGTATCGAAAAGGACGAAAAAAGGATATTATAATATTGCCCCTTAGTCGAGACCAATGGTGCTTGGCACCTACACATGAAAGCGTTAATCGTGTTGAGAATGTGTTCTGTCGATATCTAGGAGATGTTGAGATATAGCAGATGATCTCTTCTGATGCTAAAACGACGATTTTCAAGCACCGTTTCTTTAACTTATTCAATGTTGTTCTCATTAACAGAACTTTCGGAGTGAAGTTAAGTCGTAATGAAATCTCTATAGGTGCCGCTATAGACTGATTATTTCCATATAGTCGGTTTATTGTTTGACTCGGATCATATTTCCTATATACTTGGCAAAAATGAAACTACCATGAAGCAGATAGTTAGAAGGTCTTTAAACCGAGAAAAAATTTCAGGGAAAACACAATTACTTAGCGAATATTTTCTAGGTTGTGGGAGACAACTTTGAAGGGACATAGGAATATTCAAGCAAAAAAATGAGTTAGTTCTTTGTACTTTCTAGTACTATGATTTTTGGACTTGAGGCAGTCGTGGCAGGGCAATACAAATTTTACAGATATACAGAGAGGTATTTGCTGATAGAATCCGCTATATTGAGAACTTCAAGCTAAAGCTTTTTGAACTGGAAGTAGGTTACTTTATATCGTTAAACAATAATTCGAGCTGTTTCTACTAGATCAGTACATACTGAACGAAAAAATGAGATCTAACGCTTTTGATCTACATAAGTGTTTTGGTTTCTCAAATTATTGCTGAAAACTTTGGAAAATCCTTCTTTTGTCTCACAAAACTAATAAAATGAATGGGGTTATACAGCGTTTTCGTTCTAGCTGCGCTTTAATTTCTTTAAATATCCAAATCGAGTACCATAACTTGCTAAACCTTACAATTTCTTATCGATACACCGTTATTCGTACGAGTACTGGCCCGAAGGCATTCTCGTTGTTATCAACAAACTTGCTGAGACGTGCGCAAAGTATTGAAAGTGTTTAGGGAACAAGCAAAATAAATGCGAAACTAAAACGAATTCCGAACGATGAAGACAAATGAGAAGATGAAGGGATAAAAACAAAAACGAAAGTTTACTTTTACTTTCACATAAAATAAAAAAAGGCGTATGTGTCTGTGTGTAGAGAACTAGTCTACAAATTATATTGCAGTAAAGGTAAGTCTGCCGCAGATAAAGAGGCAACAATATCCATTTCAATTGATTTTATAAACTTTGCACACACTCATACATATGCATACATACACAATAGAAGCCAGAGAAAGTAGAGCTCAGTAAAGAATACCAGCTACTGGCGAGCTTTGGCATTTGTGGCGAATTTGTAATTCTAAGTGGAAAAGGAGAATTTTCTGCAAAGTCTCTGCAATGCGATAGCCACGTAGCAGTGAAGAAAGTGTGCGAAGAGTATACAATTCTTAAATGTTGAATAAAAACTTGAGTTTGGTAAGCCTAACTTTATATTACCCTGCTCATATGTAAGTCATGTTAGAAGAAATAAAACACATGCGGACCAAAGTTAGTTGGAAGCTCAAAGTACATAAGTATTATATAGCTTTAGGGTGGTCCTTAATTTTTTTTAAACTCAAATCTAATTTTCTAAGCCGTTGGTAAAAATAATTATTGCAATAAATTACTTTTAAACCTTGAAATCAATACATTACTATTTTTTTTTTTCAAAAAATGTTTAAATCGAAACCAGGTGGCAACTCCATTTTTTTTTTAAATAATTTGATACAGATAGTTTTTTGTTATTATATTTGTTAAATAGTATATTATTTCAAAAAATTTATAATTTTAAGTCAGGTGGCAACTCCAAATTTTTTAAATTTTAGTTTTTACCTGCATTTTAATATTTGACTATATTTACAAAATATTGTTTTATGTTATTTATATTTATTGTGAACAGGTGGCAACATACTATCTTCTTAAACCCCTCTTCAGCTCAATAAGATCAGTAGTGTGCTATTTTTTATTTCAAAGAATTTATAATTTTAAATCAGTTGGCGACACTCAATTTGTTTAATTTAATTATAATTTTTTTCACTAGGTGGCACCTCTAAAATATTATTTATTTAATTTTTTTTTTTAAACCGAGATTTTAATATTTTTGAATTTTTTTGTTAAATATATATTATTTTGTATTATTTCAAAGAATTTTAAATTTTAGTGCAAGTGGCAACTCTAATTATTTTTTTAATTTTCACTTCATACCATTACATAACTAATTTTTAGTTTATTTGTTAGATAATTTTTTTTATTTTTTTTATTGTAAACAGGTGGCATCATTGATTTTTTTTTTTTGCTTTTTTAATCTCACTCCAACTTATAAACCTTCAAATAAAAAAGAACATGTTAATAAATAGCGAAACGAAATTTTAAAAAAATATAATATGTAACAATTTCTCTCTTTCATCAAATCAAGAACCGCCCTAATATTCCAAGAATTTGAAGTTTCTGCAGCAGTAAGGCAACACCACACGAAACATACTTGGCAACAAAGTTTACAATTTCCACTTTTAATTGTGTGCCGGACCATGAGAGAGACAATTGAATGCAGGCCAAAATCGGCGGAGTAGCAAGAGAAGTGGGGCAAGCAAGACCACAGCTCAGATTTTGCACCGCATTTATTCTCTACTTGTATATTAGTGTGTATGTGCAAGTACTTAAGTTTCGTGTAAGTCAATTTCAGAGTAATAGCCGCCAGAGTAGCTTGCAATTGCAGGTAATAGTTGTTGTTGTAGTGTATGATATGTCATTGCTATGGCCACAAAACCGCAAAACACTTGTATGAATGCACTCATGCAGACACTAATTTAATCTCTGCAAGTTTACAGCAGCTTTGTGTCTTCAGGATGTTTATGAGCGAACGGAGAAAAAAATTTAAGTAAAAGAGAAGAAGCAGCACGCTGACTTTGTTCAAATACTAAAATACTGTTTTGGTACTATTTCGATCGGCAGGACGACTTGAGAATCGAGAATCGCATTGAAGTTCAGTGGCATAACTCAGGTAACTGCGAAAAATTCTCTTCGGGCATTGAGAATAAAAAATTTTTTTCCTTCCCAGTGTGACCAAATTACTGAAATCTTCTTTTTAGAACCACAAAGTGACAATCTACCATTTTGTTCACCTTACTTTTGTTTTTAGCACCTGAAAATAATTCAAAAAGTCGAGAAAGATATACATAGGTTATATATACACACCAAGTCATTTACCTCGAAAATAATTTATTTCCGAATTCTCATTGCAAAATGGCATTAATATGGAGGAAATCTGATCATAACCACAGCCGCCTTATACATCTGTTATGGTGAAAACTCCTAAAGATACAATTTATGTATGAGATAAGAAAGATGAATCCTTATCTCATATTTCTCAGGTATGTATACGAATTGGTATAAAATAGAACAAATATGGATAAGACCGCCCACTTTCAGATGAAATATCTCTTCTCAATATTAGTTCGGTTTATATCGTTCCCTTACATTCTAAAAATTTGAAAATAAATTCAGATTACAACCACTTACTTCCTATACACAATATTAAACTCTGTCTGATTAAGATTGATAGATAAACCAATTATCAATAAGAATATTGGAATAGAACTTCACACAATCCACAAAAAGACATACTCCACAATCCGCACCAAACACAGTGAGATAAGACTCCTTAATATCGCATCTAAGGTCTTATCGAGCATAGTGTGTGAAAGACTGAAGCCCACCACCAACATACTGATTGGACATTACCAGTGTCACTTTAGAGATGAAAAATCTACTATCGACCAGATTATCACCGTACGCAAAACCTTGGAAAAGACTTGTGAAAGAAAGATCGAAACACACCGTCAATTTTAAAGCCGCCATCGACAGCATGAAAAAGAACTGTCTCTATGCCGAACTTGGTATCGCCGCAAAGCTAACACGGCTCTGTTAACTGACGTTGAGTAACATCAAAAGCTCCGTAGGAACCAGAAGGACCTTTACGAGCCTTTCGATTCCAAGCGAGTTTCAGAAAAAAGCGACTCCTTCTCGTGTGATTTCTTCAGCCTATTTCAAGAGGAAATAATTCGAGCTGCAGAGCTAAATAAAGAAGCTAAAACCTTTTATAAGAAGGTGCAGTTGCTGACGTTCGCCAATGTTATTGATAGCATTGTGCTGAACAACGGCGCCGTTAGTTCTGCTTTCACCAGACTGGATAAGGAGGAGAAGGGTAAGGGTCTGATGGAATCTGATTCAAGTTCTTTTAAGGAATCCTTTGTAACGGGTGGGCAATCTAACGTTTTAAATTTGAATTATCTATATTTCGACATCGGAAGCGTCAAATACCATTCGGAAAGTGACAGATATTCAGTAAAAAGTCTAAAATTTACGAAATGGGTCGCTATTCACTAGAAGAAAACTGGGAAATATTGAAAAAAAAAAACACCGAGGATGGTTTACCGAAAAATCCTCTTTTCGGACGAGGCCAATTTCCACCTCGATGGTTACGTTAACAAGCAGAATTGTCGCATTTGGGGCACAGGACGGCGCTACGTGCCATACAGCAAAAGCTACACTCAATCTTTTACGTCCTATCTTCGAAAATCTCATAATCAGCAAAAGAGGTGATGTGAATTGGCCTCCCGAAGCTGCGATTTAACTCCGTTGGACTATTTTCTGTGGGAAGCTGTTAAAGATAAATGTTACGCCAATCATCCAGAAACAATTCAAGATCTAAAGTACGAGATTCAAGCTGCTGTGGCTGCCATAAGGTCTGAAACCATCGAGAAAGTACTCCAAAATCGGGTGGATCGGATAAGCTACTGTAAACTCAGCCGTGATGGTCATTTGTCCGAAATTGTTTTCCACAAATAAATTTCATAAAACAACCTTTAAATAAATGTTAGACCTTTGAAAAATATCAAGCCGTTTTTTATATTGACTTTTTAAATTTAAAATTTTATATGGGCCACCCTTTATTTGTGAAAGTTCTTATTGCTTGAGTGCGGAGTTAACATTTTTTCTTGTTTTTTAACAAAAAATATGGCTTCGTATTAAATGTTGGTAAAATGTGTTCAAAACTTTCAACAGCCACCATATGCCGAATAAAGTTGAATTTCGAATTTTCGGGTTGACCACATTACATATAGGTTACCATACCTAGACTATCGGTTATTTCACATAGCTATAGCATATCGGTCGATATGTATGATATTTGTATAAACTGAAATAAATGTTTTATTTGAAACCTTTGTAATATAGTTCTAAAATTTATAGGATCGGTCTACATATACTCCTAATACCCATATTCCGTGACCGTTCAATATTTTTTCTACTTCTATGGCTTACATAATACTTAAATATCGTATCAGAGCACCAGTTTTTATTGATTTCGTAGCATGTCTTTCAAGTTTCTTTGCCATATAAATACATAACTCATACTTATATCAGAAAATATTTTATGTTTACATTTCACCTGTCTGAGCGAACGAACGGAGGCGAAAATGTCGATAAACGAAACTTACAAATTAGCCCAATTGATAACCTCTGCAATGCACAATTCGCAATTCACATTGACCTTCAGCGCCAGACGACGCAGCCAATGCTGCCGAGCGCTATGAAATATTATGGAGGCGAAACGAATAAAAATGAAAAAGTGGTCATTGAACTGAAATTGAATTTCACAAAGCAGATCGAATGGAATATTTCAAAGCAGTCGGCAGAAGTGTAGAGAGCTCAAACACCGACAAACACACACAGACAAACAAGAGTGTTGCTTACGAGTAAGGAGCACAAATATTGGACAAGTATGTTGGAAATCGGGAGAAAAAAGTGATATAGTTAAACAGAGATTTTTGCAGTTAAAAGCAGAACAAAAACTTAAAAAATCTGATTTTTTTCTATATAAATGGATCAAAGACACACCCACACACTCTTCGGCAGCCATGGTATGTTGTTCGACTTTCTGTTTGTGTTGCAAAAATTAACAATAAATATTGACAGCCGTCCGGTCGAGCGGCCACACTGAGTTGCCTTCATTCCCTGCATTATGCTGCCAACAAGCTTCAACCTGCGCTCGGAACTCGGAAATCGGACCACGGCCCACCGACATATTAAATACGTTTACATGTATGTATGTGTGTGTGTGCCAATCAATTGTGAAATCAATGAAGTCAAACGTGCAATCATAAATGTTAAAGTGAAAATTTCATTTGCGGCACATCCTGCCAACAGCGAAAGGATAACGAAAACGACAGTGAAAGCATGATAGTGTGGCATGCCAAGCGAAATGAGCTGAGCGAAGAATAGCAAACTGAGAACGTGACCAGCACAAACTAAGTCATGCTCAACTGTACACCCACACACACACTCACACAACACGCCTACATTTACAAACCTACAAAGTAACAAATGCTGAGTGTCTATGTGTTCAAAGTAAAGTTAAGTTTCGTTTCTAAATGTTCGTGCGTGTGTGTGTGCCTCTAAAAATTGCAACGTTGTAAGTAAAGCGATTAAAGAGAGAAGTCGAAGAATTCTTCCAAGTTATGCACTGATAAGGCTAAGCGTATCGTAAATTTTACTTAAATATGTCGGTTGCAGTCAATTGCACAAATTCTGCTGTAAAATGAATAATTCATACAAATGTACGCGAGCAGTTAGCATTGGACTGCTGCGGTCGGATGTATTACTTATTGAATGTTTTAAGCCATTGGGCCATAAAATAATATAATTCATTTAAATTTCCATAAATTTATGCCCTTAAAATGGTTGCATTCAACTCCATTGCTTTCAATTGGGTATATGAGTTTAACGACCTCTCCAGTTACTTCCCTTCTCAGCGAGCTGGAGAAGTGCATAAATTATTGAATGCAACTAATCAGGAGATATGTTTAACTTTTATACAGAAAATTTCTTCAATTTTACGGCAATCTATGAGCCACTAAATCACTTTGTAAATTAAATATCATTGTGGACTGTGAGAATTTTATTCACCGGTATGTAAAATAACACTCGACAACGGAGCCTCTACCACAAATTCTACTCAAAAAAAAAAAAAATAAATAAATAAATCCTTCCCAAAATATACATCCCTTTTCACCATTCATAGTCAACAAAGGTTGTTTTCCTTTTCCATCTCAACTTGGGTTGCTTTGTTGTCAAAACTATCAGCATAATATCAAAAAGTGGAGATGTACAGTCTGTCAAGTAAGAGTGTGGTTGACTTTACCGGCAGTTAATGAAAGATTTCGCTCTAATTCCTTCGCGAGCCTTGATGCATTGTTAACAAAGGTTCAGTTGTCGTTGATCTTTTGCAAGAGAATCACGTTAAACGCCATGAGTGCTAAGTACGCGTCGCGCTACGAAGCTGCGTTCCTTTGCAGCTACCAGAAAGCTCCCAAAATGTCGCAATCAGCGGCTGCTAAATATGCATCTGAGAAAGTCGAAGGCATTTGTACAGAAGTGGATAAAGCGATATATATATATATATATATATAAGTCGCTAAAAATGTCTCGGATTTACCAGAAGGTGGTTCGATAGGAAAAGTGAACAAAAAAGATGAAAAAAGAATAATGAATCTGTTTTCGCAAAATCCTGTTTTAACACTGCTTCAAGGAGATGCAAAGCTAATGGTAAAAGGTTTAGATATATCCTACGAAACTATCCGAACCCTTCTTCAAACTCATGATCTGAAATGGCGCAACACAATGAAGAAGTCTCTGTTGACTGAAAAACTTGTAACAAAGCGACTCGCTTGGGCGCATGAGAATATTGATAGAGATTTTGAAAATGTCATTTTTGCTGATGAATGTTCTACACGGGCACGTTCTGTCCTCACGCGAGCCTGGTCAACTTCCACCAATAGGCTTGTTCAGCGGACCGTAAAACATGGAATAAAGATGCATCTTTGGGGCTGCTTCTCAAAGCAGGAATTCGGCACTTTGTACCTCTTTACTGACAACCTAAATGCCGAGAAAATGATAAGAATCTAAAAAAAGGCTTTGCTGCTATCTGCCAAACGATGGTTCATCAGAAAAAATGAAGATTGTATTCTGCAGGAGGACAACGATTCTAAACACCGCAGCAAGCTCTGTACTCAGTGGAAAACTCAATTTGGCATCGTTTCATTGGATTGGCCGTCGCAGTCGCCCGATGCAAACCCTATTGAAAATGTGTGGGCATATATTAAACAGAAGCTTCTTGGAAGACGCACATACACTTTGAAGCAGTTGTCTTACGAAATTCGTCGGATCTGGAGATGCTTGCTCTAGTGACAAGCCGTCAAATTAGTAGAAAGTATGCCTCGAAGATGCCTGGCAATTATCGACGCCGGTGGTGACTGGACATATTATTGACCAAATTGCATCATTGTTTGTAATGTGTACAATGTACATATATATAAACATGAAAGTTTCATAAAATAATTTTTTTATAAATTAACACGACCACGCTCTTACTTGACAGACTGTATATTGTGAAAAAAGAACAGCCGAAAATTGTAATTTAAATTCCTCGAGTAAATGATATTTAAAAAAATATTATTTTGTTAACTTGGAAGAACTGTCTTTAATTACTGTACCAAATATGAGCGCAATCCGTAGACTAGTTTGCTTACAGCAGCGGCTTAAGTCGGTACACCTCTGAAGTGTAATGAGATTTTTACAATGGATAAAATATCGAACAAAGCATTTTTCAAATTTTGCATTTCTAACCAAATTTCTTGTGCGAATATTGGTGAAGGCTTATACTGATTCAGTTTAATAAAAAACACAAGCCTACGAGAGGTACAAAGCTTTCAAAGACTGTCGAGAGATCGTTAAATACATACCTTGACCTCTTCAACTGATGTAAATATTAAAATAGTGAAGAACATGGCACCTAAAAGTCGTCAATCATAGTGATAGAGAGTTGACAAGAGCGTCCGACATCCCTCGCGACTCCATTCAAATGATTTTGGTGGAAGTTTTGGGTAAGAAACGCGTTCGTGCTCAAATAGTCCAAATAAGGCTGAATTTTTTTCAAAAAAAGTACCGTAAACAGGTCTCTTTGGACATGTTTAATCGGGCCAGTTTCGATTCCTTTTTAATGGAGAACATTTTAACTGCCGAAAAGACATGGTTTTACGAGTTTGTCATACAAACAAGTCAACAATCAAGGGAATGGAGTGAAAAGCGATCCGAAATAAAAAAAAATCTACTACAAAGCCGCTCAAAAATCAAGGTGATGCTCATTGTCTTTTCCGATATTCGTGATTTGGTGCATCATGAATTAGTTTCGGAGGGACAGACGGCCAATATTTAGGCTTTTGTGTAAGAACATCCGTCGAAAACGTCCGGAATTGTGGAAGAACAATTCATGGCTTTTACGTGATGATAATGCACAATCGTATCGAGCCATGATTGTGAACGATTTATCGAACCAGTGGTCTACATTTAAAAAGATAGTGCAATGCTAGATCAGGAAAGAAGTTGACTGTTTGGTAACTACTATGACATAAAACATGAAGTAGGGAGTACAATAAACCTGTATATATTTTTGAGGTAGGTCAAATTTTAAGAAATTATATAAATACAATTAGTAGCCCGATTAAATCAAGATTCGTTATAGTTTGAGAAAATTGATCTTTTTTGTTCTGGAACCGTTTTTCAGAGAATCAGTAGTTCAGTGACGGCGTAAAAGACGTGTGATTTATGTTATTGGTAAAGATGAAGATTTGTGTGAAAAGTTCAATCATATGCTTAGCAAAACAAGAAACGGAGAGGAGCAATGCACACTGGTCGATTTCATAGGCCAAAAATAAAAAAAAAAAAGTTTGAAATTTGCCATTGTTTGTATCAACAATATTTCTTAAAATACCAATAAAACTAACTGTAAATATATTTTTTGTCTATCCCATTCGTACGCCCTACGAAAAGCGAGAGAAGTGAGACAATAGAAACACGCGAATGTGCAGTGAAAATAGCTTAAAATTTTTCTCTCAAAAAAAATTAAATTTTAGCATTAAATCGCGTTTAATCACCGTAAATTAAAATGAATATTGAAAAAAAAGGTAAAGACTATATAACTAATCGAGTTTTATGTAATAATATATTGACCTATTTTTTTAAAATTATTGTTTTACCAGTGACCTGTTGAGTGGTGTACTTTTCTTTATATATTGATTTTAGCTATAGAAAAAGTAGTGATCCCCGTCTCGCCCTCAAATGAAATATGTTTGGTAATATTAGTTAATGGTTTCTAAGCTCACGTTTTTAATTTTAGCTGCTACCTTTTGCTCCTCTCTGTGTTATTCGTGTTATTCTACCAAGCATTTTTTGTGTTGTTTTGCTTATGCATACGTTCGTGTACGTACTTGCTTACGTGAGTATTTTGTTTATGTGTTTTGTTCGTTATTTGTTTGAGCTTTAGTTTTAATAATATCATTTTGCTAATTTCATGAAACGTTTGTCTTATTCGTACATATATTCAGGCACATCATATCAATGTCAACTTTCCCGCATTTATATTTTTGAGATGTGGTGTTTAGAAAATGGTTCATTTGCAGATAAAGCTAAAAAAGTGTATGACGAGCTAAAACAAAGATTTGAATCTGATGTTTACGAATATGTTGAAAGTAGTGTTATGAAAAGACTAAATTATATATTTAAAAAATTTGGAGAAATGTGGAAAAAAAACAGAAGGGCAAAATCCAAAGTTATCGAAAAAAATTCCGATTGGTTTGCACAACATGAATGTATATTATTAAGTCGACAATCATCTACATTGAGTCAAAATCGAGGACGTCCTAGATTAAGTTTGGTAGAGTGCTCAGGAAGAACCAAGCGGCGACGGATAGCAGATTTAGCAGAACTCGATGTGTCCGCTGCTGATGATTTGCGTTTGGCTTGTAGTCAACCGAATCCGTTGATATTTCCAGCAAAAGCGTGTGAAGTAATTTCACTTATAACCGAAGCCAATTTAACAAAGAATCAATATCTACTTATTAGAAGCTTCGTAAACAATAAATTTGATATTAACTTCTTTCGCTGTTATGATAATATTGTAAAGGAAAAACAGAAAAGTTATCCTGAGCAAATAAGAGTTTCAGAAGCTGTCGCGGAAGTTGAGCTACAAAAATTATTGGACCACACTGCGTCGCGAATTTTAGAGATGCAAAGCGATGTGATTAATGAACTCGAGGAGTCCTCTAATTACCTAAAATTATTAGGAAAATGGGGATTTGATGGTAGCTCTGGGCAGAGCGAATATAAGCAAAAATTTGAAAATAATGATTTGGAAGACAGTAATTTATTTATCACGTCATATGTTCCACTCCAACTTATAACAAAATCTAAGAATGATGAGGAGCATAAAATAATTTGGAAAAACCCTCGACCGTCGTCCACCCGCTATTGCCGCCCTGTTCGAATTCAATTTCAAAAGGAATCAGTTCATTTAACCAAAAATGAAGAGTTATATTTTAAAAACAAAATTCAACTATTAACTCCCACTGAATTCAAAACAGCTACCAACCGAAAATTTTATATTGATCATATTCTTCAACTAACTATGGTGGATGGCAAAGTATGCAATGCCTTAACCGAAACCTCATCTGCAAAATGCTACATTTGCCAAGCCAAACCTACTGAGATGAACGATATTGACAAATGCTTACAAAAAGAAGTACGAACAGATCGCTACGAATTTGGGTTGTCTCCATTACATGCCTACATTCGGTTTTTTGAATATTTTCTTCACCTTTCTTATAGACTTGAAATAAGACAATGGCAAATAAGGGACTCAGAAGATAAAGAACGATTTCTGCGAAGGAAACAAAGTATTCAGTGCGAGTTTCGTAAAAAAATGGGTTTAATTGTCGACAAACCTAAAACAGGTGGTAGTGGATCTTCAAATGATGGGAACACGGCAAGAAGATTTTTCAATGATGCCCATATATCTGCTGAAATAACTGGCATAGAAAAACACCTAATTGAAAATTGTGCAACATTACTGCAAGCTATATCGTCAGGGTATAAAATTAATGTGGAAAAATTTAGGAAATTTGCGTTAGATACTGCAAGAGAGCTAACATCCAAGTATTCCTGGTATTATCTTCCTCCCTCAGTGCATAAAATTTTAATTCACGCTCCCGATGTTATTCAGTACGCATTACTTTCAATTGGAGAGCTCTCTGAAGAAGCTGCTGAGGCAAGGAATAAGGACGTTAAATTGTATCGACTCCATCATACACGAAAGAACTCATGGGTCGCTACAAATCAGGACTTGTTTAACCGATTACTTTTAAGCTCAGATCCTCTGATCACTGGTCAACGAAAATTACCAAGCAAAAATACATCGATTTTATTAAAATCAGTTTTCGATTTAGTTGAATAATACGCAAAAAAAAATTTTTTTTATTTGCTAACTTTAACTACTTCTAATAAATTAAAATTCGTTATCATCACTATCACATTATTACAATTCTTTTGTCCTAAACTTCATTGCTTTAATAAATTAGTCGAAAGCAAAGCAAAAGATTTTGGCTCTTTTACTAATTATTTTTCAATGGGCGGGAGACGGCGTGGGTAGTGAGAGAGGGGGATCCGAAGCGGTTTATTTATATTATTATTATTGTTTTTTACTGATTATAATTTAAAAAACCTAAGATATAAATTTTACTCTGATATAAACAGTGGAAGTATTTTTGGCCGCTGATTTCATACAAGACCGTCCACTGTGCAATGATTGGTATGATTCTTGTATGAGGTTGTAACCTTTAAAGAATTTCAAAAAACTCTTTTTCATATACTAACTATATCGAATGTACATATATTTGAGAATACTAAAAATTTGAAGCTGATCCTATGAATTCTTTTGAAAATATGAGGGTTTTTGTAGAAATTATTTAACACAAAGTAATATGTTTTCAAAACATCAACGTGTTTTTGTTTCAAGAGGCGATGATGTCAATTTCTTCAAAGCGCCTAAATCAATCGATTTGAAATTTCCATAAATAAAACTGGATATTAAACAAACAAATAAAAAAAGCTTCATTACCTGAAAAATATATTTAAGGAGATCGTGTGGTTTCCAATCCATCAACTGGATAATATTCAGCAATATGGAAGGCTAATAAAGTAAGAATTAGGGATCTCCAAACTAGATAGATGTTGACTATTAAACTTCTGTATTGTTTCTCTTACAGTGAGCAATTTTAGGTATCAATGGAGTGCGCCATTATTAACATAAAAGAATAATCCCCTAAATTGGGAGAAACTTTATTTTGAAAGGCTTGAACAACGTTAAAATTTTAATCAGCCGAGCTGCCCAACATTTGAATTCCATACTACCCAATCGGTCTAAGCATTGCCATATAATATTATGTTATATGAATACCTTGTTTTCTAAACATGAAAAAACTACTTAAGGGGGTATTCTAGTCTAGAAGCATGAATTTTAGGTAGTTTTTAAAGGGTCATAAAAAAATGCAATTAATATTTTTAGTATCCATTTTTTGATTAGTTATTTGTTAATTT
The DNA here is from genome assembly GCA_037783105.1 of Bactrocera zonata. Lineage (NCBI taxonomy): Eukaryota > Metazoa > Arthropoda > Insecta > Diptera > Tephritidae > Bactrocera > Bactrocera zonata. The sequence continues at coordinate 470,907 of JBAWJQ010001789.1, read as the reverse complement.
TAAAACAGTAGAGAAAAAAATTAAAAACAAAAAAAGAAAATAATTTCAAAAATTATGAGCTCACGAAGTGGGGGGTCTCTAAAAATTTTCACGAGACCATACCCATGATTATCTGAAACCAAAAAGAAAAAAAGATTATTAATCTAGAATAATGTCGCAATGGCCGGAACTACGGAAAAGTGGGAAAACATTTTTTTCACAAAATGGCGACCTAAAAAAAAGTTTTTTTGGATCACTTTTTCTGACTATTTCGAATTTTTTTAAAAATAATAAAAATAAAAATTTGGGGATGGGGCTAGTTCCAGCCATAGAAAAGCCTATAAAGAAAACTCTATAAAAATTTCAAGTAAATCGGTCCAGTAGAACCTGAGAAATCGTGGGTATCGTTCCGAAAAAGTCAGTTTTAAGAAAATCTCGTTTAAAGTTTCGCGTTCCGGCCGAACCAGTTTGGATGCCGAGTCAGAAAAATGCCTATATCTCCGAAAATAATTTGAATTTTGAAAAATCCTCTTGTAGACATATTCTTGAATAGTTAAACTTTGAAAATATAAAAAAAAAAACGATTTTTTTTTTTAATTTTTAGACTAGAATACCCACTTAAGTTCGATTATCATCATCTAGAGTAAGATATATTTTTTCTGATTTTCGGATTTGAGGTAATTTTAGGAAGAAAAATCTTTCTCAAGCCATATACGATTTTTGGAGGTCTTCTTGGAGGGAGTCCAAAATTTTTCAAAATTAATTACCGATTATATAAGTACATCAAATTTAATGCATTTTTTACCATTTATTAAACAAAAGATATTCTAAAAACTTACACTGAATAATGAGTTTTCTTTGACTTGTAAGTGGAGAAATATCAATCACAATCTTCAGACACCGCAAATATCAATCATTATTCGGGTAGCGAAGGCTTCGATCAGTTATTTAACATGAGTAAAGGATTTTACAGAAAACTCTTTAAGAATAATTGTACAATTTAAACAGTTCAGTTTGACTACGATTTTTTCTAGCCAACTAGGGTCCTGTTTATAGCGTCTTTTTCAATAAATTCAGGGAAAAATATTTTTTCAAGAAAAAAAAATATAACAAACTTATTTATTTTAAGTTTCTAAAAATGACTTTAAGTACATGCGAGTATAGTATACAACAAAATACCGTGCAACAATTGATGAGCTGTTATGAATATCACAGAAAAACTATTTTTTTCGCTTATTTAACATGTATACATTTTTAAAGCGCAATTCATACTGCTAAGTAATATCATAAACGAGAGAAAAATTCCAAAAATTCACTTACCAAATCAGCTTAGTTCAGGCAATAACTCAACGTACTCGTACATACATATGTAATAAATGTAAACGAATGTACAGTTGGGCATGAAATTCCAGTCAAAGCCGACCATTAATAGGATTAAAAGGCAATAAACTCACTCGGACCAATAAAGTTGTACAACGTTCAGTCTATTTGTACCAACTGAAATGAAAGAGAATAAAAATGTTACAGTTAACTTAATTTGCGTTTTGAGTTTTAAAGAGAGAAAGAATTAGCTAATAATAATATGAAAAAATATTTGAGAGCAATTTTGCTGTTATGTGAGGTTATGATAAACAGACCAAACTCTTGATAGAGAATAAAGGTAGTGGAAATTTCTCACGCAGTAAATCATATATACCAGAGTCGATTGGAGCCATAAGGTATGCAAGATGATATAAGATTTATTTTGTTGCTGCAATAAATAATTGAATATCATTCATTTTGAGACATACCACATGTCCCACATTAACAGGGAATCCAATGGAATTCACGTTTACAGCGGTTCTTACTAGACCTCAGAAATGTTATTACGGATGGGTCAAAGCTTAGGAGATGGTTAGTGGAGGGTTTTACTGTCAGGAGCTCTCTATAAACTTTAGTTTCAGACTTCCTGACTATTGCAGTGTCTTCATGGCCGAGGTTGCAGCCATTAAGGTAACAAGAGATCCACTTAGATAGCAGGCGGCGATACTAGCCTTGAACTCATTAACAGTGCTTTGAGGGTTGGTCAAAGAGTGCTTAACCTTACTAACAATAGCATCGAGTATCTTTCTCTAGTACTCTAGAACCGCTATCGGTATCGCGTATCCTTTTGTGATCTACTACTGGCACTGGACCACCTTCGGTACATGCCTTGTCGCAAAAGCCTTTTAGCCCAAAATCGTTCTATTGATCTCTTTTCCCTCAGTAAGGTTAGCCTCTCCCTATTTTTGGGGCCTTTAACGGACATTGCCCTATTGGCAACCCATAAAATTTTAAATCTTACTGTATAAATTCCGATCGGTTAGTGTCCAGTTGAAATTCCAACAATGGTGAACTCAAATGAACTCTAATGGTTTAACCTGGGTCAGAAGGTTGCGGCTGTAAAATCGCTAAAAGCTGATCAGAGCTCACTGAGTTGACCTGAGGACTATCCATCCAATAGTAAACGGCAAGAAGCCAGCAACCGACACCCATTCTCTAGCTAGTGAGAAGTACCAAACCTTTTAAACTCATTGGTCTTGCAGTTACCTGCAGTCCTCCTGTAGTCAGGCCCAAAAACCACTTTAAACATGAAACAACTCGATGCTAAAGAAAAGAAGTCCTGATTAGTCTCCAGCATATATTCAGAGAGCTCAATATTAATATCGCCGCCATACTGTCAGAGTAATAGTTAGCACACTGAAGAAGCCTGCGCTCCGGAGCACCTTGGGTAATTGGTGCAAAAACCACAAACAAAACCATCTAAAAATCCTTCGTGTCTGCTGCTGCACTGATCCATTCGCCTAATCGGAGGCAATATGTGTATGTACGAAGTGACAAATCACCGAACAGCGATTGAGCTGACAACGCTTGAACGCTTTCGTGTCAATTGATGCTTGACTTCCTCACACACACTCACACTCAACAAGCTGGTGCAGTAAGCGAAGCGCAGCATGCGAACACATACATATATACATAGTACCGTTGCAGAGAGTGTTGCACGCGTTGAAGCGCTAAATAAATGCAATTTGCAGTGCAGCAATTGATAAAAATGATAAAATTTGTTAAATTTGCCATCCTGCTGCTTATGCAATTATCTACTCGTTAGCGGAGAGCGAAGAGAAATTGTCGCTCTCAACACATATACCACCACAGCAACACACACAGAGGCACAAAGGCGTCTGCTCGTGCAAATATTTGCCTGGCAAACTATCATTTAATTTATTTATGCGATAATTTACTGGCAACAGTTAATAACTGTATAAATATATAATGAAGTACAACTAAATACGCATGTAGAAATTGAAAATTAATTATATTTAATACGATTTAATTGAAACCTAAGCGCTTGCAGCTACGATTCTTGCTTGCATGTTGTTGCTTTTAGCTTGTTTTTGTTGTTGTTGTTGTTGTTGTTGTGTTTGAACTCGTTGGCGGAAGTAATTTAGGCGAACGTTATGTAAATAAAATCTCGATTCGAAAGTTTCATTAACAGTTATTTGAATTATATGTACAAGGCATACAAATATACATACAATGTATTTAAGTATATGCTCAGTTATATGTATACTTACAGTGTACTTAACTGTGCGCTGTAAATACGCAAAGTATGTAAATCATTACTAATACTTGACTTGTTCACAAATATTTGCTCATTCTCGGGTGCTTAGTGGCGTTTCAATGCTTTGTTGAGCTAAATTAATGGGCTACAGGCTTAAAATTTCGTCGAGTTTCGAAGTACCCTTTATAGTGGAAGCATAACTGTCGACTTCTAATGAAGTAGTTATAGATATATTTGCATTATATTTTGTGGTAAATAAGAAATAATATTAATTTTGTCTGCACCGAAGCTCTAATACTCTTCTTAGGTGCATTTCCTTTGGTACAAGTGAAAATATTGAGTAGTCGAAAAAGTCTTTTCGTATTTCTAATCAAACTTCAACTTAATTTTTTTATATTTATAATCAACTTTAAGAACCAAATTTGTACCATTTTGATCGACCACTTTTTGCCACTTTTCCGCTAGAGAAATTATTCCATAAGTGTAAAACTTATCAGATTTATCGGCGAAAAACTGCGACAAGTAATTTTCATAGACTTCTCTTGAAGCCAACTTTACACCATTAACGGAGTTCTGCATTGACCGAAACATATGATAATCCGATGGGGCAAGGTAAGGGCTATATGGTGGATGCATATTGACAAAATATGAAAAGACCTTTTCGACTACTCAATATCCCAGTTCATATGGCAACTATATACTCGTACTATAGTAGTCCGATTCCAGCTATATAAACGGTGAATTTTAGCATTGCAATAATATACCCAAATCTCCTGAAGATACAGATGCAAAAGTTCAGACCGATATCTCAAAAAATTTAGTGCTTGTTTGTATGTATATAAACCGACAGACGGAAATGGCCAAATCGATGAATATAAAATTATAATATACGAACTTGGAATTGATTTAAATATAAAGATGAATTAAAATATTAAGATGACGGTTGGCAAGTGGTTGTGATTAAAAAATATTGAGGATGTTGCTCGAATAATAATCTGAGCTTACCAAATCCCTTGCTCTTTGGTTCTATGAAATAGTAGAGACCAAGTAAATCTCTGGCACAAAAACTGTTTGCATCACAGGGAGCTCTAAAAATGTCACACATGAAAGCTTGGTGCCTCTTCATAAAGTTCTTCTACCGCTGCTTCATGTAAAGCGGGCATTTATGAAACCATTTGTAAGGTCACTGCCAAAAGATCGGAGTTCCTTCAAATTTTTTGTATCGAGGTTTCTAGATCTCTCCGGCAAATCGTCAAAGGAATGTTAAAACTATTTCAAGCGTAAGGTTGGTTAATGAGCCTTAAGGAGGTATTCTGGTCTAGGATTTAAAATAAAAAAATGATTTTTTTTGCATATTTTGAAAGTTTAAACTTTCAAAAATATGAACTTGGAAGAATTTTTCAAAATTCGACTTATTTTCGTAGACACAGCCGATTTTGTGACGTGGCATCCGTGTTCACTAGAATTGTCTCTTAAACTTTAAACGTGTTTTTCTCGAAACTACTTTTTTGAGGTGGTTGACATGATATCTCAAGTTCTTCTGAACCGATTCCTTTGAAATTTTGTACATATCTCCTTTATACAATGCTCCATCGTGCAGGCCTTGGATTTCCAAAAATTTTTATTTGCAGTATTTTTAAAAAATTCAAAAAGGTCGAAAAAATCGGGTCAAAAAAAAATCTTTTTTAAGTCGACGCCATTTTGTAATTTTTTTTTCTGTTTTTTTTTGTTTTTTTTTTTTTTCTTGAAAATGGTCAACCCGATAACGACAGCCTTACTAATGAAGAATCTTGTTGCTTTTTGTGTTTTAGATCTCTACAAGGGTTGTGAAATCACGTCAACCAGGACGCATCGTTCTTTTGAAGCCCCCACTACACCAGCCCGTATCTCGACGAATTTTGTTTTTTTTTCTTGCAATTTTTTTTTTATATCACTAAAATAAAAAACATATAAAAGAAATGGATGTTAAAAATGTTTTTCATTTTTTTATCTTAGTTTAAAAAATGCATAAAATTCATGCATCTAGACCAGAATACCCCCTTACTACTTCTTGTTACCACCTTGGCTACTTTGCGGTAAGTTTACGAGATGTGAGTGAAGAGTAAGGTGAATGATTTCAGTTATTAAGAAGATGGAATACATTTACCAAAAAAATAAGAGTGTGTGAGTGAATGATAGCAGATAAATGTAAAATACTTCAGAAATACCTATGTAAATGCTTCCTGTTTCTTGGGCGCTTTCTTGAGTATCACAGCACAAGTAATTTAAAACTTGTGACAGAGATTTAAGCGGGATTTAAGGCTGATTTTAGGTCAGAGTGTTTATGAATCTGAATGCTTTATGTGCATTACCCGAAACCCATGAAATTTTGTAAAAACCATTACACCCGTTAACATGATTTTTGGGTCTGACATCTACATGTTAAATTTCAGTTTCTCCTATGACAAAAATAGGGAAAAAAATTTTTTTTCTGTTAAAGTTTGCTTTCGTAGAAATTATAGCAATTTTTCGATCTTTGATTTATGAAATAATTTAAAATATACTTATCGATGTAGGTCAGCTCAACGCAAACTTAAAGAACTAAAGATTAATATTTAAGTATTTTTCAATGTCTAGAATCAGAATTCAAGCAGGAGAACAGAAACCCCTAAAAAAATTTTTTTTTGTTGAACGGTGTTATCAAAGAAAAATCTCTTGGGACCTACTTTAGTAGCCTTCATAAAGTTTTTGTGGGTCTTAAACTCAGTTCAAAAAGACTATTATTACTTTGATAATAAAAATTTGTTCGGAATATATAGTAAATACGTACGCCTTATACTGTTTTTCCAAAGGCTGCTGACAAAATGTGGGGTCTCTCACTGAAAGTGATCCTATATGTAGCTCTATGTGGTGGAGGGCTCTAGAAAAGGCCACACTTGCAAAGAAACTCGAGAGACGTTCGGCACTCATCAGCATTTTTGGTGCCCCAAGGTCCACTCCAACCATGACACTTAATCTCATCTGGCACAAAGTGCCCGTAGAAATCATCCGAAAGTGTTTGGCTGCGAAAGTTGATATCAGACTCAGAGAATATTTGTGCTTAAAATAACACGTATCTGAACACTCGAATATCCTCACACAATTTGATTTCATACTGGATCACTTGCACCTTGGAGTCGCCAAACCGAGCTCTGGTGGCTCCTTCTCTACTCATATACCGACGAGGGAGTTGTGGGTGGAAAGAAGTCGTGTAAGGAGAGGGGCAGTGAGCTTCTTTACAAATGGGTCAAAGAGTCGGGGGAAGGTTAGAGGAGTGTTTACTGTCAGGAGTTCTCTATCAATTCCAATTTCAGACTTCCTGACTGCAATAGCGTCTTAATTTTTATTTAACAAATGAATATAATTATTATAAGAACTCAAAATAGTTATTTTTGCCCAACAAAGTAACCAGCTACATATATAACACCTTCAATAAAATCTGAAAAATGTTTCCTAATAATTTCAGCACGCCCAACATTTTGTATACTTTTTATCGCACAATCACTACATTTAAAGACTCATTGGCACGGCGCACAATTATAATTAAAGTCCAACATTAGAGACCGTTAGCTAATTTGGAAAACATTTTCAATCACTATGAATTCCATAAATTTTCTGTCGACATTTTGCCAGCCACCAAAGGCATTCGGTCGATTGGCAGCACGCAAACACACCTTTTGGGGACAGGCGCCGCTGCTGGCAGACCCTCATGGGTAAGTATACCATCCAATTAAATGCCTTTCACTCATGACGCTGTGCCAATTTTATTGAACATTGCTGTTTGCGAGGAAAAACATATGTGTGTATGTGTGTATTAGTAAGCGAAATGAAAATGCACGTGCGAATGTTCAGCGTTTGCGTGTGTTTGAGCTAGGAAAATGTGTGGGAATTTTAGCAAAATCAACGATGATTAAATACCAACACGCACTCAAAGCATACCAAACGGCAACGAGGCAGTTGGAGGAACGAAATGGAATGTGATTTGTGTGGAAAAATCTTTTGCGGAGTTTTCGTTTGAGAAAGCAATTTATTTTTCCTGTTTTTTTTTTTTTTGGTTTTTGGTGTCAAATGTGGTGGGAGATGTTATGGAAGGGGTGATTCAAGTAGGGGTACGCTTTTACAATATTTTTTTTTTGATAGATCAGTTGTGGGTCCCATCCCAAACGATATCGCTTTGCTCTATGGACTCTTCAAAAGTTCCAAAAAAATCCGACGTTTTCTAGCAAAATTTTGTTCAGAAATGAAGTCCAATTATGGATCAAGATTACAGGGTAAGCAAGCATAATTGCCGCATTAGGGACAAAGATAACCTGAAGAGTTTCAAGAGCTGCCATTTCATCCAGAAAAAACAACTGGTTGATGTGGATTGTGGGCCGGTGGAATCAGTGGTCAATATTTCTTCAAAAATGATGCCGGCTAGAACATAACCGTCAATGGCGACCATTATCACGCCATGATAATCGACTATTTGATGTTTGATATTGAAGCTCGTGATCTCAGTGACATTTAGTTTCAACAAGTTGGCGTCATTTCCCCCACATCGCATCAATCAATGGACTTGTTGGGAAAATACTTCGGTGAGAAGATAATTTGGCCGGTCGATTGGCCAAAAAGATCGTGTGATATCAGCGTTAGAGTTTTTCCTATGGGGATATGTAAAGACTATACGGACAATCGCTCTTCGATTCAGACTTTGGAGCAAACGCGTGTCCTTCGCCAGTTACCAGTTAAAATGCTAAAACGAGTAATTAGACTCAAAGGAAGAACTATCTGAGATGTATTCCCGACCAATATTTAAAAGAGATAATCTTCAGAAGATATATGCCAAATAATGTTCTTTCGAATGATAATAAATATTCCCCATTAAATTTTTAGTTTCTGTGGTTTTTCTTTAAAAAAGTAGGGAACCTCAAAATGAATCACCTTTTATGGTATAAATATATATAAAATATATATGTATATGTATATATCTGAAGCAAAAATACATATATACTTTTCTTGTCGAATGCCTGAAGATGACTGATTTACTGTCGCATTGACGACTTCACTCAGTTCCGCAACAAACAGACTCGCCTCACACATTTTCCATTTCAAAAAACTGAGTACACATATATTTCCACACATATACTGTATGTATATCAAATCTGTAGGAAAAATGCGAGAAACGTGTACGTGTGACAATTTCGACAATTGTAAATGATATTAATTTCAATAGCCGAGGCAGCAATGAACAGCGCCAGCGGTAACACAGCACCTACATATACTTCATTTACACACCTACAAATATGCAAGCACATATACAAACGCATACAGATACACATACAGACATGTACACATACCTACGAATACATAACTTTCGTTCGGCAGCTTTAGTGCGACAGCAGCGCTCGCCCTTAAACATTTCTCAAATATGTGCAACAGCTGCAAGGAATTTCAAGAGTTCGCAGCATATTTTTGCGGAAGGTGTTGCGCTTGCATACATACGCACATATATAACTATGTGTAGGTGCGCTTTCGTTCTGTTGCGTGATTTGTAGTGTTGGTTAGGCAAATAAATATGATCAAAATTTTAGAAATATGTTTTTGGCAACACATAAAAACTATTTTTGCGGAAATTTCTTGCGTGAAAAGGCTTAAGCGCCTTAAGGTATGCTATATAAACAAAGTATTACTAGGTGATTTCCTTATAAATAAATTTTTTTTCACTTATTATGGGTAAAGAAAAACTGTTTTATAAAACGAGGCGTAAATTAAATGAAGGAGGTGTATGACATTGAAGGGAGGATAGTTGGCGAAGCAGGTAATATTATGTAAATGATGTTTGACGTGCTATTTATTAGAAAAATTATTCTAAAACATTAATTATTTATGTCTAAGAATAATGTACAGGTCAATCCTATCAGCCCTATTACTTTTCGGACAAACCCTGTAGATCCCACAGTGGGGAAAAGTCAGCTAAGTACAGATTTTATAGAAAAGCTTCCTAAAACAGCTAATAATCTTTATATGACGTAAGACAAAAGTAATAAAATTTCGATTTTAATATCATTATATCTTGTAGAATTAATGAATAAAGTACCCTTTTTTCCTTCAGTTTGTATTAAAATATCTATACTTAACACAAATTTTTAATAGACCATATTACCTGAGAATATTGCTATTTTACCACATTTCTGGCAGTTTCAGAAGTAACCAACACAGGAAAATTATTACCAAATACCTGAATATGAGCCCGAAAAAATACTCAACATATTCACTGGCAGCGTGGGCTCCAAAAATACTGGTTCAAATTGATATTGGAACCTTAAGGGGTTGCATGGATGTACGGGTTTCAAAAATATTATATTATTAAACTCTAACACCTCTAGAATATTATCCTAAGTGTTCAAGTTAAACCGATTAATATTTTCGGAGATACAGCCTTGAGAACTTGTGCGATTGAGGCTAGTTAGACTAAGTGCGCCGTCTTTAAATACGTATTTTCCGAAAATGTGTTTTTGTAGTTGGTTGGCAAGATTTCTCAACCGATCGAGGAAACCCATGTAACCCCTTAAGAAAAATTTCTTATTCAATCTATTCTACTTTGATTGATGTTTGGTTGAAAGGGAAGGCACAAAAGAGCCAGATCGCGCCACCAAATTAAGCCTTACCCATGCGCACAGTGGGTTTGATAAAGTACTTATTTTTTCTAAGCCAGCTGGCCAATTTCTCTCAAGCTGGAGCATTAAGAGCCGTTGAAGGCCGGACTTCTGCCAATACAATGATACAGCATCCTGTCATCGTCCGCGTATGCTCTGCATTCCGCCGAATCCAATTAACCAATTTTCTAGCTGCCCTGTGATAACCCCTGAAATATTACTATGTTCCCTTTTGTCCACAAAAAGAAGATTTTTGGTCTGTCCACCAACAAGACCCAAAGTGACTTTGTGATATGTCATATGTTGCTAATATTCTAAAACGAGAGGTGATACTCTAGCGTCTATTACTTCAATGGATACCGTGAATTAGCTGCATGGTCTTGAACGGCTTTGGAGAATTGTGATCCCAGTTGTTCGTGAGCGAGCTAACTCGTCTGATTTTTCGTTTCTTTCTATTCATATATGACTGGTTGCTAGACGTCATTAATCCAGTTATTTACTGATTTACTGCCGGCTTGCATAACCTAACGAAGTGAGACGTATTATTGGCCGTGCGAGTAGCATTAATTGGTTGGTTGCTGTCCTCCAGATGTATAATGGGATAAGTCATTTGGTCTCATGTCAAGATTATACGATGGACGATCCATCAAATTGATGTTTTTTGAATTTGGCTCATCTTGAAACAGTAGACCGCTGTTTACTTTTAAGCATTAATCCGCGGAGAAATTTGTTAAAAAACATCCTCAAAAACGTTCGCCATTTAATTCCGTATTAAAAATTTTGACCGATATGAATATTTTAAGTTACTGTGTTCTGAGTATGTACATTGGACAAAAAATTACATCATATTTCAAGAAAAAATGTGTTTTGCTATGTTGGTTGGACTGTACTTAATTAATATGCCAAATATGTCAGTTTGCAAGTGCTTTAGCTTAAGACTATACGCCTCAGTATCCAATGGATAAACATTTCGAACAAAAATGTCCTAAATTTTGTATTTCTAACAACATTTCACGTGCGGAATCATAGCGAATGTTGGAAAGGCTTACGGTTTTTCAATTTTATCAAAGCCGTTTACCTACGAGTGGTATAGAGCCTTCAAAGACGGTTGAGAGCTCGTTAAAGACATACCTCGTTCTGTATGGCTTTGACCTCGTCAACTGATGCGAAAAGGCTTAAAAAAGTGAAGGATATGGTACTTGAAAATCGTCAGGCAAGTGTTAGACAGTTGGCAAGAGGGCTCCACATCTCGCGAGTTTGTTCGGATATTTTGGGTATGAAACGCGTTCTTCCTCGGCACACCCCGAAAAAGCTGATTTTTTAAAGAATACGTAAACAAACTTTGAACATGCTTGATCCTCCGAATTCCGATCCCACATTCATGTAGAGCATTAGAACTTACGGTGACACATGAATCAAGTCCACAATCATCGGAATGGAAGGAAAAAAACGAACTGAAACCAAAAAACCACACCGACTCCGTTCAAAAATCAAGGTGATGCTCATTATTCTTATCGATATTCGTGTTCTATTTAACCGTGTTGAGGCTTTTGCGTGAGAAAATCCGTCGAAAGTGGCCGGAATTGTGGAAGAACAGTTCATGAATTTTGCACGATGATAGCACACCATCGCATCGAGGCACTATTGTGACTAAATTTAAAGCCAAAAATGCAATGAATACCATCGATTACTCACCGTTTTCACCAGATTTAGTTCCGTGTGATTTTTTCTTGTACTGAATGTGCCGCTCCGTGGAGCCCATTTTCTGACGATCGAAGAGTAAAGCAAAATTCGCTGAATTAGTTGATGGCTGTTTCAAAAAGTGCGTATGAAAAGTGTTTCGTGGACTGGAAAAATCGTTGGCATAAGTGTATTAAATTTGGTGGAGATTATTTTGAAAGCAACAAAATAAATATTGATGAATAATTAAATATTTTGCATTTTATTTATAAATTTCGAGTTTTTTTTTTTTTTGATACAAAAGTTTGACATTTTTTGATACTAAACAAAACTGTCAAACTTTACAAAGTTTCCGAAATAATAAACTAAATAACTTCAACGTTTCGTTTTCTGAAGGCTTCAAAATAGGGCAAGGACAGTATTAAACAAATAAAAATACACTTTAAACATAAAAATATTTATCGCAATTTATTTATGATAATTTTGAAGTGTAAAAGCTTTAATAATGTAAGAATAAACTACGCACGCAATAAATATATCAGATAATATAAATTATGGCAAAAATATGAACCCAACACCTTCTTCTTTACCCAATAATCAACCAGAAATCAACCACAAGCCCCCACTCAAACACCAATAAATCAAAAGAATCCGCACGAGAAACAAAAACAAGGATGAAGCAGCAAAAATGTATTATTCGCAAGAAAATCTCGATTAAATGTGGCCTCATTAATCACGAAATTGAGGCATATTGAATTTTAAATGGCAGCCATAACATGAGAGCAAGACGATATTGAAGCAACAGGAAGTGAGGCATGGCAGAAACATATAATACATATAATAATATTAAAAGCGAAAGCCTCAACGGAGAAAACGGATATGTGAACGGGCACAAAGGGAAAATGTCAAAAGCAAGAAGCGTGTGGGCGTATGTGGCAAGCGAAAGTAGTAATAAAAACAGAGCAACAAGTTGTGGCAGGAGTTGCTGAAACAAAGCCCAATAATGACGAGCGAAAGCAACAACGGAGTAAAGAAAAAATATCAAAATAAAAACAATAGCTGCAGCTGCAGTATGAAAGCCCACGCTGCGCAGGCAAGCAAAACACGGCGCAACAGTCTCATTAATGTATCGAAATGTCGAATATGTGAAAATGTGAAGGATATTGCCATATTCTTGACATTATTGAATTGTGACCGGTCGTCCGACAACAGGCGCAAACGTACATATTTATATATATTAAATAGTTACAGCGACGGTGACATTATTGGAGACGAACTGCTGTCGGAATTGAAGAGAAGCAAAAAAAATTTCGTACTTTTTTTGAAGATAGAAGTGAAACTGCGCAGGATATTCCAAAATATTACGCCAGCACACAGGAAAAATCTAAAATAAATTTAGCTTCTTTATTCTTCTTCTTATGGAGGAAGGAGTCATGTGTAGAAGTTCACGCAAGTGAGTAAAGTTCTCTGATCGCCATTCACTTGGGAGTGGCCAGAAACGATTCTTTTACATGTGGCTCAAGCAGCTCACGACTTCCGGTCTTTGACCAAGTATCCTCTGGATAGCCTATGAACATCCGTTTGAAGGCGAGCTAAAGTGAGAAGGCGAAACATTCCCTGCATACGGTTGTGCGCAGGGTTTGGGACCCGCCACGTAAAAAAACACCCCCAATGAAAAGTAGCAATCAGCCTCGGATGAGAGAAGAAGATTCTTCTTCCACTTTATTAGCGTAGACACCGCTTGCGGGGATATTGCCTAATTTAAAACAGCGCGCCATTCTTTCTTCCTTTTCACTGTTTGGCGCCAATTGGAGATTCCAAGTGTAGCCAGGTTCTTCTCTACCAGGTATTTCCAACGAAGTGGAGGTCTTCCTCTACCCGGTGGGTACTCCCGGGTCGCTCCATGTTTCATACTGCTTATCGTTACATCGTCTGTGGTATTCATCGTTGTCTCAGTTGCCGCAAAGGACCATAAATCTTCCCCAAAACCTTCCTTTCGAACACTCCTAAGGCCGGCCATTGATTTCATTGTCCATGCCTCTGCACCATATAGCAGGACGGGAATGATTAGGGACTAGAATTGAGTTTGGTCTTTGTTCGTAGAGAGAGGACTTTACTTTTTAATTGCCCATTCATTCCAAAGTAGCAGCTATTGACAAGATTGCTTCTGCGTTGGATTTCAAGGTTGATATCTTTATTGGTGTAGATGCTCGTTTCAAGATAGATGAAAATTATCTACGACTTCGTAGTTATGACAGTCAACTGTGACATCCGAGTCAAGTCGCGAATGCGATGGCTGCTTGTTTGATCACAGAATATATTTCGTTTTGTCCGATAATCCAACGCTCACCAACCGCTTTTTCGTTCTTCAGGAAATTTCAGTTCGAAACTCATCATAGTCGAGCAGCGGAACGAATAGACGTCGTCGAGTGGGCAATCGGCATCTCCAGATTTTACATTTTTACTACCGTTCAGAAGGCTGGAGAAGGACACTCCACAACTCCAGTAGGCTCTGAACATCAGCCACTAGATATGCTCCGAATTCGAAACCTTCTGTTATTGTTGACAGTTCTTATCGTACCAGCTATTCGTTAGACCTTTACGATAACTAATGCTGGCGAAGGCAGTCATCTTAAGGTACCAGCCGCTCATAAAAGGCATCTTTGGTCATATCATATCGACCTTCCGTGAGTGGAAATCAGTGTTGTGTTGAAAAATTTTGCACTGATGCGGATTGTGGCTAAACCGAACCGGTAACTACCGGAGGACTCGACGACGGAATCTTTCTCCTACCACGAATCCCACTATAAATTTGCACTCGTTTATATGGCCAAGAACCTACTAGTTTTCGACCTTGTCCATCTCATTTCTTGGAGGACCGTGATGTCAGACGTGTCCGAAGTTCAGATCGATGTCTCAAAAGCTGAAAGCTCAGATCGCGTATATACCGACGGACAAATAGAGAGTTGGACAGACAGAAAGACGGATGGACGGTTGGACATGGCTAAATTAACTCAATGATGGGCTGATCCTTTATATACATTTTATAGGGTCTCCGGCGCTTTCTTCCGGGTGTTTAAACCTTCAAGATAAATTTAATAAGTTCAGGGTATATGGTAACGAATCTATCGAAGTGTGAACAGAAACATAAAGAAATATGAAAATCTTCAAAAATGCCCATACATCTAAAACTCTGCCAATTGCTTTTCTCGTTTTGATAAAATATTCGAGAAGGGTGAATCGAACGAACAACTGAAACGGGAAACCTTGAAAGTCTAAAGTATTTTGCTAAACTAAGGTATAGCAAGCTAGGATGAAATGAAACAAAATTGCTAGGAAAAAAGTGCAAAAATATAATTTACGTCGGAGATCAAAGTTGATCCGTTCTGGTACATACGAATTATGACAATTAAGTAATGAGACTGATTCCAAAAAACCGTATATTTGAAAATTATTGTACAACTCTGCCATCCCGTTCAATGTCCCCTTGGGCAGCTATACAGCGATTCCAGCGCGTTTTCCATGCTTCGTAACATTTCTGGAACGCTTCGACTGGGATGTCCGCGAGGACCCTCGTCACGGCCGCCTGGATGTCCGTAATCGACTCAAAATGGATTCCTTTGACCACCGATTTTGTTTTAGGACACACTAAAAGTCACTGCGTGACATGTCGGGCGAACAAGGCTTCTGTTGCAACACGGCGATCCCTTTAGAGGCCAAATACTGGGACACGCTGAGGGCAGTGTGACACGGCGCGTTGTCGTGATGAAGGATCGAGTTACGAGCGATGTTTGAGCGCACCCTGTTGACTCGTTTTCGACGACTAAGAGCACTATCACCACACACTCTTACAATTTTAGCGTACGTTTCCGGAGCTGTTTCACCCAATCTGGCGCAAAATTTTATCGCGACGCGTTGCTCTGGATTTCGTTTTTCCATTTTCGTGACGAGTACTGCAGACACACGCCTACTCAACTTGACGCAGCAGGCGAACTAAACAAGCTAGAGCGATGGTACATATATCCATGGAGAGGGGAGGGATGCCGAAATAAGAAAAAGGAAATTTCAAGGTCACAGATTAACCACATGCACTGCAATAAAATCAGTCTCAATACTTAATTGTCAAACCGTATTCCACTTCACACAACCACGAACCAATCCAACAAGAAATTTTTTTGTCAATTCGGTTTTTCTAAGCAGTTTAGTTGAACCAGTCTGGTACAAATTTGATCTTAAGTCTATGGTTCATTTCTTTTGTGGTTGAATATTGATGTCTTCAGAACCAAATAATTTAAAGCTTAAAATGCTTTAGTGTAGAGTTTAGCAAAGAAAAATTTAATTTTTATATTTTATCTACTGACTGCATTCCATTTATGTGTTCGCCACTGTATTCATTATCCACAGCACTCCCTCAGCTTATTCTTAAAGACAACAATGTAAACATTTGCTAACAGCTTCCAAAAACATATGCTCTGGGATTATGCCTAAAACCGCCTGTAAACCCACGCAAATGTATACATTTTCTTCAATGTTGTTGCTTTTGTTGTATTCTAACAAGTAATTCTTATGACGTAGTATAATGTCGCATGGAGAAATATCAATAATGAAATCCAAAGTGCGGTGTGTTGCGCCTAAAAGCAGATTTCATTGATGACTGTATTTTGCCGTTGCTGCTGCCGCCGAGGGAGTTCCAGCTACTACTGTGTCGCATTAGAAGAGTACACAAACGAATGTCTTTGGATGGGTTGCGAATTCCCTCCGGCCTTGTCGCTTCCGCTGTTGTGCTACACTTTCATTCAGCGCCAATTTTGTTGTCTACTTTTAGGCACTATTACTTGCTGATTGCTTTTAAATTGCCAAGTCACATAAGTAGGAAAGTTGGTCACACAAAAGTTAAGCATCATAATTTGGGATCTGCTTATCCTTAATACACGTAATGAGAGTTGAAAGCAATTTTTGGCGACAGCTTGGGAATTAAGGGTGTGAGATGGGCATGAGTATTACTTGGAAATTGATTTCTGTTGTAATCTTTATGGGTAGTGATTAAAGACCTTACTTGAGTAGTGTTAATGGGGTGTAATGTATGGATGGTGGTAGCTCAATTTCCACGAAATCAATCAACCAAATGCAGACAACTACTAAACATCAATTGGCTGACTGCTTTTAGGTGCTAAAAAGTTGAATCAAAGAGCGCATCCTTTAAGGAGTTGGTTCACTGGGGTAAATATGTGTGTTTGTTTGAGTTTTTGGTAGTCCGTTATCAGTAAAAGTCTTAAGAATATGAAAGAGGCTTCATCTTTAATGAAATGTTGAAAAAGCTTTAGTATATTGGAGCTACGACGATTTACTTATCCCTGCTGTAAATATTACCAGTTTTAATGAGGTAAGAAGGAAACATTTATTCTCCGTCTATGAGAGATCTCTTCGAAATAAAATTTGAACTGAGTCACGCTTAGTAAGAGATGCTTGTATTCTATTGAGATTTCAAATGCTTTGTAACTATGGTGGTACGAAAGTTAACTTATGGTTGCAGGACTCCGAATTTTATTATTCTAAGGTTTAAGCCATATGTAACAACTGGTCTATAGTTTGGACACTGAAAACATGAGGCAATATGTCCCTTAGAGGATATTTTGGCTACCATCAAAGAAACCAAATGAGTCTTTGGGTCATTCACCCTCAATTCAAAAAAGGTTTTTGACTTTGCTGAATTTAAACAAAAGTGGTGACCTTGGCTAAATGGTTGGCTAAATGAAAGGTTAATTAAACCCATAAAATGTAAACAAAAAGATCATTGACCGCAAATGTTAAAAAAGGTTGTGGACTCAGCTAAATGCGAACAAAGGAGGCATCGACTTCGTAAAAA
Source organism: Bactrocera zonata (assembly GCA_037783105.1). NCBI lineage: Eukaryota > Metazoa > Arthropoda > Insecta > Diptera > Tephritidae > Bactrocera > Bactrocera zonata. The sequence continues at coordinate 453,146 of JBAWJQ010001789.1, read as the reverse complement.
GGCAAAGCGTCATTGACCTCCTAATGGGCCTAAAGGGGTCATTAGCCCTATAAAATGTCAACAAATAGGTCATTAATCCCCAATGTAAAAAAAAAGGTTTCATGAATGTAAACAATGGTTGTGGATTTGGATAAATATATACAAAGGTTGCGGACTTGGTTAAATGCAGTAAAAGGAACATTGACTTTACAAAATGTAAACCGAAGAGCCATTGACTCCATTTACTGTACAAAAAAAAAATATTTTCCTACCAACTGCTCATTACTCGTAAGTGTGGATATCGAATCCCTATAAGATATACCTGCCATAAATAGCGATCGGTGAAAATGTTCACGAAAGAATGGTAAAAGTGTATAATGATTGCACAACTACAATTAGAACAGTAGAAAGACGGGATGCTGAATTTAAACGTGGTGGTACAAGCCTTGAAGACGATCCATGTGAAAGACGTCCAAAAAGCGCATCAACATCAGAAATCATAGCCAAAGTGCAGGATATGGTTTTGGAAGATCGTCGATTGACTGGTACTCTGAAAATTAAGTTCCTAGACACCTCTAAGAAAGCCTATCCAAAAACCTATGAGTTTCATCATTCATAAAAAAAGCTATGAAATCCATAAAAAATATAAAATTTTCCCAAAAATAATGAAACTTGAACTGTTAATACCTTTTGACCGGTTGGGTTTACGAAAAAATTATAGGAGACCTTTTTTTATGGCATTCAATTTCCTACAAAATCTAAGGAACAAGATATATTTTCAAGTAGTTGGAAGCGAGATATAAATTTTTTTTTTTGATAATAAGAAAAAATAAAAAACTGTATGTAGGAGGACCTTCCCGTTACAATTAAAAACTCATATTTGGAGAGGCTTTCTTAGAGGTGTCTAGGAACCTATTTTTCCGAGTACCAATCGAAAAAAAAAATTTTTTGAATCACCCTACTCTACACATTTCATCAGGTAATGTGAGCCATATGTTAAGTGAAATTTTGGGTTTTAGAATGCTATGTGCACAGTGGGCCCCATTCGATAACAAGGGAACAAAAACACATTCGAATGCGAATTTCTCAGCAACATATGGAGCATTTTAAAAATGATAAAGTGAATTGTGTGCGTCGATTCATGACGATGGATGTGACTTGGATCTGTCTCAATGATCCTGAACCAAAACAAGCGGCTAAAGTGTGGTGTAAACCTGGTGTTCGGTTACGAAACAAATTTGTGTCCGGAAATCGGTCAAGAAGCTTATGGCATCAGTTTTTTTTTTTTTTTTGGATGTGAGAAGAATTTTGTTTGAGCATAACTTGTAAACTGGTTGAGAAATTAATTCTGAATATTGCTGCAACCTTTTGGACCCAGTTGCAGGAAAAAATTCGTGAACAAAGACCCGATTTGCAGAAGAAAAAAATTATTTTTCATCAAGACAATGCACCGTGTCACAAGAGCATTTTGACAATGGCTAAACTCTATGAATTAAAGTTGGAATTGTTTAAGGGGATATTCTACTCTAAAATTTTTAAAAATTCATTTTTTTCATATATTTAAAGTTTAGACCCTTAAGAACATATCCTCCAAAGGATTTTTAAAAATTAAAATTTTTTTAAGAGCTGCAGTTACTTTACCTACCCGGTAGGTAGGTAGACTCACTTTTTTAAACGCGTTTTTCTTGAAACTACTTTTTTCCACACGGTACCGGCATTATCTCAAGTTCTATACAACCGATTTACTTGAAATTTTGTGTGAAACTTCTTTATATAATCCTCTATCGTTTCTACCAGCATCGTGTCACAATTTTTGTTTTTAATATTTTAAAAAAAATTCAGGAATTTCAAAAAAAAGCGTAAAAAATTATTTTTATTTTCAGGCAGTCGCCATTTTTCAAAAAAAAAATTTTTCGTGTTCCCTGAGGTAGGGACTATAACAGCATCCTTACTGATTAAGATTTTTTTTTGATTTTTTTTCAGACCACCAGGAGAGTCAGGAGCCATGTCACAGGATGCGCCATTTTTTTACACCTGTCTCTCCCCCTCTAATTATTTTAATTTTTAATATTTTTTTGTATAATTTTTTTTTTCTGTATTCTTAAGATATCAATAAAAACACCATAAAAAAATGGATAGTAAAAATATTTTTTGCTTTTTTTTTAATAAAATTCAAAAAACTGCCCAAAATTTCATTTCTAGACTAGAATACCCCTTTAAGTATCCCCGTAATATTTCATTTGTTTCTCCAAAGAACTCCAAAAATGTGTGCGTGGCAAACGTTTTTCATCAAACGAAGAGCTCAATACGGCTATTGAAGCCTATTTTGCAGACCTTCCGGGTTCTCACTTCAGGGATGGGATCCACAGATTAGAGGATCGTTGGAGCAAGTGTATTATTGTTAGGGAGATTATACTAAATAATGAAGTATACTTTGAATCATAAAATTATGTTTTTTTTTTTATCAAATAACAAAACTTATTGAACAACCTGGTATGTTAAGTAAATTTTTATAGTATTTTTTCAAATGGTTTATTATCAAAACTCTTAAAGCGTCTGTCTGATCACTCAGGGTTCATTTCTCAATCGACAGGTCAACGCAATAACTTAAAGACATTTGTATTGTGAATTTAAATCCTTCAAATACATTCCCAAATGTTCTGCAAATGCAAGTACCATGTTCTTAATCCACAAATAAAAGCAATAGCAGAAGTCAAATGGACAGAAGACTCATGTAGCTTTATCTCTTACTGACTAGAAACACATCTGTAGCTAAAAGTGAAGACAGCATAAGCTCAAACTTAAAAGACTACTTACCTAACTAGAAACACAAGTAAAGCCATAACATTAAAGCAACAAAAACGCAATTAGAAAATCATCTTAAAGACACACAAGCTCGAGTTGCACACAAACATACCCACACAAATTCTCAAGTTCTAGTCAACTTAGTAGCATTAGTGAGTTTAATTGCCTCTACAAGAATAGCAACAGAAAGCTTCGCATTGCGAGCGCTCTCCAGTCGTTTGCTAAGAAAGAATGTTAGCTGAATGAAGAATGTCATTTTTAATTTGATTGCCAGGCATTAGGACACAACCTGCCACTGGCGGAGCAGCGCACTCCTGCGAGACAATTAAAAAATAATAGAAAGAACTAAAAGAGTTTTAAATATTTTACAATTTCCTGCTGTTGCCAACGTCGACTGCCGACTGCCGACTGCCGCCTGCTGTTGGCTGCTTGCGCTTCATGCACACATACCAAGGCAATTTCCGGCTTCATTTACGAGCTTCAAGCAGCTCAGAGGCTCGTATGAAGCGTGGAGATGAACTGAGCGCCATTGGCGTTGCGCTGCTTGTTGCTCGGCGTTCACAGTGTTGCACGCTGCATTTTTATTTGTGTTTTTGTTGCGCTCTTTTTTTTGTGTTCATTTTCATTAAATGCGCACTTGAAATGGATTGGATTTCCAGCCAGACATTGAAGACAGCGAAAACTGTGCAAGACAAATGGGTGAGCGCGAATTAAAGTTGAAGAAGAGGAAGAGTTGTGAGTAAGTAACAAAGTGACAGTTACGGCGTCACAGCAACAATGTGACAATGCGCTCGCTTGCAAGTTAAATGAGTGCATTGTAGATGAGCAAGAAGAAGAACAAACGAAGGGATGATGATGGCGGACGGAAAGTGGATCTCGTGAAAAGTGATTGCCATTCTGTTTGGTGAAGTGGAATGTGAGCAGTTGGTGGCAGCCAGTCGCGCTTCATATTTCAGATATTTTCATTTTTTATTTTGGCGAAAAAAAGCATAAATTTTAATTCCGCTGCATGCGAAGTAGCGAAAAATTAAATGAATTTCGGTGGCAAGACAAATGTTTGAAGTTTCAAATTTCCATGTTGTTGCAAAATGCTCAAATTGCTATGCAGTGCTGGTGACTGACAATTGTTGTTATTGTAAAATTTAATAAATTATAATTTTGTTGTTTTTGTACAATTTGATAAAAAAAAATATTCTTGCAACAGTTTCTTCATGATTGGTATATTCAATTAGTTGGTTGCTTTTAGAATCCCCGATTACCTCAATATTGTGATGCCACTCCAGTCTGGTACAGCAGTTTTCTATTACTGGGCTATCTTAGTAACAGAAAACAGCTGTAATAGACTAGAGACGGATCACGACAAATAAAAGTTACATCAGAAGCAGTACAAGGGTCCATTTTATGCCCAGATCCGTGGAACATTAGTTATGACGGAATACTTAAACTTAAAATGCACATTAGCAACAGTCATTACAACCCAAAACAGAAAGGAAGCCCGAAGAAAGCTGAATTAGGTAATGATTCTACAGTAAAAACTAATACTTCTGACGAATCAGCTCATTTTTCTCCTGATAAGCCTGTAAACGACTAAGGGTATACGAAGGATACAAATATCTGTAAATTATCTGGGCGTAAGACTGGACCCCAGGTACAAATCCAGCACGCGCCGGAAAGATAGCGAAAAACACCTCCCAACTGAGCAGATTAATAGCCAAAATAGGAGGCCCCAGCTAAGTAAAGAGAAAGCTCTTAATAACAACAACCACCAGCGTCTTGTTATACGGAGTAGAGATTTAGGCAGAGTGCAGCGCATCACAGCCCTTAGAGACAGGTGTTTGTCATGACTGGTAATGCTCCCATTGACCTTCTGGCGCCCGAAAGAAAAAAGCTGTGGGAGCTAAAGGAGGAAATTGAAAATAAAAATAGCCCGATTGAACGAATAAAGAAAAACTCTGTACTCGCATGGCAAGGAATATGGAAGAATGAGAGTCGCGGCAGATGGATGACCACACTTATAAGACATTTAAACTTATGATCAAGTCGCAAATTTGGAGAAGACGACTTCTACACATCACAGCTGATATTTGGACGCGAATATTTCCGAAAGTACCTTCATAGAATGTGTGAAGTCGTAGACCCATCATGTCTATATAACGCGACAAAAAGACGACGCAGAACACACATTTTTTAGCAACGGGAATTGCCGTAGAAGACCCTATAAATGTGGAAAATTTAATTGGTGTCTGGACGCTAGTGCGCAGATGTTAATCTCTCAATTAGAAAAATGGAACACCACCTGGAAGTAATGCAAACGCCGTTGCAGAGTGGGCGACGGTTCCTTAGAGGGGGTTTTAGGGGCCTGCAAGTGGCACATGCCGTTGCTGTGATGACAGCTCTGATGATGCGGAAGGCATTTTCCACCATCCGACAAGAAAGTGTTGTCCTATGCAACACTACAATCTCCAAACATATTGTTCACAACAGACTTCGATAGCATATAGCTACCATATAAACTAGCCGATCAAATCCAAGGTAAAGATCTTGTTTTAGCATTTTATGCCATACGAAATGCTTCTTCGAAAGGTATGACAGCATAAAATTAATCTCCTTTTTTGTTTTTATTAGCAGCACAACCAAGTAACCATCTTTATTGTCCATAAAAAGCATTAATTGATTTTGCTATGATTTACATCACATTTTTGAATGTCTTGGACAGTAAGCGAAAATTTCGAATGTTTGCTTCCAGTTCATTAAGGGGGTATTCTAGTCTAGAAATTTGAAAAAATCGAAAATTTTTTTTCTTATTTCGATAGTTTTCATATTCAAAAATATCTCCCTAAAAGGATTTTTCAAAACTCAAATTATTTTCAACGTTAAAGCCATTTTAGTGACGTGGCAACTAGACCGGTTGAGCGAATATCGTATAACTTAAAACTTTAATCGCGTTTTTCTCGAAACTACTATTTTCAACACTTCTGACATGATTTTTCAAGTTCTAATGAACCGATTAACTTGAAATTTGGTGTGGACCTTCTTTGCATATCTCTCTATAGTTGGAACTAGGATTATTAAAAAGTTTTGATTTCTACTATTTTTAAAAAATTTTGATCTTTGCCAAAAAACGGGCAAAAAACTCAAACAGTCGCCATTTACTGAAAACAATTTTTTTTTATTTATCCTAGTTCAAACGATAGCGGCATTTGTACTGATTAAAATTTTTTTTTTTTTTTCAGATCACCCAAAGTGTTGAAATCGTGTCAGGAAGGGCGCCACCACGCCGCAATTAATCAAATTATCACAAAAGAATTTTTTTTATTTTTTTTTTTGTATTCTGAAAATATCAAAAAATATCTGATAAAAAATTGCATAGTAAAAATGTTCTAAGTTTTTTTTTTATTGGACTTTAAAAAATGCCGTTAAATAGCATTTCTAGACTAGAATACCCCCGTTAAGGTCCAGCAAGCTATAAGGCAGACATAGAAATTTGTTTGACCAATCAATGCCGCCTTTTTTTAATTTAGATGTACAAAGACTGTTTCACTGTAATCAAGCGACGCGGATAGTCAGCGAACATTCTTTGCATTACTTGCATTTAATATAAGAAAATACCTCAAAAGATCGCGCAATTTGTTCTACTGTATAAAAAAAGGGTGGTGCCGATGTGGGTTCTAGGTAACATTCACGATGAAAATCACCGAATTGAGGTTTCAAACACATGGCTGATGAGAAGAATCGGTTAACAAATTCAAACGCTATTCAATGCTTACAATTTAGAGAGCTCCTTCGATAAAGGAACACCAAAGAAACTCGATGTGTGTCATACGAGTTAACGCAAAAAAGTCTTAAGAACCCATATTATAATTGCGAATCGCTGCTGAATTGCAAAAAATTTATAAATTTCTGAAGCGGATGGTTACTGGAAATAAAAAGAGGCCACTTATATAATTAGGACAAAGGTTTTATGAAAGTAGCATGGTGAAATAACCTCAAACTGACAACAAATTATCAAACAAAATGTTGTATATTCGACTTTATTTATTATTTATTTAATATTTGTAAAATAATAATACAATTATTATTATACATTACACATAAGGAGTACTAGTTACAGAGGCTTTCAGCTCAATATTCGACTTAAATCCAGTCATTCTAACTACATTAAATCACACGTTCAATTGAAAGCAGAAATAACTTGTCTTTACCCTATGAAAGGTGATTGAATTATTTCACCTTGAGGCACTAGGTCAACATAAGTTTAAAAAAAAAATCGTTTTTATTTGCTTAAGCTCATTTTAGAGTCCTAAACACTTGATTAAGTTTAAGGGGAAAATTTGCGACTGATATGCTAGATGTCTTTGGGGTACTTGAGGTGCTTGTGCTTTGATTACGCATTTCAGTTCAAAAATTTTATATTATGTACCGCTATTTGTGTAATTTTAGTAAATGCTGGTGGTTTGACTACTATACCCCATGACTGAAACACAAAAAATCCTACTTGTTAGGACATTTTTACTATCATTTTCGATTTTAGCAAGAAACAGCCTCTGATATCAGTGTTCCAAAATGTCAGAAAACTAAAGTTGTTAGTAGAACAGCGAAAAGGCACCTAGAGATGGCTTTTCTCATCTAAATCGTAACTAATAAAATACGTGTGTTCTTTTAAAGGTTTGCGTTACTCGGATAACTCCGGAGCATGCCCGATCCTGTGAAACTGAGGCAACATGCGAGTATACGAGTACACCTTTAAAAATCGCTCGAAACGATTTTTTAAAACCAAACTTTTCAAATTTGTTGAGATTACTCGGTAAAAATTAATCCGATCCCTATGCAATTTTTTCTGCATATAATTCCCCATACAAATGCTGAAATCTAAAATCGAAGCAAAAAATTTGGTTTTCGTCGGCAAAAGACAGGAAAATTTGGAATAAAATTCAACTCTTCGCCAAAAACCATCGCCATTTTGCAAATTTTTGAATTTTTATGGACAATATAGAATTTTTGTTTTAGGTTTTATCCCCGGATAAGGCCAAAATCCCTCCAAGAGTGGAGGACTTTTTCTACCAGGATCGTCGGAGATCTCATGTACATAAGGTAAAATACCATATAAATTTACAAGAAGAAGACATAAAGTTTTTTAAATTCCCAAAAAACGCATAATCCTCGTACATCTCAACCGAAAATTATTAAAAAAAAATATAATAAAATAAAATTTAATTCAACACTAAATTATTAAAGTGTCTCGATTATTCAACACAACACAATCGTGAACATAGACCTCCTTACTTAATTATTTTATTTACTTTTCATTTCAATTTCGCATTCTCCTCTAAATAAGTAGCGCCGGTGCATTGACTGTCCGCGCTGACTGCTAACTAAGTATTTACTCGTGTTGCATGCTAGTTACTAAACCACATTTAGCATAGTTGTTTGTTTGTTGTTGTTGATGATGTTTTTTATTGTTGTTGTAGCGCCCCGTCGGATGTCTTTGACGTTGACTATCACCACAATACTGTTTTATAATAATAAGTATATCACTTTCTGTTCGCTTGTGTCTTTCTGCCTCCAACTCGGCTATTGTCTGTCGCCAGCGCTTTGTGGGTCTCTTCGTTTCGTCGTCGGGCGCACTGCATTGCATTTCTCAGTTGTTTATGTTTTTCTTTTTTCCTTGCCATGCCATTTGTTATTTAGTTTTGTTTTATTCTTGCTAAAAGTGCATTTATTTCACCCACACCAAGACATTAATCAACATGGCGTTCTGCGCTACCCACACGCACACACACACACATACACAATGCCATAGGAATATATATACCTTCGCATTAGAGAACCACCCACTTCTCCGCTGTTATTGGTTTATATGAATTTGTTTTTGTTTAAATTCCTCCTTTTTGCTTTTGCTTTATCATTGATTGCTTACACTGATTGAAAACTAACAAAAGCGTTGAACGAATGAATGAATGAACGATTGAATAATGTAGTGCAACCCACATTATGTAATACTGCCATACATACATATAGACGTATTTATTTATTTACATGCAAGAATTGCGTGCTCGCCTTTTAAGTAGCCAAACATATGGTATAGATGAATTCATTAAACCTCACCATAAACTAACCACAAGTTAACCACAAGTTTAACTGAAACATCCGATTTGGACTACATTTTCACGTATTTTCTTACAAATCATTATTATCGTCTTCAAAATAGACTCCGAATCTACAAATTTTCCATACACTTCGTTTGGGAAACCCTTCAGTGCCTATAATTTTAGTTTTTCGGTTTCGGTTCATTTTTGGAGCGCCATTCGCTAGATTGTTTGGTGAGTTTCGAAGATCTGTTCATCAAATCACGTCTCGTCATCAATAATAATATGTTTGATGAATGGAGGGTCATCAGCTCCGTTCACAAGCAAGTCTTTTTCGTTATTTTTGCAAAAGATTGGGAGCTTATGGAACGAGTCTAATACTCACACCCAAAACATTAACCAAGAAGTGATGAAGCGATTCATAAGAGATGTTGAGATCCTCTGCTATATCACTAATACCAACAAAACCATTTTGAAACTCTATTTTTTAACACGATGTTACCATCATTAACAGAGGTCTACGACTAGCTTGGGGTATATTTTCGACGGCTTCATGACCTTCATTGAACATTTCACTCAAATATGACAGCTTGCGATAAAGGAGACACTTTTGAAAGGAATCGAAGCAAAAAGTGCAAACAAACTCGTTGATCCAATTTGGTTTTTGGTTTTCATGTGAAAAATCGCCAGACAAAATTTTTCACAACATACAAACAGCTGCCAAGCACACACCAGTTGTCCATATGGAAATCGTCAAACCAAAAAAAAGAGGTACAAGATCGTAGACGTTTATCAATCATCATTAACCTGTAAAGAAGGTAGATCCTTGATGGGAGCGCAAATATTGAAATAAGAAGAGTTATACAGCAGCTATAAGGAAAAGGTGGGGACTCTCACCAAAAGTAATGTTTTGGCTCTACGAAATCTCTAGTCAAGCCAATAAAGTTCTGTACCGAATTCGTCTGGTGGAGGGCACACTATACTACACTTCCCAAGAAGCTTGAACATGCCAAAACAAGGTCTTTTATCGGCGACTCCGGTATACAGCAGACTACTCCAAGAATAGGACTTAATACCATTAACACCCCGTGGACAATACAGGCATATGTATTGTTGCGTAGTACGCTCTCAGTCTCCGAACATGGACACGCCGAAATTCTCTTGATCTACTACTACATTCCGGAAAATTTGGATCACTGCGTCGCAGACATTCCTCATGGCGGTTTGTGTTCTGTTTACATATCGACAAAGTTTTCAATCGTAGATGAGGAGGAGTCGCTGGAAAGGAGGAGTACCTCTTTCAAGAATGGATCAAGGCTAGGAGAGAAGATTGGAGAGGGAGTTTAAGAAGCTCTTCGTCCATATTAAATTAAGGCTACCGGACCACTTTAGTGTGTTTCAGGCAGAAGAGGCAGCTATTAAGGACGTACTACTACAAAGTGCAGCCTCATTCAACGAGGTAAACATTCACTTCGACAGAAGAGCGATACCGTTCCCACGACAGTCGGGTCTACGTAACCGAAACGATCGATTTTTTATTCCATCAAGGACTGTAAACTCGGCATAATTTTGCAGCAAAAACAACAGAAGAGTGACAATATCAGCGCTGAGCTCGCTAGTCAAGCAGTATCTAACCTCACTAGAAAAAGCATCACGGTACTTCAGCATCAGGCTCATTTGGAGCGGATTCGCTGGACCCTGCAAAGTCGATAAGCCAGCCAGAGAGGGTCTCTTGACCTGCTTACAGCGGAATAATTAAATTCCATTTGCTCGGAAGACCTGGCATATGCCGGAGAAAATCTCACGCTTTGTGCGGCATACATATATACCCATATATATAGTCCCAAAGTTCCTTGGTGGATCACAAGGCCTCAAACGAACTGCGCCTAACTTAATATAATTGTTTCTTTAACTTTACGCCTACTTTTGAAATAATTAACAATAATTTTTTCTATATTCCAGTAGTTGTTTCATAAACTTGGAATTCCCGCGGGGTCACTTTGCTAATCTATCTCGTCTATATTTGTTGTTGCTTATTTATTCTCTGTAGTAGTTTATCTCTTTGTTGTCTTCTTCTTGTTGCTGTCTGCTGCAGCTGACTGCATTTATTTCCACATTATGTAAGATATATTGTATGGAATTGTGTAGAGCTTCAGCTTTGGCCGATTACATTTCTCGTTTCGTTGTCAACGACTTGATTTACCAGGGTATCTGTGGTCGGATTAGCTGAATAGCCAAGCAAATTGCCACATCAAATGAATCAATGCGAAATCAATGGGAAATCAATGTGTGCTAAAGGAAAATGAAATACAATAGCGTAAATTAAATAGTGAAAGAAAGAATTCAGACGAAGAGAAGTTTATTTGGCTAGTCAGTTTCATAATTAAATGATTAGTGAGTTGCGAAAAGAGCTGCGGATAACAGAGTCTTATAACTCAACGGCTTGAACTCAGACAAGCTGTAATTTCTTATGACTCAGTTTAAAATTTAAGAGCTTAAAAGTTTTGAGTATTTTGAGTGTCTCAGGTTCGTGGTTTTTTTGGCCTCCGATTTCTTCCTTTTTAAGTGGAGAAGACCATAACGAATAGAACTGTATTTGAGTTCGATCAAACCATCGAATTGATAGCAGCCATTCCTAAGAAAGGACCTTATGCTCCAGTATTAAAAGTAAATCTTATCAGAGTACTAAAAAAGTGAAGCTTTCAAGAAATTTTACCAAACGAAAAAGTTAGGTTAGATTAGATCCTAAGGTTGATTTTTGTTCTAAAGGATCTCATTTGGACACTTATCTTTTGAGTCACCGAAAAACTCAGCGTTGTGGGCGTTAATATGATAAGGCGGTTAATATCAATCCCAGCTACTTTAATAGGTTCGCAAAAAGGTATGACAAATAAGATAGATGAGTCTCAGTCTGACAAAAGCCGGGAAATAGAGGAGATGAGAAGGCAGAGATCGTCCGACAAAATATTTAAAAGCACCGCGTGTGAATCTATTGGACAGTAACCAATCAGAATACACACGATTACGAAGATATTAACTTTACTAAGAGGAAGTGGTTCAGCGGAACTCCGATGGTTCACTCTGTGACAGAAGGACTTCGGCGTTGCACAAGTTCCGGTTGTTGAGTAGAGCTCACGGGAGGTTCATAGGAACAGTGCTAGCATACAAGAGGACTTCGGACTACCGACTCGCTTCTTATCGGATGAAATTGGGGTAATGGTGTCCTGCCTAGTAAGCTAGCTTTGCGGTTTTCAACGATATCGCGGTGACCGAGCACGCAAACAAGCCTAATATGGAGGAAACTCGATACTATTGCTAATGAAATCATAAACTCCTTGAATAGTTTGGAGCTCCAAGATACACCACTTTCAGTGCGAGACCCTGCCTCTGCTTAATTGCTCCTCTATGGCAATATAAGACAACCGCTGCATTGATCACACCCTTTCTACGTTTGATTTCCATGAGAGCTTCCTATCAAGTATGTCCACTTATTTACCACTTTTAGATACTGTGGTAAGATCGTAAATGGGGGTTTGAAGTTTTCCTTTTGCTGAAAGTGCAACATCGTACGCGAAAGCAACCATTTTGTTGCCTCGATCCTTAAGTTCCTTCCTTCAGCTTTTGGGTCGTGTACTACTAGGATCCAAAGCAAAAAAGAAAAGGAGGACACTATTTATTTTCCGAATTGCCCGAGTACTTTTCCACTCCACCTCAACCGTTCGCAAAGGAGACTATAGATGGTATGCTTAAGATTAGCTTCGATGTCCAATGTATCAAGAGCTCTAATAATTATCTCCGGCCGTACGTTGCTGAAAGCCATCTTGATACCAGGGAAGGGACTCTCCGCATTGTCTTTATATAGCCATGAAAGCTGTTCCATGGAATTCGATTCTTAATATAAAGGAACATGAGCCTCTTCCGCGTTTTCAATAGAAACAGCGGGAGATTGATAAGAATATAGTCCTTGGTAAAGACTTGAGAGCTTTTACCGCCTTCTGGAATCGAACTCTACTCTAACCTGCCTCCGAAAATGTCAGCTTTACGTTGGAATCCTTTTCGACTTGCCTAAATTTTTCCGAATAAGTTTACTAGCCATCCTTTTGGCACAACTTCCGTAGCTATTATTAAGTTTTGGGTAACCCATTCACCTCAAGTTCTTGGAATCTGTACTTACCGAAGAAGACAATATAAAGTTCACTCAAAGGTCAACCCAAAGCTAAAGCCAGAAATAACAAAACTGTAAGGAAAACGCAAATTAAAGTCAAAGTGAAAGATGACTTAATGAAATCAAGCGAATTGCAACGGACAGCAAATGCGAAGCTGAATTAATTTGAGAAATGGGAATTATGTCATGTCGTGCGCACCAATAACCTTCGCCACGCACGCAGAAATTGGAAGACACAGAGAGAGAGAGAGAGAACGGAAAAAGTTGGTCAACAGTCAACGGTCAGCGATTACCAAACCACGCACACCAATCGAATACCCAAAAGTCAATCCCCACAAGTCCAGCTCGTCAGCTCAGCCATTCATGCGCTTAAGAATATTTATTTACCAGGCAGCCGAAGCGGCGTCGAAGCACGCTGCTTTTGAATGCCGCTTAATGAAGAACTCAGCGTCAGAGTGCTAAAGTAAATAAATGCGAAGGCGCGAGCAAAAGCATGAAGTGAAATTGAAAAGAAAGTGTTGTGAAAACGTGAGAGTGGGAGCAACGTACAGCTGGTGGGGCTTTACGCAGAAAAGGCTCACGAATCTTCCGTCGAAAGGTCGACGTGAAGATTTGCTCACGACAGTGAACCGGATCCGAGTGGTGTGGGGGACGAGCGCGTTGGTATGCAAAAGGCGTGATTCTTTATTTATTTCGATTGTTTTTTTTTCGCTTGATTTCGGTCGCTTCCGTTGTCTGAAAGCTGCTTCGCGCTAACATTTAAATGCGCTTCAATGGGCCCCGCCAAGATGGAGGTGAAATTCACTTACTCAGCGCTTCAAGTGAAATTGGTTTGAGCGCCAGTCGCCTAAGTAATCTGTGTAAGTACTAGCTAAAGTACTCAAGTACAAGTAAATGCTGCGTCAGATGGCGCGCTCTAAAGCAGCGCTGCGGCTTCCTTGCAGGGTTGCTAATATCTCGCTTATATTTCGCTCTGCTGCTCCTCGGTTACTGCCTTTTGTTACTCGATTGCTTGTGTGGTTGCTTGTTGTTGGCTGCGCTTGCGAAATTCTCTTATCGACTTGCTTATTTAGCCATTGAGCCGTTACACTGCGGTTGTTGCTGCTATTGAAGCCTCAACTGTCGATATTGTATTGTTGTTGTATTGTAGCTGCAGCGCGTAGTTTATTCGCAGTGCTCACTGTACTCTATTAGTTTGTGGTGAAGGTGGCGGTGTATTGCGAAAAAATCAAAGCAAAGTAAAAAGGTGAAAGGCTGTACTGTGGCTGACTGAGAGTCGGTATATTGAAAAAGTTTCAAGTGCTAGAAAACACACTTCTGTAGCCAGTCATCTGATCAGATAGCGGCTGAAAGTGAAAAGTATAGCAAAATCGATGCAACAAAATATCAATAATCGGTGAATAGTTGGGTGAAAGGCAATGAAATATAAAAAATATTAAATAAAATAAAAAAGAAATATAAAAAATATTTTATATTTTTTATTTTTTTATATTTTTTGTGTAATTATTATACAAAAGTTACCGTTTCGGCCAACTAAGGTATTAATGCCTGAGGGGTCGGTCATAATGTCAACTGGGCAAAAAAAAATGTTTGTTAGACTTCGTTCACAATTTTAAAATTTTTAATTTATTCTTCAAAATCTATGTCGTCCGCCTCAAAATTATTCACCTTGCCTCCCATACACTTTTGGCAATCCTCGGAACAGTCGTTAAAATCAATTCCCGGAATATTCTTCAATGCGCGTACCCATTCACGTTTAATGTCTTCAATCGACTTCAAATGGTTTCCCTGGAGCTGTCGTTTGAGTTTGCTAAATAGCCAGAAGTCACATGGAGCTAAATCAGGTGATTGCGGCACGACAATGGTTGAAACTTTGTCGGAAAACTCACGGAGAATCAATGCAGTGTGCCACGGTGCATTATCGTGGTGCAAAAACAAGACTTTTCGGCCCATAATTGTTGACAGCTTGGCCGGTCGGAAAGAATTCGTACACCCCACCTCGATAATCGAAGAAAACTGTCAACATAACCTTGATTTTGACCTACTTTGACGTAGTTTTAGCGGCTTCGGCTCACCTTTGTCACGAAAGTCGGCCTCTTGATCGTAAGGTTCCGAGTCGCAAGCATAGATTCAAGACTCATCGTTAGTAATACTACATTTCATGACATCCTGCGGCAGACGGAATATGTAACTGTCTGTAGCGGCTGGTTTAGGCTAGAGAAGAGGTGAAGAACGGCCGGGCACACTTCGCCACTAGTAATTCTTGTAATGCCTCGGATCCAGCGTATGCCAATGGCTGAAAAGAGGCAATGTTCAAGAAAGAGCGAGCCTAAGGCGCCCTTGAAAAAATGGAAGTTCAAAGACGTAACCGGGAAACTATGTAGATGTCAAGCACACGGACGACAAACCAACAACGTGTACGGCTGCGGCGAAGGCCAGTGAGATTGTGAAACGGCATCAAATGGCTCATGACCGCAGTAAGGGCAATTGACACGGTGAAAAATAGTGGCGACGAAGCTATTGGAAGCCCTCTTCTCGAGAATGGACGAGCGTACCCATGCCGTCATTTTATGGAGCAGAATGGCTTAGCAGTGTCAAAATCTTAAAATAAAACGACGACCCGACGCTAACATGAGTAAGGGAAGCGGCCAAAACGTTTCCATACCTGTGGAAGGGAGCGAAGCAGGAGGTGGTAGACCTCGGCAGTATTCCATCGGCGCCCAAGGTGAAGCTAACAATAACTCGCATGGTGGACTCGAAATGTGCTCTATGGCTGCTACAAAGGCAGAATCCAGTCGCGTGCCAACTAGCGACTGGAGGGTGTTAAGCGTGGCGAAATCAATAAGGCGGCCGAGGATCTTCTCTACGTGAGGTTCGGAAAGATGGCGTGCAGCGTGGGAAGCGTGTTCCTTCGTCTCAAGAGGCACCACCCGGCGAACGTCAACAAAAACGCGTTGAAGACGGTTGAAGTAGAAAAGGATCACAGAATAGAAGAGATCATGACTACTTCACTTGTCCTACAAGATGTGAAGGTGGAGAGGGAGGAAAAAACCAGTAAGTAGCCTGATGATTCAAAACCAAGAGCTGAGGATACTCCAAGTGAATCTCCACAATGGTAAGATCGCATCTGCCGAGCCTCTTCTCAATTTAGTGAAGGGCTTTAGTCTATGAACCATTGATTGCATCGGTATTATAGCTTCTGTGTACCCGATTTTAAAGTGTTTTATATTAGATTATATATGATGTCTAGAAACAAGAAAAAATATATGATCTCAGAAACTCTCAAGAATGTAAATATCGCTTAAGTGATGAGTAAACTTGAAAATGGAGTCCCTGAATGTATTAGCTGTTAGTCATATTAAGACAGTCTGAAGAGAATGAAGATAAGGCCTGATTATGAAGATCAAAAAGAGGTATGAGGCTTTGACAATAAAGTCAGGTAGATTGCGGCCCCGCATTGACAAATTGTGGACCTTGTTGGAGGTGACCATTATCTAACAAAAACATTATGGTTAGTAACTGATCAGTAACCCGTTTTAATCATTCCTCAACAGACTTCTTAGCTAAGAGAAAACTTTAAATATGGAGAAAAATATTAGATGAAGCCATTCTGCTTATTCTACTCATTCCAAGCAGTTTGCTTTTCTTATGTCTATCTCAGCATGAAACTTAGAGCTTCGATCTTCTAATGCCACCCATCCATCAAAAGGGGTATTAAAATTATAACCTCGCTCTCTTCATTTAATTAAACACAAATTTTTACGATCTTTTTTCCGCAACTCATCAGCATGAAATACGATCCGCGTTTGTTTTGCTTTGGTTCAACACTTTTGCGCTGCAAATCGAATTTCCCCGGCGACAAATCCGCAGCTCAATTTCCGACGTCAAACGATATTTCAAAATTAAAATCCATAACTGAGCTTTGTCTGCTTAAAAAATTTCACATGATTCTTTCAATTATTTTTTCGTTTTCGCTTTATTTCGGTGTGCACCAGCGCCATAATACCACCAGTGACGAGTCGCGCTGTCATCAAATGTTAGCCGCCTCCTCCTCTTCGCCGCTTTTGCTGCTGTTGTTGTCTGTGTGCGTGCTTCCATCTACCTTAATAGCGCGTATCATGCGTTACGCCGCTCGCCAGCGCGCCACAAGCTAACCAAACTCACCTGACGCACACAAACACGCACACACCAATACAGACACAGCGACTGCGGCAAATGCCAACCAAGAACTCACGCGCGTGTGCCAATGTGTGCGTAAAGCGGTTGATAGGCAAACAGGTGAATTAGGCTTAGTGTTTGTCTTTGCATGTGTGTATGTGTGTGTGAGTGTGTGCTGCTAGTTGATATACATCAGTTCATGGCCGTATTTCATCACCTTTTATGGTTTTTGATATGGGTTGCATTTTTTATTGATATGTTTTTCTTATTCGTGTTTGCTGGCAATTTTTTCTTCATGCCGTTGTCTTTGGCGTCTGCATGTTTTTTATTTAAATTTACGTTTTCGCTTTTGTGCTTGTTTTTATACCCGAGCGTAACTCTACTGAATACTAGGACAGATTAAATTTACTTGCCTAACGGTTGATCGTCATAAACTCGAGTTTATTGAAATGTTTAGCATTAAACACTACTCAGATCTATGGAGTTCAGAATTAAACACAATTATTTATACTAAGTTTAACATTAAACTTTATTAACTGTTTAGTAAAAACTCTTAACAAAGGAGTTTAGAATAAAACACTGCTCATTTTTAGGGGGTTTAACATTAAACTCTATTCTGTACTAAGAAAAAGGGAATTCATTATTAAACACTATTCATAAAAACAGAACGGAGTTTAGCATTAAACTCTATTCACTGCTCATAAAAAGTGAGTTTGGTACTAAACACTACTCAAAAAAGTGAAGTTTAACACTAAACTCTACTCACCAAACTCATAAAAAGGGAGTTTAGTATAAAACACTGCTAATTTTTACGGGGTTTAACATTAAACTCTATTCTGTACTAAGAAAAAGGGAATTTATTATTACACACTATTCATAAAAATGGAGTTTAGTATTAAACACTACTCATTTATGATGAATTTAATATTAAAAACTATTCTCTACTTATAAAAAAGGAATTCGGTATTAAACACTACTCATTGGTACGGAATTTAATTTTAAACTTTATTCACTGCTTATGAAAAGGGTGTTTAGTGTTAAACACTACTCATTTATACGGGATTCAACATTAAACTCTATTCACTACTCATAAAAAAGGATTTCGATATTAAACTCTCCTCAGAAATATGGGGTTTAGCATTAAACACTACTCATTTATATGGAGTTTAATATTAAACTCTATTCGCTACTCTAGAAAAGAGAGTTTAGTATTAAACACTATTCATTAAAACGGAGTTTAGCATCAAACACTACTCATTTATGCGAAATTTAGTATTAAACTTTATTCAGCTCATACAAAGGAAGTTTGGTGTTAAGCACTACTTATTTATACGGAGTTTAACATTAAAATTTATTCACTACTCATTAAAAGGAAGTTTGGTATTAAACACTACTGAGAAATATGGTGTTTAGCATTAAACACTACCCGTTTATATGGAGTTTAATATTAAACTCTATCTATAAACACGGAGTTTACAAAAAAAATATTCTCTAAACTCGTCTTAAACACTTTTTTTGGTGTTCAGAGTTCACAATCAATTACCCAAAACCATAACACCCACAGTGAACATACGTGATTCTTCGTACAGATCTGATATGCTGATTTAATGCACCCTTAAACTCGAGTTTGTGATTCAAAGAGAAAGTTGTTTTGAGGATAAATAGGTGTTTATGTAACTGAACATGATATTTTACTTAAAAGCAGAGACATAAACTCAAGTTTCTCGCAGAATAGTAAGGATTAAATTCGGGCATTTCTCATTTTGAGTCGTTTTGCAGCACTTTTCTTCCAGTGGTAACGCCTAGAAGACACTTAAATATTTCGAGAAACGAATTCAGAGAAAGAGAGAGAGAAAGACTGGTAAATTTAGTGAACTTCACTTAATGTATCACTAAATCCAGGTTCGATTTGATACCATAGTCGTCAAAGAATCCTAAATAAGTTTCGGCTTCATTTCTCCAATGTTCTTCACTTTAAGTCTTCTGGGAGCTGTCGATAAGGTATTACTTTCTTAAAATTATCTAAGGAACCCTTGGCTTCAACAAAATTGATGATCCCTGTTGCTTTTAACAGTCGCTAGAGTATATAACATTAAGTTGCAACCGCATTTGCTGCCACCTTACTCATGACTCGCTTCGCTTTCTCATATCCTCACAGAAAATCTCCGATTGCTTTATTGTGTTTTAGATTTAATGCTGTTTTCATAAGAGATTTGCATTGTTGTTGGACGCAGTGCACGCAATCTGAATGTTGCTGGCAATAGCAATAACAATAGCAACCACTACGCCAGCACAATAGCAAAAGCATCGATGAAAGCGGCTAATATATATATCTTCGTGGAATTGCCGTTGCTTAGGTGCTGTTGCATGTGGCTTGCCGTTGTTGTTGTAACCTTTCGTTTTCTTCTCATGCTCTTTCAGAACTTTTACGTGTATCTGTCAGTTGAACTTTTGTGCTTTTATACGCATTCAAATTTAAGTTTCGAGATTTCACATTTTTATGCAAAGCTCCGGAGTCCGCTTGCTTTGGCTGCGTGTTTCTTCCGAATGGATGGAGTTTGCTGGTGTTGTTGTATGCAAAATCAGGTTTTATGTTGAGATTACTTTGCAGATAAGGCAATTGCATAATGTAATCCCAGACGAGATTGAAAAGTAGGATTACTCAGTGGGATTGGCGCAATGGTAGCGATGAGTTATGCTTTTATGAATAGTAAATGGAAGACTTTGTACTTAATACTTTATACTCAAATCATAATGCTTAATAAATACTTAAAACTTAATACTTAAAGCTTAAAACTTAAAACTTAAAGCTTGAAACTTAAAACTTAAAACTTAAAACTTAAAACTTAAAACTTAAAACTTAAAACTTGAAACTTAAAACTTAAAACTTAAAACTTAAGACTTAAAACATAAAACTTAAAACTTAAAACTTTAAACTTAAAACTTAAAACTTAAAGCTTAAAGCTTAAAACTTAAAAACTCAAAACTTAAAACTTAAACCTTAAAACTGAAAACTTAAAACCTAAAACTTAAAACTTAAAACTTAAAACTTAAAACTTAAAACTTAAAACTTAAAACTTAAAACCTAAAACTTAAAACTTAACACTTAAAACTTAAAACTTAAAACTTAAAACTTAAAACTTAAAACTTAAAACTTAAAACTTAAAACTTAAAACTTAAAACTTAAAACTTAAAACTTAAAACTTAAAACTTAAAACTTAAAACTTAAAACTTAAAACTTAAAACTTAAAACTTAAAACTTAAAACTTAAAACTTAAAACTTAAAACTTAAAACTTAAAACTTAAAACTCAAAACTTAAAAATTAAAACTTAAAACTTAAAACTTAAAACTTAAAACTTAAAACTTAAAACTTTAAACACAAAATAAGTACTCTAGGTCTCTATAGGTATAGGTTCTAAGAAAATCGGCAAAACAAAACTAAAACTGTCTTTAAATATTTCCGAAAAACATGCCGCGAGCAAAAAGTTGCCTAAAATACTTGATTTAAGATTAGGTGCACTTAAGCACTTACGTAATAAGCACACAAGTGCCAGACCAGCGTATGCCTTTGATAAGAATTTGTGGCACGCGCTGACGCACATTTCGTAAATTGAAGCGAAATGACTTGAAGAAAAGCACTCGAGTGGCAGGTTAAATTTTAACGACACGCCAAGTAACAAGCTCCAACAACAATAACAAGAAAAACAAACAAGAATTAGCAAAGAGATACGCATATGCAGCTCTTAGCTTTGGCAAGCCACACAAGCCTGTAGGTGAAGGCGTTGAAAGTGCGTATGCCAAGTGTTGACAAGTCACAGAGCTTATACTCGCGTGTATGTATATGTGTTTGTATGCGTGTGTGTGGCCTTGCTGCCAGCCAAAAAGCAAAGTAATCATAATACGCTGGTGTTTACACATTTCACCTGCTTTACTCATATACCGCGATGCGCTTCAATCAACAAAGCAGGCGACACACACAGGTGGCCTACACGGCGTATACGTAATAATTTGTTGAGTGGCAATGCAGTATAATTAGTTTAATATAATATTAACGCGTTGTGCCATGTGGACGCCCTATTATTATTGTTGTTATTATTATTTTAGACAAAGCAAAATAGCGGCACCAGCACAGCTCAGCCACGGACGCTTTTGCTGCTTTTGATGCCGCTACTGCTTTTGCTACCGTTGCTGGTACCCACACAGCAGCTCGAGCGCCATTTCAGTGAACGCCTGTAAATACGGCAAAAAGTCGGCTATCAACCGCCGACGTCAACCACCGATCACCTACAGCAGCCGGTGCGCCCGGCTCGCACAGTTGGCGGCCCTTATTTGGCGCTACTGATTGTCATGGGCAGCGCCGTGGGGAATACAGCGCAGTGACAGCCACGCGATGCTGGGCGGCAGACGAAAGGTTGTTGGTAACACACACACATATACAGTTACATTGAAGTTTGTTTCGCCGGACAGTAGGGCCCAAAGCAACAGCTTGAAGTGACATTAAAAACGACAAATAAGAAATTATAACAACCAACAAATGCAATGAAGTAACAATTAGGAAGCAAAACAACAAAGCGCCGGACAAGGGACGCCATTTTCAGTTCGCAAACAGTGAGCAGCATTTAGCAACAGCAATAAAAATAATAACAGAATTGCTGGGGTAATTACGAGGGGCGGTTAAGAACTTTTCTGAACAGTAGACATTTTTTCTAATTTTTATGTTTTTTTTTGTCTTTTTCGTAGATATATTTCTATTGAAATATATTTTTTTTTTAATTTTTACAAAAAAAATCATTTTTTCTTTTTTAATTTTTTCTATTTCTTTTTTATTAATACCTATTTAATGCTTATGAAATCGCCCTAGCCATATTTCTCTAGTTTATGATATGATTCAAAATTAATTATTAATATTTTAGGTGAGAGTCTTCGCTAAAATAATATTTCTAACGGCGCCTAATTATAGGCAACATTTTGTGGTTGTTCTTTTATCACAGTCGTATAAGCTCGTCGTTGTCTACGCCAGTAAAGAAGAAGAAGTATAAGCTCGTCTACATTTAGGATTAGATTTCATAAGTATTGAAGCAAAATCTCGATGTTAAACTATACCCAAGTTGATTTTGATCCGAAGTGTTTGGCGAAGTGTACTAGATATACTCGGCAACTACTAAAAATTCACTGGTATGAAATTCTTTTATGAATAATATATATTCCAGGTAGAGCACCATTCTAGTCGATACTTCCTGGAAAGCATTTTGGTGTGCTTAAGGCGTCAAATTACCCCTGACTGACAAATAAGTTTTCATGTATTTACTAAATGAATGCCAATGAATCCAATTTTCCATCACTTGTTCTAAGATTCGGCTGGAATTTACTTCAGTACCTGCCACAACGAATAACATTTAATGGCCTAAACAGGTAGGTTCTGCGAAGAGAATTTTTCTATTACAAAATTTGACAAAAGTTACAGGCAATCGAATCCTTGTTTGCCCAAAAGGTCCTACAAAATAATGCTAAGATGTGACGGCACAATATCGTAGTGAAAAATCTACGCATTTTCTAACCACTGACCCGAATAGGTTAAGCAAGTTCACGTTTCAAAATGATCAAGTAATATTTTTTATTGACCATTTGATCCTGTGAAATGAATCTGCAGTGAGCCAAACCACGAAAGAAAATTATCAACTTGGTTTTTGTCCGACTTTTGGAGCGTTATTTATAAATTCCCGTCTCGTTACCAGTAATAATGCATTTGAAGAAAGTAGGGTCCTCAGCTAAATTGTCATATAACATCTTTGCAAAATATTCAGGCTTTTTGGTACGACGTGAAAGACTGCGACGTTTAGCCGCTCACCTCGAAGAGACTGGCACAACACGAGATGCTGCCTGGCGTGGCAGACCCCGGAGTAGTCGTTTTGCAGAGAATATTGCTGCTGTTGCCGAGGATATCATGGAAGCGCCGTCGACATCGACCAGACGACGTGCCACGCAAATGGGTATCAGTCGACGATGTGTACAACGAATTTTGGAATAAGATTTGAAGATGTTTCCGTACAAAGTCCAGACGGTGCAGCTGCTTACCGCGTCTAACATTCGCTCAAGCCATCCTTAATTACCACCAAGAGCAATTTGATTTTTCATCAAAAATAATCATGAGTGATGAGACCCATTTCCATCATAGCGGGCACGTAAATAAGCAAAATTTATGCTTTTGGGGCACTGTAACCCACGAAGAGCAATTACACCCGCTCAAAGTCACTGTATGGTGTGCTGTTTTCGCTGGAGGAGTCTTCGGACCATTTTTCTACGAAGACGTTGCGGGCCAAACGGTTAATGTGAGTGGTGAGCGCTACAGAGCAATGATCAACAAGTTCTTTTTGCCGCAACTTGATGAATTGGGATTGGAAAACATATGGTTCCAACAGGACGGTACATCGGCACACATTGCGCGTTCCACAACCGATATGCTGAAGGATGCATTTCCCGGGCGCCTAATTTTACGTTTTGACGATTTGCACTGGCCAGCAAGATCGCTCCATACTTCTTTTTGTGAGGTTTTTTAAAGTCGCGGGCTTATGTCAACAAGCCTCAGACTCTTGCAGCTCTTAAACACAATATTCGTCAAGAATGTGAGGACTTATCGCCGGAAGATCTGGCCAAAGCGATACAAAATGCTATAAAAAGGGCTCAAATGATAATCAACTGCGGCGGCGGCCATTTACATGATATTATATTCTAGACTTGATGTAAACAAATTTTAAAGACCAAATAAAAATAATCCACAATCAGAATCAACGTTTTTCATTTTTTAAAAAAATTACAGCTAAAAAACATCGGAAGATCATTTGTACATAGTTCTCTGATTTTATTGGTTTTATCGGTTTTATGAACACATTCTATTAGGCAAAGTTGTTCAGAATGATCTATAGAATATTTCGCGTATACGTGATTTTTTACTAGTAAAGTAGCAGTAAATTTTGCAGAGAAATAATCAAATATTTTTCGAGTTACACGCGGCGCTAAAAAGGTCTTCCACTAACAGGTAAATTGAAAAGTTTCCGGTCATCCGAATCATCAACTCGACAATGTTTTTGATCAAAATAGAGCTCGCGCGGCACCCACTTTGCACAGAGCTTTCTCATGCACAAGTATTCGGTGAGGAATATCTTTAGAGAACTCAAACAACTACACGTTACGGTCACCCAAAATTATTTTATGGACTTTTTTTTAGATGTTTTCGTCGATAGCAACCTTTGTTTGAGGTCCAATGCGTCTTCGGTACTCATTTTACCATGTCTAAACTTAACATAGCAAACGTTGATGGTTAGTTTTTCTGGAGCTGTGACTGGAAACTTGTCATGAAGCTAATTTTTGTTTCAGCTTTATTTTTTCCCAATATTTTATCTACACACATAATTTCTTTACACATCATTATTTAAAAGAAACTAAAGTTGATTTTAAGAACACCTGACCGCTGCTCTTAACCCATCTTCAGAGAACATGAACTTCAGTCGTTGTTTCTTAATCAGCTTTGTATAAAAACCCTTAGCTTTTAAACCTATTGACCCACCTTCGTGCCAAATAAATTTAAAAAGTGAAAACCAGTTCGAATTTTGTTTTCTTCCAATCTTTTTGGAGGCAGCTGAGCTCATTTGCTACGTTGTAAAACTTTAACTTTAAGTTTGAAATTTGAAAAACTTCAATATACCTCCACCTTTTAACTGTGACTCACACAAAGTTGCTGTCGTCCCACTAATACCAATCAAGCAGCAAGAGTTCGGAACCCTCCACTGTGCTTACAAGCACTTGCCCTTGAATACGCTTTTTCTAATCAATGTTTCATCCGCTTTTTGCTGTCTTTCATTCTCGCTGTTTTTGCTTTCTTCTTCTGTCGCTCATTCGCATTACACCTTGTCGCAGTTTTTATTTACTTTGCACTTTTATTGGCATTTTAATGAAATTATTTCCTTTGATTTATGGGACATTGTTGACTTTTGAGCAATTAATAATCACCCGCCGAGCAGCTGGCGTTGCAGCCGAGCGCTTTAGTTGGACAAAAAGCGCCGTGTGCCCAGTGACATACTTTTTGCCGAACATTTAGCCGATCTCAAGGGATTGGAACATGTGTGTGTGCCTGTGTGCTTGTGTGGGTGTGCGTGCTTGTTAATTGAGACTGATTAAAATGAATTGCAGCGCAGCGAATGTCAAAAGGATTCACCGATTGAGCACGGTGCAAATAATCGCTTCATAATTCATTGGCAACGCTGACGTAGGCAAAAACGTTTTTTGGTGATTTGTTAGTTTTAATTGGTTTTTGAATTATGCTGCATATTAATTTAATAACTAATTAGTGAGCGTGATTAAATTGTTATTAAATATCATATTTTATGTTTTTAAAGGGAAGAGGTGTTTGGGACTTTGGGTATTATTCCGGTCTGTAGTGCGATGTTATATTAACCCAACAGGGTTTTCCAGAACTCATAACACTATGATGTAAGGCATTTCCAATATAATATCTTCTTCTTTATTGGCGTAGACACCGCTTTCTTTGTTATAGGCGAGTATATAATAAATGCGTCCACAAATGCACACCTACAAGGACAGTTTAATGTTTCGTGATATCAGAGACTCATTGATTAGGTATGACAATAGGACTTAAATGATAAGGAGGCAATGCTGAAAAGATGGAAACACTAAGGAACATCCATCTGGATCACGATTTTTAGCGACCATCAACAGATACCGCTACCTCTTTTCAAATGTAAGACTACCTGGGTAAAAAAAATAATATATGTAACTGAAGCCATGATTTTTGGACGGCAGAGGACATTTTCTTGATGATCTTAATCTAGGCCCCTTTCAAAGAAAACAATCTCCACTACAAGTAACATCACCTCAGCTGAAGAAAATTATGGTTGACATAAAATGCATAGACTTATGATTTGATACTTAGTATGACATGAAAACATTTTTGATGAATACAAATTGAGCTTAACGGTCTAACTTCAACTCACTGCTTTCACAGGTCGGTAGATAGGTAGGGACAGTAGATGTCTTGTGGCACACCTAGATCTTTAGAAGGCCTAAAATGAAATCACCGTTTCTAAAATTCCCTCACTCTATTAAGTATGTCCTCTCTAAATAACCCTGTGCTTCTGATGAAGTACAACAATACAAAAAATGTTTTTTTGCAACTTCCGAGTTATCGTCAAGAAACACTCAAACGAAACTTCCAATCCTTTCCTGCATAAAACCTTGAATTCACATAGAAGATTTTCTCCTAGATTAGAAGATATTCTTTACTTCTTCCATCTCTCGACAACTTCTACTATAGTCATTGTACGGTGTTCCCAGTCTGCTGGCATGTCTGCCAATAGAGAGAGTTACTTGATAGCACATCTACGAGAGTTCTTCTGTCACGCTTGTTGATTTTTATTAGTCGGCATATGGGGTTGGCTTCATAAAAAAATATGATTACGCTGCATGATTACCCTGTAACTTTCGTTAAAAATAATGCATTGGAAGGCATGTCGAAAGAAAAATTACTTGCATCCGAAACTGGAGGAGAAGAGCATTTTGTTAATCTATCAGCATAGCTCAGGCAAACAGAAGCACAGACACAAAATTTCAGGTAAGAAGATATGGAGACATATCTGGGTAGCCAAAAAACATACGTTTGAAGGCGAGCTAAAGTGAGTAGGCGACCATCCCCCCCCAGGCTGAATTTGGTACCTACCACGTAAAACAAATCCCCCCCTTTTAAAAATAAACAACAGACTCGGACGATAGACCCCCTTTTTGATGACGACCATCGCAAATGCATTAAGGGGGGAGCCTGCTTTAGAGGCTTCAAAAAATCGATTTTTTTGACGACTTTTTCGGAAGAGAAAGAAATAAGTGATTAAAGCGAAATTCCTAGAGTTAAAAATCATATATTTAAACATCATTCACAATTTTTTCGGATTCGAAATCTTTGATATTCTGCCTTTAGGAAGCAATTGCCCGATACATCTAGTATGTACATTTGTCGGACGGCGGGCAGGCTGCAAGTCGCAATTTCCATCGGAAATAAAAAATTCAAAGAGAATCATATTTTTTAATAATTTATCTTCCGATTAAACTAAAAAATTCCAAAAAAGGGTGTAAAGTTTTAGAAATTTTTTAAAAATAAGAAAGTGGTTTTTGACCAAAAAAATTTTACTTTATGTTGTTTAAAAATATGTTCAAACCTGACTTTTCGTAGTTTTTTTTTAGTTCAAATAGAAGATAATTTAATTTCAAAGATAATAAACTTTGCCCCAATTCCATATGTCGTTTAATTTTTTTCTATCCCGCCCGTCAATTAAGAAAAATCGTTAGAATAAAAAACAGAGAAATCCCGCGTCAAAGTTTTCGCTTTCTGCCCAATCGCTCAGATATCTGCTAGCCGCTCGGTCACTATTTCCCTACTAGCTTCGAAAATATTTCGAATTACCATCTAAAACTTTGGAAACATATCCTTAGATTACTTTTAAAGAGATTTTAACAAAAAAAATAATCGATTTTTTGAAGCTTCTACATAGGTTGCTATATATATTTCTGGACTAGGCAACACTAAGTGTTGCCAGGTGCAATCTGACATTTCCATTGGAAAGTTTGACATTTTTTAGCATAACATCACTCAGAACATTTTGTCATTTAATCGTGAATTGTTTTATTTACAGGGAATTAAAAAATTCATCTCGGCCAAAAAATGGAATTAGCTCGTGAACATTTTCGTGCGATCATTTTTCACAACTTTCGACATGGATTGTCATGACAAGAGTGCATCGGTGAACTAAAATACTTGTATGGCTATGAAGCACCATCCTATAGCACTGTGAAAAACTGGTACAACGAATTCAACCGTGGCCGACGCTCGCTCAAAGACGAATTCCGTGAAGGTCGTCCAAAAACAGCCGTTGTGCCAGAAAACATCGATGCCGTACGTGAACTGATAATGCAAGACCGTCATGTAACATACCTTCAGATAGAGGCATGCCTATGCATTTCTTCCACCAGCATACATTCGATATTGCATGAACAACTGGCCGTAAAAAAGATTTGTTCTCGTTGGATCCCGCACAATTTGACAATCGCTCAAAAACAGGTTCGTGTGGATTGGTGTAAAGAAATGCTGAAAAAATACGATCGCGGTGCTTCAAAAGACTTTTATGAGATCGTCACAGGTGACGAATCATGGATCTATGCGTATGAGCCTGAAACAAAACAGCAATCGACCGTGTGGGTCTTCCAAGACGAGCCAAATCCAAAAAAAAGAAAAAAAAACATTTTCGTTGATAAATATGCCTATTTTCATTATTAGGC
The DNA here is from genome assembly GCA_037783105.1 of Bactrocera zonata. NCBI lineage: Eukaryota > Metazoa > Arthropoda > Insecta > Diptera > Tephritidae > Bactrocera > Bactrocera zonata. Next base: position 424,612 of record JBAWJQ010001789.1, on the reverse strand, counting down.
CAGAAATATATATAGCAGCCCCTGTAAAGTAGGCTCCCCCCTCAAAGAATACGTTTTAAGGTCATACACCTGGAACATGCGGTCCCTTAATTGGGAAGGTGCCGCTGCCCAGCTGGTTTATGTCTTCATTAAAATAAAGGCTGCCATCGCCGCCGTCCAAGAAATGCGATGGACGAGACAAGGATTGAGACGAGTAGGTCCGCAAATTCGGTGTGGGATTCGTGGAGGAAGATAGACTACGAATCCGAGTCCTGGCATTCACTCCGATGGATGATCGTCTAGTCACAACCCGCATTAAAGCGAAGTTCTTCAACATATTGCTGATTTGCAACCACGCCGACGGAAGAGAAGGACGATGTGACCAAAGGTGCTTTCTATAAATATTTAAATGTGTTTTTCTCAAAATGCTGTTTTCAGAATCAAAAATTTCTTCGATAGTAAACTGACTGGAACAATACACATTATCTTCTTAAATATATTAGTGAAATAATAAGCGGATAACATTCCGATTTTTAAGGCTCTCTGAATTTTAAAATTATTTGCAAATAATTTTTTTTTTCTCCGATCATTACTTTTAGTCCTGTATTGTAATAACACAGTTTTGTGGTGTTCGAATTTGAAATAATTTAAAACAGAAAAATTTCCCTCACAACCAGACAACTTGTTTCAGAGGTTCTCTTGTAGATCGACTTAGGAATTAAGAATTTTTTAAAATTAATTATCGATAATTAAAGTATGTTCATTAAATTTTGTATTATTTATTCCTTAAATAGTATTATTTACTATTTAAATAAAATTCCTCGTAAAACATAAATTACAAAAAACAAAAAAAAAAATGTTTTTTTTACTTGCAAGTGGATATAATACGTTAATTATGATATATTATATATTTTAATTACACAGCTACAACAACAACAATTAAGGCCGCTTTAACTTCAGTAAAAAAGTTAGAACTTTTCACCTTTTAAAAATATGTCGTCATCACGGCATTGTTACTAAATTCATCATCAATCACACTTTATTCGTCCTCAAAGTCTAAATTTAGCAGCGCTAACAAAGATAGCACGCTGCGCGCACACATCCACACACACACGCATAGAGATTCGCACTAATCTACAAGCAGCTATTAATAAATAAAACACAATGGCTATAGGAAACACCTGTAAATAAGGCAGACAGATCAAACGGCAGACAGGTGCCAGTTCAAGTACACGGCACACACGCACACACATGTGCCATGAATACATAGGTACACATAGACACACACATATTTATCTAGACACACACAGCCAAAGGTGAGCACGCTGGCGCTGCTTAGAATTGCCGTTGAGCCTTGCATTATTTTCAATTCACCTTCAACTTAGGCAGCACATTCACATACATTTACACATATATCTACACATATACATACACACTTATTTACGCAAGCGAGCGCCTGAAATCATCTTTATGTGCGCACTTCGTCGCATTAATGAACAAAAGGTCGGAGGACAAGCGCAAAAAAATATGAGAATTTCAAAACAAAAGATTATAAAAGAATAATAACAGTAAACAAAAACAAAAAAAAAAACAACGAAATAAGTAAAGAATTATATGCATATGAAAAAAGTGCGATTTAAACAATAAAACACCGCGCACCTCTCGCCGCACACCAACAGTCGTCGCTTGTTGCCTTGTGAACGGCGCGAACTTCATTCGGGAAAAGAAAGGAAAGCATTGCCAGAGCAGCATCAGGTGTCTGCTGGCCACCACAGCGCATGTGTGTGTGTTTGTACGTATTTATGGGCAACTGCTGAGTGCTTTTCACATAAAGTGCTCACGAACCCTACCCATGAATATGCAAATCTTGAAACTGTTAACTGTTGTACCCACCGCCTTGTGTTGGTGTGCGTTGGTAGCTGCCTCCTCTTACCCAAAACGCACACTATTCAACACTTTTGCAGTTCGTGCTAGTTCGGGAGTTGTGAGTGCGAGTGTGAGTGTGTGTATTTGCATATGTAAATGAACTCAACTCAATTGGAGCTCATAGACAACACAACCTCCACAGCTCCGAAAGAAAATATACACACACATGTAAGAAAGTACCAGCAAATATATATGTGTGTGTGTTTATTAATGGCAATTCGCCGCAGCTTTTGCGCTACCCCTCCATATATCTCATATTATCTTTATGAACTTATTCAGCAAGAAGCAAAAGCTCCTTGAAATGCAAATGGTTACCTTACAGAGCTTTGAGCTTTAAGCTCAAAACTTGCATGCGAAAGTTTAGTGTGTGTCCACAATATGAGCTTAAATACATAACTATTCATGGGAATATTTGGAGGAAATCTTAGCCTACAATCCTACTTACTTTTTATGCTTAAAAAGCTAAGTCATGGTCATAAAAGCAACAGTCATGAACTAAAATATTAAATTTTTTTTTTGAATTAAATTACATTGATGACCATGTATTTACTTCGATTAAGTTAAGTCCGTAAAGTTAAGTTCAGTAAGTTAAGTTGGATTAAATCAGGTCGAAAGTCTGTTTTTAAGTTGTTGTTTAGTTTGGCGAAGTTAAGTTCATTAAATTAAGTCCTGTGTTGGTTGGATTAAATCAGGTCGAAAGTCTGTTTTTAAGTTGTTGTTTAGTTTGGCGAAGTTAAGTTCATTAAATTAAGTCGAATTCAGTTAAATCGAATTAAGTCATGGAGAATTAAGATAATTTGTTTTAAGTTGTGTTCAGTTTGTCCACGTTCCTTAGCAACTGGCTTTGTCGCCTTGGAAGATTTTCATCCTAGCCGAAGCTGATTTTGTTGTCAGCCTTCGTAAGAGGCTACTGTCGTCGCAGAAATGTGTTGCTGTTGTTGATCTGGGTTTTTTGGACAGAGTGCTTTACAGTTCAACGAGTGGGTAATTACCTTTTTAGAACTGCTCGGTTTTGTGCACTCGACTTGAGGTTCGGATTGCTTCCTTTTCAGGAAGCTTTCGTAATCCTCCACTTGCATTATTGCGTTTCTTGCGCTGGTTGTCTCCTTTAACTACCAGTGCACTTTGGTTGGTGCTCATGGCAGCTTTGGAGGTGGAGATTCCAATTCTGATATGGCAGGTTCTGCTGCTGTCACTACCTGTGTACTGTGGCTGTAGTATAACCTCTTGTAAGAGCTATCGGTTTTGTGACATGAATCCGGAAACTCTTCCTCAACTTATTACAATCTATAAACCCAGGATCAAGACACTCGGATCTCTTTAACCGAATAGGGATTACATTGCCTTAATAGCTTTTCTGGAATCCTTCAGTAAGTGGGGCGCCATAATTGATCCTCGGTCGCAGTGCAAGCCTCAATTTATTTATATTTATCTATCTTACAAATGTAAGATTTAAACCAATCTTGATTCCGCACTTGTGGACATGTGTAGATGAACGATTTTTCACGGCTTTCGAAGATTTCATAAAATTAATTCCTCTCTTCCCAAGAAAAGCTCTGACGAACGAAAAGTTGGAAGTCGTATTTACTCCATCTACACCTCGATTATAGTACCTATTACCATCCCGAAGACAGGTTTTGAGATCTGTACAAAATTTCACTTTCTTTCCTTCTCAAGAAGTTGCTCATTGGTCGAGTACGACGGTATCGGACTACTATAGAATATAGCTGAAAATATGCAATATACACTGAACGATAATATTTAAATTCTTTTAAGGACAACTTTTTCATTGGAAAAGTTTGGGATGGTTTATTTCTTGTCAACGCTAAAACCCTCGAAAATATTGTTCGGATCGAATTAATAAAGCATACCATACAAAATGAGCGACTAAAATGAAGAAATGTACCTGTGAAGGGTATCAAAGCTTCGACGTAGTATTTTTGTTCATGGCGGGACACTTAAAGGTGTGTCCTACCTACACAGCACCTACGTTCCCACCTTTTGCCCAAAATTAGAAAAGTATTTTATAACAGTTGCCGCTTCGAAGCAGACAACAGCCAAGATCCGAGGATATTTGTAGCCTAAAAGCTTCTATAAAATACATACACATCAATGCACAAAACTGAAAGAGTGCAGATTTATAGACACTAATTATGTAAAAAAAAACAAGTTTCTTCCTACAAATAAAGCTCCCTTAGTTTGGATATAATTTTGTGTTTATTTCTAGCGATTTTGTTTCAAATTCACACACCATACAAATATACACTTTACTTTTAAGTTGTCACTTAAACTCATTCAATAGACACTCGATCGGATCACTACCCGCTTCCTCCGACTCAGACTCATTAACCTCCGAGGTCGGTTCCTCAGAATCTTCGCTCACTTCCGATGGCAGTTCGGTGGTGGCAAGACTCAAGAGACTTAGCGTAGTAAAGGACTTGATGAAGGTGATCGTACCACGTCGCTTCCAAAATGGTTTCGCTTGATTCTTCCATTTGCGTAATTTATACAAATCACAAAAGTTAAATTGTGAATTCTTAATGATGTCTATGTAGGTTTTCTCATTCGAGATGGTTTGCAATAAGGCGACCATATATTTGACACAACGCTTATTTTCCGACTCTTCTTCATCTTGGAATGAGTCGCGTGCCTCTCTAAGCGCATTCTCGGCTAAATGATATTTGCTTGGGGTTTTCATATAAATCTTCGCCACTTGCAGCAATGCTAAGCCCAGCAGTTTACTCAACTCCAGATGTCGTGCCAACAATACTGCCAATCTCAGTTTTGCCATGGCGTAGGGTGTGGAGCCCAAACTTTGGAAAGATATAAGTGGGGTTATAGTTTTATAACATGGTGAGTATGTACGATAGAAGGAAGTGGTAGCATTTGGTTCCAAAACTGAGGACTGTTGGAGATTTTCTACTAAATTTCACAACCTAGAAATTTTTGCCTTGAAAGAAACTATTTGGAAGCATTGGTTTGCTGTTTTCTTCAGTTTAATCGAAATCGTTTTATTGGTATTTACGCTCTCTGTCGAGATATCAGCTGTCAACTGCCTTGCTGTTTTTTTGGATTTGGACTAGATAAGCTCAATACCCTAAAGATACTGGCTACTGAACAGAAGTCTTAATTATCTCTGCTCTATTCGTATAGTCAGGGTCGGAGGATGGAGTCATGTGTAGAAGTTCACGCAAGTGAGAGGCAATCACTTGGGAGTTGCCAGAAACGATTATTTTAGTTACGACGCTGGGTCCTCAGGCGGACATCACCTCTTTCTAAGAAGTGTGATGGACCGGACATGGACAGAGACTAATATAACATGTATGAAAATGGTCTAGTAGAAGACTACTAGAAGACTCGGTTTCGAAAAGTACTTCATGATCGAATCTATCCTTACCTGAGACTTATCTTCGGAACATGGGTACAAAAATTTACCAAATATGAAAGCTCTAGAAGTAAGTCCCATAAGGAAACGAAGGGTTTCCTGGGAGGCCTATGCAATAAAAACCAACCTTCAAGGGAGGTCAATGCAACTAACTAACAAAAATTTAAGAGGTTAGATTTCAAGATTCAAACTGGAAATATTTTCATACTTTTCATAACACACAGCCTTAGAAATGTTTAATTCACATCTCACTTTCTGGAACTCATTGTTTTTCTCGCCCATCAGATAACGTTCAGCGGATCTTAAGTGCCTCATAGCCTCCTTGTAATTGCTGATCTCTATTAGCAGGCGCGCTTTCACCAAAATGGCCTTCGCGACTAGAATCTTTAACTTCATTTGACCAACTGAAATTAATTCCACAGACATATTTATGCTCAAAAATCTTAGGGCTTCAGGGCTCACCTTCCGCTATACATTTGATTGAACGATCAGCTTGTTCTATGCCGAGCTTTGGGTTGGTATGTATAAATGCCTTTGCCGATTTGAAGAGTACGCTCGCAAATGTTACACCAACAAATTCATGTAAATTTTGCTCATCAAACACGGGTGTAATGTTATCGGTACGCCAGTCTTGAGCGCGACTCAGCGATAGCGCTTTCTCGAAGTATGTAATTTCTCTTTTAAAACTGTGCGCCCCTGGAAGAGTTTTGAAGAAGAAATTATCGATGTGAAGGAGAGAAAGCAGTTGAGAACAGCAAAGACGGAAAATACGATGGGTAGTATCTGCCAAGTGCCAAAGCAAGGATTCTCTACAACTTCGGGAAGAGAGTTTAAAATGCTTTGAGGCCTATAACTCCGCGTCGGCGACAAACAGTAATGCAAATTTGGCGAATCAAAATTGAATTCAAAGATGTAGATAATTCCAAAAATACAACAACAAACCAAGATTAAAAAAAATACAGGAAACTCACTGCTACTCATATGAAATACAGCGAAATGCGTATAAATCTTCGCACGCAACTCGCAGCACATAACATCGTTCACGCCAAACGAATCCGCTATTTCGATGATTATTTCAAGGAAGCTCTTCGTGAACCAATGAAAAGAATCGGGTAAACTCTTCGCTATACTCAGCGCTTGATAGATCAGTTCATAGGTGGACTTTCTGCTAAGGCAAGTCTTGAATTTAGACACTAGCTCGGCTGCCTTGCATGTTTCGTATATCTTCAGCAATTCCGTCTTTTTCGCCCACATGCGTTTTTTGATGAATTTATCATTGATGAGCGCATTCTCCTCACACACCAGGTACTCGAAGTACTTGGCGCAAGTCGTGCAGCCCTCGAAGCACAGCTCGGATAAGAGAGCCTGGTAAAGTTCATGGTGACCGCGTTTCGCTTCTATCAAGGTCATATGCTCGATTTCAACACCTGCCATTACCCGTTTCAAGTAGGACCTTCCCGCTGCCATTCTGAAAGCACTTACTCTTTATGGAGTTTTATGCGATTTTGTTGTGGAATCTGATTTTTGCTTTCGGTTTATTGTGCCAAAGTGTGCCGAAAAGGTCGCAAAAATTATTTGGACGAAATTATTTTATATAAAAATTAAGTATAAAAAATATAAAAAAGACAAAACTTTTTCAGTTTTGCTAGGTTTATTAAAAAAATTAAACTGAAAATGAATTACGAAGAAACATCATTTTGAAAGCAAATTGTTTGGGGAAATATTTCGAAGAAGGAGGCAAGTGGAAATTAATTTTTTGTTTTGATAAATTTTTTTTAAACTCGTTTAACGGAAATTCGAATACTTTAATTTAGTATTAAATATAAATATGTTGAAACTACATAAAACCAGAATCAGAACCAGATTTCATTTTCTATTTTTTGGGTACAGAATACGCGAAAATTTAAATTTTTAATTGAGGCCTGAGCTCAGGCTACTGCCGGGGTCACAGCTACTCTAAGTACCTGTAGCTTAGCTGCGAGTAGTAATACGCAGCCCCCGACCAAGAGCTGCAGGAGAGCTGCAACACGGAAAGGCAAAAAGATGCCACAACCCCCACCGGGGTTGAATCGAGAGAAAACTTACCCACGAGAGGGAGGCAACAAAGAGACGAGGGAACAATATAGTAATCAGCAGCAGCAGTAATCAGCCCATAAGAATTGAGGTCAGTAAGATTCTGATTACGGAATACTGAAAAGCCGAAACTGATCAGTTTCACAAAGAGCTGGTGAGGGCAGTATTCTATCACCTCAGTAGGTATAATGGAGATCTTATCGAAATGGCTGCAGACTAATACTGTTTTCCCTCGTTAAACGCCATAGTTTTTTTTTTTTTGCCGTACAGGTTCAGTTGATACGAGCTCCTGATTCGGACCTGGCTCTGAACATAAGTTTCCATAAGAACCACATAAAACTGGAGAAAAGACAGCCTCAAGCGAAACTCCGGCCACCCAAGCACCACCAGCAAAACGAGGAAAAGGGAAGAGCACCCCAGCTGCCACTAAAGAAGGACGTCAAACGAGACGAGCAGAAGAGGAATCCCTAGGAAAAATAAGGGTATCCTGCGAAAGATAAAGATGGAGATGGCAAACAAAAGAACGTCAGAACTCTTCGACGTCAACAAAAATTACCGCAGGAGCTGGCTCATCGCAGAAAATGAGAAATGAACAAGTCCTCTGGAGCCTCGAGAAACAGTGCGATCACGAATAGAAAACGACGGTTAAGAGAGAGTTTCAGATCAAAGGGATTCGCAAAACAACAGCCGTCTGTATCTTGACTAGAAAGGCCTACATCTGCGAGGCACTCAAAACCACCCTTAGAGAATCTGGACGACCTTAAATCAAAGGCTACTATAAAAATGAGAGATCTCGAGTCACTCACAACAAAAGTGGAAGTAGCAGGGGCCTGTCAAAGAGCCTGTCACGATGAACATAACAGCACCTAACACTAGCGAGCAGGTAAGGGCATATATAAAACCAAATTTTCTGTTTCCATTCGCCATAGTTGTAGGACAATATTATAAATACCACAATATTCATAAACAAACGGAAATAATGCTTAAACTAACACATAACTTCGGTTAAAGTTTCTGTTTCTATTTCTATTATAGGACAGCTTAAAGATGTATGGTAAGTATTTATATTTAGAGTGAGTTTTAATTTGTCCAATAAATGACAACTATTCTATTAAAATTATCTTGATTATATTGTATATTCGCTTTCTATTTCCATTATTCAGTTTCTGTTATTCCTGTTTCTGTCTCTATTGCAATTATAGAAATTAGACGAAATTTCTCAGCTATATAGCTTAGTCTATTTATATAAACCTTTTTTTTCATGGTAAGTAAAAAAATTCTGTTCTGTAAACATCTGTTTCTGTTTCCATTTCTGTTATGGTATTTTTGTAAGCTCACACTAAAAACATGAAATGAACGCAAATATCGAATAACACCAAGTATTCAGTTCATTCTGTTTCAGTTTCTGTTAATAAGTTTTGGAAAGAATCATTCAAATACAACAGTTACTTTCCTAAAGTATTTTTTCGATATCCGTAGAATCAACAACAGAATTCCCAGTAGACTGTTATGGAGCCAGAGCTTCAAAAGAGTTCGAGCTTCAGCTAAATCAATCACACGAACAATTTTCGCACCCAGTATACTGAAATATCAATAGACGCACGTGCTTACAACTAACAACAAAACTCGCAACCTGCAACATAGAACTTGCAACATGTTCTATTTGCCGGTTGATTTCAGTGCGAAGTGGAACAAAAACAACTCCAATGTGAATATTATAAACAAAAATGCTGCACGTCACCGTTATGTCGTCAATTTGAAAGTATGAACAGAAATATAGCAACAACAAAACCATGGTAAAGTAAAAAAGCAATAAGAAAGCCACGCAAGTTGAGGAATTAGCGCTGGAGTGAATAAATCACTAAGGGTATGTGCGCGTGTGTGTGTGAGTGTGTTGACGCCACTACTACCGAAATGAATTGTCCAGCAAATTAAGCGAGTTTTTCATGCGAATTTCCTTTTCAGTTGTACCGTTGACATCGGCACGCATGGAGGTAGCGAACTCGGTTAATATTCGTGGCGCGAAGTTATGAAATACTGTTATATCTATGAACTAAGGGTGGAGTGCGGGTGGTGCTGAGGCTATTTGTGATTACATATGTGAAGTTGTTTGAAAAGTGTGAAATGGTGTATTTGCACAAGCAGTTACATATGAGCAGAAAATAAAAGCAATGCAAGTTATTAAAAAAGTGAATGAAAAAAGTTTATGCAAATATAAAACCGACGGAGCCTCAGTAGTACGGTAAAGAATTGCTGGAAAATCGGCAACGGAGTTTAAATGCGTGAGGGTAGAAAAAATTAGGGCACATTTTCTTTTGATTTAAGGAAGCGGTTGCACTAAAAACGACAAAAAAATATATACATATTTTTTCGAAAACATTTGAATTAAAGCAAAATGGCAGTTGGTCAAATGGTTTAGTATAAGCAGCATACCACAACAGTCACTGGAAGGTTCAGCGACTTGGTTAGGTTCTACAATTTTTCCTTTGGAAACCCCTAAAATTTTTCCCCAGATAATCCAGCTTGATAAATACTATAAATTTTTTAAATATATCCATAAAAAAGATTTTGCAATTATTGTTGTTTTTCGTAAGGTCTCTATAACCAACTTAAAAACCTTTGAATAGGGCTAATAGGAAGGAAGAAAATTATCAAACTAAAAGTGGTGGAGATATGTGCGTGGGAATAGGGCCTTACTGAAGTACATATGGCGATTCTAGACTCAATATACCACATTTGTTACTCCTAAAAAATTTCTCTCTTAATCACCCTTTGTTCCTCATGATTTTTTTGTGTTTGCCTCCGAGACATCATCAAGAAACCTTCAGCAAATAGTTGCGATTCCGCTCCTACTCAAAGCCTTGCATTCTTATAGAAGATGTTTTATAGTCTCCACTTCTACTACCTTTTGACAGCTTCTACTATAGTGTTTATATGGTTTTCCTAGACTGCTGGCAGTTCTAGCGTCATTCTTTTGTCATTCCTTTTGAATACTCCATTTATGCCGGATTTGCATGCTTTTACAATATGTTTGTCGATTAAACATCTACAATTAGCCAGAGACATATAAATTTTTTCGGATTCTAGTTATAGGTTTGAGCCTGTTCTGGCTAGTTTATCTGCTTCACAGTTGCCAGTGATATCACTATGCCTTGGAAACCATTGTAGGTTTATCGTGAAATAGGATTTTAATCGACTGGGAGCTAAAAGCATCATTTCACTATCCTTCATAAAACCCTAACATACTTTTGTGATTTCAAAGCCGCCATTCTCTATGCATATGGAGCCTTGTTGTTAGCAGACTCTTTGTAATAACTACACTGCAGTAGTCTGGTAGTCGGAAAGCGATTCTGGTATTTAATTTTGATAAAAAAAACCTCCATCTTCTGCTCGATTGGGTAGCTTGGATCGATCCGTAGAAATACTTAACCATTTATATCTGTCCAACTCACCCTTCTCTCACTCCCCTCAAAAGAGAATTCTATCCTTATTGAAAGGAAATACCGGACCTTTTGTTTGGTGTGCCAGTATGAAGAAATTATGTTAAGGTATTTAAATAAGTAGACGAGGTTGACATTGGCGTAAAATGTGCTGTAGGGCCAATTGCGAAGCGACATAAGACTTTTCTTACTAAATTTTAAGTTAAAAAACTGAGCGAAATATGATATTAAATTAATTAAACTTAATTAATTAATTTTTTAAATTTAATATAAATTAATTTATTATTTTTATTGGAAATTGATAAATTGATGAAAAAATGCAATTTACTTTTGTAATAATTAATAAATTTTTGAACGTTAAGTTTAATTAATTAATTTCTTTAAACTTAAATTAATTTAACTTATTTTTTATGAATTTTAATAAATTTCATTAGTTAATTTTTAAACTTTAAATTTAATTAATTAAGTTTTTTAAATTGAAGAAAAAGTGGCGATGCATGATTTTAGGATAAATCTCAGTAATTAATTTTCTAAATTTAAATTGAATAATTAAGTTTTTTAAACAACTAAATTTCGCGAAATACGAAATTAAATTTAATTTCATTAATTAATTTAAAGTAAGTTAATAAATTTCTTTGAAATTGACCAAATTGGTGAAATGTGAAATTAAGTTATATTTTATTAATTAATTTTTAAATTTTAATTCAATTACTTAACATTTTATTAATTTTTTACATTTTTTGTTAAATTGGTCCAATAAAAAAATACTTAATTTGATTTCATTAAAAATTAATTAATTAATTATAGTTTTTTACTTATTTTCATTTTAATAAATTTATGAGTCAAAAACTACCTCTTCTGACCTCATATTGCTTCTTTTTTGAAAAATACACGAAACGTATTACCCCACTATACTCTAATTTCCACATAACATAACAGTGTGCCATAATGTACAAATACTGATACATAAATTTAACAAAATATCTTTTAACCCTACACACTTCCCTTAATAAATGAGTTTGTGGCAAATCCAAATATACAACAACAGCAACAACAACAATTAAAAGTCAAAAACAACAACTTACATAAAAGTCTGCACTTACCAAAATCGGCGAATTCGTCACCGTAACGCCATGTGTGTCTGTGTGTGTGTACTTGTATGTGTATTACATGCGCAAACAAAAGTGAAGTGGCTGTAAAAAAAGCATAAAAAGCAATAATCAAATAATTAAATCATGCATAAATCTAAATTAAAATTGTGTTTATGTGTTGACGTGTGTTTGAATTTGTAAAAAAAGCACAACAAAAATTTTAAAATAAATATGAAAAATCGAAAAAATACGCTCGACTCATCCGACGAGGACAGCATAGAGCTTTTGGATAAACTGAAGCATGTGCACGTCGAGTCCGAGGCAACTAGCCATGTGCTGTGCTACAAGGAGAAAAGCTGTTGGGAGTCTGTTAAATGGAAATCGGCGCTGAATCATATTGGCTTATTCATATCGCTATCGATCTATGTAGGCGTAGGTGGGCTGGTGAGTGGATATATGTACATACATATATTAATTATTTATTAAACTTTTTAAGAGATTTTTATGATGCGGTTCCAATAATTGGTAGTTATTTAATTCAAAAATATCAAAAAAAAAATTATTAAAAAATTTAGTTTTGTTATTAATTACTAATTTTTCGAAAGAAAAAAAGTTTAAGTTGAGTTGTTAATTATTAATTTATAATTAGTTAGTTATTCTAAATTATTATTAAAATTAATTAATTGTTAATTTTGTAAAAGTAATAATTTTAATTTAATTTAATTAATTAATGTCATTTTTAATTATTGTAGTTAACAATATTATATTATTAAATAGAAAAAATTAATCAAGGTATAAATTATTAATTAATTACAAAAAGTAATTAAGTAATTAAGTTTTATTATTACTAATGTAAAATATAGGTTTTGAGTAATTAGTAATTAATTAATGTTTAATTAATTAATTTAAATTTTTAACATGAAATTTAAATACATTTTCATTAAAATTAATTAATTACCAATTTACTTAATATAATAATTGTAATTTAGTTAATGAATTTTAAGATGTTTTTAATTATTTTAGCTAACAAGAAAAAATTAATTCTTTTGTTTATTTTAATTAGAAATTTAGGTATTTTATTGTTTTCACTTCTTTCTTTCTAGTGCGGTAAATAATTATAAAATTATAATCTAAAATAATAAAAAATATTATTATTATTTTTTTAATAATTTTATAAGAACACAATTTTAGTTTGAGTAATTAGTTATTAATTAAATTTAATTAATTATTCTAAATTATTTTCAAAATTAGTTAATTAAGTGAAAGATTTAATTTTTTTATTATTTTAGTTAACAAAAAGAATATTATTATTTGAGAAAAATTAATCAAAATATTAATCATTAGTTAATTGAATTAAATTTTTTTTTAAATTTTCTTCTTCCACCGATACAATTGGAAAGTTATAAACTAAAAAAATCAAAGATTTAAATTTTTTTAAATAATTTAATTTTAATTCATTTTCATAAATTATTTATTAATAATTAATAATATTGGGCTATAATTAATTTTTGTAATTAAGAACAATTTTTGATTTACCATGCTTAATTAATAATTCATGTAATAAAAGGAAGATTGGTAATTATATTACAATTAATTAATTAAATAATTTGTGTTTTATAATTAATTTTTTTTAATTATAAATAATAATTTAATTATAAACTAGAATTTGGTTAAAAAATTTTTGTAGCTAAACACATTTTTTAATTAACTGTTAATAATTAATTAATAAAGATATTATTAATTCAACTTTCATTAATTAATTTAATAATTATTATTAATTAATTATCTTATTAATTATAATTTTTTTTTAAATACGAAAACATTAATTATAGCATATATTTAACAAAAAATTAATTGGCAATTAAATTAATTAAAAAACAAAATTTTTAGTTAACTATTAATAATTGATTAATATAAAAGGGTATTACTTCTATTTTCATTAATTAGTTGAATGATCATCAATAACTAATTATCTTCTTAAATATAAAAAAATTATTTATAACATAAACTGAAAACACAAAATTAATTAGTAATTAATTAAAAAATTTCATATCTTTTAATTATTTTTTTCCGCCATTTTCTTTTAAATTTCGCTAATGAAAAAAGTGATAAAAAATGCTTACTTCATTTTTGAATTTCTAAATTTTTGATAAATTATATAATCATTTATAAATAAATACCACACTTGGTCCAGTGTTACGCGTGAGTCAACAATAACATACATACACACACCCACAGCCAAACAACTAAAATATTTCAATCAACATGAAATTTAAATAATTCTTTTTTACATTTTCTTTTTCTTGTTCTTGTTGTTCTCGTTGTTGTCCGAGTATTTTTGTTTATCTTCAAGTGGCCATAAAACACTTAAGTGCTGCTAATACAGAAAATTCTGCGTGGGATCCACACAAGTGGCTAATTTAGAAATCGGAAAAAATAAATACCTATGAAAACAACAACATTTCGATAACAAAAAAAGAGAAGACGCTGAAAGAGTTTCGAAATTTGTTGTGTGAAGAAAAATGTTCAGTTATTCATCAGCATCAATCAATGAGATAAACTGATGAATATATGGGAAAGTAGCAAATAAGTTTTCTTATGCTTGTATGTATGTATGTATATGTGGCATATATATTTGCATGGAAATGTGAGTAGTGAAGAGTAATGCCTTGTAAATGAGCGCTGTCAATATTCATGAATATCTTATTTGGTCGCGAAGACAAATGTTTATCTCTCTTGACTTGAAAAGCATTGATAATTCCTGCGTTAACTTCAGAAGTTAATTAGTTAGCAAGAAAAAGAAGAAGATCAACGAAATGACAAATTTGTGTAGTATGAAAACTTGTGGCAGCCCTTAAGTATCCAATTTTTTCGGATTTTTTTTTTTTTGATAAAAATATTGTCAAGTTACTTAGAAGTATGCATAAAATACAAACCTGGGATTTTTAAAATTATTTTTGATAGGCAAAATTGATTGCTGAAGCCTTGAAATTGGTTAAAAATGTTTGCTTTTAGTGTAAAATGCTATATATCATATACCATATTCATTAAATCCCAAATATTTCCATCAGTTATACATGAGCTCTTCCTTCCCTGAGATTTCTATCTATTCTTTGGTAATTTTCTCACACTATATATTATATATGTACATATATAACCACATTCAGAAACATATTTTCTATTAGACTAAGATCATTACTAATGAACTTACAAAAATCTATCAACATATTCAGCAAACGAATCTTAGTGAAAATATGGAAAAATACGAACGATAATGTTATCCAAAGTACCTCAAAGCAATCTCAGCAGCATATTTTGGTTTGACTACACTCAGTACCAGAATTTACCCTTTTTCATAGAGGAATATATGAGATCCTATAGACCAAGCAAAGCCTAGAAATCTAAGTTATTCAAAAAAGAGTAGAGCGAAACTTATGACCTCGCAATTCGAATCAACTCAGGCATAAAATCTATTCACGAACGAACTCGCAGAAATCCCCTCAAGAAGCAGAAAACCATAGGGTAAATGATATATTGGGCAGATTATTTTCAAGACTTATTCAAGATGACTACGCTCCTGAAGCAAATCGGGCTCAACAGATGCAAGTAGTGGTCAATGGCAAAGAAAGTATCCTTTGTACATGTGAAAAATTTTTCACTACCGAAGAAGATTGTAATAAATTAAGCGATAAAATCTTTTACTTCCAAAGACGCAAAAAATGGTATTTCAAGAGTTCATAGTAGTCAGCATCCAGCTGCTGTAATGGTTTGGTGGGAATTCTCATGTAAAGGCGGTACACCTCTATACTTCTGTGAAAAGAGGCGCGTAACAGCAGATTGTTTTAGTAGGCGCGGTAAAGTTACTCTATTCGGTGGAGAACATTGAATCCTCCAGCAAGATTCCGCTCGAGCACACAAGCCTAAAACAACCAAGCAGTTTCTTAAATGCAATATTTTTGGTTCCATAGCTGTATACAATTGACCGCCTGGAAGTTCAGATTTGAATCTATTAGACTACAGTTTGAGGTCAGAGACAAAAAATAACTCTAACATCGAATACAATACTTCTCTGAAAACTGGTGAGGCTCAAAAATTATTTGGTTCGAGCAGTGTGGTTAATACTAACAGAAATTGTGAGTGCTGCTGTCAATTCCCGATTCGTTTGCGGGTTTGTGTGAAAGCAAAATGTGTGTGACCAATTCCAATAAAATTTAACATATATAATATATATTTAAATATATGAATTCTTAAATAATATTAGCTTTATTATAAAATTTATTATTATAGTTACAATTTTATAACAGCCTGAACTTGCAAGAGAACTTATGGCAGGACTAAATGAGGAATATAAGTATCCATATTGAACTTATTAGTGTATTGTAAGAAGGAGGATTAAAGAAAAACCATTACCGAGAACCATAACAGATTGTTTTCCGTCCCTTTTCTAGTGGCCGGATGAAATTGTGTTGGTAGCAAACTTCACCGCTCTCTGATTACACCAGTTTACAGTAATTGTTTTTTTTTTTTTTTTTGTAATGTTTCGCCAAACAGCGAAAAGGAGTGACAACTAGAACGCTGTTGTAAATTCGGCTATAACCGTGTAAACGATGTCTACAAAAATAAAATACGAATGATAGTTATAAGGCGGACTACTCGTAAGATGCCATCCGAACCATGCTCAAATGCAGTATTACTTATGAATTAGTAATTCACTACATACATAGCTCATGAGGCTATCTCATCCTCCATTCGGTCCGAAGTTTCAACCAAACACTTTTTGATCCTTCTGTATCTTCCAAGGCAAATGCATAATAAGTACTCACTACGCAACTAAAATTCTGAAGGAAAAATTTACGACTGATGTGTTAAGAGGCGTGTGGAGTATTTGATGTCTTCTGATAACGATTTTGAGTTCAAAAATCTTCCATCACGTACAGCTATTTTTATAATTTTAGTCCATGGTGCTGGTGCCCCAAAACATCTTGACAACAAGTCCTACTCTGATCTTTCTAACGAAGTGGAGTTCTTCCTCTTCCTCTGCTTCCCCCGCTGTCACTGCGTCGAATACTTTCAGAGCTGGAGTGTTTCGTTCCATTCGGGCAACATGACCTAGCCAGCGTAGCTGCTGTCTCTTAATTCGCTGAACTATGTCAATGTGGTCGGATATCTCATACAGCTCATCGTTCCATCCAATGCGATATTCGCCTTGGCCAACGCGCAAAGGACCATAAGTCTGTCGCAGAACTTTTCTCTCAAAAACTCGTAACGCCGACTCATCAGATTTTGCCATCGTCCTCTGTATCATATAGCAAGACGGGAATAATAAGTTACTTATAGAGTTTGGTTTTTGCTCGTCGAGGGAGGACTTACATACTTCTTCTTTGCCGACTCAGTCCGAGGTAGTACCAGCTGGAAAGAGTTATTCTGTGTGAGATTTCGAAGCTGACATTGTTTTTGATGCTGATAGTGGTTCCAAAATAAAAAAGCTATAACGGTTAACAGTGACGTGGGGGCCAAGAAGCTGGTGTTACGACTATTCGTTTGATGACAGGAGATATTTCGTCTTGCCCTTGTTCACTACCAGATCCATTTGCTTAGCTTCTTTGTCCAAGTTGAAGAAATCAGAACTAACGGCGCGGTTGGTATAGCCAATGACATCGATGTTATCGATGTACGAAAGCAGCTGTACACTCGAAGATAGAGGATTGTACCTTCTCTATTTAGATCTGCAGCTGGAATTATTTTCTCCAGCAGCAGATTGAAGAAGTCGTGCGAGTCGCCTTGTCTGACCTTCTCGATCCTGAAGAAGCTTTTGG
This sequence comes from Bactrocera zonata, assembly GCA_037783105.1. Classification (NCBI taxonomy): domain Eukaryota; kingdom Metazoa; phylum Arthropoda; class Insecta; order Diptera; family Tephritidae; genus Bactrocera; species Bactrocera zonata. Next base: position 406,902 of record JBAWJQ010001789.1, on the reverse strand, counting down.
TATTATTTAACGTGAGGTTACACAGCCGGATTAGTCTTGAAGACATTATATGCCTATAATCAGTTTATAAAAACTTATCTTTGGTGAAGTTTCCTATTAGATTACTAGTGAATTTCTTTCTTTTCAGCTTTAGACTTAGTTTTTATTAATGAAACACCTGACAGTGATTCGGTATACTTGTTCTCTGTCAATACGAAGTATCCATTCAAGAAATAAGCTAAGACGATTAGAGATATTGTTCCTAAATCGTTTAAGATGAACTTCAAAAACTAATCTCGTAAAAAGGCAGAAATTTAAAAAATGCTTCTCTTGGAAATCCAATGATTTCTTTATAAGCAAGAGAAATATTTTATATTCATTACAAGCGTAATAAACCTTCAAAACTTCAACAAAGTAAGATAAATTTTTAAAGTTTCGAACTCATGTGCTGCCAACAACACACAATTTTCCAAAGGATATATTAATTTCTGTACACGTCTACATATCTTGTAGATACTATATACCACATAATCCAATATTTTCCAGCGAGCTAACCATATGGCGGCACCGCTCGCAAGTATATATTTATGGCAATCCATGCAAAATTTAGTGCTATCACACTCCGAACAATTCATTGATTGCATGTCGTGCGGTAATTAAAAGGCGAGTTGGGCGACAAGTCAGCGCCGACTGCCGCAACTCCCGCTACCGACAAAGTAACGGTATACAACCGAAAGTTATTATGCAAAATTTTATATGTAAATATTTAAGTGGTCATGTCGCGACTAAAGAAATCGATAGGAAACTCGTGTGGTCGCTCGAAACCGAATAGCTTGCAATAAAAGCCGCAGCGTAACTATTATATAATATATATATAATATTATATGTACCAACTTTGCGATGTGGAAAAGCCGCTCGGTAAAAAGTCACGTGTTCACGTGCAGCACGCAACCTTTGATGCCATAAAATGCACACACACGTACTTGTACACAGTTACATGCATGTGTGCGCTCGTATTTGCATAATCGAAAGGCGTCGTGTGAAACAAATCCATTTTGTTATTTGTTGAAGCGAAAAGTTGTGGTTTTCAGGCGGTTTAAGGATATATAGAACTTCGGAAGGATTATCAAACTTATCGCAGAGGATTTTTTGCTGTGGTTTGTGTATTTTTTTCTTTAAAGTAAAGAATTTAAGGTTGGTTTGAAGCTAAACGAAACTTCACGTGTTTTTTTCCACGAAAAATTACCATCGTGGGTTTTTAAGACACTTTTTTTCAGATCTCTTCTAGAAACTTCTTAAAATTATATTTTAGAGAAAAATAATATAAACACTCGTACCATGAAGCGTGATTAAAGCTCTTGTATCGACTTTTTGCTTTCTTAGTAGTTTACAGAGAGTGTTGATAGTTGGAATACGGGATTCACACCCTAAGGAATACAACTCTGCAAAGTAGCTTTTCGCGGGTTTCGCAAACTGTTTGCATTCTTTGAGATTTCCGGTGTTTTATTAATCGGCCAATTAAGGGCTATAATATATAAAACAACATTATGTTAATCAAACAGAATTCATTAATATGTATTTACATTCAAAATGCAATTGAAATTTTGATATTTTCTTTCCAAAGATTTTTTCCGAAGGAAAATCAGGTTTTTATAGTTTAAAGATTTGGCTCTGATCGACAAAGAGGAATCCACAGATCCTTTAGGTAGGTATTCAAAAGCGAACACCACCATTTGCCTCTGTGAACTCTGGAGCCTTTTCAAGTTCTAAGTTTTCCATAGAACTTGGTCTCAACATCACCGTTTTAAACCATAGAACAGTATTCTTCACTAGTACCAAAGTCTTCATCAAGAGCTCCTGTATAGGATTCTTTCCAACCAAATAATGACTTCTTAAATGGTAGTTTTTAGCCTTCTTTCTACACGAAATACTTAACTTGACTACGAAGGACAACCATTGAATATATTGTAAGCTGAGTAACGAGTCTTAATTCTTCTTTTCATCGTTATTTTTCTACTTATATCTCTTTGTGACCTTACGAGTACTGCCACTGCTATCAGGTTGCCAGTCACTATAAGAGATCGCTTGTTAAGTGTTTGTTATACTACCTATATTCGGTCGTAGGAACCTCTTTTGTTTTCGGAAGAATATACCACAACCTCCTGTCTCGGAGACTTCTGTGGAGTGAAGATGTTCTGTCTAAACGCTGAAGTGTTGAGTTCCCTGAAATCATTTGTTCCTGAAATTTCCGATGGGAACTCAGTCGACACCTGTGCAGCCAATTTAATAGTGATGCGCTTAGAACTTATTTGCAGACCTGCCAGGGTTTTAACGAGACGGAGGCAATTGTGGTATTGGCCTGTTATCCATTTTAACAGGGTGTCCCTCAAACTTACTAAAGACACAGAACACCACTCTCAATAGCCCGAAAGCAAATTTTTTATATCAGTTAATCATGTATATGTACATTAATTAGGATCTTACTGGTCTCGATCCTAATGGGCGCGAGTACAGCGTATTTTTTTTTTTTTTTGTACAAATACATGCAATTGGGGATATTTCTATATTGGTTTCCATTTCAATGCTGCGTCACTGAGTTGATACCCTCTCCAGGGTAAGTATTCTCCACCTTCTTCATACCTCTCGCCATCCGAGATTCATTAGAAACTTCAGGTATTTTAAGCGGAGCCGCCGTCACCTGCCGCATTTGGTTAGTCGACGGTCTGAGTTCAAAACTTTTCGCGCATTATCAGTGTTTGTCGAAGTCGCAGGTCTCCCAGCGCGGTCTTCAACAGCGATCTCTTCCCGGCACTCCGTAAAGGCCTGGTGCCACCGAAACACACCACCTTTTGCTATAGCAACAACTGGGTAAGCATGCTGGATCATATCCAACATCTTTGTCGCAGATTTACTGAGTTTCACACAGCATTTAATCGCGTACCTCTGCTCTACCGAACGCTGCATTTCCGGCTTGCACCATTCGCATTAACACGTCGCGGAAAATGTTTGTCCTGACTCTTCAGTCAGGCAACTGACCAGCCTAGCGTTCCGCTAGAAACGCCTCTACCGAATCCAATCGGTGCGCGCACGCTCCGAAGTTCAGTCGCGGCGAAAGAAAATCAGTTCGATTACTTTCCCGACAAACCCTGTAAGCAAATTATTGACATTCTTAAAGAAAAAATCAAGATATATGGACAGCAAATTCATTATCTTGTACGAAGCACCTTTCTAGAAATCCTTTGGCACTGGTCAGCAAAATTTTAGCTAGTAGTTTTTGAAATTCACATGAAAATATGTTCATCGACTACCTGGAACGTGGTAATTTTGCGTTTGGGATCGTTTGGATGTTCAAATTAAAGTTAGACCGATTTGTTTGGCCGAAGACTATTCAGCTTAGGCAGTAAAAAGAAAAATAATTCTTCTCCTGGCGAATTATTTCAGTAAGCTTAAAAATTAGGTTCGAACTCACTTAACCGGACCATCAAACGTAAAAGTAAATATCAAACCGGCAAACTCAATTCCACACGTTATGTAAAGGACTTTATTTATAATCCATTTATAAGTAAGTATTTCAGTTGGTGTGTTATGTGAGTACCCCAAGTAAATATTTTATTGAATAATTACAAAGTTTCCACTTCTGCTGGCGCTGCATTGCACGCACATTTCAAATCACGTTTCAAATCACTTGCGATATCACATTCCGCCACTCTCAAGAATGTTCACTTGGCAAACAGTTTTAAGTGAGTGAGATGAAAGGTAAGAGTGTGTGTGTAACGGCAGTAAATATCCGTGGCATTAAGACGTTACATGCAACATCAACATCAAGTTAAGATTTCCGTTAGGTGGCTTTTGCAATTTCCGTTCCATTTCCTTATGAATATGCGGCATTAAAACACTTTTTTCTCTTTTTCATGTGTTTATGGTACTTAATTACAACGGCATTTGAGAGAGGGATTTCCTTTTAAAGTGAATTTATGGTCTGGCGCCTTTAAATGTGTCACTTAGTGGCTATCAAACGATTTTTTCAAAGAATTTGAAAAATGCGTTTTCATTTGTATTTGAAATTGTGCAATAATTTATACAATGTGCATACATTTGAGGGAGAAATGCGTATGTTTTAACCTACTGTGCCCAAAAAATAAGGTGACATTTGAAATTAAACTGCGCGCGAAGGATTTGGAGAATTATTTTGTTTTTTGGGTTGATAGTACTGTCAGTCACATTTATGTCAAATTTCATGTCAAAATATTCATTAGTGTTTGAGATATGTGTCGTTTTGTGAGCTGCTAAAAGTGAGTTTTTCTTTTTTTGCGATGTCGAAATTTGTTAAGCAAAGAATTTGCATTAAATTTTCTTTACGGAATCAATTTTCTGCTGCGGATACGTTGAGGATGGTGCAGAAAGCCTTTGGTGATGAGGCTATGTCTAAAAAAAATGTTTACAAGTGGTATAGTGAGTTCCAAGCCGGCCGTGAACGTGTCGAAGACGAAGAGCGTCCAGGGCGACCATCAACCTCAACCGACGAAGCTCACGTTCAACAAATCAAAGATTTGGTGTTGAAAAACCGTCGATTAACAATTGGAGACCTCGCTGATGAAGTTGGCATATCGAAAGGCTCAGCCAATGCAATAATGCACCATCCCATACTGCCCTCGTAATTCGTGATCATTTCGCCAAAAACACAACCCATATCGTTCCGCAACCACCGTATTCACCTGATCTGGCGCCCTGTGACTTCTGGCTGCTCACCAAGCTCAAAAGACTCTTCCGGGGACACCGTTTTTATACGATAGAGGAGATTCAAGCCGCGGCGAAGACGGAACTGAAGGCCATCCCGGAAAGTTACTACAACCAGTGTTTCGAAGATTGGAAAATCCGTTGGCATAAGTGCATTGCGTCGGGAGAGGATTGCTTTGAAGGGGATGAAATTGATTTGGAAGAATAAATAAAAAACTTTCAAAATAAATACAATGTCACCTTATTTTTTGGGCACAGTAGTATACTGCTTTTGTAAGTGCTTTGATCAATCGGGCTGTAGTTGCTCAAACGAGCAAGTAATTCGAGCGCAATAGTACTTTTCAGTCACACTGTAGACTGAGAACTTTATGGAAGGCTGAAAATACAGCGTTCCTTAGAGCAGAGATACAAGATTAAATTCTGTGTGAAACTGGGTAAAATTGCGACTGAGACGTTTGATATGATCAAGCAAACTTACCAAGTTGTTGAAGACTACGCTGGGAGACCTGAGACTTCGACAAAAACCGACAATATGGCTTGTGTGCGCAAAGTTTTGAACTCAGACCGTCGACTAAGTATTCGTTTAATTGCCCAGATGTTAAATTTATCAAAATGTGTGGTTCATGATATTGTGACGGAGTTCTTGAACATGCGTTAGACGTCGGAACCGATTGGAAGTTACACCACGACAACACCCCGGCTCACAGTGCCTTTCTTGTGAACAGCTACCTAACAAAAATCGGCATCCCAAAGCTTCCGCAGCCGCCTTCACAGCCCAGATGTGGCCTCACCCGTATGTTTTTTTGTTTCTTTGTCTAAAAAAACCGATGAAAGGCAAGCATTTTGAGACGACAGAGGCGCTACAAGCAGCATGCACTTCGACTCTCAAGGCTATTCCGGAGAATGCCTTCCATGACGCTGGGAATCGCTCTGGCTCGATGCATCGACGCAGAAGGAGTATATTTTGAAAGTTTTTAAAGAATTGAATGTTCGGTTTAATAAATATTTTTAACTCGACTCAGTCCTATTACTTTTTCGGAAAAACTCTGTACAGTATGTTTTCCACTGGATGGGTCATACCATATATAAAGATATTGTAAAGCTGAACGATAAATATTTTATAAAGTCAATTGGCGGAAAACATTGAATTTCACTGTATACGTATGTAGGGTCTAAAGAAAATATAAACTTCTTTGATCCATTTTTCATATAATCTCATATTTCGATATTTGTGATCACATAATTTTATAAAAATGGCTCACTCATTGACAGCAGTATGTGGTATGAGACCAAAAGGAAGTGCGTAAATTTTTCAATTCAAATAAGGAGACCAAAGGAGTTAGAACCCCTTTTCATCCATTGTTGATAGATAGAACTTATTGATGCTATTGCTATTACTTCAGCGAAGAAATTTATAAGCGTTCAACGAAGAGCTCTCACCAGCACGGTTGCTGGATTTCGAACCCCACCAACTATGGCGCTTAACTCCCTGCTGAAAATAGCACTCACCGACATAACTTGCAACTTCAGCAAAAAAATCGCTGGCTCAAAACTGATTTTAGATCCACATTCTACATACATATATATACAGGCCTAAAGATTACTCAAATGCTGTGAAAATTACTTCTCTTGTCTCTGATCAAAAAGTACCTTAATTACTAATGAGCTAAGACTATCAGCAATTTTTCCACGATTGAGACTACTTTTAAAGAATAGATCTTTGTTATAAATATATAAAATTAGAATATCACAGTTTATTATTTTCGCTGAATAAATATTTCTTTTCTACTGCACTTTCTCTTCAGTACATTTCCGTTTAGTCTGGAAATTAAGGTGCACAAGCAAGAGGTCAACTAATTATGTAATAAACAAACTTTGTACATTTTCCTTTAGCTGCGCATATTTCACGGCTAAAGTGTACATATGTAACTTTTACTTAACTAATTTTTGCCATTTATCACCTCTTGCTGGCTCCGCCATAGTTCATGCCAGAGAGTTCAAAGCACTTTTCCCCACCGTTTGCCAAACGAACAAACAAAAAGCAAGAGAAAAAAAAAACAGACGAAGAAAAAACTAAAATTTGTTTTGCGGCCAAGGTCAATAGTGGCGACTAGCTGAAAGGAAGTTGTAGAATTTATAGAAAAGCACAATGGGATTTCCTACAAAACGGTAAGCGGCAGACAGAGCAGAGCGCCATGAATTGACACACATACCAGCGCAAAGTTATAAAAAAGGAGTATAGTTATGAGTCAGTGAACGCAGCAAGCAAATTCTGTTTTCAAGGATGAGAGAATGTGGGCAAGGCGAGAAGGGTTTGAGGGTTTTATATAATTTTTTGTATATATGTGATAATTATTTAAATATGTTTCGGGCTTATGTGGGTCACTAGAGCAATTAGTATGGAAAACACAAGTCTGTTGGTAAGCTCTATGCGAATTTAAGGTTATGTAAGTATTGCTGAAATAATAATAAATAAACACTTAAATAAATTATATTTCTTTTATTAAAATGCTTTGAATATTGAGGATTTTTCAATTGAGTTTTTATATAAAATTGTGCAAGGAAAATTCTCGACAATAAAAAATGACGAATACATAGGAAGTCTCGCAGCTAACAGCTATACACTTTTATAGCCAAGTTGTTATCAGACAGTTGGGACATCCTACCTAATAAATCACGCGTTAAACGACTTCAAGCGTTCGTTTTGTTCGTCAGTTAATCTAAGCATGAAGAATCTATAAATTTTCAATTGCTCTCGTAAAAAGGAAAGCACTTTCGAAAACTTGATAGTCTATATCTAAATTTGATAAAGTTAAATGCTGTAAAAAAGCACATGAAGTTGGCTAGAGATGGAAGTTAAATTATTTTAAGAGTTACGTATACGCAGTGGTGGATAGTTTCGGTATAAAGTAGGTAGATTCGTTGCTAACACAATTTTTGACTACTTTAATATACAACATTTACTAATACAAAAGCAAAGCAGCGAAACTATTTCACTGACGAGCTGGGTGAGTACTACTTATACCTCGATTGTTCATTTAGCTTGAGGTCAAATGATAAAAAATTCTAGTCACAGTAGACTATCTGCAATGTAAGTCGATGAACTTGCAGGAAAGAGATCCTTCGTCTCTTTATTAACGGTATGTAAGCTCGGCTGTCATTTCTCACTAGTTTACTATTCAACAACTGGACCTCAATTTATTTCAGCGAGTTTTCCATTGCTAAAAGGTTCTCCTGGGCCGAGTAACTCTGATGAAACTCAAGCGCTTAGCAAGGTAATGGGTCAATTTCAGGTCGACCTAACGTAGTAGAATACATTTTTTTTTTTTGCAAAAATTTTGTTTTTGTATTCACCATTGTTTCCTTTAAGGATGATATATTTTTCGGTACAATTTTTATAGTACGATTAGATCTTTGCTTCAAAATAGACCTCAGTTTCGGCGATCACCTTTTCATTCAACGAAATTTTCTTCCAAGCGAGCATTCTTTTGTGATTTGAGAACAGAAAATAGTCACAAAAGACCAGATTTGAAGAACACAGTGAACCCGGAAGCAGTTCGAAAATCAAATCTAGTTTTGTTTGTTCTCGCTGAAATCATATGGATTTAATTCTAGTAGCACCATTTATGTGTCAGACTGGAAACCTGTTAAGATCACTAATTATTTGACTTTACCCGTTTGCAACCCTTTAGGACAGAGGAAATCTGTTTCATATTTACTGCAAAGATATTTGAGAGATGAGACAGTTGATTAATCTTAAACCATTTTTCACGATTGTCTTGCTTTTGTGGTACTAAAGTTTGATAATATTGGTTCTTACTTCATTAGGTAACCAGGAGAACTAACTAATAACTACTATTTTTGATAAAACTTTTAAGCTTAAAAAAATCCCAAAGAGTAATTAATGTACAAAATAGTTATTAGATAAATTCTGAAAACAATTTTATGGAATGGAAATTAAGAATAGTTCGTTAGACATTATACCATCGCAACTACAACGAACTGTTTCTAGCTTTCGTACAATTGGCTGGCAAATGCCGGAAAGAGTTCGTATGTATGTGTCGGCCAGGAAATTCAAACCTATTGTACTTTCATCTTTCTCTTCAAAGACGTTAGAGAGACTAATCGATGTGCACTAAAGCGGTGGGATTCCAAGAAATCGACTTTCAAGCGAACAGCAAGCTTATTGCAAAGATGTGTCAGTAGCCTGCGTAACGTAACTGGCTTGAGCATGATGGAAGAGTTTGCAGTAGAAACCTTCCTCGATATCGAGGCATCGTTCAACAATGTATTGCTAAAAGCAATATTGTACTGTTGCTTGAGCTTTGGTTGGATCGAACCTTAAGCATCTTATCTTCAAATTTCGCTGTGACAGAACAAACGTGGCGGACCGGAGCAGTACGCGAACAGAATGACAGGTAAGTGGGCGTACCCCACAAAGGGGAGTTCTCTCGCCACTTCTCTGGATCATGGCTGGTTCTTGAAAAACTTGAAAAAGTCGGCGATTATTTACGCGGACGAAGTAGCTCTCACCTGAGGGAAGATTGCTGAATACCGTATATGATCTAATTACGTGGGTTCTTAATATCGTAAGCCTTTCCATAAATCCAGCCAAGACCGTACTGGTTTTATTCACTAGAAAGTACAAAATCACGGAGGCACATCTACCACTAATGGGTGGAACGTGACTTTGGCCTGCTGACAGGGTTAAATACCTAGGACTAAGCCTAGACAGGAAGCTCTGGTGGAAACCCAACAAATTGGAAAAAGGGAGGAAGGCATCGGCTGCCTTCACCAAAGGTAGTTCTTTGGCTCTATTAAACCCTAATTAATATGTTCTATAGAAATATGTTATGGTAGCAGGCGCTGGAAAAGACTATACTCGCAAAAAATTAAGCGAGTGTTCTGACTGAAGCCTGGGCAGGCTCTCTGAAATCAACGCACACTTTGACTTCATACTTCGATTACCAGGACACCGAGCCTAGCTCTTGACTCGCTCAAGAAGATGGGCAGTAAGCGTTTTTACGAATGGATCAAAGCTTGGGGTGAGGGTTGGTGGAGGAATACAATATCGGTAGCTTCTGTTTTTTGGCTTCCTGACCACTGCAACGCCTTCCAAGCGAAAATGGTTGACACAAAGGTAGCAGTAGTAATACTACTGAGGAATTCAGTATCCTTTAGAGTGGTGAGTATCCACTCCAACAGGAGGCAACGATGAAGCCTTGAGTGAAAGAATGCCTTGATTCCTTGTCTTTAGCATCGAGTTATTTTATGATTAGGCTGGTTTGGGTGCCTCATCAAAACGTCATGGTAGTAAAATTGAGCTTGTTGGGCAGGTAGTTAAGTCTTAATAGCTACGGAATGTGAATCGATAGGAACTCAGCTGGCTTCTTGTGGTTTACTACTAGACTGTTGGGTCTATGACCAGCTCAGTAAGTGTTGGTCAATTACCAGTTGCAGTTGCAGTTGCAAGGCCCTTCTGGCTCAGAGTAAAACGGGGGAAGTCCAGGAAGCTTTTCGGTCTCAGCCAGATCCAACTTTCAATAGTTGTAGGAGTTCTAATTGAACGCTATCCATTAGGGAATCATGAAGTCAGATTGAATATCCTACCGGACGCCAGCTGCATCAGTTGTCCGAAAGAAGATGAAATACTTTCTCCTCGAATGTACTGCTTTTGTCAGACCAAAACCAAAACACCTCGGATTTAACTTTTAGACATCCAAATAATGTAGTGAAAATAGAAATAAAAAATCTAAGTAGATTTGTACTAGGTTCAGGGTTGCATGGCTATGGCAATGACACTAACCGTTACATAGTTTTTTTGCTGCGTTTGCTTTCACCTTAAAGTTGATCAATGGCACTCAACAAACGCTGCCTACGACAGTAATAGCCCCAATAAGTGTAAGTAACGGCATATTCCACGCACTTTTCGGCACTCAAAACAAACAAAACACGCGAAACTTCGATTAGCATGAGTTTATATATATGTATGTGTATATGTATTAGCATAATTGTGTAGGCAGCATAACGATTTATACCCACACCCTAATGTGTGATATAACAGCATAATCAGCAATTTTTACAACCACCCTTGACCACTTCGGAGATTTTCGGCAATCTAATCTGAAAACCGTTCAAATCACAATACATTTTTATATATGTATGTATGTATGTATAAGTACATATGTGTATGTGCGTAAATAAACCAATCTGATAAAACACTCCTTGTATTTATGTTTATATTTTCGGCACTTCGCTGTTGACTGCTCAATGGCTTGAGCAATCACGACAAAGTAGGTTGGGCCTCTATACAGCCATTCTCTGCTTCCCCACTCCCCCTAAAGTGTGCTGGAATTTGTTCTTTGCAGACTTTTTATGCCTTTCGATGGCTTTAGTTTCATAAATTGCCACATAGCTGACCTTTTGTTTTCTTTCGTTTTGTTTTCGTTTTCTAAATTACTTTTTTTACTTCTCGTCGGCGATTGCATTTGCCCCGCCCCTGGGCCACACTGATTGCTATTTTAGATTTGTTTTCATTTGCATAGTTGGATTTGAAATATTTGTTTTTGTCATGATTATCGCAATTCGCAATGTATTTGTATTCATATATGTATGTGCGCAGTGTTAAGGAAATTTTTTAGTTTGCTTTTAGGCGCGAAAAGCACATTTTCCGCTTAAGTGATTTGTTATCGTGTTTTATTAGTTCTTTTGTTAAAATTTCGGCTTCCGGTGAGAGAAACATAATTTGTGTAGTTTGTTTTCATATTTTATGCGATAATTTATTGCCAGATGTCGGTATTTTTTACGTCACCACGGTTCTTAGTTGGGTAGTGTATTTTTTAAGCATATTGAGAATTTTAGAGCTTTGCTGTTGGTGGCTATTACCAATGATTATAAAAAAGTGTTGAAACTAAATGTTAAATATCCACCAATATCTGTAAAATTCATAGAAAAATAATTTATTTTATCTGGCAACCCTTTTTGATGTTTTTTCTTTGCATATACATACAAGAAAACTAATCCGGCATTTTTTATGGATCTAGAGCTCCTTTTGATTTCGATGTTTAATTTAATTAGAAAAAGTGAAAGCAGGTGGCAACTTCGTCAATAAAAGAATTATCAGAAAGTCTTCTTGAAATATCCTAATTAAATTTTTTTAAATAAATCACAATTTGAAGGTTATGTGTGCATACGTTATATGTATGTTTTATAAAATTAATTTTTTTAACAAGTGGCAACCCTTCCCAAAAATATTTTATTTTGTAAGGCTTGTTAAATTTCAATGTGAAAATTGTATGTGATCACATTACAATTTTATTGCAATAAATTTTTTGTAACAGGTGGCAACTCTTCTCAAAAATAGTTTCGGTTGCAAGGTTTCTTAAAATACAATGTGAAAGTTATATGTGAATATAATTCAAATTTTTTATTAAAAAATTTTTAACAGCTGGCAACCCTTCTCAAAAATATTTTCATTTTTAAGCTTTGTTAAATTTCAATGTGAAAATAATATGTAAAAAAATACATATTTTATTGCATTATTTTTTTTTTAAAGATGGCAAGCCTTCTCAATAATATTTTCTTTTGAAAGTCTTCTTAACTTAAGTGTGAAAGTTAAATGCGAATAAATTACATATTTTATTGAATTCATTTTTTTGAACAGGAAAACATTGTATATTTTATAGCGTTAATTTTTTTTTTAAGTGGCAACCCTTCTTAAAAATATTTTCTTTTGCAAGTTTTGCTAAATTTCAATTTGAAAATTATATGTGAATAAATTACATATTTTATTGCAATAAATATTTTGTAACAGGTGGCAACCCTTCTCAAAATATTTTCGTATAAATTTCAATTTGAGCATTAAAGGTGAATAAATTACGTATTTAATTAAGTTCATTTTTTTGAACAAGAAAAAATTACATATTTTAATGCATTACAAAATTTTGGACAGGGGGCAGCCCTTCTCAAAACTATTTTCTTTAGTAAATTGTATTAATTTTCACTCTGCAAGTTAAATGTGAATAAATTACATATTTTACTGTATTACATTTTTTAGCAGATGGCAACTCTTCCCAAAAAATGTTGTCGTTTGTAAATTTTCTTAAATTTCAGTGTGAATGTTACAAATGCATTAATTACATTTATTATTGCTTAATTTTTTTTTTAATAGGTGGCAACCCTTTTCAAAAAAATTTTCAATTGTTAGTTAAGTTTTAATGATGTTCCAAATTTGTAACATTTTTTTCATCTCATTATGTTATTAATATTTGCAAACAGGTGGCAACCCTATAATTTTTATTTTATTTTTAAACTACTTAATCAAAAGAATTGCGAAAAATAAGGAATTTTTTCAACTTAATTTTTTTTTTTTCAATTTATATAAAGGCCAGGCGCACTACAACAACAAAACCGTTGGAACCCAAAACGAAAATTCGATTAAATGCCTTCGCGTCGAAAAATTTATACCCTAAAGTGTTTAGTATTCACTTATGCGCGATCCCATTTACATATAAATATATACATGCATATGTATAAATATATATATGTAAATATGTAAGCATGTGTGCTCGGCTAGACTACAATTTCCGTACGCTTTGTAGAAAACTGCCAGACCGACTAGCAATTGCTGTACTCCCCTGTTCCTGTATCGTTACGCTCTGTGCAGGCAGCAGCAAATCTCAGATATGTGGCTGTAAATTCGAACTCGAATTCATTTACACAAACTTGTTTACATAATGCAATTGATTGGAAGTTCAAAAGTGCTCACTCAATTGCTTTGAATGTCCAAGAGTATTGAACGGCAAATGTTACGTATACGCATGGCTGCACCGCCTAATCGAGCCTTCTATTTGTGTTTAGAATAGACTATTTCTGGTTGCAATTTGCTTGTGAGATGTAAGAAAATTTATTTTTTTATATAGTTTATTTATGTTTATATGTATGTGTATGCAAGCTAAATAACGGTTTCACCTAAATTCATATTTCCGCAGTGCAAAGCGTCTAGAAAGCACCATCAAACAGCATTTAATTATCATAGCTCACTCGATCTAAATTGGCAAATTTCTGGTGGTTATTTTTAGAGATTATGACTACTGAAATAATTTTGTGAAAGCACATCTAATTAAGCACATACAAATACATTCGAGTTTCATTTCTACGCTGCCTCATGTGGCAATAAAATTTGAATATGGGACTCCCCAAGGAGTATTGAATGCATTTCAGATACATAAAACAAATAAAGTATTTTGTATAATTGTTGTGGCATTTGACTGACCATTAAAAGTAATTAAAGCTATAAAAGCTTCGGTGAGTCACTTATCGGGAGGGCGAATACAAAATTTTTAGAGTAGAAGTATACTAATAGTATTCATAGACTAAAAAATCAATTTTCAAATATAATTTTATAAGAAATGAGTCCAAATATATTTAAATAAACTTATAGCGACAGATTTTATACGCTTATAGTGCGATAGTCTCTTATCTTCGTGATAAGTTTGATCTCCATATGTCTATAAACGTCTTTACGACGCGAAAAGTATGTCTCGGGATTTTAGTACGTAAGTTGCCTTTTATATTTCGAGCTTTGGTAACCATAGTGTTGCAATCTGGCGGCTCACAACTTCATCATTAAGTTTGAAATTTTTGATGTTGTGCATACCCAACTATTGGCATTGTCTACAGTAACTTAAAATATTCATTTCGGTCAAAATATTGAATTAATTATTTTTTACAAATTTCAACGTGAATTAACTCAGCAACAGTGCTTTGATGAACTTAATTCACACATCGACCAAAACAGTGGCATTTTTGAGCAAAACATCGATTTGATGAATCATCCACGGTACTGTGCTGACTTAGCACGTTAAAGATCAACTAAAAGGTTAACGCTTTTCGACACCTCAAAAGACGGTTGTTGCTTTCAGAACGTTTTTTGGATATGTTTGACTGAATCACAATGGCAAAAGTACTTCGGTTCAATGGAAGCAAAAGTGTATAGATTTTAATGGAGAATATTTTGAAAAACAATAAAGCCTTTACCGATGATTAAAAGGCAACCCTAGTCTAGAAAAAGTTAAACAATTGAACAACGTCTGTTGTTTCGGAGAGTCTACTTTATCAAGAACGCAAGTCTTTTAGTGGCACGAAGCATTCTCTGAAGTTCGTGAAATCATCGAAAACTAGTCCCATGCGAGTCATATTGTGTTAATGATGATAACATCAAAAGTTAGAGAAACAGTGCTCGAAGATCTTCGTGTTAGCATCTGAACAAAGATAGAGTACGGTATCAACATCTAAAATGAATCGACTCAACACTTTTTGGTTAAAGTTTTGGGTATGAAGTGTGACAATCCTAGACACTTACCAAAAGACCTAAATCCTTTGCATAAACTACATAGAGGTCGTAAAAGAGTTGATAGACGACGTAGCTGAGGATCCTGCATTCATCAAACGCAAGATTACTTTTGATGATACATGGGTTTATGAATACAAACTAGCTAATGGTGCTTGAAAACTTAGCCAAATCTGAAAAAAAATTAGCTGAAAGCAAAAAAAGGCCATCTTAGCCGAGACTTATTACACATAATAAGTGTTTGGTTCAAGCGTTGGCATGTTTATTTTTCAGGAACATATATTGAAGGTGATAATAAACATTTGTACAAGAATTATTTATAATAAAATGCATGAAAATGTAGTTTCTCTCTGTCAGTTCGGCTCGAGTATGTATACGAAGGCTTGGCGAAAAAATATATCTCTATATGTCCTTTGCCTTAAGTGAAAACTACCTACAACTACATTCAAAAAAATTATTTTTCAATAAAAATTATTCCTCGCAAAAAAAAAATAAATAAACAACTATTCTCATACACAATAAAATCGCATTTACGTTATGATCACACAGAATCAGACACGATCCAAAAACAAAACGAAATCACTAAAGTGAGTACTCGCAATGTTCGAAAATATTTACATACAAAGTGCAAATTGCGAAGCATTAAAAATTTCGCTCAGCCATCAAACAGTTAGTTATCCCTCAAGTGGCTGGAACTCAACCACAAATTGAAAGCGACCACAAACGAACAGCGAATGTTCATTTCGACGAAACTTGAATGCCACTCGGCAAAACAGCATAAAATCAAACACGCGTTCCATACAAATACATATAAGCTTATATAATATGTTTGTCTATGCGTGTGTGAGTGTTCGTTTCATGTTCAAATTATTTTTTATTGCAAAAACGGCGAATTTTATGACTTGCCGAGCGCATTTTCGCACAATTATTTTGAATTAATATTCGGTTAACCTTCGATGAGTAAACAAACAAGCATAATGATTTGTATTTGAAAATGAAACAAAGCAGATCAACTGGCGATGGAGAAATGAGCAAAAGCATGCTAAATAATTTAATAAAGGGCTTTTTGTATTTTGTGGTATTTTGAGTATAATTTTCTAATGAGTAAATGACTTCCTATTTGAAGTGAGTGGCATACAATTCCACATATTGTTCGCAGATATCGGCGGTTATACTGATTAGTTTTTGAGCCTTTTCTAAATTTTTATTGATGAGAACTTGAGACTGTCGATTTTCATTAGCTAAGAACAGGTAGTAATCATTTGGTAACAGATCCGCACTATAAGGTTCATGCATAAAATCCTGCCAACTAATCTCCTGGTGAGTCCTTATCGATGTATTGTGATCGCGACGAAGTAAAATTCCGCTGTTAATGACTAAAACTGGTCGCTTCTGGACGACTACTTCCTTCAGATAGTTCAATTGTTGACACAGCTGATCCGGATTTAGAGTTTGGCCGAAGGGGAACAGCTCATATTAGATGAATCCCTATCAATCCAACCAAACACATAGCAAATCTTTCCTGTTTCCGTTTGTGACGGCTTAAAGTGATCCGACCACGATCCTCCTCACTCGATCGTTGTCCCAAGTAACCCACTTTTCATCCCCAGTAAACACAAGCTTTAGAAGCGGATCGATTTAGTTGCGATTTAGCAGCGACTGCTAGTTAGAGATTTGGTCCATGTAGCACCCACACTCTCAGCTATAGCTGCGTGCTCATTCGGTCGAACATTATTCAATAATGAATGCTGGGCCTCAGGCCGGGTGGTACGCTCAGTAGGCCAATTATGCTGATCATAACGTGAATTTTCGCAATAAAGCGGAACGATTTGTAATCGTTATTAAGGAGGTATTCTAGTCTAGAAATTTAAAAAAAATCGATTTTTTTTTTATATTTTCAAAGTTTAACTATTCAGAATATGGGTACAAGAGAATTTTTCAAAATTCAAATTATTTTCCGAGATATAGACATTTTTCTGACCCGGCATCCAAACTGGTTCGGCCGAAAGGCAAAACTTTAAACGATTTTTTCTCAAAACTGACTTTTTCGGAACGATACCCACGATTTCTCAGGTTCTACTGTACACATTTACTTGAAATTTTTATAGAGTCTTCTTTATAGGCTTGTCTATGGATGGAAGTAGCCCCATCTCCAAATATTTATTTTTATTATTTTTAATAAATTCGAAATAGTCAGAAATAGTGATCCAAAAAAACCTTTGTTTTTAGGCAGTCACCATTTTGTGAAAAATTTTTTTTCCCACTTTTCCGTAGTTCCGGCCATTGCGACATTATTCTAGATTAATAATCTTTTTTTCTTTTTGGTTTCAGATAACTAGGAGGGTTGAAATCATGGGTATGGTCACGTGGAAATTTTTAAAGACCCCCACTCAGCTCATAATTTTTGAAATTTTTTACTTTTTTTAGTTTTTAATTCTTTTTTCAACTCTTCTAAAATTAATAAATAACTAGTAAAAAAATGTATAGTAAAAATATTAATTGCCTTTTTTTCTACGACACTTTAAAAATTACCTGAAATTCATGCTTCTAGACTAGAATACCCCTTAAGGCCTTTCCATGATAAAATGCGAAAGAATACGAGCCCACTCGCGCGTAATCTGTCAAAAAATGCTAATGAAAAAAGTACCTTTATTTGGATCACGCGTTATATCCAGCCATTGTGATTGCATCATAAAGTAGCTGATCATAATAATTATCCGCCAATTGCTTCTCTCACTATATCAATCCCTCTCTCTTACCCCTGTGTATATAAAGTATCCCTTTCAATCCTTAGAAGAGAAATGTACTACTCAGTTACTATAATCTTTCATGAGTACAGTCACGCTAGGATTCAAAAATTCAAGGACAAGATTACTTCACGGTACGTCCTAACCAACGAACTAACAAAATATTTGCTGGTAATTATAAAGAATGTTTATGATGTCACGAGCAAATATTTCTGTGCTCATGAGAAACGGTATCAAACCATGTAGTTCTTTACCATTATTGAACAAGATCAAGAATAAAGCTTACCGCATACTTGAAGGCTTCACATTATGTGGTATATTTGTTTCTTAAGGAAGTTTATTAGCTCTAGTTGTCTAGTTTTATGTAAGCACGTTTCTCCAAATTCCATTCGAGATGAATTAGTATGGAAAGTATATTTATTGGTGGTTGTTTCTCGATTGGCTAAAAAACTTTTTAGACGTTTTAGTAAGGGAAGTCCAGACAAACACTTAATAAAATCGTAAGAACCTTACAATATGTTGTCATGGATACTTAGTCGAAGTCTGCAACCTAGAAAACAATGCGATCTAATATATCTCGCTATTTACTACACTGTGGTACTACCTTCATTCAGTGAATGGATTATGGCTCTCACCTTCACTTAAGAGGAATATTTCTAAGATATTTCTAACATCAAAGCTATGGTGAATTTCTGTATTTTTCATTGCTTAGGTTAAACTCAAAAAATTATTGCATCCAAGATGATGATATGGCACAGCATGAAATCGATTTTGACAACTTTTAATATAGAATAACTTATCTTGATTTCTATGGCGGACTTTCTATATATGTGACCTGGTCTACGAAAAGGGAGCTAACATGCGAAAAAAAAAAATTGAAAAAAAAATGAAAAAAAAATGAAAAAAAAAATTGATTTTTTGACACCTAAGCCCCCTTTCCGTAGACCAGGTCACATATAACTTTTGCAAACAGGGTTGAATCTTTCATGGAAACTTCACCTCAACATTTTTCAACTCAAACTTGACATTGTTTATACATTTTTCAGGCTTGCACTTTTAGTGATTTTTAAAGGTAAACAAATATATTTGTATAACCGCAAACTATTAACTTATTTTTAAAATATATCAGCAAATACGTATATATTAAATTCATCACACCTCCTCTCGAGCCATACCAACCCTGAAAAACGAAGATATCACCTCGTCAGACCAACCAGCACCATTCAGCACACCCAACAACCGAAAATTCTCCATTTATCTTTAAAGCCATAAATTTCTCAAGTGCTGTCCAGGTTATTTCAAGCATTTTAGTGTTGAAAATGACACACGTTGGCGGACAGCCCTTGGGTTTATAAATATATACATAAATAACGAAACGAAGCGACATCAAAATCTTTACACACACACATATCCAAATACACATCACAGCCACTTCTTCACGCACTTGAAATGAAATTTATAGCATTTAAATGCCACTTCACACTTTCGCTGCGCTCTATTAGCCTAGTTCGCACTAGCGGTTTTGTGGGCTATAAAAATGTAAATTAGATTGATTTTTATCTGGGAAACAAAGTGACAATGGCAAATGGAGGGCGTTGCATTTTGAAAACTTTTTTTTGGAATTTAAGTTTCCATAAAATGCGCAAAAAGAAGCTGAAGGTGTTTTGAAAAAATGGCTGGGTGTAGTGAGCAACACCTACGTCTTGTATATTTGGTACTTTGTGGTATATGTATTATAAATAGAGATTAAAATATTGGGTAGTCGAAAAAGTCTCTTCGTATTTTTGAACCAAACACGTACAATTTTTTTACATTAAAATTTGTAAAACTTTTCTGGTTTCTCGGTGAAAAACTGCGACAAGTAATTTTCACAGGCTTCTCTTGAAGCCAACTTTACTCCATAGAGGGAGTTCTGCATTGACCGAAACAAGTGGTAGTCCGATGGTGCAAGGTCAGGACTATATGGAGAATGCATCCAAACTTCCTAGCCAAGCTCTCCCATTTTTTGCCGTGTCATCAAAAATTTGTGTGGTCTAGCGTTGTCCCGATGGAAGACGAAGCCCTATCTGTTGATCATTTCCAGCCGTTTTTTTCGATTTCTTGCTTCAATCTCATCATTTGTGGACAATACAATGTAGAATCAATCGTTCGAGCAGGCTCATAGTGGATGATTCCTTTCCAATTCCACCAAACCCTTTTTTTTTTGGTCAAATGAAGCATAGAATCTCACATTTCCAACACTGTATGTTATGATACAATGCGATTGGTAGCACTGGAGATATACGACTGTAACGATATCTATTGACGAAATACGAAAAGACTTTTTCGACCACCCCATATTTGAACTACAATTTTTACCGATAATCTTCACGATAGATGGCGCTGGTATCGAAATTACTCTGAATATGGTATATACCGTTCGTTTTGTTCTAACTTGGAAGAAATCAGCAATCACAAATAATAGCAGAGAGGCTCAAATAAAACATTTCGAATATTCAGTTTTTCTGAAAATTAGCCCGATAATTTTTGGCTAATTTGAAAGAAGTGTTAACCAGCAAATTCATGTACATAAAACCAACCAGATTCATCCTGAAGCTGTCGAGTTTTCTTAATTTCATTTACGGTAGCCTTTTGTAAATAAATCTGTCAGAATTGAACAAAGAAACTATAGGCATTTCTGTTAAGGTCTGATAAGATTTGATTTGATTGATTTAGTGTCAAATGTGTTAAAAATTCCATAAAGAGATTTTGACCATACCCATGATTTCAAGCCTCCTAGTTATCTGAAACCAAAAAAGAAAAAAAGATTATTAATCAAGACCATAGACAAGACTACAGAGAGGACTGTATAAAAATTTCAAGTAAATCGGTCCAGTACAACCTGAGAAATCGTGGGTATCGTCCGAAAAAGTCACTTTTGAGAAAAACTCGTTTAAAGTTTCGCGTTCCGGCCGAACCAGTTTGGATGCCGGGTCAGAAAAATGCCCATATCTCCGAAAATAATTTGAATTTTGAAAAATTCTCTTGTACACATATTCTTGAATAGTTAAACACTGAAAATATAAAAAAAAATTTCGATAGTTTTAAATTTCTAGACTATAATACCCCCTTAAAGCTTAAAATACATGGGAAAAGCGCAATATCTCTCTATAAAGTTTAGAAGTAACTGAATATTTTTCACAAATAGCTAAAATTAATACATTTTCTGAACCATTAATATAATTCAATTCAGTATTTCCAGAACTCTATGTTTCAAGTCAACATTTGCCGGCCTCTAAAAGCGTTTGTGGCTTTTTTCCCATAGAATTTAATAATATAAATATTTAAAACGCAATATTTGCCTATTTTTTGTACTCTTCCACACACTTCCCATATTCACAATAGAAAGCTAAAAAGTCAACTTAAATTTTCACTTGAATTGTCAACCAGCCAACTCTGCTAGACTTGTCTACACTCTGTTGCCTGTTAGATACTACTAGCAACATTTTTAATCGCAATTTTTGACATTAAGTTGAGCTTAATGTTCTTTCACTAAGCCAGTGGATTATTGTGTTATCATTTACTTGCTTTAATTTGAGTTAAAATGTGCTTAACTGTGCGCGAGCATGAAAATGGCTTCTTTAAATGGCAAGGTAGCGTGTATCCTTTTGTCCTTTAAGTCACATACTAGACTAGCTTATAGACATATGTATTGTATGTATAGAAAAGTATATGAGTTTACATTACAAGTAGCCTTTTTATTGCCCTCCAGTCTTCTGTTTTTTGCTCTATTGTTGCATGTGTTTCTGCAAAAGCTTTTTCTATGCGCTTCTGATTATACTCCAGCGCTACGTGATTTACTCTATATTTTATATTTAGAGTGTTGAGCTGCTGGGATTCGGCTTTTATGATGATGATGATACCACTGTGATCTTAACGAGCGAGCTGTTGCTGAGTTTACAGCTAAGAGCTTAGATAGATAGATTTAAGCTTCAAAATAGCTATACACTTACGAGGGTATAAATACCAAGAAAATAGTTAGGATGGAGATTGAGATTAAGACTAATGGAGATTAAGTTAATAACTGGGGGTTAGTTTCAGATGTACTAAAGATTGAGATTGAAATTAAGATCACGATTGTTATTGGGATTAAAATTAACTTGAAAATAAGATTAGGTTTAGATTTAGATTAAGAATAGGGTTGGGATTGAGATCAAGATTAAGATTGAGATTGATACTGAGATACTGAGGTTGAGATTGAGATTAAGAATGAAGTTGAGATTGAAGTTGAGAGTGCCGATTGAGATGAGATTGATATTGAGGTTCCAATTGAGATTGAAAATTAAATTGAGACTACAATTGAGACTGAGGCTGAAGTTTAGATTGTCATAAAGGTTGAGATTGAGATTAAGAATATGATTGAGATTGAGATTAAGATTGAGATTAAAAATTGAATTGAGATTTCAATTGAGATTGAAGCTTATTGAGATTGTGATTGAGATTAAGGTTGAAATGGATATTGAGATTAAGAATGAGGCTGAGATTGAGATTGCGATTGAGGTTGAGATTAAAAATTGAATTGAGATTTCAATTGAGACTGAGGTAGAGATTAAGATTATGATTGAGATTGTGATTGAGATTAAGGTTGAGATTAAGGTTGAGATTAAGAAGGAGGCTGAGATTGAGATTGAGATTAAGTTTAAGATTGGGGTTGAGATTTAGATTTAGATTGAATTGATATTGAGATTGTGGTTGAGATTAAGAATGAAATTGAGATTCAAATTCAGATTGAGATTGTGGTTGAGGCTGAGATTGAGATTGAGGTTAAGTAGAGATTGAAGTTTAGACTAGGAATGAATTTGGATTGAGCTTAAGATTCAGATTGAGATTGAAGTAAAGATTGAGATTAAGAATGAAGTTGAGATTAAGTTTGAAAGTGAGATTGAGATTAAGATTGATTGATATTGAGATTGAAATTGAGATTAAAATTGAAACCGAGATTGAGATTATTATTGAGTTTGTGACTGAAACTGAGAATTGAATTGAGATTGTGATAAAGGTATCAACTACTTCTCATCAGTTTGAAGCCTCAACGGCTGCCTGTTGGACCTGGTCTTTTATTTACTCATTTCTTAAAAGAGAAAATATTTTGTAGATATAGTTCTCTTGGCTAGTGTGTAAACAAAAATTCTTAAACGACAATTAACATTTCAATTATTCAGACACAATTTCAACTACACACATATCATTCATAATTGCTTGTCAGTATCACTTTACTTAGATAATTATTTTGTACTCATAAATAGATGGTCTACTATACTTTTCGCGCCAATTTCTAATAACTAATCAATGAATTGAAAGCCTGCTTATTTCACACCTTCTCTTTGGGATTTGGTTGGCTGACAATTTGGGCAGTAACAAGAACAAGCACGCACTTCCTATAAACAACATAAAACAAACAACTTGCCATAGTCAATGACTGTTGACAGCTACACATATGACATATCACAAATATGTATACAGACATACATATCAACACACATGCAGACATACGGACATACATACATACATAGCTGCACACATGAATACAAATGGACATATGTATGTACAAATGATGACAACAATGTTTGGACCATTTGGACTGGCGCCAATATGACTTTTAAATGTGAGTTGTGACAATTAGTTGGACTACATATATGATGTATGTAGATATACTTATATGCGTTTATAGTATGTAGTAACATTGCAATCACGAAATTGTGAATTTTCCGATTTAGTGACGACATATTCTGTGTTTACACGCACATATAAATATTTTGACACAAAATTTTTGAATAAATAAGCAGAAATGCAAATCTGGCAAGGTCAATGAACGCCGTGCTATGAAAACAAAAGATATGCCATGTGAAATATACTACAATGTCCACTGCTCACAACCCACACAGAATTATCTGCTGCAATGTCATCATCAATTTGCATTGTCATATTCAACGCATAACGAACTATCATTTATTTGAATTAATTTTTTAGAACAAAGACAAAGTGTTCCATCACAACTGCGTAAAATAATCTATGATTCATTTCAGCTATAAAATATATGAATCAATTGTCGAAGCACATACTTGTATACCTCTCTAGTTCAGATATCTCCAAAGCATGTCTTCTAAATCCAGTAACCGTCTCATCAGCTGTCGAAAAACGTTGACCTCTTAGTTTATCTTTTCTGAACAGCAATAAAAAGAAGTAATTCGATACCAAGTCGGAACCACATGGAGGATGACTTATCAAATCGACGTGGCGAGTGTTCAAACAGTTGTTTCAGTCGATGTGTGAGAGCTAGCATTGTCGTGGTGAAGTGTGACCCATCTTCGGCGGTTGGTTTTCTTAATTTCTTCAAAGACAAGTAGCAAACAAATAGAGTTTCCTGTTCTGAATTAGAAAAGATGTATGATTGCAACAGGTCCAGTTTTTCAAAAAAACAAAAAAAAAAAAACAGGCAACCATTTCGCGAACAACTTTTATTGGCAATCTGGATACCATCCCAGACAGACGACTGCTCTTAATTTTCGGGTTCATGCGCGTCACAATATTATAGATGTGTTTCAAACCACCGTTATTGTATTTTGTTAAGATTTCCCTCGAGCAATTGACCCGAACCTCTTTTTGGGTGATTGACAAATTGTGTGGAATCCAACGGAAAGAATCCAGGTTAAGAACAAAATTTTTCTACAGCCAAATGTTTATGCAATATTGAATGTAGTGTTTCACAAATACCTATAGCTGTCTCTATCTAAGGATAGTTCACATGACGAGATTTTGGACAACCTACGAAATTCGTCTTGGAGTGATATATGACCTCGATTGGATTGGTTTTACTATATCATTGATAAACACTGATCCTTGAGGGAGCTTTAAGGCCAAAAATTTAATTCCGAAAATTTAAAAAATAAACGCACAAAAATGTTGGCAATTTAATTCCATTTTTGGCCGAGATGAAAAGAATTCCTTAGAAGGACAGAAGGATATCCAGAGATTGGAAAAAATATTTTTCGGCATCGCTAGCACTTTATGACAAATGAATTCGAAATTTTTCAACGATTTAAAGCTGGATTTGTGGCTGAAATAAATTTGACTCAAATTACACTTAAAAAAAAATTTTTTTGGCGAACGTAATCTCTCTCTCTCTCTATTACTCAAACTTGTTTGAAATCCGACATTAAACGAGTAATTTTTATGTTTTTAGTAATAATTCAACTGTGAAACTAATTAATTTCATATATTTAATTTGAAAAAGATGGACAAGAGTTTTCTATACACAGAGAGTTTTTGGATTTAGGGTTACTAATCTACAAGCCACAATGTAGCTGGTTAAGCTTAATTACATGCTACATTTTGGGTATAGAATTGAAGTAATTAAATAATTTGTGGAAATTATTGTTTATTTTATTTTAACAAAAACACATTTGTTATACTATATATCGAGTAGAAACAGATTCATAATCAGTAAACGAAATAATTGGTCGTTGCTTTTGCTGCTCTATTTGAGAGGAAAGTCATTGTAATTATAATTGCTTTGGGTAATTATAGCATAGTATGCCAATTTAGAGTTTAAACGTAATAAAAATATTATTTTTTTGATCCAAAGCAAGGAAATAATCAGCATAGCACGTCACATGCAATTAATAATCATAGACTTGTGATAGCGACTTTAATTACTTATGAAATTAAAAATACGTAAATCCATTTCATGCGCTGTTTAAAAAATTTTAAAACAAATGACCTCAAAGTTTTTAAAGCGACAATCAGAGATAACAACATAATTATGAAATTACGGATTATTTAAATTGTAATTTTAATTGACTCAATTATGCTTTCCAGATTTGGTTATTTATAATAAAACTTAAAGCAATTACAATCATTATAACAAAAAACGTTAACCTTAATACAAATATTAGTTATGATATGATTTCTAAGAGTCGTTTAGGTCATTTTTAAAATGTCATGATCTGATGATTTTTTTTTCATTTTTTTATTTATTTTATTTTATAATAATTCATATAACAAAAAGAGTTTTATTTTCATTGTATTCAGTAATGTTTACAATTTCATCATGGATAGATATACACAAGAACAATGTTTCAAAGCTGTTTAATTTTACTTTCAAAATAATATTTGGTTGTCAAAAAAGTCTTGCGGTATTTTTATTGAATCAATTCGTGTGGCACCGATACATCGAGCTTCTTAGTGACTCCAAGCTTCTTCAAATGGTTTATAACGGTTTGATGACTACGATTTTATCGCAATTTTCGACGACAGACCTTCCGGAGTGTGGCGCATCTTCGACCACCTCTACACCAGAACGAAAACATTGAAACCATCGTTGTGCAGTGGAAATAGAAACTGTATCGGGTCCATAAACTGCACAAATTTTATTGGCGGCTTGAGATGCATTTTTGCCTTTATCGTAGTAGTACTGTAAAATATGCCGTATTTTCTCTTCATTTTGCTCCATGTTTGCGACGCTATAACTCACGAACAACTTAAAAGAAACGACAATCAATTAAACACGTCTTAGCGCGTGAAATGAGCTTTCCAAAAAAGGTATAGCATGACTAAAACTAGAACTACGCGCTTTCAGCGCCAACTAGCGAAAAAACCGCAAGACTTTTTTGACAACCTATTTTAATAAATTACGAATATCATCGTAATCTTTGTGACCATACAACAATTGGAAGAAGTTGATATTGACAACATCTGATTCCAACCATATAGCACATGCACATACAAGGTGCATTCCAAAGTAAACAGGACTTCTTGTAGCGCCATATATGTCAACTGATGCGTTAGAATCTGCTATCTTTATCGATTGTCTGATAATTACATGACCTATCATCGATTGCGACGATTGCCTATTCCGTAGCAGAGTGCACGAGTGGTTTCAACGTTTTCAACAGGGAACGTAAGGACATAAATGACGAGCAATATGTATAATCCGTCATCCATCGAAACTGTGCGTGAATTCATCAAAAATCAGCCGAAATCATCGTTGAAATTCATGCAAACGAAATTGAACATCACCAAAATATCGATTTATCGACCGAACATTTGGGCTTACGAAAGGTGTGTGCACGGTTTGTTCCGCACAAATTGATTGACGACCAAAATTGTTCAGAATCCAACATTCGAAAGACATCATTGGGACCGATTATTTGACCAAAAATCACATTTTAACCATTAACTACTCCCCGTATTCACTTGATTTTGCACCTTGCGACTTTTTTCCTTTCGGAAAAATGCATTTGCTCATGAAAGGAAAGCGTTATGCAGACGTAGGGGCCATTCAAAAGGCTTGCACCGGCATACTGGCGGCCATATCGGCTAACGAGCTAAAACACTCGTTCGGCATGCTTTTGGACCGTGCAAAAAGCTGTATTGAAGCAGAAGGAGACTATTTTGAATAAAATAAATTGATTTTGCCGAAACAACCATTTTTTCTGTTTTTTGTTTTAAGTCCTGTTTACTTTGGAACGCACCTTATACAACAGCCGAATTATTGCGAGAAGGGTTTTGATATTCGATTATTTCAAAAAATTGTAACATTAAATGGCCTCCAAGGAGATGCGAAATTATATAACTGTTATTGGAAAACTTGTATAGATATTAGGGTGATTCAAAAAAAATTTTTTTTTTCGATTGGTACTCGGAAAAATAGGTTCCTAGGTACCTTTAAGGAAGCTTCTCCAAATATGAGTTTTTAATTGTAACAGGAAGGTCCTCCTACATACAGTTTTCTATTTTTCTTATTATCAGATAGAAAAATTTATATCTCGCCTCCAACTACTTGAAAAAATATCTTGTTCCTTAGATTTTGTATGGAATTGAATGCTCTACAAAAAAGGTCTCCTATGATTTTTTCGTAAACCCAACCGTTTAAAAGATATTAATTTTATAACTCAGTGAAAAAAAATTATTTTGAATGATGAAACTCATAGTTTTGTAGGAAATTTACTGCTTTATAAAAATGGTCTCCTATGATTTTTCGATTAAGTTAAGCGTTTACGAGATATTCATCGTCAAAAATCAATGCATATTAAGGTGGATAAAAAAAAATTTTTTTTTCGTTAGGTACTCTTCAAAATAGGTTTCTAGGCACCTCTAAGAAAGCCTTTCCGAGTACCAATCGAAAAAAATTTTTTTTTTTAATCACCCTAATAGATATATTTGGCTAAGTCAAAAAACGAATACTTTTTTAGCTTCGTACGGAGAAAAATAGGTCTTTAGGTCCCTCTCAGATAGCTCCTTCTATTTAATTGTGACGGGAGGGTCATCCGCTTTAAATCTTTCTATTTTTTTCTAATCATCAGATAGAAAAATTCTCTACAAAATGGTCTTCTAATATTTTTCGTAAACCTAGCCTAAAATATATTATAGCAATATTCTTTCTTACGAATTTTATGAGTGAATGAAAAAAATAAATAAATTTTAAATTCAAAACTCACAGTTTCGTAATACATTTAGTGCCTAAAATATTAGTTTTTTGTAGCCACCCTAATGTATATAAATATATATATATATAGATATTATATATATATATATATATATTTATACACATTATTTAAAACAACAACAAAAATATGTATTGTTTCTTCAGTAATTCCTTTCATTTGCTTCTCCGAAAACAACAATTTCAAGTAATCAGAATTTGAAATTCTCATAATTCGTGCATAATTACTCTAATTCGAACGAAATTTCTGTTAAATAGTAGTGTAAAAATCGCTTTGCGCTAATAAAAGCAATACAAAATTTAGCGAAGCGTTGCCAGCGTTTTCAGCCAGCGGAGTAGCAGCCAAATTATGCTTATTCCTTACATCCTCAATTCTTTAATTACCATATACTGCATTCACAGCCTAATGGTTTCATTATTCTTTATTATTGTAAATTTTCGGAAACAAATCTCTAATTTATTAAAAATGTTTGATTGTGTGTGTGTTGTGCATATGATCCATAAACATTCACCGAACTGTTTGCTTAATATTTCCATGTTTTCTTTAATATTTTTGCGAATTTTTACTTTTTTCCTCATTTTGCTCTCGATTTAATGACGAAATCGTGCAGAAAATGATAAAACTGATTTTTGTATATTTATTTTGCCGATATTTACGCGGAAGGCGGTTTTCTCTTATTTATATTTTTGCTGGTCTTCTTTTTCTTATAAGAAAACTAAAATCTAATATTTGTAGCTAATTTTAGTATTAGCGTTTTGTCGGTTAATTTGGCGAAGGAAAATAATTGTTTGACCCAAAAAATATACAAAACGATTAGATTCGGAAAGCAACCCTGTATAGTATTTTACAATAATATCTCGATTGAAGGATTGTGTTTTGATTTCTAAAAGCAAGAAATGTAAAAGTTAATAAATCAGTGGGAAAAATCTCTAAACTGAACTTAAAATGACCAACCGATTACTCACCCAAATTAACCCTATCCACTAAATATTTTGCGTTTTACTAATACCATTAAATGATGGATAGAGAAACGCACTACAAGACAAGACCGTTTCTATTGCTTTATTTTACAGTAAAGATCTCGAATACCGAAATTCACTTCCTGACAACGGCCAAGATCCGAAACCGTTTTCTGTTAGTCGGGTCTACATAATCGGAACGAACTCGCATCCCATCCGTTTTCAGATTGTACGGAAAATGCCCATTTCATGAGCCGTAGAATCGGGTCTCGATGTAGTTTGGTGTTTTTAGGCTTGAGGAAAAAAGAGTTGATTCTTGTCTATAAGAAAACTAAATCAGAAACTGCTTCCTTAGAGACCTGACTACATATTTCAAACCGACCCATGTGCCAATCAATTTCAGATGGAATAAAATATTCCTATTCCATGCGCCAGATAATGGGATCTTAGAAGAGTTAATTCATGTCTGTCGACGAACGAGACCAAAAACATTTTCTGGCAGACGAGTCTATATAATCGGAACCGACCCGCGTTCTAACCGATTTCAGATACAGTTCCTGACAACGACCCAGATCAAAAACAATTTTCTGACGGTCGTATCTGAACATAAGTAATCGGAACAAGCCCGCGTTGGATTCGTTTTGAAATTTATTTTAATATGCACATTTCATGAGCCATAACATCGAGTCCCGAAAAAATAATGTTTTTTCAGGCTTTGGGAAAAAAGTGTTAATACATATATGTCGACGACCTAAATCAAATACCGTTTCCTGAGAAACGGAACTATATAATGGGTACGGACCAGCCTGTAAATCGATTTCAGATGAAACGGGGCATTCCTATACCATGAGCCAGACAACGGGATGATCTCAGAAGAGTAAATACATGTCTGTCGACAACCCAGATCAGAAACCGTGGCCTAAGAGATGAGACTATATAATTTGTATGGATCCGCTTGTCAACCGATTTCAGTTGGAGTGGAATATTCTCATGCCATGAGTCAGATAATGCGAACTCAAAAGAGTTTGTCGACGACCCAGACCTAAATCGTTTCCTGACAGAAAAGTATATGCAGCCGGAGTGGACTTACGTTCTAACCGATTTCAGATGGAATGGTAATTGGTATTCATATTCCATGATCGCAAAAGTGGGGGGTCAAAACAGATTTGTGTTTTTTGTGCCCGGATGAAATAAGCAGGTATAAAGTCTAATATTTTATGTTGCTGAGACTTGGTCCCAATTCTAATTGTGGCTGAAAGACATGTCTTCAGTAGCTTTGCTACCACTTACGGATTCAGAACCCAGAAATCCATGTTTTTTATTGAAATCATAATCTTCTAGATCTTATCAGTATTTTTTAAATCCCTCTTCAGTTCTATTTATATCTGAGAGAATTCCTCTACCATGGCCTTGCCTACCCCTCCTTTGAAAAATGATTCTTTCAAACCTCGCATAAAAACTTCAACACGTGCCTGCATCAAACAAAACACTGCAGGCAACATGCAACACGCAACCTGCTGCAACTTGCAACATGTTGTGTTTATATGCGACAGTAGTGAAAAGCGGAACACAAAAGTGAAAATACCAACGAAGAAAGACCGACAGATGAAAATGCACGTTTTCGCCACACAACGTCATCGCTGTGTCTGCGCAGAACCACAGCAGCAGCAAACAAAACCAAAATATTTGCGAGCGAGCCATCTTCATACATACTAGCATATTGGGGTGTGTGTGCGTGTGTTTATTTTTAGTTGCATGCTTTCGGTGGCGCTGCCGCAGCCGCAGCATTTTGAACTTTTGATTTCCCAATCAAGTGAAGTGAGATTTTCACGCGAATTTTCCTTTCAGTTGCGGCTGTGACATCAAAGCGCGTGGTAGTGAAGACCGGGCGTCAGCGTATCTAGGCGCGTGTACACCGTGTGCGATTTGTGGCGAGGTTTTTCGGTAGAAATGTGTTCTTAAAGAAGTGTTTTAGATTGTCAGAGAAAGGAGAGAATAATAATTTCGATTAAATATTGAAAATTAGCACATTTGTATGAATTTATGGGAAAATATTTCCAGTAAGTGAAAATATTAAAAAAAAAAATTGGTGAAAATAAAAAAAAAACAATAAAACAAAAAAATTTAAAAAAATTAAAAAAATTAAAAAAAATATAAAAAAATTATTTTTTATTTTAAATGAGGTAGTGAAAAAAATTACTATTTCTATTATACAAAATAATTAATTTATAACCAAAATAAAAAATTTGATGAAAAATAAAAATGT
Source organism: Bactrocera zonata (assembly GCA_037783105.1). NCBI lineage: Eukaryota > Metazoa > Arthropoda > Insecta > Diptera > Tephritidae > Bactrocera > Bactrocera zonata. The sequence goes on along the minus strand of JBAWJQ010001789.1, from coordinate 375,379 downwards.
GTGGAAAAAATATTAATTTTTTGCTTTAAATCAAACGGGGAATAGGTTTTATACTTTTTTAATGATATAAAATAAATAATTTGAAAAAATAGAAGAAAGTTAGTAAAAATTAAAAAAATATAATATATATAATTTTTTGTTTAAATAAAGCGGCGAATAAAAATTATTTTTAATGACATAAAATAAATAATTAAAAAAATAAAATAACAAACACAAAACATGCATAACAATAACTCATAACAAATCCATCTTTTTTTAATTAAATATTTAAAACTATGTTATATTAAAAATTGGGGTAATTATCACCAAATCGATACTTATTTCATAATTTTTACATATTTTTGTGAAATTTTAAAATCTTAAAAAAATGTCTATTTATTAAAAAAGAAAAAATTATAGATAAAATACATAAATAAAATTAAATTATAATAAAATATACCAAACAATTTAGAAAACTTTACACGTACTTAAAAAAAAATCTATTTATTTAAAAAAATAATAAAAAAATAAAATAAATTATAAAAAAATATTTATTTTTATGTGGGTAATTTAGTTTCGGGAAGAAATTGTTCAAATACTTAGACAAAAAATTAAAAAATAAATTATAAAAAATATTTAAACATTAATAAAAATGATATAATTAATAAAAAATTAAGAAAAATAAGAAGCAGCAAAACTTATTTCATTTCAACAAACTTAAAAAAAAAAAATAAAGAAAAAAATAAAAAAATTTATTTGTTAACTAATGTGATAGTGCTTCGAAACATCTAATTTTCATAAGAAAAATGATGTAAATGGTAAGGAAAAATAATTTTTAACATCTTTAACTTGGCATAAACGCAGCTGCTCGAAATTTTTCGAATCCCATTTCCCAAGTGGAATCAAATTGGGTACTGCTATAATTATAATATTATACAGAAGGTTTAATGCACAAAATATGCTTCGCACAGCGTTAAGGCCTAATCAAACCACAAATTTTCAAGAGCACAGTGCAATTGAAGCATCTAAACTCAAGTCCAAATACGAAATCAACAGGTTTTCGGTGGAGCAAAGTGAACAGAATTTTATGCCGCAGTCAAGTAGATAGCACAGCTGCGACCAATACGTAGTTTGCCTTTTATATTTCAGTGTTAGAGAACAGAAACAATTACTAAATCCATTGTTGAGTCACTATTGGAACTCTAATTGAGGTATCTTCAAAATATGGGTGCTGCATGCATCAACCGGCACTTCAGGTGTCGCAATATTTTTAACCTCTTAGTTTGTCTTTTCCGTACAGGAATAAGAAGAAATCTTTCGTCAAAACTATTCGGTTGGTGACTCAGCAAAGCGATGTCGTGAGTGCTCAAAAATCTCACGATGTGTGAGAGTTCGCATTAGAAAAGCAGAACTTCTGTGTTCGAACTCATAAACACAGGCGTTTTAATTTCCATTCCCGTTCGGGTAAGAAGGAAGGGTTAGTTGTTTCCACCTCGTCTTCTTTCATACAGCTTCTGCAGTTGGCGTATGGAAAGACTTCCAGACGTACAGCATTGATGCCAAGAGGGCAATGGCCTGTTATAACCTCCAAAAGTAGGGCTAAATTAGTCTCACTAAGAGCAAATTGATCACTAGGGATCTTACGATCGATCTTAGGCCAAAAGGTGCATGCATGTTTCGATGGAATCTTATAAAAAATAAGCGCGCGATTTTTTTCAGTTTTTTTGTGGAAATGAATATTTTAAGTTACTGTAAAAAAAATCCAAAAAGCGCTCAAAACATTGCGAGTATCTATAACACCAAAAAAGTGAAACTTTACAATTGTGAGTTGTCAGATTTAACACTAGAGTTGCCAAATCCCGAAATATAAAAAGCAACCCACTTACATAATCTGGATATAGAATTGGTATTAGAATTTGGTATTAATATAGTGACAATAGTGTAACACTTTATTGAAATATTAAAAAATGTTTAAGAAAAATTCCCCCCAAGCTCAATCTTAGAAGACGCAGAACCAGATTAGTTATAAGAAAAACGTATTTTCATCAAGAAGGCTATTTTAAAAGTCGGATTACTATGAGAAAATGTATCTCAGCCAGTTCGGCAGCCAAAAAAAGGTGGGTTGTTGATAAATCTATGCTGTTCACAGTCAAGTCTTTTCGTGAAATTGGACGACGCACTTTTTAGTGAAATCCCATATCGCGGGACTCGACCGACAGATTTTTTTTCTTAGGACCAAAAATTACCTAAGTCCAACCAAAACTGTTTTAGCCCCTAAGTACCTAATATGTGTGTCCCAGTATCTATAGTTGACTTTCGACCGAAAATGTCGATCAATATATGGGATATACAATTGAAATTCAGGGGGAACCTTTTCTTGATAATAATATATCTGATATTGCAGATAGTGTTTTGCTTATAACAGCATATCTTTGCACCTAAAATAGAGAAAATTTAGAGAAAACTTGGCCTAGCTCCCATATAACCATTATTAGTATTTTCGAAGTTGAGGCTAACTTTGCTCCACATTGTATTGTGAGTGTATGTGTGGTACCTTAATGAAACCCAGGGAACATTTTTTAGTATGTGGCATGATAATTGTTAATAGATAAAATCTGGTCGATACCGCCCCAACTCCCATATATGTACTACATATAAAAATTTTCGGTTTTCTAACAAGCCTTATGGTCCGACATACGGACAGTATATAAAGTATATGTATACATAAAATTACTTTATTTATATACATATACAGTCATACTAAACTATGAAGTCCGTGGCACTCTTATTGACACGCACATACATATGACGACGTTACTCAAGAAGCTTTTACTTATTCTCTGACCTTCCAGTTAGTTTTTTCATTCTTGAGATTTTGAATTAATCCACGAACTTAATTAGTATATTCATAAGTTTGAATTGATGATTGCGTTGGGCGCTAAAAACTTAAATATTTCCGCTACATTTTCATTCAAATTCATACCAAAAGTGCCAGCATAAAAGCGGTCTGGAAGGTCTTCTTTTATAACTATTTTTACTCTTCACAAAATATTCACCACTGAGAAGAGGCAAATACATATGTATATGAATGGCAATTACCCATTACGAATGGAGATTTTTTTTACATTCTACATTATCACAAAGGAAATTTTTTAAACAAATGTTATAAAAGCTCCTAACAAAAATTAAAAAAAAAAATAATTATAAATAAATTAAAACCACTTTTAGAATATTACTCATACGCTGTGGATACCATGCAAAGTGCTCTGAAAGCTACCACTTTCGTTGAGAAATAAATATAAAAATACATATTCTTTACAAAAGCAACAACTATAATAAAAATTGAGCGCCTTTACAATTCCGAAAAAAATATTTATTTATTAACAATCAAAAAGCCACGAATAAGCTGCACAGCGAAAGCCAATGAAATACGTGAATTATGTGAGTGTGTGCAGGCGGCAATGACAACAAATGACACGTAAAGTGATGCGATCGAAATTATAAAGTGAAAATTACTACCACATGCCTCAAATAAGCATTTGTGTGCGTACATATATATTTACATGAGTGTGTGTGTGTAAGTGCGTGGCATAGGCGCGCATAGCACTTAAAATTGAAGTAAAAATTGTGCAGTGTAATAAAAAGTGAAAATTATGGCTGGTTACGATGCGGCCGATGAGGCCAATACGGAGCTGCTCGAGAAACTCAAGCATTTGGATGTGCGCGCCAAGACGGAGGAGCGCACTAATTGCTGGAAAGGCTGTTGGAAATCGAGCAAATGGAAATCGGCGCTAAATCACATCGGTTTGCTGGTATCGCTGTCAATCTACTGCGGTGTGGGTGGACTGGTGAGTGCAAGATGTGTATGAGAATTGAAATAAATTACAATTAAAGGGTTGCAAAGTGAAATTGTGTGGAAAGCAATGAAATTATAGACTGGAATTTTTTGCTTTTTATTTTTATTTTTTTTTAGCAAATGCCACGCTGGCGGAGTTGGAATAAAAAATAAAACGAGAAAAAGGTGGTATATTTCTTATAACTTAAGGGGTATTAAAAGAGTTTCTATAGATTTCGATCAATCAGTTTGTATGACAGCCATATGATATAGTAGTCCGATCTGAGCAATACGTTCTGAAATTATAGCGTTGCCTTAGACAATAAACAATGCCAAATTTCTTTAAAATATCTCGACAAATCAAAAAGTGGTTCATATAAAGACATGATTTTCATCATGCGGTTTGTATGGCAGCTATATGATATAGAGGTCCGATCTAAACAATAGATTCAGGGATTATAGCTTTATCTTGGATAATGAACTGGGCCAAATTTGATAAAGATATCTCGACAAATAAAAAAGTTGTTTATACGAGGACCTGATTTTGATCGAGCAGTTTGTATGGCAGCTATATGATATAGTAATTCGATCTAAACAGTTTCTTCAGAGATTACACTATTGACTCAAATAATACTCCTTGCGAAATTTCTTGAAAATATCTCCACAAATATACAAGTTGCTCATATAAAGGCATGATTTTCATAGCGCAGTTTGTATGGCAGCTATATGCTATAGTAATCCGATCTGAACAGTTTCTTCGCAGATTACACTATTTTCTTAAGTAATAGCCTAAGCCAAATTTCTTGAAAATATCTTGTCAAATGAAGAAGTTTTCATACAAAGACTTGACTCTCATCGTTTAGTTTCTATGGTAGCTATATCATATAGGCGTCCGATATAGGCGGTTCCGGCAGCAAATGATCATTTATCTATTTACTTTCAATTAATTTTTCATTTCATTACCTTTGCTCAACAAAGCTCCCGTTTAAAATTCTTGGAAAATCATCATAATTCACTCATTTCGACTTACGCAGTATTTTCTTGCCAGAAATCAGCATTCTGAAATATGCGTTGGATTCCAATACTTAAGCACTTAAAACAACAATCGCTTAAACCAAATTCGTACTACTTACATTAATTTATGATCGCAGGCATTATTCAAGCAACCGCAGGCATTTAAATCAACACAAAAATTAATGAAAAATTTTAACATAATTTCGCTTGTTTGCCCTGCACGATTTATTTGTGTTTATTTTCAAGTGGCTAGTGAACATTTAAGTGTTTCCAATAAAAATGCTTTATGTGTTTTTTGTACGAAGCTAAAACAAAAACCACAATAAAACCATCCAAACCGAAAGCAAATAAACAACTTTTTGGGAGCGAATTGCACGTACTTACGCAAGTACTAGTAGAAACAACGGTAAATGGTTTTCGGGTGAAAAATTATTTAGTGAAAAATGCAAGTAATTAATTTTAATCAATTTGTGTGCTATTAAGAATATAATACAGATCGAAAAATTGTTTATTTATTGCTTATGTGGCAAGTTCAAATGCAACACTGTTCAAACAAGCAATGCTTGATGGACAAGTGTCAAATTATGAAGCAGGATCCGGAGCAATTTTATATAAAATCGCAATATGCAAACTGATTTCTCCTTGAAACACAATTTCTTCTAAAAGAGCCAGGCGAGAACACAAATAAAAACTTCATATTTGTTTTGAAGGTTCTTCACTCATTATTTCTGTGTATAAAAAGTGATTCGGTGAATACTTTTTTGACATAAAATTTACCTCAGATCAAGATCTCAAATGTATCAATCTAAAAAGTCGAACAAAGTTAGAGAAGTTAGAAAATCGAACCCTTTTCGGTGTTCAAATAGTGGTTCGGTAAATTTAACTTTTACTTTAGTATTGCTGGCATTTATGCATGGAAAAATACAGCTTGTGCAAGAACCGAAGCCGTTGGACCTTCCCAAGCTCTATAGGTTCTAGAAAAGTTCCTTCCGACGATTCCGAAACAAATTCTGTTCAGCGATGTGGGCCATTTCTAGCTCAATGGGTATGTAAACAAGAAAAATTGCTGGACTTGGAACGAAGAGCAATCTGAAGAGATTCAAGAGCTGCCATTTCATTCAGAAAAATCAACAGTTGTTGTGGCTGGTGGAACGGTGGAGTCAACGATCCAAATTTTTTCAAAAATGATGCTGGTGAGAACGTAACCGTCAATTGCGATAATTATCCCACCATGAAAACCGGCTATTTGATGCCCGAAAAAAGATTGCATCGAAAATTTGACTCAATGGATGGACCATCTGAGACGTTGCCGCGGCCAACATTTCAAAGAGATATTCTTCAAAAAATAAATGCCAAAGGCTTGTTCTTTCAAATGATAATAAATATTCCCCATTTAGTTTGAAGTTTCTGTATTTTTCTTTTTAAGCTAGGAAGCCTCGAAATCCCTTCTGCTTTTACAATAAAGACATGTGAATTAAATTTTCACTCCTTACGTTCCATTTAGTAATTGCTTCGAAAATATGTTTTTAACCCTTGTTTTAACATGATCACAAGCCAAATTCAATATTATACACTTATGGAACTATGAACTACTGCCTTACTGGGCTTTATCAGAACTTATAAGTTGTCCCCATCTCTGGTCTACATTCTTTTGGGTTTCAAGTCGATTTGCCGACTTTGTAGAACTTCTTGTTCAAAGTATTAAGTATAAAGACTTTCAGAAACAGTAAAAGGCTACTGCTTTACATCTTGAAATTTCAGTTCTTATTGGTATTACCGCTTATTTAGATCAGAAATAAATAGCCTCTAGGACCTCCACCAAAATGTTTGCAATAACTAAATAATATTTTGAACCTCGTTTAAGATTTTTACATAAGGTTCTTAGCCTTTTCTTTACAATAGTGATCTGTTGTTTCAAAAATAACATTTTTTACAAGAAAACTAGTAAGTGTGGAAATTTTTAAATGCCTAATGTCCTAATGAGAAAGTAATCTTTAAAGATAGAAAATAGATATAACCGAAATCCACAAGCGTTCCTCAAATGTAGTTCTCTAACATTACAAACCATTTTCTTATAGCATTATCTTTACTCTAAAACAACGCTGCAATCATAAATAAATTTGGTGCTTACTCAACCTGTTCGATCTCGTGTTCACGAAAACATCAGGGCTGTCATGACTTTGCCTATACTTAATATTTTTTCTATGAAAACATTTTTATTTGCTTGCAATTTATGCACGAGCCGAACAAGCGACTTTATTCATGTGGATTTGCATTTATTTCAGATCTTTCCGCTGATAAAGCTTTCGCCTTTCGCACAGCAATTTCTAGGTAATTTACATACATACAAAATTTAACGATAAACAAACAAGTCTTCGCAAATTTCAAAAATCTCGTGCGCTTAAAACTTCGCGGAAAGTTAAATTTGGCGCTCTCGCGTGAACGAAAGGCTTTACCAAAGTTTGACGATGCAATTTGTGTCAAGGAAATTTTGTTGGCTTTTTCTTATATTCTTTTTATATATGCGGTTTGTTTAACTAGCTGCAAATTGAGCAAGTTTGTACGTACATAGGTACAAGTGAGTGGATAATTTAAAACACATATGCATATAAACAATATATATCCCAGTGCGATTTTACTGGTAAAAGAAAATATATTTTTATAGAATTTATTTTTGTAATCTTTTTTTTTTCATTTTATTTGTGAAGCTTAAAATTTGAAGATATTCCAAGTGTCGCCAGTTCTCTTTGTTGAAATTGTTGAAAATGTTTTCAATGAATTTAAAAAAAAAATACATAAAACTTTAAAGGCTTAAGTAAAGCAATTTAAATGACAGTGTATTTATTCGAAATAATTGTTTTTGTCTTCAATGCCCCATTTTAGCTGCTGCTGTAGCCTATCCCGTTATTAATAGATATGGTCATTACTATATAAGAAGATTTTAAAGAATGCGGAAGTGTTACTACAGCAGCAATTCATTGAATGAAAATATTTTCTTTTAAAAAGGTCACCAAATAAATTTATTCTATAAAGAATAATTTTGCTGAATTTCGGTGTATGCATATCTCTATACAAGAAACATCTCTCGAATTCATAAAAAATCAAAGTCGAAGAATTAACGCATCTTGCTTTTATCGAGGAAGATGTTTAGCGTTGAGTACGGATTGTTATTTATAAAATTTTTTTAGTATAAAACTTTTTGGAGAAACATTCCATCAACTGCAACAAAATTCTGTAGCGCAAGGAAATTCCGTCACGCAAGTAAACACACAGAACGAATCCATTTCGAATGCCGAATGCATGAAATAACTTAAATACATTGTTTAGTGCAGTATTCGGATAGTTTAAGACAAAAGTGAGATCCAGAGTTGCCAACTCTTAAAGTTTTGAAGTCAAAATATATAGCTAAAACTGCGAAACATTTATATATAGGTATCAAACAGCATAATGCTAAAGCAGCTTGTATATTGAGAATAATTTTTTATAAGGGTTGCCACCTGTTTAAGAAAAAATTATACAAAAAGTTAAACAAGATTTAAATGATAAGTGAATAACTGTTAAATGAATTACAACTAAAGAGCATTTAGATAGATATCGATGACAGATTTTTTTTAAAAGAGTTGCCACCTGTTTAGAAAATATTACAGAAAAAATTTAAAAAAATATATGGTAAGGGAAAAACTGTAAAATTAATTAGCAACTGAAGAGCACTTATGTATGTATGTAGATTCGGTCCCAGAATTTTTCGAAAAGAGTTGCCACCCTTTTCAACTTTTTACTCAATTTAAATTTTTTGAGAAATCAACTTAAAAGCATTTAGATAGATATCGCAGAATTTTTTACAAGAGTTGCCACCTGTTTAAAAAAGTATTATACAAAATGTTAAAAAATTTAATTGATAAATGAGAACCGTGAAGTGAGTTAGCAGCTAAAAAGCATACATATCGGTAGCAGATTTTTTTTGAAAAAAGTTGCCACTTTTTTTATTTTTGTATTCAAATCATATATTTAAGTTAGTAACTAAAAAGTATTTAAAAAGAGATCGCAGAATTTTTTTAAAAGAGTTGCCACCTATTTAAGAAAATACTTTGCAAAAGCTTTAAATGATAAGTGAATAACTGGTAAATGAGTGAGCAACTAAAAAGCTTTTGGATAGATAGCTGTGGCAGAATTTTTTGAAGGGAGTTGCCACCTTTTTCAATTTGTTATGCAATTCAAATTTTTGAGTTAGCAACTAAAAAGCTTTTGGATAGATAGCGGTAGCAGAATTTTTTGAAAAGAGTTGCCACCTTTTTTAACAATGAAATATATTCAATGGGATCAGTTTATTAAGCTTCCTATCTGACTTCAGTGTTAGTAAGCCAATCATAACATTATTAGCAGCAGATAATAGAAGTAATAATGAATAAAACCTATTTTAAAAGCGTAAAATATAGAAACACAGCACTCTCCTCTTTTAATTCCATGCTTACATGCCAGATTCATTCACTTTTTTTATGAAAAATATTTTGTCGAACTTTTTTAAATTTATTTCAAAATTTAATTTGGCTTTCTTTACACATAACAATAAAATTAAACTGTCCACATCATGTCAAATTAATCACTCTTCACAGCTAAAATCGCTCCCGCAATAAAAACAATTAATTCATACGAAATACCACCTGTCAGCAAAAATATTCGCTTAGAAATGGCCGAATGTACAAATATTTTATGATTTCACGATTGTCATCGCCAAAACCTCAAATTACGCACACAATTAATTCAATTCATAATCTATTCAATATAACTGGCAGGGCGCCAAGTAGTCGAGACCGCAGTGTCACATATCAAACGTCATTGTCATCGTCATCGTCATCGTGGGTGTATTGATGATTGTCATGTTGCGGTTGTTTACAATGACACCACTGCTGTTTGCTTGTTGTTGTTGACACTTGTGGGTACTAATCTTTACAATTGACGGCTGGGATGCTTAGTGTTGGCGGGTTTAAAGGGTTAGAAAGTGGATTTTTCAAATAATTAAAAATTTAGTGTTGACAAATATTGTAATTAACTTCGGAATTTTACACAAATTTTTTGCGTACTTATTGTGGACTTGGTAAAAGACCTGATGATTTTCCACCCCAGCTGCCCACTGTCACATAAGTTGGAGTATTGAGAGCCATGGAATATGTCCCGTCTCATCCGGCTGAAGGCTGGGCATTTGCAAAACTATTGTTCCAGCGTCTCGTCATCCCGCGTATGCTCTGCATTTCGCCGAATCAAATATTCCCAGTATGAAAAGGTGAGATCTTAAAGATAGATGTGTGATGATTCCAACAATACTTCTAAGGGAGATTACCTAGAAGCAGACGCGTTTTGGTCTGTGTGGTGTGCTGTGTTGCTTGAGCAATGACTAAGCATTGACTAACGCAATGGGATTTAGTATCGGTGCTACGGATAACCTTACTTGCCTCACTATATGATATGACACAATGTGATTGATAGCACTGGAGATATACGACTGCAACGACATCTATTGCCAAAATACGAAAATACTATTTCGTCTACCTAATATTTACTTATATTTCGATTTTTTAAAGAAGAGGTAGTCACTTTTTCAAAAGAACTTATGTCCTCAAAATTATTAGCAGAAAATAAAAGTTATTTCCTCGGAAATATTGAGTAGATATTTTCATTATTAAGTTTTATGCCCGTAAATTGTCCTCAGTTACCACTTCAACAGTGAAAAGGGAAACCCACTCCCCTGACACTGATTTAAAGACAGAAAATGCTCCCTTTCTTTGTCAATTAAGTGTGGTGTTTCATATGAAAAATGAGCCATAAGGCATATATTACATATACATATTTTTCAAAAAATTTTTTTTTTTTTTTTTTTTTTTTTTGAACTCCAAAGTAACCAACTTTCTATAACCATACACGAAATTGAAGACCACAATTATTAAGTGAAAATCTCAAGTAATTTGAGACAGAAATAAAATCACCATTAAATGTATAAAACACTAACAACCCCTTAGGAAAAACTTAACACACGTTTTTCAAATTCTCAACAAAATAAAAATATATTAAATTTCAATATCTTAAACAAAACACTCACTTTTCAAACTCACTGTAAAAGTTGCAATGGCGTTTAACATACTCCACACATGGCGTATACGTAACATCTCATACACGTATGGACACATGTAGATATTCGGTAAGCTGGTCACATTTATCTGAAATAGCGGTAAAGCAAAGCGTAAATGATAAATTAGTCCGGTGGGATGCGTTAGAAGTTACGAAAAATTAAAGCAAAAAAGGATGGATTAAACATACGAGGATACAAGCAAGCGCTTGCATGATAGCACAGCTACAAGCGACACATGTGCATATGTGGGTATACAGGAGTGTTACGAATACTCGTAGCTTGGAGTTTCGGCTTAGAGTGCGAAAGACAATAAATCACTTAAAGTTTGTATTGAGATTGTGTGTGAATAGAGTGCAAGTATGTAAATGAAATTTTTACTATTTTAAAAGCGTCAATATAATTTTACAAAATTGTTATGATAGTTAAAGTCTAATGATCATGTTCTTTTTTCTGTCCCCTCTATAACCTTTATTTAAGTCCCAATCATAATCACAGACTTCAGTTATAAAACATTTTCCTCAAATAAACTTAGTTGTGTCTTATCAAACTGCAGCTTAAAGTGTTTTCTCTGCTCCCAAGGAGATTTAATTCAACTATTGAAACGACAAACTCAAAATAAGCCAAAGAAACACTAAAATCCAACTAAACACACGTACAAATAAGCAAGCTCCAGCACAACCTGTCAAAGCATAACGAGAGATGTCAACTAAGAAAGCCATAAATTGGCTAAAAGTCGACACATCGTTGACAGTTACACTCGTACTTGTCACTGACATGCAATTTATTTGACAAAGGGAGAAATCATAAAACGAGGACGCAACAACACGTAATGAAAAATAATATAAGAGAACGGAAAATAGAAAAGAATGACAGCAAATTAGGGGCGGAATTGTGGGTGTCATGGCTAGCCAAGTGCAATTGAAGATTTTCTCTCATCTTCTTCGGCACGTCATAACTCGTGGGGGTATGACCACGTCAAAAACCAAAGGATTAGTAGAAATAGCTACAAGGACACATATTTACAATATATAAGAGCGGAGGTGGCACAGCAGACAGTAGTCAACTTAATTTATATGCCAGACTTGATTCTGCTCATATATCTTGATTTGGATAGTTTGTTCATATTTAAGCATAGACAGCTGGCTTATGCACGACTTCGAATTTGACAGTTCTCTTGAAATTGGAAAAAATTTATTAAATTTTACAAGCTACATAATATTAAATTTAAGGAATTTAGATCTCGAAAATCCAACTATCTATTTCTTAACTTGTGATACTTCGTTGAATATCATTGTTATTGACAAAATCACACACAAATATCGCATGTGACTTTCATCAATAAAAAACTGATATACAAGATGCATTCCTAAGTAAGCAGCACCTTAAAAAAAAACAAATCAAATGGTTTTTTCGGCAAAATCAATTTATTTTATTTAAAATATTATTCTTCTACTTCAATACAGCTTTTTGCACGGTCCAAAAGCATGTCGAACAAGTGTTTAGCTCGTTAGCCGATTTGGCCGCCAGTATGCCGGTGCAAGTCTTTTGAATGGCCTATACGTCTGCATAACGCTTTCCTTTCATGGACAAATGCATTTTTCCGAAAAGCAAGAAGCCGCAAGGTGTCATAAGAGGTGAATACGGGGAGTAGTTAAAATGTGATTTTGGGTCAAATAATCGGTCACAATGATGTCCTTCGAATGTTAGATTCTGAACAATTTTTGGTCGTCAGTCAATTTGTGCGAAACAAACCGTCCACACACCTTTCGTAAACCCAAATGTTTTAAAACAAAATTTAATGTTGGCTCTTTGTTCGATGCTCATTTTCACACCGATAACACAAACAAACTGACACTTAAAACGCAATAACTTCACTTCCAATCTATGAAATATCATGAAATTCTCACTGGACAACCGATAAAGATAGCAGATTCTAACGCACCAGTCGACATATATATGCCGCCAGGGAGCGCTTTATTCAAAAAGTTCTGTTTATTTTGGAACGCACCTTGTAAAGCATCGTTCAACATAATGCGTGGAACTTTCTCGATCTGTTAATTTGGGAGATTCTCTCCTCTTTTTATGTAGTATCCTACGCTGTCATCTCCCATCAGGTCAATGTCTTCCTAAATGCTGCAAAGCTGTTTCGATAGATAAGGAACTTCTTCAAGAAATAAAGACATGTCCAAAATTTCAGATCAACATCTCAAAAACTGAGGGTCTAGTTCTCGTGTATATAGACAGACGACAGACGGAAATCAAAAGTTTTTTTGTCTATATGAGGCTGGTCCGGCAAGTACGTACTTAGTCTCGTTTGCTCATAGTAACATGATTTTATGCTGCTTGGGAGCAATGTACAAAAATTTCTGTGTAGTTTCATGAAAATTTTGGAAATATGGATCTACTGGCACTGCAAGCTGCATCCAGCTAAATAGTTCAGAAGAAGATGGTGACTTTTCTATCAACCGTAAAGGTGATGACGTAGGTCTAATAATCAAACCTCCTTATTTATTGATCTTTAGTGTTTCCTCAAAAAATAAGTATAAAAGGTTCTAGATTTGGCTAGTTCTACTAAAATATCACTCTTGTTTATTTTTTTGTGAATGTATTAGCGGAAACTGCATCGGTTTCTTATTGAAAGTAACTGCTCATCAACTGTCAATTTTTTACCTGAGACAATGGCAATATCAAATTGGCCAAGAGTAATGTCTATGCATGACTAATAGGCGCCAATATTTTCTTGTATGCCTTTTAGCTTTCCTAGATATTTTCGTCGATTGCATATGCTTTTCCAATGCCAATTCCATTCTTCGTTTTTCAATTTGACTTGGTATTGATCACCATACAGCTTGGTCGTTCCTTTTGGGAGGGTCCATATCTACAGCAGTCTTCTCGTGGATATATTCTTCGAAACGTGGATCTCTAATTGACTGAAATTTTTAATCTCTGAAGTCAGACTGGTCACTGGGTGTGGGTTCGTGATCGTCGCCAAATATAGCTTCTTGACTACCATTGTCATCAGCTTTACGATTAGCATTGAAATACTTTACAATATTTTCCTCTTCTTCTTCCGACAATTCAGGGCGTAGGTTCACCAAATTAAAAAAAAAAAATTAATTTATTTTTATTTATATTAATTTATTTTTTTTTTTGACTAGAAAATTATACACGAATCTAGTTAGAAATGCACAATAGTTACCAGAAACCTTTAGAAAAATACGCTTCTTCTTACAAGCTATATGAAGAAATAGTTATTATGGGCACGTATAGCATACTCACCAAATAAAACGTCGATACTTTTTTATTAAAAGAGCTATATACCTACAATTATGTCCGCCTATAACCAAAACTATAGTTCTGTTCAAAATAGATCAAATTGGACTGTCGAATCACCAGAAATTCAATATTAAAAATTAGTATGAGCACTAAGTGCCCAACTGATGTATCTCAGATTAATGGCGTTTTGTGGGCGTAGCAACGATCCAATTACGACCCTGTAAGAACTCGTCCTCTCTTTTTTGTACCAAGTTTCGTAACGATATCTCAATTTTTACTCGCGTCACTTCTTGCACAAGCAGATAGACGGTCAGACAGAGAGTCATTCGGAATTTAACACATCTAACCATCCTGACCATATATCATATATACATATATTGATTAGTTTTAGGTGATACAAAGAGGCGTTAGGCGAACAAAACCATTCAAAACTATTTTACTTTGTATATAATATATATATATAATTATATATAATTTATATAATATTTGTGCAAATTTCTCTCTTTCTTCTACTTTCAACATTTTGTACTGGCAATTTTCTTGCTACTTAGTAAAATGCCGGAATTTATAAACACCTTGAAATCATGAATGTCTAGAGGTTGAGATTATAGTTTATAATTAGTTTTTATTATATTTTAATTATCATACTTAAAATTTATCACACTTTAAAATTTGCAACTAAAATTCACTGCTCCTCACACCTTAATTGTATTACAAATGTATTTTAATAGTGTCTGGATTGCATCGACACATACTTTTATCGCCTAATATTTCTTAATGAAAATGTTGGGAATTGTAAAGAAAATGAGTATAGTAAAAATTTTGAGATAATTAAGGGAGGAATTTCTAGTAAAATATGCTAAATGGTTTAAATACAGGGTAAGTCAACTTTTTTGGTGGTTTGAAAAAAAATTTCAATTTTTTTAGTTTTGAAAAAAAAAATACTTTGTGTTCGTAGATCACAAGTAGATTTCTTTTTATTTTTGAAAATAAAAAATTATTTGTGTTCATAGCTCACAAGTAGATTTCCTGCCGTAAGGAAATTTATTAAAAAAGTTAATTCGGATCTAAATTCGCTACTTTTTTATGTCCATGAATCATTAGAATATATTTTCTGACGGAAAATTTAATTTAAATTTCCATAAAAAATTGTATTTCATTAAAAATGCTGACTCCTCAGCCAGTTTGACGAAATAAGAAGTATACTTATGTATAAATACAGAAGACGCTGTAGTCAAAATTTATAGTAATAAAATTCATCAAGTTTAATTTCATAATCTTTCCTCTGCCTACTTTTACTCACCTTTCCAACCACAAAATTGTTTTTCCGTTTTAATGTATTTTTGTTGCAAAAGAGCAGCGCAATCGCCATAAATTTTCACTTTTCAAAAGCATAAAAATATGTTAAACACCGAAAGCGCCAATAAATTTCAATTAAATAGACAAACTTCTACACGACAGCGAACAAAGCGTCTTTCGGCGCCGACATGTATGTGTGTGTGCATAAATTTGCCAATTAAAATGAGCAGACAAATTCTCAATCTCACTTTTGTTTTTGTTCAACAAGTTGTTTCAGCATTTCCACAATTTATATTGCGGCCAAAAGTCATTCTTCTTAAGACTTAATTGTGCTCTTTAATAAACTGTGATGACACCTCCAGGGACAAACTGTTCAGCATGAAATTTTTGGAGACATCAATTATGTTGTTGTTGCTGTTTTATTCTTCTTTAGTTAGGCAAGTTATATTGCTTAAGGCTTGTCGTGTTGTTAGTATTTAGACGTATGACAGTTTGTAAGTATCCCCAGCTTTTGTCTTTAATTATCAAGGCGCGACATAAATTCAAAATATTATTATATGAGTCGTTTTCTGGACGTTATTAGGTTATAAATGAAAATAAATTTGTTTCGGTGGTTGTTGGTGTTGATTATGGCTGACTTTTAACTGGATATATATAAAACTAGTGAATCAAAAAATTTCAGACGGTGAACTCGTACACCATGAACTGTTGAAAATTTTCATTTTTGTTTAGAGATTCAATAAAGTTGAAAATTTATTTCAATAATTTATCTTAGTGTTGTTTAGTAAGTTAGCTTAAATCTAGTCTCCATCATGAGATAATTTTTTAGATGGAGGGAGCTTAAGAACTAATCGGTGTTATACTTTTCACAAAAGAACCTTCTTTCTACCTAACTAAAACTAGTTTAAGATTTAAACTTATGCTTCATTCTTTAACGAGTATACACAGATATTGTGGTGGGTCAAAAAAAAACGAATGTTTTTTCGCATAGTACTCTTAAAAATTGGTTTATAGACACCTCTAAGTACATTTTTTTTCTTAAAAACAATCATACTTAAACCTTTAAATTTTAACCAACTGTTTAACATTTTAAACGGTTATATTTAAAATAACTATAGATCTTTTTTTGAGAGCATTCAGTTTCCTACAAGATTCACAAAAAAATATTTTTCCAAGTAGTTGGATTGTATTGCAGGTCTCCTTCAAGTTGATGCATCCTGGGTAACGCTAAATGACCTGCCGCCTGCACGGCCTTTCAACTTCTGACGAATGTACCTATGAAACCGAATTATGAGTAGGATTAGCTCTGAGTATGATGGGGTGACACCCATAAGAAATGGCTGATGGCCTATTGTCGCAACCACCACAGTCTCGTTCAAACTATTGCAAGCCTCAAAGTACATTCTTCCCCTCTTATCGTCGTTAAGTTGGCATCCTAGGTGTAAGTTGAGACGACTTCTTCTTTGTGCTGATCGACTCTGAACGTATGGCCTCATAAGATCGTTCATCAACATTCCCCTTAGTCGCGTTACTGAGACAACTTTGGACGGGGGATGAATAGCGACTCTGACTAGGAACTCTAATCATATAGACATTACGAAGACAAACTTTGATGGAAAGGTGACTAAGGGAAATGAAGGGATGTCAAAATCGACACCCAGATATGTTCCGGTTAGGAGTGCTGCTCTTGTGGCAACGAAACCGTGGCTGACGAAACGTAGCAATACCGATACTTCAGAGAGAATTTCTCCTTCAGGTGACACTACGAGTAGGATGGGGGAAAACGGTGGAAACCTGCAGGCAACTGACATTGTTAAAGCCTTCGTACGCGGCGGAATCAGCAGCACTAGCAAAAAATCCTCTGCTAGACCGATGAAGGACTCTAAAGGGGGCAAGAGAAGAACAGATATAGCTAGGAAGCTGAAGGCAGACCAGGTGAGGTGAATGAGTTGCATGCTAATACACTTGAGTAGGTCAAGAGGGTGCTGAGCGATAGAGAATACCTTAAGGCAACACCGGACGTAACCGGCGGTCAAGCGACAAACATCGCATGATGGAGAAGACTCCCTTGGAAAAAGACTGCAAACAGGGACTGCGCAAACCTTTAGCGAAATCGCTAAAAACGCTCGCTCAATAAAACTAGGCGTGTTCGATCGCAGCAACCATATCGGCAAGCAATGTTTCTGCTAAATGCGGAATCCGGTGGTCCTCTCAGCAAAACCAAGAGAGCCATAAACTATGGGTTCGAAGAAGTTTTTATATCGTTTCATGAAAATTCATCTTGTGATGAAGAAGGCTGTCCTAACGAACAGACAGGTGATGCCTGCACTTTACTTAGAGAAGGTAAAAATTATGCCTGGCTCTTGAAAATTAATATAATTTTGGAAATATTTTCTGATAATACAGGACCATCAACACATTTTTTGCTTTATTGCTATCAATCTTTTTCCTACGGTTTTAACATTCTATGCGCTGAGATGTAGGCAATGGTCCCTACACCTATAAAAGTTGTTATTAAAACGGATTGCCTAAATTTGTTCTGTCAAATGAGCTTTTGTGGGAGGATGGATGGAGATCTAAGTAGATGCTCTCCAATCGGGATTTACACTGTTAGATAGAACATTGTACTCGATGCCAGTTACATAAGGTGCTTGGAAGAGGTTAGATAGAATCATTTCAGCACTTCCTTTTTGAATGTTCCGCCTTTTCCCGGTCATGGCTAAAACCCCAAGAATATAATTATTTTCAAATTTGTGGTATACTAGAGAACTGATATGTATCCAAAGGGGTTTTCATTTGGTTTCAGAGGGAAATGGACATAGCAGTAATTCCCGACATCTTGAGGGGTTAACCAACTATCCTAACCTACACCAAGTTTTCACTATGAGGTTTAGTAATTGAGTTTCAATTAATTGTGTTTTCGAATCCTTACATCTGAACACTTTCTGCCCTCTCTGAATATTTATGTTGAGATTAACTTAGTTTTTATTGAGGATAATTTTTCCCCTGATCTTACTTTCCAGAGATGCTACTTTTAACTCTAAAGCCATCTCGGAACATAATAATACCAATATTTAGTGCTTTTTAACGAAGTTTTTCCTATCCTTTTCTCATGGTTATCGGACCTTAATTTTATGGCGCTGAAATGTAGGCAACTTTTCACTATAAGATTGAATTATTAGAGTTAGTTACAACAAACATTGCCTACATTTCAGCGCAATTCAAATCCAATAATCGTGGTAGAAAGGTATTCAAGAATTATTTTCTCTACATTTTTAACCCCTAAATATTGGAATTTTATATGATTTTCTGATATAGACCAAATAGGATAAGTAAGTTAACAAGACTGGTGACTCTGCACATCTTCGACAAAACAAACTATTTTCACAGAAATTAGTTTAACCCCAAAATGGTCAAATAACACCTAAAAATTATGTTTAATTTTCTAAAGTAAACGTTACGCTTACGTCACTGTCCCTAAAAATCCCAATCAAACTAAACTATCAAGTAATCACATACCCATAAGACACGAACACACACATAAACCGGAGAAAATTTCTATTTGCTCGGTCCGGAAGTGGCGTAGCAAAACGGAAGTCGGCTAATGTGCCACCACCACCAAGTGATCTGATTTTAGGTCAATATTGAGCACTATGCCTATGAGTTTGTGATTCATTTGTGTAATTCTGCTCACTCCACGACCACTTGGAGGCTTCGTTGATTTTATATTTGCCGTGAAATGACAGCAAATTTATGCACGTTTCCGCTAGTTTTGGCTTGTAATGCTTGTTAGCAACGGTAATTGAAACCTTTTTGTATTTTCAACGCCTTTACAAAACGGTATATTTGCTTTCGAACGCCTCGTTATGACTGTTAAAATTAATCTCTCACTTCATTGTCGTCTTCATGTTTGCGCGTTTGCTTTTGCTCACTTCCTGCCGAAATTCGCTTCATAATGTCTTCCACCCCAACAATTATCGCATTACAAATTTCGTCGTTAATTTTAATGTGATTTTGTTAACACACAAATACACATACACATACATATATAAATGCATATTTTTGAGTGAGAGCAGCTGGAGAGCTGGTCATTAGTTTTGATGAGCGAATCGCTTTTATTTCTTTGTTTAGGCCATTTAAGTAAATATTTATTCAATGAAATATGATTTTATTGTTTACTATTACTTCGCTATTTTATCATATACTATTTTTGAATACTTATTAGTTTGAATTTTCGTATTATATTAAAAGTAATTGTGAAACAATGTATGCGAATTATGTTTTATAAAATGTTTATACAACATTGTGTGAGAGGTTTTACAGTAATTTAAATTAAAAAACTGTAAACTCAATGAAGTTTATTTAGTTAAGACTCCCCAGTAGATTTAAAATATAATAGGGATCCCGAAAATGAGTACCGAAATTGTATTTGAAAATAATTTTGTATCTTAATTGATAAATTGAATTCACTAAGCGTCTTTAAAAAAATATCGGGATCCCGAAAATGAATACCGAAATTGCATTTGAAAATAAATTAGTCATCCCGAAAATTAATACCGAAATTGTATTTGAAAACAATTTTGTAAATTGACAAATTCATTAATCATCTTTAATTTGAAATTATGTAATTAATAAGTTTTGGAGCCCAAATAAGTTGCATAGTCCTGAAAATTACAGCTTACACTTTTGATAAATGATTTAAGATTTTATTTTTATGAAAACTTGAATATTAAATAATTTCGGGATCCCGAAAATTAACATCGAAATAATTTAAAAAAATTTTTTATACTAAATTGATTAATTCTTTAATCTTCTTTAGTCTGAAATTTTATTATTAATAAGTTTTGGAGCACAAGTAAGTTGCATGGTCCCGAAAATTACAGCTTACTCTTTTGATTCATATTTTAAACAATTTTTTTTGGATTTATATATAAAATGTACCTAAAATATTCAAGTATCTTATTTTAATACTTTATTTTTTTACGAAAACTTGAACATTAAAAAATTTCGGGATCCCGAAAATTAATACCGAAATTATATTTGAAAATAATTTTTGTATTGAATAAATTTGGTCAACTTAGTACCAATTCATTAAATGTGTTTTCTTCAAAAATATAATTTTATTGTTTGTAGATTTTAAACACACACAAAAATTGCAAGATCCCGAAATATTTATTATTGAATACACAATTTTTTTGAATGAAAAAATAATATATATAAAAGTACCAAATATTTTCGAGATCTCGAAAAGCAAGACCGTAGTTACGAAACACCAAATCGTCCTATTCGTCAACATTTAAATTTAATTTTAATTCGGCAGTATATTCAGCACAAAAAAATTTCGAGATCGAGATTTAAATATTTACACATACATAGCTTCCGATAGTTTCTTGAGAATATCATTATACAAGTATTTTATATAATTTATTGCGTACTATATATGTATGTATTTAAAAAGGTTTAAAACCAGTAGTTAGTTAACTCTCAATAGTATGCGGGATCCCGAAACTTTTTTCTTCATATCTTACAGCGTTTTCTGATTCTCTGTTTAACACGATATACTAAAAGTAAATTAATAAGCCAAATCAGGATTAACTCCTAAAAATATTCGGAATCCCGAATTTTAATCCCGATTTTTTTTTATCTGCATGCGTTTTTTTTGAGTTTTTCTTTAATTTGATTGTGCATAAGTAAATCTAAAACCAACTAAATATTAACTCTCAATAAAATTAGGGATCCCGAGTTATAATCCCGAAATTGTATTTCATATATTACATCAATTTTCCGATTACCTACTTAAAATGATAAAGTAAAATAAAATTCGAAACCAATTCAACAAAAGCTCTTACCAATATTCCAGATCCCGAATTATAATCCCGAAATTTCTCTTCATATTTGTCCTCATTTTTTAATTTGTTTTTTAATGTGATGTAGTAAAAGTAAATTCGAAATCAATTCCATCTTAACCGTTACAATTATCTGGAACCCGAATTATAATCCCGAAATTTTGTCATATTTTGCTTAAGTTTTCTAATTCCCTCGTTAATATTTATAATAATTGGAAACCAAATCATCATTAACTCTGAATGAAAATCGGGATCCCGAAACTTTATTTTCATATTTTGCACACATATTTTTATTTGCTTCTGATATAGTAAAATTAAACTCGAAACCAATTCATCATTCGTATCCGTGGATTATCAGTCCATAAAAGTGCCATCAAAGTGTCAAAAATGACATTTACTAACTCATTACGGAAATCACAGTGAACTAAAAGTTTGCAAAATATGCCGCATGCAGGTTAAGTAGGTCTTGCGGCTTGTAAAATTTCCAACCGTAAAGTTAGCATGGCATAACAAATAACACAACAAAACAAGCTTATCAAAATGTTACTCATACGCCATGACACGCGATGTTAACAAGCAAAGGTCGTTATTCTCAGCGGTTGTTTTTTTGTTTTTTATTACTTTTTGCTTCATATACACATAAACAAATATACGATATATATGTACTTATATTTAACCTTATATTTATGCTCGTGAATTGCTTTTAGATTGAAAAGACATAAG
Source organism: Bactrocera zonata (assembly GCA_037783105.1). NCBI lineage: Eukaryota > Metazoa > Arthropoda > Insecta > Diptera > Tephritidae > Bactrocera > Bactrocera zonata. The sequence continues at coordinate 353,283 of JBAWJQ010001789.1, read as the reverse complement.
AAATCTCAATAGAGTATATAAAGCGATTCCTCTGTTGGAGTTCACCATATGTCTTAATATTATTATTGCCGTTTAGGCTTTCGTTTCGTAACAAAATATAACGACAAACAACATAAACTCATTAAATAGCTTGGATTCTATCGAAGTTAGCCTATTTGGCGAGAGCAATTAATTAAATATACTTTTAGGAAGTGCAAAAACTCACCACTGATGGTGTCCTTTAACTAAAAGCAATGCTAAGCCAATAAAATTGAGCGCAATGAAAATCGCATAATAAAACAAAACAACAAAAAATGTCAAATAAAGATTAAGAAAACGCCACACGTCTTCATTGAGGAAATTAAGTTGGCAAACGTTGAGAAGGGTGCGTAACGGTTAAGGCGTTGCCGTGCGTGGCGTGGCAAGGCATTTAAGCGCGGCAAATGTTAGCTTCACCCACGCACTTCGTATTTAGAAAATTAGGCTACACGACGTATACATACTATGCTATCTACCATGATATGAGCGCTTAATTGTTTTATGTATATATGTATGTACGCTTGTCTGCTTTAGTAAAAGCCGTCTAACTCTGCCTTTCTTTCCTTGAAGACAAGACCTATAAAATTGAAGGGCGGTATTAATTAATTTGTAAATAAATAACATTTGACGCTACGCAGTGCGGATGAGCTTATTTATAAGAAGTCTCAGCGAAGGCTCATCTGATAGCAATCTTCTTTAAAGAGCGCAATCATTGGGAACTACGCAGCCGATAACACATTATGAGCAACGCTTGATTGCTCTTGAGGTTTCAAACTCCTGCCTGCATTTTGTTTTGAGATTCTTCATTAATTATATTTGTTCTCATATCACTTACTTAGCCCAGTTAAATTAATTACCTCAAAGTTGAAGGTGAGTGATAAGCTCACTGTATCTGGTCTTTGGCGCTGCAGTGTATTTTTTGTAATAATTTGTATTTCATGTTTTCGTGCTGAAATTTAATTGAGTTTGTGTAAGTTTGAATGCAGTAATTTTAATTACCACAACAGCATGAGTAAGCAATGTTTGTTGTTATGATACCGAGCACTGATTATACAGCTAAGACTTGATGGCAATGAATAACGTATTAAACAATATGAATAGTAAGAAAATTACAGTAACTAAAAATGAGGAAATACGAAACACGATATTACTGAATACAAACTATGAATCATACATGATTCTTCTTCTTCTTAATTAACGTGGTCACCGCTTAGGCGGTTATAGCCGAGTCGCGAATACTATCAAAGCTTGAATGTTTTCATCCATTCGGGCGACATGACCTCGCCAATGTCGTCGTATATCTCATACAGCTCATCGTTCCATCGAATGCGATATTCGCCGTTACCATGCGCAAAAGATCATGAATCTCTCGCAGAACCTTTCTCTCGAAAACTCGTAACGGCAACTCATCACGACAGGTATGATGAGTGACTTGTAGAATCCGGCCTTTTTTTTGGTAAAGAGAGAACTTTACTTCTCAATTACTTGCTCAGTCTGAAGTAACTGTTGACCAGAGCTATTCTACGTCAGATTTCGAGGCTGACGTTGTTGTTGGTGTTAATGTTGGTTCCAAGATGAAAGAAATTATCTACAATTTCGAAGTAATGTCTGTTAACAGTGACGTGGGAGCCAAGACGCGAGTGCAACGGCTGTTCTTTTGATGACAGGAGATATATTGTCTTACCCTCGTTCACTATCAGACCCATTTTATTCGCTTCCCTATCCATTCTGGGCAATGATATCGATAATTCTCTCTTCAGGTCTACAGCTCGAATTTTTTCTCCAGGAGTAGATTGAAGAAGTCGCATGATAGGGAGTCGACACATCAAATTCATCGGTGCGAATGTGGCTATCAGACTTCAGGAAGCTGGATATATTAAGGCTGCCCGAGTGAGATATTCATAATCCTCTCACACTTGGATTGCATCCCTGGCCCACAGCCGCTTCTCCGTGCTCATACCTCCAAGGAATGTGTTGGAAAAGAGGCGCAGTGGGCTTTTCCATGGATGGATTGAAGCTCAAGAGGAAGATTTGAGGGGAAGCCTTCTACAGAGCTCTCAATCAACTCTTATTTCAAACTGTCAGGACACTGTGGTGTCTTTCAAACAGAAGTGGCAGTGATTAAGATGACAACAGAAATACTTTAACGAAGTACTGCTGCTTTTAGGGAGGTATGCATCATCTCCGATAACAGAGCTGCTATAAAGGACTTGAGCTCGCTGACAGTGAGTTCAAAGCGATGCCATTAGTGGATGACCTCACTAGCTGTACCTATTTCTGTAAAATTTGTGTTGCTGCCTGGCCATAGCGGAATCGTAGGAAACTGTAAAGCCGATGAGCTCGCTATAAAGGGCACCCTTAGCGAAATCCGATTAAGATCCGAACGATGGGTGTTCCCCTGTCGTCGTACACTCGAGCGGTGATTCTGCATGGTCTCGCATAAGTACAGCAAGCGTTGGTCAGCAACGAGCTCTTGTGAGATTGCGAAAACTTTCTGGTACAGTGTGGAACGCCAGAAATTCTTAAAACTTTCAGCAAGGTTCACATGGCCTCGACGATAGGTGCCCTAACTGAAAACTCTTCCACTGGCACTCATGAGGTGAAGCTAACGATTTTGTAGGCCGCAAATTACCAAGTTTCAAAGCGGTTGATGAGGTATAAATATCTAGACACTTTCTCCTTCACTGTCCAGCTTTCACCAGACTAAGCTTGATGCATCTTAGTTGCCATACTTTCTACGAACCCGGTGAATTGTCTGGGTAGATATTAGCAAGTGCAATAAATTTCTGGCTGTCTCTATCTGTGGAGTTATAGTCTCACGAATATCAATTTATTAAATTACCTAACCTAAGGACTTGATTTTTATCGATCAGTTTGTATGACATGGCATGGTTTATAGGGAGTTCTTGTCAGTTGTGTGCTATAATTTTCCGCTATTGACGATTGCAACAAAAGAAGTAGATTCTTGGAGAGAAAATGATGTGTACGAAATTGTGGTTTGGTATCGCAGAACAGACGAGCCTAAGTAAATGGACTGAACTCATCACTCTGGATATGACAAACATCTTGGCAACCTTAACCACGGATTACATATATGTTTTCCATGTTTGATTTTATGCAAAGTGTAAGCCACTATTGAAGACACCTAGGGATTGTATGTATAGGAATATTTAAAAAATGTGAAAAATATGTTTAAAAAATATTAAAAAGTGATAATGGCAACTCTTCGATGGAAATTGTGCTAAACAGTTCCAACTTTTGCCAAAACTCATACGAATAATAAATAGAACGTGACATTGTTAGGGCAATATGTTAAACGGCAGTCACGTCATCAACAGACAGGTATTTAAACTTATGGAATTTCTTTTCACGCTTGACATCAAGCCAAAAACGGTCCATGCGAGCGAGTTCAAAGCACTTTCAGCTTCCAATCCTCCATACTTCTTTTAACATCATAAATTTGGTCGAGGCCAAGGTCACTTAAGAGCCTCCAATGTGAGGAAGTATAAATAAGTAAGCCAATATTAAAGCCAGCGGCAGACAAAAGCTGCTAAAACGGCTGCTGTTGGCCATAAAACAAGGACGAAACGTCGGTTATTGTGAGCGAGCGTTGCCAAGTAATTCAGTAGAAGTAGAACAATAACATAACTGTATTTACAATAACTCTCTGACCTATAATTCAAATATGTTTGTATGTTTCTGTAATGCATAATTCAGCATGATTACAGTTATAGTCTGCGCCACTTGAATCACAAAGCGGCAATAAAAGAACATACAAAATCAATTGTGGATTGGCGCCGGCCAGACGCCTGAGCGGGTTTTGTTGGTGTTGTCTTACCAGCGTGAGATACTCTAGTGAAGACTGTTACTTATTGCTGATTTGGAATTAGACGGAATTTCTAGGAAAAGGCAAAGGAAATGGTGTTTAGATAGAAAACATATTATTTGTTGTAATTTAAAAATTATTTGTTTTCTGTTTTTTACAGAAAGTAACATAACCTTAAACTGAATCAGCAGCTAGACTAAAATCTCAATTTGTCTAAAAATGTGTCGATCCATAAAATATTTCAATAATTCTAATTATAGTGTGTCCACCAGGCGTCAAACCAATTGAAGAGATCCCGGTGTACCATAGTAAATGGTTTTTTGGAAAATTTAAATTTTTTTATTTAATTTAGTTACACTGATTATAGCGACCCTCAAACTTTTCTATACCAATTTTGTAGTACGATTTGTCTTTTGCTTCAAAATAGGCCTCAGTTGCGGCGATCACCTCTTCATTCAATTTCCACCAAGCATTCTTTTGAGATCTGAGGAAAGAAAATAGTTGATGGAGGAAGAATACGATGGAATTCGAAGCAATTCTAGTCCCTGTTTGGATGGTAAGGCTCAGATAAGTTATCATTGAAGTCATGTAACGGAAAATCCAGTTTCGATGTCTGATGTGTAGGATAAGCTGTGCATGCAAAGAGGTGGTTAGTGTCATGCGGGGACTCGTTACACGTTGAACATATATTTGATATGCGGGGGTCGATTCTGGATATATAGGAGTTTAACTTGCTACAGTATCCAGAATGAAAAATGTCACAATCGATTCTCGCGGGAACTCGAGCTCTTCGCCTACAATGGGTAGTGGTTTGACTCCAAGTACGCCATTCACTGAGTGGGAGTCGGTAAATGTGTTTATGGCTTCACTGTGAATGGCGATCAGTGCATATCTGAGGTTAGATGCGTCGAAAGTCTGGTCGGAGTATTGTTTTATGTCGTCGTTGTAGTTGAGGAAGACTTTCTAGGAGACGTCAAAGCTTCAAGCAGGTAACTGCAGGGATGATTTCTGAAGAGTTTATTATGCTACTTAACTGGGAACACGCGGGCCTCACTGTGCTGATATGCGATGGAAGACATCAAGGTCATCCCATTGTGGTCAGGAGTGCAGTATCTGGCATGTCTAATTTTCGCCATCGTCGTCACTGGCATTTGACACGTTGCATTGACTTGGTGAAACTGCTAATTTTTCCAAATTCGGCAATTTTACGGCGGTTTCGTTCTTCAAACGGTCTAATAATGTTATGCAGTAGTCGCTGTTGATGGTTCTTTCTTTTCTAAGGTAGTCAATATAAATTATTCCATGCGCAACTCGCAATACAGTGGCTATAACATAGCCAGTAGACTGTCGCGTTTTTCCAAAAATGGAGCTATACAATATTTCATTCATTTTTACATAAGTATCGACGCACAAACTTGGATTGGATCTCCAAACATTGCTCCGAATCATCAACTCGTCATTGGTTTTGGTAAAAAATGAGCTCGAGCTAAACTTATCTTGGGTACGAGAACCAAATATTCGGGAATATGATGCACACCTTCAGTTGATATCTTTAGAATGCTTGCTGTCTCGAACAACTTTATCTCATCTTCATCCTAAAGTTTTTGTTGACAGTTTTTGCTGTTTTCATCGGTAACAACAGCTTTTGAGCGTCTACTGCGTTCACCGTATTCTGAGCTCATTTCACCACGTCTTAGCATACCAATCCTTGACAGTTGATTTTCCTAGGGCTGTGTCCGGAAACTTGACATCAAGACGAGGTTTATGCTTCAACTGTATTTTTTGCCTTCAGAAAGTAATGTTTAATCAACTCGCGAAATTCCTTATTACAAATTTTTTCACAAGCTAATGATCTAACAACTCTCAAATTTTTATATTAGGGTTAACTAAAAACCATACGGACTTAATTCTAATAGTGTCATCTATGTGTTAGGGCGGGAACTTTTCATTGACCTCTTGTGTCTAACGTATTATGTACCAACAAAAACTGAAAATTTTTGTAGATTAATTATAAATATTGCTATATGTCTCTGGCTAACACATATCTCAGAAAGAAGTAATCTACTGAATCCTACTGAATCAAATTCATAAATAAATGAAAAACTGTGAATAAATCAGAACTTTTGAAATGAAACCTTTCTTGTTACTTATTCACAAATGGAATTCATCTTAACAAATTCACATATACCCGAATGTACCCAAACCTATTACTATTATTACCTAGCAAACGGAATCCAACAACTATTTTACACATACACTTAAGTGACTTTGAAATTATGCCAAAAGCAATTTCCAAATCCAATCCGAGATCCACATGACACCAGCGCCACAAAACAAATCGCATGCAAGAGAGATGTGCAAATTGAAGTGCAGCTCCAGCAAAGCGAGATAAAAACAAAACAAAATGCAATAAAATAAAATAAAAATTGACAGAGTGTAAAATGCAATGAAATCTGCTTGCAGTGAAGCAAACGCTTCGCACTTCTTCAAGCTGCCAACTGTTTCGAAATTCCTGAGTTGCTGCAGCTGACGGAGCTTAAGTCGAGTGGCTGCTTTGCAGAAGAAGAAGAAGCAGGAGGAAACAGCAGCTGAAGCAGATTTGTAAGTGTCAAAGGGCTGTTAGGAAATGGGTTTAAAGATGCTCCTGAGAGCTCGTTATTGCAAGTAACGGTGCTACTAAAATATGCATTGTATGCTTGACTTCAATGTATAAATTTCCAGTGGGGATTCCGAGAATGCATTTTCTCTCGCTGCTTTGGATTTTGCATTTCCATTTTTTTTTCTATATTTGTTGTTGCATTTTTATGTATCATTTACAACATATTCTCCTTGCATTCACTTGGAAATGTATTACATTTAGTCATCGAAGCGAATTCCCTTTGTAGTTGCATGCATAGTTGGACACCCTTTATTGGCGCACATTACTTGCATTTATTACACGAATATTCGACAATTTATTCGAAACATTTTGTCGGAATTTTTGCATAGCTTGTAAGACGATTTTCAAGCAAATGTAGTCGTTAGATTTGCATGCATTTCAAGACTTTTTCTTTGTGGACGTGAGAGTGTCAATTTGAGAGGAAATTGAAAAGCCATAAATAGTTGATTGGAAATTCTACGACTGAAGGTGACAACAGTGCTTTGCGAACCGAATTGTAAACAAGACAGCGCGGTAGATGTGAAATCCTTTAACGGTCGCCTGATCTCACTTAATCTCATGTGGAAAAACTTGATTATGAAATTCGGTTGCGAGGTTAAGATTTCAGTTAAAAGTTTCACAATGACAAGGTAGGATTTCACGACGGATGGAGGCGTTGCTACGATGAGTTTTGAGAGCTCAACTTTTATTATAATTTACAAAACTTTAAATATGGGAAGAATCAGTTTCATTGAATCTAAAATATGAAGGTAACCGATTTGACTTCATCCTGACATAAGAAAAAAACCGAATTGACTAACCTTGAACTACAAAGAAAGTCAAACTTATTCACTTTTAAGAAAAAGAGAGTCAATTGAATTCATCCTGATATGAAGAGAGTTCAACTGATTCATTTTATAATACAAGTGAAGCGATTCAATTTATCCTGATACCAAGAGAGTCAGTTTTATTAATTTCGATTTATGAAGAGAGTAAATTAGACTTATCTTGAACTACAAAGAGAATCGATAAAATTCATTCTGCTACGAAGAGAGTCTTTCTTTTTGATATACGAAGAAGTCGACTTGACAATTTGATTAATTGTGATATGAAGAAAGTCGCACTAAGTTATCTATTAAATAAATTTTACTTCATTTGAAATACAAAGGGAGTTAATCATGCTGTAGTTTTGGGGATCGCATATGTCAGCCGTTAATATTTTCGTTGGACATCCGAAATTGAGTCAGAGAGTTAGAGTTCTACCATCGTCACATATACTGATATTTGAACTTTCCTACCACTGCCTAAATATTTGGTAATATGTTTTCCTTCAAGTATCGGAGTATAATACAGGATTCCAACGCCTTTCTATATACAGAGGCGACTCTGATAGCTGCCAGGCGCTAATCATTATTATTATTATTTTTTTTTCCTTTTTTGTTATTTTAAAATTTGGAGACAGATTTAGTTGAGGTGGCTTAATATCTCGGACAACAATCCCTCAGCCATAAAGTTATTTTTCGTCACAAGTCTTTGTGGGTGAGGTTCATCCCCAAAATACTTCTATGAAAGCACCAAAAAGCCTGAATTTTTATAATAATTAAGATTCTGAACCAGGCTACCAGATTTTCCAGTCATCAACAGAATATTTCGATAGCATTCATCCTTCCTGCCACTTTTGCCAGCAAACAAAGTAAAATAGTTTGAATATTTTCGATTTCTTATCAAAGGTGTTAGTCAAGAATTAAAAGAGGACTGATTTTTTCTAGTCATTGGACCCTGATTTAGGTTTGAGTTTGGAATTTAAACTCCAACTGAAAAAGCTGGTAAGTTTTAATCTAAAATATAATATCTGACCAGATAACATTTTTTTTACTTTCTCTCCCTCATAATACATCACAAAAGCAATGGACCACCTTTTTCTTAAATAAAAGTCTTCCACAAAATGAGTTCATTACTCCCTCCCCTTTTGAAAATCAGTAAAATCTTTCACGCATGCATAACTCTGCTCGTGCCAATAATGTAAATGAATGAGTGCGAAAAATGTTCTGGATTCATTCATACCTAACCTCACACATCACACATTTTCATGTTTTCATTGAAAGGCAAAGTGAAACATTCTCTTGCCACTCTTTTCAGTCAAATCAATCAACAATTTTCGAACAAAAGGTGCAAACACTTTTTTATTATAAACACACATTTGTGTTTTTGCGAAAAAATTACCGCGAAAAAATGAAAATAAAATATTGAAAATTTGTGAAATCTTTTGTTATTTTCTTTGTTTCGGGTATTTTGGATTTTCTCAAGAAACATCAATTATTTTAATTATGCCAATGCTCAATATTTGGCTATAAATAAATATATTATCTAATGGAGAGCAACAAACTGAAAGTATACAGCGGCCAATATTATATAATAGAGCTGTATTAATTGGGCATTTTGTTTGTTGTAAACAATTTCAAATCATTAGCAACATTTTAAAGCGAAATTCCACAAAGTTTTACAATTAATTGAAATTGTAAGAAGTAACGGCATCAAAGTGGAGCGCGCGCGTGCCGTTAACTCATCACAAATCAATCAGAAGATTCGATTAGTTTATTTATTTTACATCACTTGAGTTATATACTCCCCATGTGGGCGTGTTCGCAATCAATAATTGATTTAGTCATGACTTTTTGTTTATTTTCGAAAATTGAGAATTGCTGATGAATAAGATAATTTAAGAAATTGTAGCGATTTTTCTTGTAAATGATTTAAATATGCAGAAAAAACTTGTGAGGTCATTGTTAATGAGTTCTTTAGGCATTTAATTGATGAAATTCTGATTTCTCATGAAATAGAAAAAATTGTGGAGTTGATTTTGAAAAATGTAAAGGAACTGCCTCTATGGCGCTTTAATGTGTTTTATAATTAATTTTCTAACAGGTGGCCCCTCTACTCAGAAAATATTTTCAACTATCAGCTACCTTAAATTTCTTTGGCTTGATATAAATATTTCAATATTAAGTTAAAGTTATCAACTTTATTGAACTAAAATTTTAAAATAGGTGGCAACTTTTCCCTTAAAAGTTTTTTCATATGTAAACTTTCGTAAATATGTTAAGTTTGATACAAAAACTTTAATTTTGTGTTCGCTTTATCTATTTTATTAGAGTTTAATTTTCAACAGGTGGCCACTCCAAAAAAATAAATTCAGTTTCATGGTTTTTTAAGTCACTTTAGTTTAATACTCATATCGTAATATTATGTTTACTTGATCAATTTTATTGAATTTTAAATTTAAAACATGTGGCATCCCTTTTCAAAAAATAATTCTAACTACCAGGTTTTCAATTTACTTTCATTTGATACGCTACTCTAATATAATAATATATTGACGTTAATTTTAATGAGATTAAAATTTTAAACAGGTGGCCACATTTCTCAGAACAATCATTTAAATTTGTTACTCACATTGTAATATTACATTTACGTTGTCGATTTTACTGAAATTAAAATTAATACAGGTGGCCACTCTATAGAAAATATTTTAATCTTAATTCGTTTTTATAAATGTTTAATGCCATTTTTTAGGAGTTGTAGTGCTTAGAATATCTTGGTGATTTAAATAAATAACAATTTATTAACAGGTTGTAATTATTCTCAAAAATTATAAAAGTAATGCCACTTTTCCCACAAAATTATTTTAACCACAATCTTTTTAAGGTGGTAACTTATGCCTATTTTCATGACTTCTTTGGAGGGTTTATAGGAAAATAAAAAGGAATAAAGGTCACTCGAAGTTGGAACCTCACAAAAAAAAAAAAATACACGTGGGTGACCCGGGTGATTTTGGCTCTGTATGTTATCTGAAATCATATATACTTGATTACTCTTAATCTATAGACATGTCATTCTGGCCGGAACTGTTCAAGTTAAATTTCAAGGGTAAATAACAAAATGGCGGACTTTGAAAAAAAGCAAAGAAAGGGTTGTAAATTAAAAAGTTAGGGGTGAAAAAAATTCTCGTTAGCCCTTCCTCTTGAAATATTTCGAATTTCTGTCTAAAATTTTCACGGTATATTCTCAAGACATTGTACTTTCCAATTAAGCAAAAAAAAAATCGATTTTTCGAACCCAAGTTACCAGACTGTAAGCATAATTAGCTCTTAAACCACTTTAATTTGATATCTATATAATGCTACATAACCGTTATCAATTTTACTGAAGTTAAATTACAAAAATGTGGCCACTCTGCTCAGAAAATAGTTTGAACCACACGCTTTCTTTTACGAATTTCGGTTAAATACCACATTGAAATATTAGATTTACTCTTTTAAAATAAGAAGATTACGAAATTTTTTTGAGTTACAAATTTAAAACAATTGGCAACATTCTTCAAAATCACTACAATTTTTTAGTCTTCAATGGACAATTTGGTGTATCTCAAGTTGCGTTGTAGTGTTTACTTCATTTAAGGAATTTAAATGAATAAAAAAATTATAAAAGGTGGCTACTCTCCTCAAAAATTTTATTTTTTCACTGTAAAATTTTTTAAAAGCTCTCAGTTGTATAGCTTTTTTATAGCATAGTACTGAATTTTATCAAATTTTTTACTTAAGAACTTCAAATAGATGGCAACCTTCTAACTTTGATTTAACCCTGAGAGTATAACTAAAAAAATTTTAAATGCTTCTGTCATTACTTACGTACCACTCTATATACTGAGTGCAAGTTAGGTACATGGTTTTGATTTGTTGTTAGAGCTGATGAAGCAGGCATTTGAACTGCTATCAAAAAAAGATACAAAAAACGTTTTGAAAGCACTGTTGTACATGCTTTTGAATTTAAATTTTTTGCTAATTTAATATTTGTGTACATATTGTATGTTATCATATTGAAGCGAAGACTTTCAAGCTCATCTTAAAGACTTAAAATTTTGTATTTATCCCATTTCACGGATAATAAGACTTCGGCATATCCTAGACACATGCAAGAAATTGAATAAACCACACACGAAGAAAATGCTTCACACATATTAATTTCTATAAGTTCACACCTACTCACATATTTTATATTTACATATTTTAGACATGCAACTACGAGCATATAAGTACCTTACCGAGGTCATTACATGACGCACGTGTTTTTATTTTCAACTAGAAAAATATATTTCTTCATATAAAAGTATATTTGTATACACAGATTATATTTATGCTTATGGTTACTCTATGTGCTGCCGTTGGCCTATGGTGAGCTAAGCAAAAACGTGACTTTTTTTTTTATTACTGCTTCACTCAATATCTTCACGTGACTAGAAACATGAAAACAATAAAGTTCTCCCTGAATGTTTGAAAAATATAAGCAGCAAATTCCCTAAATCTTGTTGAATGGAGTATTTCAAGAAATTATACCATCTGATAAAATTTGACCCGGAACGGTCCCTAAAAAATTTTAACTTTAGCCCAGATATAACCATTTTATGTTCATCTGATATTTGATCTCCATTTGTCAATTAATGCGTTGTGTTTGTCGTAGCGGCAAAATTCTACCCAGCTGAGTCCTTGGACGGATAAATATCTGGGTCCGTTCATGTTACAAAGACCCGACTGCTGTGAGAACGGCAGCTGTTTGGCAACTATTTGCTTACGAAGAAAAAGGTTTGTTCTTCGATTTTTACTATGGAAAAAAACTTGAACCTTGAAACTTTTGGCTTTTTTCCATTGAAATTACGGCTGCGAAGTCTTAAGAGTGTTTCAAAAGTGAAGTATTTATGAAAGATCGTGAAATCATCGATAACTTGCCTCTTACAAGTCGTCCATCCACTTCCGTTAACGACGATAACAACGAAAAAGTTAAAGGAACAGTTCTTCGAAATCATCAAGTTGGCATCAGAGGGAAAGCAAAGGATCTCTACATCTCTAATGGATCAAACTCAACACATTTTGGTTAATGTTCTGGCTATGAATGGTGTCAATGCTAAGTTCGTACCAAGAGACCTAAAACTTTTGCAAAAATGATGTCGAGTAGAGATCGAAAAAGAAATGCTTGACAACGTAGCTGAGGATCATACATGCCGCAAATCATTACTGGAGAGATGTATGAGTACCGAAACTATCCAACAATCTAGCGAGTTAAGTTAAAAAAAGAAAGGAAAATCCGCTGAAGGTCATTCCAACAGAGGCTTATGAGTAATGTAGGGAAAATTAGATGAGCGTTGACATGATTTTATTCCCTTAGCAGTATTTTCGAATGAGATTTTAAACATTTTTAATAAGTAAAAATTTAGTTTTTTTGGTAAATCCAAATCAAATTTGATTAGTTTGAAATTGTAGTTAATTTTTGGTCAGTCCGGGTCAAATTTGACCAGTGTGAAATTTTAATTTTTTTTGTCAGTCCGGGTCAAATTTGATCAAATGATTTGAATAAAGAATTTTGAACTTACTTTTTTCTTTTCCAAACACAAACATAATATATGCATACAGCAATTGTTTTATTATAACAAAGCTTAACTTAAAGCTTCCCTTGCTCAGTAGTCAAAATATTATTATTTTCTACTTCGACCAATACAACTAAATTTTTCCGTCTCCATTTAAGTCAACTTAAGCTACTTTACTGTATAAAAGCAAAACTGCAGAAAAATATTCTAAAAAACAAGAAAATTTTACTTTCCATAAATCATTTTTCGAATATTTTGCACTTTTGTTTACACCAATAATTTTAGCTAATTTCTGAATGAAATAAGATTAGATTAATGAATTGGATAATTTAAATTGCTCTATACAAACTTTCTGTTGCTTACACATATGTATAATACAATGGCTTGCGCACACACTTTCTCAATAATTAAGACAAATGTTGCCAGGCAAAACGCATTCATCAACAAAACAATTAGATTCGATGACGTTGTTGGCGAATTTTTAGATATCCGTTCTCACTATCATTAGATTTCGTAAACAATACTATAAATATGCTATAAATTTTGTAGATGAGATAATTACAAAGTTTACGTTATGCCTCGATCCAATAATAGTATCAGCAAAATACTGCACTACAAATGCACAAGAGACGAAAGTTCAATTTTAGAATTTTTTAAATAATTTTCTTGAATTCCAGTATAGAAATGGAGGTTAGACTGAACTTAGTGTGAGATAATTCAATTTTTTTTTATTCTAATCAATTTTCTATCTCTCTAATCATTAGTTTAGGTTAAGAGGTCGATCTTAGCAGAGACATTTTAGAACGCCGGTCTGTTGTGGATCTAAGACGCCTATATACTTAATTGATCCCTCATAAACCAACAAAGTACTATTACAAATTTTAAGGTTGTTAATGTCAGTTTCACCTATGTCTGAACCGCAGTCTTGAAAAAGCCGGACAATAGAGAAAAAAATGCATGGACTCCACCTCACCTTTCTTCACACAACTGTGATTACTTGTGTCCGACAAGATTTTACCACAAGAATGCCTATTGGATAATGTCCAATAAGAGTACCTTCGATTGCGGCATGATGAACTTTCAACCCATTCCCATTTCGATGTGAGCGGGTCAAAGGTTGATCGGTATAATTTCGATAGCTTTTACAGACGCATTTTATTTTTCTATTATTTTTTCTAATTTTTAAGTTTCATATTAATCTTCAATAAACTTCGATTTTTTTTACTCTAAGAATCAACAGAAGTATTAAGTATTTGAAGAACATTCGTTGGAACTAGCAAGTAAAATTCACCGGAACCAGCTAGAACAAATATCTAATAACAGGTGATCTAAGTTGAGATACTTTTCCAATAGCCTTTTTTGACAGCTCACGTGTGAGTCGTGTCAAGTTGTTATGTTGTCAAGGGTTCAGTTTTACTTGAATAGTCTTTCATGGAAAGACATACCTTGAACAACGTCAACATATCGTTCAACATTATTTTGAAAATTCACGTTCCGTAAAGAATGTATTTCGCGTGCTTCGTTGAACTTATGGTCAACACAATCGGCCTACTGAGCGTACTAATCGCAACACAATCACCCATTTTGAGACCCAGCATTCAATACTGCATAATAATCGACCGAATAGAGCACAATAGACCACTTAGCTGAGAGTATACACGAAGACCGTGGAGAGTCGATTCAGCGTCGTTGGCAGTAACTCGGACTATGAAACGACTTGGCGCATTTTACGTCGATAACTCAAACTGAAAGCATACAAAATACAGCTTGTGCAAGAACTGAAGCCGCTCGACCTTCATCATCCAGAAAAAACAACGGTTTGGTGAGGTTTGTGGGCCGGTTGATTGGCCACCAATATCGTATGAAAACACACCGTTAGACCTTTTCCTGTTGGGATATGTAAAGTTTAAAGTCGATAAGGACAATCCTGCTTCGACTCCGCATCGAAAATTGGACTCAATTGAAGGATCGTCCCAGATCATCCGCGACCAACATTTGAAAGAGATAATTTTCAGAAATTTTTATTGAGGTTTTGCACTGTGACCTAAGGCTCATTGTGCACTCTTCTATATAAGATATGGTCTCTGAACAACTCCAGGAACTTGCTTTACGCAATGGAGGTGAGTGATCCTTATCCACGTAGGTGTATCCAAGGGCTTTGAGCAATAATCATCCCTTTCTATTTTTTTCGTCTTTCATTAGTAGACAAGCAGTGCAAGAATCCTGAGCTCAAGTTCATTTCTCAACTCAACTCAATTCTCATACTAAAAAGTAACCCAAAAAATATTTAAATTTTTTCAAAAAATTTTCTGACGTAAAATTTGTGTTTAAGATTTAATTTAATCTACTTATGTGCGTAAAAACGAAAAGTGTAAACAACTGCATTGTCCTAGTTATCTATTTATTGCTGTCTCAGACTAACTGCACTCGCATAAAAGATCAATAAAGACTTTTCAAACACAAAATTACCACAAAACCATAAACGAAAATAGCAAATAGGCGCACACACATGTTTTCACACATTTTCAAATACCGTATAGTCGAACCAACTTTTTCATAAGTTCATAAAAATTCGATTTGATGCACAAAGCAGAAGCACGACGCGACGGCACATCTCAGTTCTGCTTTCCTAAATGATCAAGTAATCCGTCAAATTCGCGGGAAGCCATTCAAATGCACAATAGACTCTTTAGTGTACCCGGCCACCCAGCACCGCAGGGCAAACAGCTGTCTACTTTACTAGAAATGAGCTGTCCGTGAGCAGCGCGAGATAAACAACAGACCCAGCGCGAGATCATGCAAATATGCAGCACAGAAGAATGCTTGGTGATTTCCAGTCGAATTTTTGTCTTTTCTTTGTTTTCTTTTTTTTCAACGAAATTTTGTTTTGTGGTCCACAACGGTAAATAAAAGCTGAAAATAGCACACGACTTTAGTCTGTATGATTATATTTATAAACTTTCTCTGGATAATTTACTTATAGTTGTTGTTTTGTTTGTATAATTTCAGGTCTTCCGTCAACTGGAACGTCCTGCGGAATTGGAACGTTTGCAGTATTTGAAGGGTGTTGTTAAGACACATCGCGAAAAATTTATCACGACCATATTAAATAATACAGATGTGTTAAATTTTAACGAGCTAGTAGCGAAGGAATTAGCAAAATATGAGGTGGTAAGTACAGCCAGAAGAGCGAAGACTGCAAAAATTGGTTTTGTGAGCGTACGGACGGGTGGTTAGAATATATTATAATTGTCAGAATATTTCCGCTTTGATGTGGTTTTCGTTCGACTTGAACCATTTCTTCTACTTCTTCTTTATTGGCGTAGACACCACCTACGCAGTTGTAGGCGAGTTTACAATTGCGCGCCAGTCGTTCTTCTTTTGCTCTGTTTGGCGCCAAGGTCCTTTTCCACCTGGTCTTTCCAACGGAGTGAAGGTTTTCTTCTTCCTCTGTTTTCCCTGGCGGATACTGCTTTGGGAAAACTGCCTACATTAGTAAGGTTCAATTAGTTTGTTGACGGTGGGCTTTAATCTTTCAAACAATACGCTATACGCGATGTTGAGGAGACTTATCCCACCGTAGTAGGCGCAGATTGTGGGTTTTCCTTTTCGTGGTAGAGCACACTTAAATTCCAATCGTCGAGCATGCTTTCGTCCGACCATATTCTACAAAGATGCTGATAAGGACTTCTTAGCACGTCCGGCAACACATCGGCCACCGCCGCTTTGTTTTTCTTCAGTTAATTGCTATTCGAGATGGGATCTCTCAGCCGAGGCTGTTTTCTTCTTTTCATTGGGGGTGTTTTTTATGTGCCGGCTCCCAAACTCAGCGCACAACTCTGGAGAGCGCCGTCTTCTCACTTTAGCTTGCCTTCAAATAGATTTTTTTTTTTTGGCTACCCAGAGGATAAGGAAGTCGTGAGCTGCTTGAGCCATATGTAAAAGAAATCGTTTCTGGCCATTCCCAAGAGAATGACAGCCAAAGAACTCTCTTCACTTGCGTGAATTTCTACAAATCCTTGCATTGAACCATTCTTATACTGAGTCGAATGGACATAATAAGAATTTTATGCGCCAAGTTTGCTGAGAATCGGACAAATAGTTTATGACGATAAAAATTTCACCTAAAGGTTTCCCGATACCCAGTCATTCGTCTAAGTTTTTAACATACCCATAATACCCAATGGGCCTCAACATTTTATAGGAGTATTTCTTAAATTTTCAGAATTAAAACCCTTTTATAGAGGATGAGTGTAGTTATACCTCACTCTTGGTGGTCCTTAGGCTATAGTATATGATAGTAAAGTGGACGGCTTCCTCCATATATTTTTGGGATCGTTCGATTAATTTATAAGATACGAGTACAAAAGAGTTAGCCACGCCCGCTTTTCAAGATTTAAAAACAAACATCAACGAATTTTTTCTAGAATTTCCTGTAAATATTTCATATTTCACATGAGTTCTGTGGGTCGTTTAGTGAGGTTTTTTTTAACATTTTCTGAGAAAATTTACCATAGCAATTTATTTATTTTTTCAATGATTTTTCAACGCAAATTTAGATTATATAAAAAAAAATTGCAATACAAAAGTTATAAATCTTTTAATAACCTACAACTTTGCTATATAACTTTTTCACTTAGACCTCATAGTTTTGACAGAAACCGTGATAAATCCTGCCTATTCAACCACCTTCCCCCCTTCCTCTTACTAAACTCATATCGCCCGTACACTATATTTCTTTTCATTTTTGATATTTTATCTTACTGTTCCAATGAGTTTACTCTTACTATCATTTTTTATCACTTGTTGCAATTTTCAAAGGCTTCAGCACTGGCCTATTGGGGACGAGGAGTAACAACTTGTCAGAGATGACTGGTTTGACTCTGCTTTATTTACTTATTACTTTTATTTTATTTCTCTATTTTTTTTTTTTTTTTTTTTTTTGTTTAAAAAGTTATACCGAAACACAAAAATGTAAAAAATTTGTTGTGCGTAGGCCGGGAATCGAACCCGGATCAACTGCTTGGAAGGCAACTACGCTGACCATTACACCACCAACGCCACATCAGCAATCGCTTCAATCAGCTTCCATCCGAGTCACATTTTGATTCACGTTCTTGTAGTTTAATCAAAGCTAAAAAATAGTTTGTGCACTAAACGCCGCTGAAAGTGACAATAAGAACTTATTGCTGAGTTAAATTTGATTTGAGATAATAGAGCGCGCCAATGACCTCGTTATGGCATATGATGACTTCTAAGCATCGACAAATGTCACAATATTTAATTTATAATAACTTGTATATATGTTTGTATATATGTATATATGGATCTCCTTAGTGTGTTCTCAGTCTCATATTTATTTTTTTGCTATTAAATCGTGTTATTTTACAAAAGTAGTAATATGGCATTATTATAGAATGTGTTAACTTGAAGTCACGAAAATTTCAAACAAAATTTTTAATTTCCAAAGTTATAGTTGTTTGTGTTGATCCTGTTCCAAAAAAAAAAGTATTTGCGGTGACAACCATAAGTCCTTGGAGATTCATCTAAAATCAATCGAACAAAAAAAGAAATAGTTTTATAAATAGATAATCCCGGGCCTGATCGAAGGATTTTATTTTTTCAAAAATTAACAAAATGGCGGTTTCAAGAAATTTTTTTCTAAATTTTTGGGAAAAAATTAACAGTTTATAAGTTTTAAAAAATCGAAATTAAAAAAAAAATCCTTAGATCAGTCCCGAGTTTATTATGTTTTCTAAAAGCTGTATACATTTCATTAAAATCTACTGAGCGGTTTTCGAGTTACAGTTGTCACCGGTTCAATAAACATAGTTTTGAGAAAAACGCATTTAAAGTTTCACACTAGCGCTTTGAAGTGCCCGAGCTCTCTTTGCTATTTGTCGAATAACTCAAAAACTAATTTTCGGATCAACGTGAAATTTTCAGAGAATATTTTTAAGATGTTATACTTAACAAAAATGCAAAAACAAAATAATTTTTTGAAAATTCTGAAAAATGTCACCAGTCCGGAATTGAATAGGTGCTCAACTGGAAATAGCTTTGGCTACAGGTCTGACTTTGTTCTAGTACCACAGGAAGTAGTAAGCCCTAGGAGTTCGCTCCAATCTTCTCATAGCGGTGTGACCTTTGGAGAGATACATGGTGGCTGTAGTTTAAAATCTAGTGCAGGGAGAACTGACCTTGTGTCAACTCAGTGTGAAGTCGCATGTGGAACGATGTACCGAACTCAAAGTAGGGCAGATGTTTTTGTTCGGCCTCAAACCCGACCAAGTAGGAATTAGCAGTCCATTCCATCTTACCAATTGGTACCAAATAAAGGTTGAATTTTTTTGGCGTTGAAGCATTGTTTTGATCCCTTTGCACTTACGCACCTGGGGTTAGGCCGTCGAACTTCAGATTTCAGTTTTTGAGGTGTTGGGCGGAAATTTCGCATACGTCTTCTTCTCCCTTAAAAATGCTCATTAATTTGAACCTCCAATTTCGGACCACCATAAGATATAGCTGCTATACAAACTCAATGATCAAAACGAAGTTCTTGTGCATGGTTTCTCCGGAAAGTAATAGGACTGAGTCGATTAAAAAAAAAATCATTGAACCAATTCTTCAAAAACTTTCAAAATTAGCTCCTCCTGGGTCGATACAGCACTGACAGCGCGATTTCCAAACATTGAAGTCGTCACGGAAGGCATTCTCCGGAATATCCTTGAGAGCCGAGGGGCATGCTCCTTGGATACCCTCTGTCGTCTCTAAATGCTTGTCTTTCATTGATCTTTTTAGGCATGGAAACAAAAAAGTCCGGTCGGGCCACATCTGGACTATAGGGCGGCTGTGGAAGCGTGGGGATGCCGGACTTGGTTAGGTTGTTGTGCTGCAACTTCCAATCGGCAGCGATATCTTGTCGAACCCCATTGACCCTTCGATTGAGTTTCTTGAGGACTTCAACGTAAAACGTGGCGTTGACGGTTTGTCAAAGAGGAATAAATTCATGGCGGACTTTCTCTCTCCTCTTTGCCTCGGGATCATACTCAAAGATCCATAACTCGTCACCTGCAATTGTTATTCAAAAATAGGAGGTTACCTTCACACATGTTCAAATTTTCTTCGCACTACTGCTCTAATGAACGCTGCATTTTCGGCTGGCTTCGCTCACAGAAACACGTCGTGAAAATGGCTCTCCAGGTACTCGGAGACAACTGACCAGCGGCTCCTTCGTTAGCTAGGAACGCCCACTATCGAATCCAGTCGGAGCGCACACGCTTCAAAGTATAGTAGCAATGGAAGAAAATCAGTCCTATTACTTTCCGGCCAAACTCTGTAGCTTTCATACATTCTGATCGATCAAAATCAAGATAAAGGTCTTTTTATACTGTTTTATGCTCTAAGAAATGAACCAGCGAGGGTACTGCTCTACTCAAAATTATAATTATCCGATTACTAGTTTCTGACTGAGTGTAAGCATCCCTTTTCGTCTCAATAATTTTGATGTGCTCTGAGGAAACTACCTTAAACCATAGAGAAAGTTATGGATTAAAAGATTCGATAACAGATTTTTTTGCGGAATCTATTATTCTAAAGAAATAAGAAAATTCTAAGCAAATCAGCTTAAAGCTCAATAATTTCTCAGTGTTTATATATGAAAGCACAAAAACAATTAATTTACGTAAATTCGCTGAAACAAGACAAAGCCATTAAACATATCATGTCAACTAAAATTTACCTATCAACCCACTCATACATACATACATACACACATATGTAAACCCTTATGTGTAAATATTAATAATAAACAACTCATTATCGCTCACGCAGGCCGTGCAGGAAGCCGCCGAGGGTGGTCTACTCATTGA
The DNA here is from genome assembly GCA_037783105.1 of Bactrocera zonata. NCBI lineage: Eukaryota > Metazoa > Arthropoda > Insecta > Diptera > Tephritidae > Bactrocera > Bactrocera zonata. The sequence goes on along the minus strand of JBAWJQ010001789.1, from coordinate 332,515 downwards.
GGCCGATAAAGACTTTCCAGAGCCCTACGAGCGCTGGAGCATTTTACAAGCTGTGTTCTTCTCATCGACTGTGTTAACGACAATAGGTAAGTGCCCAAGCAACACTGCATTACAACAGACACAAATACACACGCAGAAATGCTAAGAGCAACAGTTCCCACTGTGCCTGAAAGCCTCGCAAACAAAAGCAATTTGAAATATAATTTTTGCATGAAGATGTTCGCCTGAAATATAAACAAAAACACAAGTGAATAATAAACAGGCAGACAAATATAACACATGCCTCGTTATAAGCGTCTGGCCTTCAGGTGGATGAGGGAGTAAGTCATGCTGCGAACAAGAAAAACTTTTCGCTCCGCTTTTTCCTTTCGGCGCACTGCTGGCATCCTTTTTAACATAAAAAAAATATATATTTGTGTGTTGTTTTCATCCTGCAGGCGCATAAAATATATATTTACTTTTTACCGTTGTTTTTAGGTTATGGCAACATAGTGCCCGTAACGACGGGCGGACGTGCTTTCTGCATTTGCTTCGCTCTGATCGGCATTCCATTTACGCTCACCGTCATCGCAGATTGGGGCCGGCTCTTCGCGACGGCCGTCTCCGTGTTGGGCAAATATATGCCAAGTAAGTAGGCAAATATATGCCAAGTAAGTAGTACGATAATAGACTTCCCGAAAGTGTTCATTACTATACAGGTATAACACAGCAGTGGTCTAAATAATAAGTACAGACGTGTGATATTATGGCTTAGATTGATTCGGATAATATTGTTGTTAGATTAGAGGTTAGATTGATAAACGGGGAATGTACCGTGAAATTAGGTCTATTGTGCTCTCTTCTAAATCACATGTTGATAAAGTCCAATACACTTTAGGTTCTAGAGAAGCGTGTGATCCATAATTGGAAACATGGATCCAAGGGCCTTCAACCTACGTCTGCAGACTGCTATCAGGCTCCCTGTCGGTTATTTACGCAAGAAGCTATGCCCATGTTGTTTTAGTGCTTTTTCAGCTAGTAGTGGCCTAGGAAAGTTAATTAGATATTTAAACCCGCTGAGGTTGTAGCAACTCGGCATCTCACATGCCTTAGAGTTATCGCCAATATCGCTCTCTGGCTATTCATTCTTCTTTGTCGAGCAGCTCCATTATGGAAACCCAACGGGACGATCTTATCATGTTAGTGATGCCAGTTCATTCCCAGCTACACCTTTTGTTCCATAAAGAATATACAAAACTACTTCCAGAAATTAAATAAACCGATCTTTCTCAACAATTAGAACTCGAACCCTCGAGCATTATCTCAGATTTATTTTTTATTCCTCACTAAATTGCACCCGTCGCTATCATTATTATTTCTCAACAAATACTCTAGGCTCCACTAAGAACCACTAAATTATCTTGCTTTTTTAGAGACTTATTTTGACAGAACACCATGGTCTATCCTGCCTATCGATAGACTTGTACTACTACAGAAGTATAGTAGGTTAAGTAGAAAAAAAACATCGACGAAAATCGGCAAATCGCTTTAAGCCTGCCACAAATTTGTTGTTTGTTTTAGCAAATATCAATTGCATCAAGTTCGCCGGAGATATGATTGCCAAGATGTTTCAACCTCAGTCTTGAAGAAGCTGGACATGGGCGGATAAAGTACCTGGTGAATATTACTGAGAGCAAGTAATTCAGTGGATCTCTTTTGATGTCTGTACTAAGTTAGGGCATGCGAATTCCAGAGATCAAGAGGACAAGGGAGACCCAACTCATTGCCGGTCCAATGAAATCGAGACAGGGCACCTTGTGATCTCTTTGGCTCGAAGTTTTCAGTGAGCCCGCAAAAACTGGGCATCTAAACGACTCTAATAATGAAGTAGCTTGAAGCTAGCTCTAGTAAGAACAAACATTTCTTGACTAACTTCGAGCGCACCACGAGCGAGTTCAAAGCTAGTATTACCATTCTGCTGTTGGAGTGAATGCTCCCATCTTTGGAAAAGGGTGCACTTTCGAACAATATGCATACTGCTACCTTAATGGCGGCCAGCTCTGTTTGAAAAGTGCTACAATGATCAGGTGGACTAAAGCTATGCTTAAAGGAGCATCCTCTAAAGCTTGAGACATCCGTGAAAAGGCGTACTGCGTCTCTTCTCCAGCGAATTCGTACGATCCACATATTACTCGTCTAGTACGTATTCCTATCTTAAACTTAGACAAGAAAACTTATCTTCCGAAAATTCAAAATCCGATAAGGTAAAAGTATGGAAATCTCCACGAAAGTTCACCATTACTACTTAGTACAATCTGGATCTTTTCTAAAGACTAAATTATCCTTAAAATAAAAATTATATTTATTCCACTTAGTTCAGGCTGACATTCTTTTAAGGAGTCTTGCTGGTTTTAAGTTATTCTCAAGCACTTAAAATCTTGAATACGATCGTTATTTCTGAAGTATTCTAAAAACTAGTTCTAGATTACAGGGTTTTTAAAGAAATCCAATCATCATTATAGTTCAATAAACGTTTTTAAATCGACTCAGTCCTACTACTTTCCACATGAACCCTTCATTCTAAGTGTCTATGAATAGTATTTCAGAAGCACGCATTTTTCTACCTCATTCAAAAGAGTCTTAATATGGATATTCAGAGATCAGTTTCCAATAGTCTCGCCTTAACTTTCTTATACTCCATTTTGTAGCAAGTGTACTTATTATTTTGTCCATAAGTGTAGTCAAGTATAAATGCACAGCGCTTTGGGCATTACTTATGAGAGCATCCTTTATATTTCTCTCCTCTTATCTTTTCTGTTTATAACATCTTTTACACAGAATTTCCGAGCTTTACGAATTTCATTGGTAAAACATGGTTTTACGCCGTGTTGGCCGTTTGTTTTCTGGGCGTCTACTTGGCTGCGGGCGCTTGGTTGCTGCTGCTGTGGGAAGATGACTGGACATTCTTTGACGGATTCTACTTTTGCTTCATCACAATGACAACCATCGGTTTCGGCGATCTAGTGCCGAGTATGTACAGTTGCCAAGCTTTGGCGCTTTTGTCACTTCTTCTCTCCCGTCACTCTTCACAGCTCTGTTTATTTTCTTTTTATTTTTTCTTCATCGCAGAAAAACCGAATTACATGCTGCTCTGCACTTTATACATTCTCATCGGTCTGGCGCTGACTTCCACCATTATCGAGCTGGTGCGTCGGCAATATGCCACCAGTTGGGCGAAGCTGCAAGTGAGTGTTGCATGCTGCGTAACGGTTATTATTAGCTGCATGGCAATAAATTCTCGAAGCGTTTGCGCTAAATCAATTATGAAACTTTTGTATCACTTTACTTCTTTGTTCGCTTTTGTTTTTGTCTATGCGTATGCGCTCTTTTTCCAATTCATTTTTCATCTGCTTTTTTATTTTTTTGTTTTGTTTTTGTCTTTTTTATTGTTTCTAGGAACTTTCCGGTCCGATGGCGGAGACTTTGCGGCGTCTAGGCGAAACTGCTGGCTATGGCTTGGACTACATGGCCTTGCAGAAAGTATTAACGGTATGTATGTTTGTATATGTAGTCGCATATGAGGAAAGTTAGCGGGAAATTTTAATTGTACACATAGTTTAAGAGTTTTTCTTTTCGATACACAAATACTTCTGTGAATAGTTAGTTTTTAATATGGATTGTTGGTTAAAGAAATAATTATGTTATAGCTTAATATATGACTGTACATGTATGTTCCATTATGTAAATATGTAAATAATATACTAATGAAAAAGTTTGTTAAAACTCGAACTCAGACAATTATAGAGGATTAGTGGAATATTAAGACTTGTCAAGCCTAATACCTTTTCTTTATTTATGACACTTTCAATCAAAAGCCGATAACTTTCAACGATCAAAACGTTAAGCTTATGACTTATGCTTTGTTAGTGAATTAAATAATCAAACCCCGACAGTTTTATCAACTTTCCATAACCGTGACCTAAGCCGATTTACTATCTTTAAAGGAGTTCAGTTGAATTCTTTAACTCATCGTACCATCTTTTGCGAACCTTACTATTGGTGGCTGCTCTAACTCCAACTTCCATTGACAACTTTCTTGCTGACTCATAAAAACTTCTCTCTGTTGGTCATCCCAGAGCATTCTACATGGTTTGGTCAGCAAATTTCAACCAAATTCAAGGCAATTCTTTATTATCTACACTCTCATGCAAACGTTGGACTTAGATTTGGCAATAAAACCTTTTGAACCCTAACTATAAAGATCACAAAAGCGTGATATTAAATTGTATGTTTAGCCAAGAGGTGTTGCACACTAGAGCTTTATCATGGACAAGAAATCATGGTTTAAATAGAGTAGTCTCATTTCAAATTCCATCCTGGGGAACTTCCTGGTATAGTTTTAACGATCTGGCGCAATCTGGATCTTTCGCCAACACATCAAGGTTCATTTAACCTTCGGCAATTTTTGATATAACAAAGGAAGAAAGTGTTCTTCTGAAAGCACTGCTTATACTCGTAGACTACAAAACCTAACATGACTTTTATATGGGTTTCATTTGTTAAGGACAATAAATATGTGTACTAGGTAAAAATATATATATCATAATCTTAAACAAAGTGACCGCTTTCAAACTAGTTGAACTGAAACTTAACTGAATTTCGGTGAATTCACGGTTGAAATATAGTCAGTAAAATCTAAATGTATCATTTTTACAACTTTAGCCGACCTTCGAGAGACAGTTTTGCATCTTCGTGTGTGTGTCAACATTATAAATATTGAACATTGTCTCGGGTATTCAACAAATTTTTCTAATCTCTGAAAATATTTCAATACTTTGGGGCTTCGGTATTGTAAAATACATAGTATTTATTATCTGAGAAAATTTTTTACTTGAAATAGTAAAATATAAATGTTAATTAATTTTATTCGATAATATAGATTTTGTACATAACTAAATAAATACATTTTTACCTTTTTGTATAAGCGTATCTAATAATTATATTTTGTCTCTAAATATTTCTCCATTTTATATGTCATTACTAACACTTCCTACTAACCAAATATTTCAAAATCTATTTTTAATTATTTTTTAAATACAATAGCGTTCTGTAGATGATGTAAAATTAAAGAAATTACTACCCGTAAGCTTTTCAGGATATTTTACGCTTTAAAAACTGTAAATAATGCGGTATCAGGCAATGAAAACTGATTGGGATAAAATGTTATTTTGAAATTAACATTTCTAGAAAATATATTTTTTTAATGTAAATAACATTATATAATATTAAAAACATACTAAAAAAATTTAGAATATTTAAAAAAAAGAAATCATTTTTAAAAATACAGACATGAGTCATGTACATATAAACTAAAATCAGAACTAACGTTGCTCCGAAAGAAAGGTGACTTTTTATAATTAGTGGTCGTTTTAAATAATTATATGAATATTCCCATATCCTCCTAATATTATATGAATATCCTCAAATAAAAATTTGAATTTAAGTATTACTAGACTAACGACTATGCGGCAGGTCAAGAACCCTCAAGAGAAAATTTATAACCAACATTATTATCCATCCGTAGAATTTAATTTTCGATGACTCATTCGAACATTTCGAATGGTAACAGGTGATGTTTTGCTTCATGGCCTGAAACGAAGCGGGATTGTCCGCATAGACTTAAAGGATTTTACATAAAGGTCTAACAGATTGATAGCACCGATCTTGGTGGTCAATCGACCGTCCTAAAACATGAAATTGTCTGTTCAATGAAAAGTTCCTCAATAAAACCATTGATTAATGCGATGTATGGAAAGTGACGCCATCTTGTTGAATCAAGTGTTACCGCGATCACGAGCTTCAATTTAAGGCATCAAATAGTCAGTTATTATGGCACAATAATGGTCGCCATTGACGATTACGCTCTCACTGGTATCATTTTTGAAGAAATAATTGCTGATAATTCCACACCAAATCGTTGTTTTCTGAATCAAATGGCAGCTCTGGAATCCGGGTTGCTCTTCATCCCAAATGCGGCAATTTGTTTTTTTACATACCCATTGAGCCAGAAATGAGCCTCATAGCTACAAAATTTGGCTCGAAAACATCAGGTCTTCTTGGAACTTTTCAAGATCCCATAGCGCGAAGCAATGTCGCTTGGGAAGTTCGAGCGACTTCAGTTCTTGCACAAGCTGTATTTTGTGCGCTTTCAATTTAAGATATTGGATCTAAAAATGCGCCAAGTCGTTTCATACGTCAGTTCCAGTTGCTGCGAACGGCGCCGAATCGACTCTCCCCGGTCTCCGTGTGTACTCTCAGCTAGGGCTGCTATATTTTCTATTTTGCGTGCTGGACGTGGTCTATTCGGTCGAATATTTTCTAATAATAAATGATGGGTCTCAAGATGGGTGATGGTGTTACATCCCGTACTGATATTGTTGACCATAAGTTGAGCGAACGAACGAGAACGTGAATTGTCGTGATAAAGTTTGTTTGTAAACGGTTTTCAAGCTTAAGTCTTTCCATGATGAAACGTCAAACAATACTGAACAAAGGTAACATAACAGCTTGACACGATTCACATGAGACCTGTCAAAAGAGGCTATTGAAAAAAGTACCTCTACTTCGATCTCCATTAGAATCCCTTTTGGGGATGTTCTCACTCACAATCGTAGGATGAAAGCTTCTAAATGAATATTGTAATGGTCTTTGTCTGAACTTTCACCTGTAAATGAAGGAAAACGTTTTCGATACAAGTGAAAACTCGCCAAATTTTTCGAGCATACCTTGCATACACTTAAAATATGTTCAAACAATTTTATCCCAATCAGTTTTCACTGCATGCGCGCTATGCTAAATGTAAATACTTAAACAAAAAAAAGTTATTATTTCTTGAGCCTCAGAAATTTTTAACGCTTTTACATAAATTAAAATATATATGTTTTTTTTTTATGCCACCTTTTGGCGCCAAGCTTTGAAATATATAAAACAGCAGTAAAATTGAAACGAAGCCTTTAGAATCGAAATATATTAATGAAATCTAACAATACATTTAGCAATTCAAAGCAACTGCTTGCCCAAGCTTTTAATATGATCTTGAAATTTATGCTTTGCTTTGAAAATCTCTCAAGCTTGCAATTTAGCAAAATTCTATTATAAAAATATGTATACGTATTCCCTTAACTAGCCATAATTATATTGATAAGCTAAATTTATAACTGCAGCTTTCATAAAAAGCTCGCAGATTTTTAGAGCTTCCACTTCTTAAGCTTTTACTGCATATTATTTACACAAATAGGACTTAAAAACATATTTATTATCTTCTTCTTACACCTTTACTAATTTTTATTATTTCCACATCTCCACCAAAAAGGTTTCAATGCCCAAATGGAATACCGGCACGAAGAAGGACAACGCCGACATCGCCGCACTGGAAGCCATCACCAACGCGCTGCTCAAGGAAGTCAAAGAAGCGCAAGAGAACAAACCCAAAGTCTTAAAAATTGTCATTTACGAAACATCGGTCTAAGCTAAGCAACGGTACTAATTACAATTACAAATTAATTAAGTCTAGTTATAACAAAAACAATAGCAAATATGTGGAATATAGAAAATTAGTCTATTTATTATATTATTTCACTTCAGTTCAAGTTAATATTACGAAGCGCACAAATTTTACAAGAATCAGTGAAAGAAAAACTCGCCAATAAACGTTTAAGTAGCACTAATTCATGAAACAATAATTTCCAAGCATACATTTAGGCCGTCGACAGCAAAGCAGTTAGCTGCATTTTGTCTGAATGTTATATTATATGTTGGAGCGCAAACAGCAGCGAGCAACAAACATGTTGGTTGCGTGTTTGATTGACTTAAAGACACCAACAACAAAAACATGGAAATCGATTGTAAGCATATCTAAGTCTAGCTTAGTAGAAGTAGTAGCGTAAGGCTTCCATAAATTTAAATGTAAGTAGTTGTAACTGAGTGTGGTTGTAGTTGTTATTGCTAGATATAGAAGCGTTATCTTCAGTTTTTAGTTTAGACTTATTTGATATGTTATTAATTAATGGTAATTTTTTTATAATTTAAAACAAGCAAAAAGTGTGAGTTGACTCGTATAAAAAGTTACTCATACGCTGTGGTAACCGCCAATCGTGCTCCCAAGGACCTCACGGCAGTTGAGCAACTGTAATTTAGTAGCAATTGTAATATTTATTTAGCTTAAGTAGAAGCATATTGTATTGATTTACTTCTAATATTTGTTACTTTTAATAAAAAAGACTTAAATATAAAGTAAAGTTGGTATTTATTTCAATATTCAAGGGAGTAGCGAGTACATGTTTTGGGTAAATTATTCTAGAAAGAGTAGAAAATATTTCTTTCGAATATAAAAAAATAAGTACGCTTGAAGTAAGCTATAATTTAGGGTCAGCTTATCAAATTTTTATATTTACAAAAATGTGAGAAACGAGGGTGGTGCTTAAAAATTCGGAAACAGATCAAAAGTTAGAAAAATAATATAATTATATAAATTTTGATGCCAGCCAGCCTCGTCGGGTGTAAGCTACCTCACTACGGTCCTCAACCTGTCGCTGACCACTCTTCAAACACCCGATGTGTGGAAAAACGATACAGTGGTCCCACTACTGAAATCTGGGAAGCCTGCCAACAAAGGGGATTCCTACGGAAACGACCCAGCAGGAACTGCCTGGAGAGGAGTTGATTATGCTCCTTTACAGGTAGCATGCACGTCTCACTGTGGAGGTGTTCGATGGGAGACCTCAAGAGGCATCCCGTCGTGGTCCGGAGTGCTGTATTCTGACAGGTCTGGAGTTTCCTCATCTGCGTACCACTGCATCCAGGCGACCATATAGGCGCTACGTAGTTGAGGACCGGCCGGCCGATTGCCTTGTAAGGGGAGTCCTATTATGAGCCGCTGTGACTGAGAAGTTTGTATGGCAGCTATATATTATAAGGGTGCGATGTGAACAATTTGACCCAATATTGCACCGTTGCTTTTAACAAATATTTGAGCTTAAATTTCTTGAAGTTAGCTTACAAAAAGCCATACAAAGACTTTATTTGGATCAGTCAGCTTCTTGGAGAGAAAAGGTCGTGTGCAAAATTTCAGTTCAATATCTTAAACACTAAGTGACTAGCTTATCGCCTGGGGTTAGGTGTTTTGCGACCTCCCCTTCCAACCAACCACCCCCCAACAAATACAAAGCACAATTAAGGACGCGTAAAAAGCCATTAAGACCATACAAAACGTATCAATCAACGAGCACGCAATTTTTTCACTCAAACTTACAGATATGTATAAGAAAGATGTATGTATGCTAAGTAATGGAAAAACATATAAAAATGCGTAAAAGTGGTATTTTCCTAAGCGACTGTGATACACACACATAAATCATAGTATTTAAAAGGAGCCTTGTAGGATATAATTTTACTTTGTTGGGCTACTTCGTTTGTTTACTCGTATAGAACCACTTTCGTTTAGGATCTCACATTTTTTTGAACAAGACTTGTTTACAGCATAAATTTTTTCTGAGATTCTGAATGCTTTTTGATCACAATCTTATACAAGTACTATTTGTTACTCTCCGGAACAAGGTATGGACGCCGAATTTAAGTGGTGTTTTTGTTGTAGCGACAGAAAACATTCCGGTTAAAAATCCGGATCCGTTCCGGTTATTTAAACTCGGTTGTCGTGAGAACGAAGTTCAAAGTAGTAGTAAGGTCCACCTTTTAAAAATTATTTTATTTTTTTAATAACCAGATCAAAAATAATTTAGTTATCCGAATTCCAAGAACTCAGAAATTTTGTTAACTTCTTTTTCGATACACGGTTTTGAGAGATATGGCAACTTTGTAGAACAACTTTTTCTCTTACTTTATGTAATTAAAATTGTCAAGAAAAAGTATAACGAAAGATTTAAAAATTTGGCAATTCAGTATACATAATTCCGACGATACCAATATTTTGAGGTTATGAATGTTTTAAGAAAACTAAGATGCTAAGTTTTGAAAAAGAATTTAACTTTCTATAAGTTCCAAAAACTTTATTAATAATAATTGTAATAACTATAACTTTTTACGACTAAATTAAAAAAAATCGGAACAAGTATTTAAAAAAGTTATAAAAAAATTATTTTATAAACAAAAAAAATAAATAAATTTTATGAAAAAAATTATATGATATTAATATTTTCCATAAAGTAAGTTTTTTATAACTTTTTTTTATATCGGTAAAAGAATTTAAAAAAATTTATTTATACAAATTTTTTTATAAAAGTAGTAAAAAATTATTTTATAAAAAAAATTTAATTTTTATTAATAATTTTTTTTAAATATTTATTCAGTTTTTTATAAAATAATTTTTTTACTTCTTTTACAAAATCATTTTTTATAATTTTTTTTTAATTCTTAAACCGAAATTTTTTTTTTATAAAATTAATGTAATTTTTTATAAAAATAATTTTTATAACATTTTTTAAATTCTTTTACCGAAATAAAACAAAAATTATAAAAAATGTTTTATGAAACAAATAAATAAATTAAATTTTTTTATAACACTTATTTATTTTTTTGTTAATAAAATAATTATTTTATAAAAATATTTGAAATATTTAATTTTATAAAAAAAATAATTGTTTATAAATCTATATAATTTTTTTTATAAAATAATTTTTTATTTTATTTATTTATTTATTTTTTTTTTAATTACTTTTTTTATAAAATTAAATATTTTAAAAATGTATATAAAAAAATATTTTATAAATTTAATTTTTTACACATTTTTTAAAAAAGTTTTAATAACCATTTCATAAAAAACTCTTAGCAAATATATTCATCTCTAATTTTAAGAAAAAATAAATAAAAAATAATTATTAAATTTTAGGAAGGAACTGTCATTTCTGATAAAAAAAACTCAAAGTCTTTAGAGACTACTTCATATGAATTTACATTTTTTAAATATATTTCTCCAAAATATTTGACAAAAATGATGATAATAATTTGTTTAGTAGCTTTTTACATATTTTTAAAAAATAGAGTCATGAATTTTATGAAATGTAATAAGAAATAATTTTTATCGGATCCTTTCGAATCTTAGCCCTCCCTTACCTTGTTTGCCATATTTTTATAAATTCCATACACACATTTGTACACAAATTTTTATATAATAATATTCTAACCGCATCCCTCATTTTCCCCACACCACAAGCAGCTCCGGACTTCGCTTGCCAGACAGAGATTTGCACACATGCGTAACACGAAATTAGATTCCTTCCAACTTAACATATATGATATATGCGCATTAGCATATTCCTCCCGAAATAAATCAATGTAACTTCAAACTAACAATAATAACCTTTTATGCTCCCCATTTTTCACACTCTCCCAATTTTGACGCGCACGCAACCCGCCGGCAGCTCATGATTTCTATATTAACATAAATGTCAGGCATTTAGCACATTTCGCCCATAAAATTGCATGATAACGGTGAAAAAAGAGACCGCCAAAATGTAAAACAAAAAAAATTGTTGTCTGTGTGTGGTTGTGTATGACAGTAAAAAAAGACAACTGGGGGCTCGACAGTGCGGCCACCGAGGAAGCGCGTTTGAAGAATGGATTTATGAGTAAATAAGTTCGGAACTGTTTATATACCATGTGTATGCATGTTGGTGTGTATCGAAGGATGTTCCACATTAAGCGCGTGCCTGAACATAATAAAGCAGAAAAACTTAAATATTTTGATTTCATGTTGAATAATTGTGTTGGGAAATTTATGGAGATATGATTAAGTGAAATGTTTTCGGTTTTTTGTTTTGTATGGAGAAAATGAGTTATTTCATATCGTGTACTTACATGGATTCACACATACTAACATACATATGTATGTATCCACATATACATATGTGAATTTACATAGAATAGCGGTACATTTGGATGTACATAAGGACTGTCCCGTAAAAAATTTACCATTTTATTCCTTAAGATTGTGACGTATCTGTTTATTGGATTAATCTCAATGGGGACTTGTTTTTTTCTGTATAATCTGACGATTAACAAAATATATAACATTTGGTGTCAACACTTCAAACTATTAAGATGTCTAGCAATCAAGAAAAAGTGCGCGAATTGATTTTGTCCACTTACCTGGAAAATCCAGAATTAAAATATTCAGTTATAGCTAAAAAAAACTGGAGCATCGGAAAGTACTGTCAAAAGGGTTGTTTCGAATTACAAAAGGGGTGTTCTTACTATACGAAAAAAAGGTTCGGGTAGAAAAGCAGGTGCAGAAGGAAATTTGGCAAAAAGAGTGAAGGAAGTTTTTAAGCAGAATCCCAACACTTCAGTACGAGATGTTGCTGTTAAAGCAGGTACCTCTAAAAGTACTGTACAAAGGATAAAGAGTGATAGTAAGCTAAAGACATATAGAGTTCAAAGAGTGCCAGATCGTTCCGATGAAAAGCAATTGGTTGCTCAAAAACGAGCTCGAAATTTGTATGAAGGATACCTAACAAAATTTGACTGTTGCGTGATGGACGACGAAACCTACGTTAAGTCAGATTTCAAACAGTTACCGGGGCATGAATATTATACCTGTATGAAGAAGGGGCAAGTACAGAGAAAATTTAAGGAAAAGAAAATTACAAAATTTCCCAAGCAGTATATGGTTTGGCAAGCGATATGTACTTGCGGTTTGAGAAGCAGTTTTTTTGTAACACAGGGCACAATCAATTCAAAAATTTATATTAGCGAGTGCCTTCAAAAACGTCTTTTGCCATTTATACGCGAACATGAGGGTACTGTAATGTTCTGGCCTGATTTAGCAACCTCTCTCTATTCTACAGTTACCATGGAGTGGTATGAAAGCAATAATGCCAATATTGTTCCAAGAAAAGCGAATCCACCTAATTGCCCAGAGCTTCGACCTATTGAGAGATATTGGGCTCTAATGAAATCGAATCTCCGGAAGAGTAAAGGTACTGCAAAAAAATTATAAGATTTTAGAAATAAGTGGCGAAGGCCGTACGGTACTATCGATGAAAACACTGTACAAAACATAATGAAGGGCCTTAAGAAAAATATAAGAAATTTTTACAGAAAATAAATATTTGTTAAATGTTATTTATATTTTGTAATCTCTATGGTACTCATTAATAAAAAATAAAACAAGACTTTGAAAAAATTCTTTGGTTTTCTTGTTATTAATGAAAAACGAAGGGTCAATTTTTTACGGGACAGTCCTTATATACAATGAAAATATAATATGACAAACATGGATTGTTATGATGTGACTTTTCTTAAGCTTAAGCTTTGGTATTCAAATCGATGGGTTTGCAACAAAATTGAGTTACGCAACAAAAATACATCACGTTCGCTTACAAAACGCCACCTATACGATGTGTATAATACTTTTGAATTTTACAATACTTACACAGTTTAAAAAAGTAAGAAGGTTTCCACCTGTTTGAAATTTTAAATAAAAAAAATTAAAAAATAATTGCGAAAACCGCCATGCAAAAGAAAAAGCTAAAAAAATTTTTCAAAATAAAACTTTTTTAATTTTTTTGAGAAGGAGTTGCCACCTATTTCAAAATTTAGAAGGTTGCCACCTGTTTGAAATTTTAAATTAACAAATATAAAAAAATAAATGCGAAAAGCGGCCATGCAAAAGTAAGTTGTGAAATTTTTTCTAAGGAGGCGTTGCCACCTGTTTCCAAATTTTTGTACCAAGAAATTTATATTAAATTTTTAATGTATATACAATATAATTATTACAACATAAGACCAAAAATTTATAAATAATAGTGGTCGAAGACAATCATCGGAATTATCTCGCATATACTGTCTATACATATAAAAAGAATTTCAAGGAAGACTTTTTGACCTTCTCTAGAGCAACTGATAATACAATTTTCTTAAGCTGCTCGTTCAGCTACTTACTTCGGGGAGCGGGTTATTGTTGAAGGAAAGAGAAAACTATTTAACTATTTAGAAGTTATCAGAGGCCATCTATCCTAAGTTCCCACCTTCAGAAACTTGTTAAAGTAAAAATGGCGCCATGTAGATCCATGGCAAAGGATGATGGGACGCAGGAAAATTCTTCTTCTTCATTGACGTAGACACCGTCTCCGCGGTTATAGCCGAGAAGGGGGAATTGAACCAAGTGTTGTAGTTCAGAAAAGATGAACTTTATGCAGCGGCTGTATAGGTGCTAAAACTTCGAGGGTCATTTCCTCGAAACTAACTTTTTTCATCCGGCCGTCAAAATTGCGAGCGCATTATTTAACCGATTTACTTGAACTAAAGCATATTTTATAGACAATTTTGTACTCAGGTGCGTGATAGAGCGCTTTAACTATTTTGATGTCGAAAAGCAAGGGTAAAAATGGCAGATTTTAGAAAATCCACGCCTACATCCCCAATTTTTCGAAATTCTCACAACCCCTCTACTATGCACTTGATAAAAGTTTTTTGTTTAAAAATAAGAAGCCTAGTCAGGAAGTTAACGGCCGCAAAAAATGTTAATCAACCTATATTTCCGCCATTTTTTTTTTTTGACATAAAATAATTTTTATTTTGTAGTTCAATGATACCTCTTACTATATATGCAAAAATTCGAATATGATCGGTCTTTATTCTCCCATAATAAAAGTGGAAAAAATTACCTTTACCCTTAAGGGCGGCCCCTAGAGTTTATGTGCTCCAGCGCCTACCTCTTCAACCAACCATCCAAGCAGCTTGAAAATTGGAGCATTTAAAGCATACAATCACCAAATAACGGAGACGTTTGTAGAAAAGGGGAGAGATACTTAGATCATATAAGGTAACGTGTTAAATACATAAAAGAGATGACAAAGTTGATTGAAATGAGTTTAGAATGCTCTGTATCTAGTCCACAGTCACTTTGTTTTGAGAACTTTAACTTCAAGACAATGATCACTGGATGAAAACTTAACGTCGTAGACGAGATAGTCGCCGAGATAGAACCCTATTTGGATTTAGAACACCAATCATACTACAGAATTATATCGAAGAGTTCAAAAACTGCTATAATCGATGTAACGCCCACGATAGATGCTATTACATATAGAATAATATACACTAAATTTTCCCAAAAAAACTATTTTTTTAATACAAATTACCTGGGAATGTGTCTTCAACTTATCACTATATTGCTCTAAAGCAATTAAAACAAGAAAAAACGTTAACTTCGGTTGCACCGAAGCTAAATACCCTTCACAGGTGCATTTCTGTTAGTAACTATTTGTTCAGTTTGTATGGAAGCTATATGCTATAGTCAACCGATCTGAACAATTTCTTCGGAGATTACATTGTTGCCTTAGAAAATAATATATACCAAATTTCGTGAATATATCTTGTCAAATGTGAAAGTTGTCCATACAAGAACTTGATTCCGATCGTTCAGTTTGTATGGCAGCTCTATGCTATAGTCGACCGATCTGAACAATTTCTTCGGAGATTACATTGTTGCCTTAGAAAATAATACATACCAAATTTCGTGAATATATCTTGTCAAATGTGAAAGTTGTCCATACAAGAACTTGATTCCGATCGTTCAGTTTGTACGGCAGCTATATGCTATAGTCGACCGATCTGAACAATTTCTTCGGACATTACACTGTTGCCTTAGAAAATAATATATATCAAATTTCGTGAATATATCTTGTCAAATGTGAAAGTTGTCCATACAAGAACTTGATTCAGATCGTTCAGTTTGTATGGCAGCTATATGCTATAGTCAACCGATCTGAACAATTTCTTCGGAGATTACATTGTTGCCTTAGAAAATAATATATACCAAATTTCGTGAATATATCTTGTCAAATGTGAAAGTTGTCCATACAAGAACTTGATTCCGATCGTTCAGTTTGTATGGCAGCTATATGCTATAGTCGACCGATCTTAACAATTTCTTCGGAGATTACATTGTTGCCTTAGAAAATAATATATACCAAATTTCGTAAATATATCTTGTCAAATGTGAAAGTTTTCCATATAAGAACTTGATTCCGATCGTTCAGTTTGTATGGCAGCTATATGCTATAGTGGTCCGATATCGGCCGTTCCGACAAATGTGCAGCTTCTTGAAGAGAAAATGACGTTTGCAAAATTTCAAAACGATATCTTAAAAACTGAGGGACTAGTTCGTATATATACAGACAGACGGACAGACGGACAGACGGACAGACAGACGGACATGGCTAAATCGACTCAGCTCGACATACTGATCATTTATATATATACTTTATAGGGTCTCCGACGATTCCTTCTGGGTGTTACAAACTTCGTGACAAACTTAATATACCCTGTTCAGGGTATAAATATATTTCATTTTTACTACAAAATCAAATACAAAGTCTGTAAAAATTACTAATTGTATTTGTTTCACCTTCATAGCCACGCACACACACGAACATATTAGCTTCTAAGTATATGCCTTTATTTATTTACAAGTTATGTATATAGACATAAGTGACATAACATATATAGTTCAAAAACTATAAAACTAACCGAAAGGCGACCTGCCTGCAATTTAAATGGCTTCTAATGAATTTGTTTACTCAAAAACTAAAGACAAAAGGAAAATTCGCTGAAATGCAAGCTGAATGAATATGACGCATTCATTGTTGTTATACGTAAGTGCAATTTTCGTTTTAGAATGGAAACATAAAAAAATTTCAATTCTACTTCACCAAGTGATTTCAGAAACATATATACATAAGTAAAAAATAGCGGGTAATCCAAGTAGAGGTACTTTTCAATAAGCTGTTTTTGATCACACCGTTAGACTTTTGCCTGTAGGAATATGCAAAGTCTGAAGTCTATGTGGACAAACCCGCCTCGATTCAATCCTTGAAAAATTGAAAAGTTAAATTTGATGTTTCTATGGTTTTTTTCTTTGCAAAACTGGGAAACCTCAAAATGAATCACCCTTTGTATTTACATATACTATATTTACATAACACATTTCAAATATAATATAAACATTACTACAAACATGTTTATTGTATACCAATCGGGTTTGTATTAGTTTTCTACAAGTTGCCTTGCAGGCTGTTGTGAGTTCTGTACGCATGCGCACTGAATGCTTTGAGTGCACAAGTAATTCAATGCTGATTTTTACCAATTTTTTTATAAAAAAAATTTTAGATTATTATTCAAGTTATTATTACACTTTTTAAGAGTTGAAAAAGCAGGGTTGCCACCTATTTAAAGTTTTTAGTTAATAATAATATTTATAATATAATTGATTCAAATGTGTCAAATAAAAGAGATTTAAAAATTATTGATGTGGTTTGCAAAAATAGGGTTGCCACCAGTTTCAAGTTTTCAGTAAATAAAAATATTTATAATATAAGTGATTGCAAATGTATCAAATGAAATATATTTAAAAATGAGGTTTACAAAAAATAGGGTTGCCACCTGTTTCAAGTTTTCAGTAAATAAAAATATTTATAATATAACAGATTGAAAATGTATCAAATGAAATATATTTAAAAATGAGGTTTACAAAAAATAGGGTTGCCACCAGTTTTAAGTTTTCAGTAAATAAAAATATTTATAATATAATTAATTGCAAATGTATCAAATAAAAGAGATTTAAAAATGGTTGATCATGTTTAAAATAAATTGGCGTTGCCACCTGTTTAAAGTTTTCAGTCAGTAATACTATTTATAATGTAATTGATTCAAATATATCAAATAAAGGAGATTTAAAGCTGCTTTAAGTTGAAATTATTTTGTGAAGAGTTGCCACATAATTTAAATAATTGCTAAAATAAAGCATTTTTTAAATAAACACAAATGTATTTGAGTATTTTTGCATGTATGTATGTACATAGAAAATTTATAAATTAAAAAAAATAATAAATAATAGAAAAAATCTTAAAATAATTTCCTTCTAATAAATAGCAACATGGCAACTCCCATAAAAATTGAATTTATTGTTACTATATTGTTTGTACTAAGGCCTCAGAGACACACTATATTGCCACACCAATTTAGCTGATTAGAAAATACAGATGAAGGGATATTTCTGGTCGCCTTGCTGAAGGCTTTGTCGTGTAGAAAGCAAGTGTCTACCAATTGATTCTTGGCAGCGAATTTGTAATTCTAAATGTGAAAGCGGTCTATAAGTCGATAGATACGGTAATGGAAGCTTTTAAATTATACAATTATACAATCAGTTTGTATGGCAGCTATATGTTATAGTGGACCGATATCAAAAGTTTCCTCGGAGATTGCACCAATGCCTCAGAAAATAATTCATGCAAAGTCTCTTGAAGATATCTCAACAAATGAAGAAGCTTTCATACAAACACTTGATTTCGATCGATCTGTTTGTATGGCAGCTATATGCTATAGTGGTTCAATATCGACGGTTCCGGAAAATGTGCAGCGTCTTGATGAGAAAAGAACGGGTGCAAAGTTTCAGATTGATATCTCAAAAACTGAGGAACTAGTTCGCGTATACACAAAAAGACGGACGGGTATGGCTAAATCGACCCAGCTCGTCAAGCCGATCTTTTATAATATATTTTATAGGGTCTCCGACGCCTTTTGTTGTTTTAGGGATAGAAATCTGCCGAATTGACAGTCCTTGACCGGATAAAAATCCGAGTCCGTTGCGGTTTCGTAGACCCGACTTTCGTGGGAACGATCCCTGACGTTTCCTGGATGTTTTCCTGGGTGTTAGAAATTTCGTGGCAAACTTGGTATACCCTGTTAAGGGCGATTTTTTGATTTTTATTTTTAGTAAAAAAAAAATATTTTTTTAAAGAAAATAATATAAATTTAATATAATATTTTTAATAAAAAATGTATTATTTTTATTTATTTTTTTTTTTTTTTGATTATTTATTTTTATAATTTTTCTGACAAATTTTTTTTTTTTTGTTTGGTTCTAAAATCAAATTTTTTTAAATAAAACAATATAAAATTAATATAATATTTTTAATAAAAACATTATTATTTTTATTTATTTTGTTTTTTTTTTGGATATTTATTTGTATAATCTTTTTTACAAAAATTTTTTTTCCTACTGGTTCTAAAATCAATAGTGTCCAGAAATGGATTAATTTAGATCTAAAAAATATGTTAACAAAATTGAAAGCCGAAAAACGCAAAATAATAAACTTTTTTCTTGATTAATGTTAATTTTAATTAAAAATAATGCAAATGGCATTTATGTTCAAAAAATGGCGGTAAAATATTTAAATTTTAATTTACTGTATGTAATTAAATTAATATTTAATAAATTAATATTTATTACAAAAATTGCAAATTAGTTTGAACATAACCACAAAAAGCTTAACTAAGCGCCTAGTCAATGAAAGCAAATCCACTTTTACTTTCAACAGCAGACTCTTTTTCCCCACCACCTTGCAGAGAGATCATTTGAGCGCCAAAATTGCAGCCTCACTTTCACTCAGCGCCGCTCATTTTCCGACCGAAATGAGTTGCACGAGAAATGCAAAATGAAGCCAGCACGCTGATGCGATTTTTCAAATAACTGTACTCTTATCATAATACAGAAATGACACAGTTGCTCGAACAACAACAATGGCAGCATGGCGGTGAGCTAGACAGAGCTCAGCTCAGCTCATTTCACCCAAATTGTGCGCGCTTGTGGCGCAAAGCCCTGCCAATCAACGCCGCCTCGACCCAAGCGCAATCACAGCTTGACCGAGCACCGGCTCAGTAGTGGACAACGGCTTGTGGCATGTAAATCGCGGTAACAGTTTTTTTCTCCCCTGGACTGTTGTTGTACATTTGAGGATTTGTGCGCTTGCTGAAGCTCAGCCCAACTCAGCTCACCTCAGCTCAGCCTTAGCTCAGAGCTCAGTGTGAAAGCTATAAAAGCGCACCACAGGCGGACGGACGCCACCAGTTGAACGCGAACGGGCATTTGGAGACAATCGTTATTGTTGAATGGCAGTAAACAACAATAGCAACCATAATAGTAGCAGCTGAAGAGGAAGTGCCTGCCTTGTGGATTAACTAAATAGTAGAAAAATAGTGTTTGTGAATGCTCAAAGCAAGCATAGTGAACTACTAAGTGTGCATACATACATACACACACACACACATATACTTGGTTGTGTATGTGGCATGAAGAGGGTGGAAAGCACTAATTAAGTGGCATATGTACCTATATACATACATACATACATACAGTAAAATATATTAATACAAATGCTGGTGCCCGAACCGTTTCTACATACAATTTATGCAATATTATACAATATTATCTATCGTGTGCAAATGTCTATGTATGTGTACTAATTAATTGTGCACTATTTAATGGCCAAAGGACTTAATTAATCGTTGTCTGCGAAGACTTGAACGAAAAGCGTATGCGGAAAGTGTAAAAATACACACACACACAAACAAACAAATACAAAATTAAAAGCTTATTAAGTGAAAATACAATAAAAATATCGTAAAAAATTAAAATAAGTCTAGAGTTTATAGAAAAAAGTAATTGAATTAAGTTTATCGCGTTAGAGTAAAGTGTACGTCAATATGTCACTGGAAGTTTTGAAGGATCACGTCCTGATTTCGCCCAGCAGCGTTTTCTATTTTCTGCTGCTGCCCACTTTTCTGCTATGGCTAACTTACTGGCGTCTGTCGCGACGTCATCTCTACAAGTTGGCCGATCGTTTGCCGGGACCTAAGGGATTGCCCATTATTGGACACTTGTTGGACGTATTCGGACCGGCATCATGTAAGTTTGTAATTAAACAGAAATTCTGCCTCCCTTGATTATCATTACATTTTAATTACTTTTTGGAAACAATTACATTATAATTACTTTACGAAAAACTTATTTATCCAGAAAATATTTTAAAAGTGTATTACTTTGCTAGTAATTAAATTTTGTTGTATAATTACCAGTAAATAATTCTGGATTACAATAATTTTGTAACTAAATACTTATTAATTACTATAACTTTAAAATTAAATTTAGGTATATAAAAAAAATTAATAGAAATTTTAACGCCATTGATTACTATTACATTTTAATTACTTTTCGACAAGTTTATTTATCCCTAAATTTTGATTTTATATTTGCAATTACATTATAATTACTTTATGAAAACCTTATTTATACAAAAAGTATTTTAAAAGTGTATTATTTTGCTAGTCATTAAATTTTGTTGTATAATTACAACAATTTTGTAAGTAAATACTTGTTAATTACAATCACCTGAATATTTGATTTAGGCATGTAGAGAAGTTAAATTGAAATTTTGCCTCCATTATATTTTAAATACTTTTTAGCAACCTTAATTATACGGAAATTTCGATTCTACATTTACAATTACTTTATGAAAACTTTATTTCTTCCAATAGTATTTTAAAAATGCATTATTTTCCTAATCATTATATTTTTCTTGCATAATTACTAGTAAATAATGCTGAATGATAATAATTTTGTAACTAAATTGAAATGCTGACTCTACTGATTAAGATTACATGTTAATTACTTTATGAAAACCTTATAAAATTACATTTTAATTACTTTATAAAAATCTTAAATATACCAAAAGTATTTTGAAAATGCATTATTTTGCTCTTCTTAAAATGTTTTTGTATAATTACAGGTAAATAATGCTGGATTACAGTAATTTTATAACTAAATCCGTAGGAATTACAATCGCCTTAAAATTTGTTTTAGGTCTACTAATTAAGATTACATTTTAATTACTTTATATTCTACTTATATATGTTACAGATATTTTAAATGTGCATTATATTGCTAATCATTAACCTAAACCTAAAAAGTGGTTCTAAGTATAAAGTAAATTTAAATTGAAATTGTGGCCCCAAAGATTACCATTACATTTTAATTACTGGAAGGTCACCCTATTTACCTATTTACTTATTTATTAATTTATAAATGCATTATATTGGTAATCATTGTATAATTCCTTGTATAATTACTAGTAAATAATGTTGAATTACAATAGCACTACAGTTAAATACTTATTAATTACAATTTGGTGTAAGTATAAAGAGAAATTAAAAAGAACATTGATTAAAAGTACATTTTAGGTGATTTATAATATTACACATCCAACAATTATTTTATAAATACCTTATGTCTGTAATCATTAATATATTTCTCATATATTGACTGGTAAATACTGCTGGGTTACAATAATATTGCAATAAAATACTCAATAATTACGATCACCTTAGAATTGGAACTAAATCTACAAAAAAATTAAATTTTTGTATGGCTCAAGTGTTTATGATTACATTTAAATTACCCTATGACATAATTATTCATCCTGTAGCTCTTTAAAAAGTACATTATATTACTAATAGTTTCAAAATTTTTTGTATAATTACTAGCAAATACATCTTGATTACAAAAATATTGCAATGAAATAGTTATTAATTAAAATAATCATAAAATCATATCTTACAAATATTAATGATATAAGTACGCAAAGAAAAAGCGTTGAGTTTTTTCTCTATTGGTTACGATTACAACTCAATTACTTCTTTATCCACTTATACATACATATTTTATAGAGGTATGGAAAAAATTGATTATATTGTTAATCATTACATAGTTTATTGTATAATTACCAGCAAATACCGCTGAATTATGATAATATTGTAATGAAGTACTTTTTCAAAAATCCGAAAAATTCATAAAAAGGCATGACACCGAAATAGTAGTTATATAGATAGATAGGATTACATATTAATTACTTTATGATCGACACTAAAAATACCCCTAAAAATTATGAATTCAGTATAAGTATTCTTACCCCTTACATAATTTCTTGTATAATTACTAATAATTTCTGTATAATTACTGAAAATACGGATGCATCTTAATTACATGCGCTGTAATGCATTACTTATTAATTACTCAACATGATTACTTTTACTTTACGGTTCACTTATTTATCATAAAAGCATTTTATCGGTAGTAGTTTATGTGGTTATGATTTGTATGATTATTTTGTAATGATTTATGGTAATTACTTTATTCTATATGTAGGTATACTTATAAAAAAAAAAGCAAAAAACATGAGGCATGAGGTGTAATAATAAAAAAACATTAAAAAATTACAAATTTTTTCCTAATTGATTCTTCATACTTTAAGAATACAAAAAATATCGAAAAATTACTTTTCATTCTCAAGAATTATTGATGATTACCAAGTATTGCCTTTGTGTTTAGTGGTGTTTACTCTAAATAATTTTATAAGCCACAATTGATTATTAGTTATTAGTGTAAAAGGAATATAAATTATTACTCGTAAATATTTTGATTACTTTGTAATGATTTATGGTAATGAAATTAGTTTTTCTTTGTACCTTCTTTCCCATTTAATTTGTTTTATTTAGTAATGAATACAATTTTTATGAGAAACTTTGTAATTAAACAAAGCTTATAATCGATATTCGATTAATATATGTTTCGATTACTAAAAAAATTAGTTTTTAATAATTTTAGATTACTTATTAGGCTTCTAATGAAGTTCTACAAAAACTTGATATTAAAAGAAAACTTGTAATTTAATGATCTTCAATTAAAAATATCAATTATTGCAGTACTTTTCGGACGTTTATAAAATATTTTTTTTGATTGTGTAAATATTTGTTGATAATTATAAATACATTTTGATTATTTATAATAAATTTATTTCATAGTATGTTTTATTAGTTATGATTCCATTACTAATGGATAAAATATGGATCTTGGCAATAAAATTGCAATTACAAGTACTCAAAAGTATTTAAATAATAACAAAATAAAAGTTTTCTAAATTTTCATTTTTAAGCACATATTTTTTTCATTCTACTTAAAAAATTTTTTCTTTTCTTAGAAAAATTTTCTTCTTAAAAATTTAAATAAATTTTGCTTTTAAATGTTCTAAAGACTTTTGTTTGCTTGTTATAAATTTGCAAAATATAATTCAAAACATATTACAGTTATAAATCTTCTTAAAACATTTTACAGTAATAAATCTTTTTAATTGTGACATTTTTATTGTCTCATAATAATTGCATTTTCTCTCTTTTCTTCATTTTATATGTGACCTGCAGCGGTTTTTAAGACCGTCATTCGCAAAAGCTCAGAATTTGAAAATATCGCCAAAATGTGGATTGGTCCACAGCTGGTCGTTTTCATTTACGATCCACGTGACGTTGAAATTTTGCTGAGCAGCCAAGTTTACATAGACAAATCATCCGAATACAAATTCTTCAAGCCGTGGCTCGGTGAAGGACTGCTCATTAGCACAGGTAAGGAAATTGACTGTATTGTATATGTGTGTATGCATATCCAATATAAGGGGTGATATATTTCGAGGTTCCCTACTTTTTTTTAAAGAAAAAACGAATAAACTTCAAATTTGATGGGGAAAGTTTATTATCATTCAAAAGAACATTCTTTGGAAATTATTTTTTTAAGATTATCTCATTCAAATGTTGGCTGCGGCTACGTTTCAGATGGATCCGTAGAGGCTCATTTTCTATGACTTGTTCGAGCATTTCGACTGGTAAATAAAATTAGACTCGCGATGTTTGCTTCAATACGTTAATCGGCGCCAAATTGACTGTTCACGGTCTTAATGTACACACACAGCTCACAGCTTTGGGTGAGAGCTGCTATATTTTCTTCACTGCGTGCTGGCCGTAGTCTACTCGGTCAAATATTATCCAATAATGAATGCTGGGTCTCAAAATGGGTGAGGATCTTGTGAACTGTTAAAAAGTAGCTATTGAAAAAAGTACTTCTACTTGGATTACCCATTATAAAGACTCGATCTAAGCAATTTCTTCAGAGATTGCTCTGTGGACTTGGACAATAAGCCATGGAAAATTTCGTCAAGATATGTATATTGTCAAATGAAAAAAGTTTCTATGCAAGCACTTGATCGATCAGTTTGTATGGCTGCTATATGCTATAGTAGTTCGATATCGGCCGTTCAGGCAAATAGTTTCTTGGTGAGAAAAAGACGGGTGCAAAATTTCAAATCGAAACCTCAAAAGCTGAAGGATTAATTCGCATACAGTCGGGGGGACAGACAGACGGAGATATATAAGAGAAATATATATATTATATATATACATATTTGATAGGGTCTCTGACGTTTCCTTTTGGGTATTACAAACATCGTGGCGAACTTAATATCCCCTGTTCAGGGCATAAACTTAAAAAATCATTTTTAAAAAGTGTCAAGTTTGCATAAATTTTAAATTATATAATATATCTTATCTTTAGAAAATAATTTAAAATATCTCAAAAATATTTAGAAAAAACAATTGAAAATACATATAAACATTCTTTTAAATGTTAAAAAAATAAATTTAAAAAAAAAAATAATAAAAAATTTTCACATAATTTAAAAAACTTAAATTTTTTTTAATTTTTGACTTAGTTTTACACATGATCTATTATTAAAATTTTTTTATAATTTTTTAAACATTTTTAAAAATACTATTCAAAATTCTAAGTGTTTAAAAAAATTTATTCTAAAATCGTAACGTTTTATAAAGAATTTATTCAAGAAAAATTTTATACAAAGCATTATTTAAAATTGTTTTTTTATACTTTAAATTTTTTTTTTTAATTATTTTAAGTTTAAAAAAATTTAAATCAATTTCATCTATTATAAACATTTTTAATATAACTTTTTTATATTTTTTTAGAATTATTTAAAGTTTATTTTTTAGAATTATTTAAAAATATTTCAAAATTTAAAATTTTTTATTCCAAAAATGCATTTTCGCACACGCAGCAAGCTCTCATGCGTAGCAATCTCACTTTTCATATTGCGGAGCTATCCTCTGCACGCAGGTGGTTCACCTCAACACGAATTTCTTTAAATTTTCTCTAAATAGATTTACGCGTTTTCGGCGCCGCGTAAATCACTTAAACAATTATTTTGTGTGCCAAAATATTCCGGCTAATTTTTAATTTTTATTGCAAAAATTTTTTTGGCGATTTTTGTTTTCTAAGCAAATTTTAATGCTCTGTTTTTGCGCTCGTTATGGTTTTGCAGCAAAATAAACAAATTAAAAGTCAAATTATTAATACTCGGCGAATGTGTGTGACGTTGCGTCGGCGGCGTCGTCGGCCATTTGACAACATAATAACCTAATAAATAAGCCGAAGCGGCAACAAATTAAAAGCGCAGCGCTTCGCCACATGAGGAAATGGGGAAAGTAGTGTGTGCAAATGCTAAACACAGACTCACACACATAGACAACTATACATGTGCATGTGTGTGTGTGTGCGTGTGTTTGCGTCTATTCATAAAAATGCCATCACACGCTCAAGAATAACGGTAAATTTGCATTAGTATGTATGTAAACGTGCTTATAATTTGCACGTAAATAGTAATTTTGTGCGACTCATACGTACACACACATACATACAAGTATACAAACGCACACACACATGCATAGACAGGCACTTTGGAGAGATTTGTTGAAAAACGCTGCAATGACCATCACTAAATACTGAAATATGCGTGGGTTGCCCGCGTTTTTATGAATTATACACTTCTCTATATACGTATATGTATGAGTGTGTGTGTATCAGCAGCGACTATTTATTCTAATAAGCATATACATACGTTTGTGTGGCATATGCGATGAGTTACACACACACGCGCGCATATTTTTCATGAATAAACAAAACTCATCAACGAGATCTCAACTGACGTATATCGGTTGGTCGGTATGTAACAGCGAAGGGTGTATCAATAAGTCAGTTAACGACTGGTCATGAAGGCGTGGAATCGAGGGGTCTCCGTTTCAATGACTCTCGAACTGTAAACTAAGAACTGGACTAAATTTGGGATGCTGCGCAACTTAATACCTACAAAGTTTGTCCAGAAAAAATAGGACAATGCAGCGATGCCAGCGCAATTTCCAAGCATCCGAGCATTGAAGTCGTCACGGAAGGCATTCGCCGGAATAGCCTTGAGAGCAGAGGTTCATGCTGCTTGGATCCCCTCTGTTATCCGGGGGGCCACATCTGGGCTGTAGGGCGGCTGCGGATTGCTGCGGGTTGCTGGTCTTGGTTAGGTAGCTGTTAACAAGAAAGGCGGTGTGAACCGGAGCGTTGTCGTGGTGCAACTTCCAATCAGCTGCGATGTCTTGTCGAACCCGATTGACCGTTCGTTTAGGTCTCTTAAGGATATCCACGTTAAACTTGGCGTTGACGGGTTGTTCAGGAAGAACAAATTCATCGTCCACTGCTTTTGATGTCAAAAAAGACAATGAGCATCGTTTACACTTCGGATTTGCTCATTCTACCCTTTTTTTTTGACGAGGAGACGCTGGGTTGTGCCACTCGACCTCTTCCCGGCCCTCCAAAAAGGCCTAATGCCACCGAGGTACACCACTTCTTGCTAAAGAAACATCTAGGTAAGCCTGTTTGATCATATCAAACGTCTCTGTCGCAGATTTACCGAGTCTCACACAGAATTTAATCGCGTTTCTCTGCTCTATTAAACGCTGCATTTTCAGTTTGATCCACTCACAGAAACACGTCGTGCGAAAATGTCTGTCCTGACTCTCCAGGTGCTCGGAGATAACTGACGTTCGTTAACTAGGAACGCCCTCTACCGAATTCAGTCGATGCGCTCATGCTTCGAAATACAGTCGCGGTGGAAAAAAATCAGTCTTATTACTTTCCGGGCAAATCCTGTACTTCAATGTAACAAAAGCTTTTGAAATCTCACTCTCTATTGCCTGAAGGTGACTAATAAAGTTATCTCAGATTCCCAGTCTTCAATTAGATCTATTTCATTCATCACATAGGGATCAACTTGGTTTATTTGATGGTAGTTTTTCAAGACTTCACATGTCTTCAAACAATACATTTTGGTGGAAGTTTTAAACCCACTTGTCTTTAGAAGCAGAGCGGAGCTGTCGGAAACTAGTTGCACATATATTGGATTCCAAGTCACAAGAGGCTGGAAAACGAGATAGCTGTTGAAGTCATCTTGACTATCGAACCAGTTCAGGAAATACCCAAATCATAAAAAAAGATTTCCGAAAGGGCTAATAGATGGATCAGAGTTAACTGGAATGCAATGTCCCCAATATCAAATGTAAGGGAGCGAAAGAAAACCACGCCACCTTTATACTCACACCGTCTCGAAAAGACTACAGCCGGTATGTTGGATTGGTTACAAATCATAACTTACTGGCATTACATACGAGCCATATGGGCAATATTAACAATGACATATGTAGAAAGTATAGAACAGTGGGCATGAAAAGGACGCTAGAATACATCCTTTGTGTATGTCTGAACTTATCTCGAACTCTGCTTAGATGTCTAGAAGTTTCGCAGTGCAAAAGATCTGTAGGGCTATGTTTGGCGTGTAACCAGTGTAACCCACTGCCCATTGATCCAGAAATGGGCCTCATCACTGAATGAAATTTGGCTCGAAAACGTTGGAGGGCTTCAGTTCTTGCACAAGGTCTGTTTTGTACTCATCAATTTAAGATCTCGACATAAATTAGGCCAAGTCGTTCCATACGTTAGTCCGAATTCTTCGTGTACACTATCAACTAGTGCTGCTATACTTTCTTCATTGCCCGCTGGACGTGGTCTCTTCGGTCGAATATTATCCAATTATGAATGCTGGGTCTCAAGATGGGTAATAGTGTTGGGAATAGTACGCTCAGTCATAAAATGACAGGTTGGCACGACTCACGCGTGATCGGTCAAAAAAGAGCTATTGAAAATGTAAATCTACTTGGATCACCATTTATAAGTGAGACCAAAGATATTATATTTACAAAAGGGAGAGTCGTACTTGTAATCTTACTGAAGCAAGCTAAAGCTCTGTCACTTTGAGCAGACCGAAGTCTTTTCTTGCGGCTTTGAAAAAATATTTTTTAAATCGAATAAAAACTATGTATGTAAACAAATAATAAAAAATACTAAAAACTAAAAAACGATTTTAATAAAATTTCTTTCTCTCTTCACATAACAGGTGCGAAGTGGCGCGCTCACCGCAAGCTGATCGCTCCCACATTTCATTTGAATGTGCTGAAGAGCTTCATTGATCTATTTAATGAGAACTCACAGCTCGTGGTGCGTAAATTGCGTGCCGAGGGTGGAAAAACATTTGATTGTCACGATTACATGAGCGAGGCGACAGTGGAGATCTTACTTGGTGAGTATGTCAACACATAAATAATATATGCATGCTGTTATTGCAAGGTGTATTTACGAGAGCTAAGTAGGTACTGAGTAGTTTCATACTAGTTTCTACTAGGGCCTTTAGTGTTTCAGCAACAATGTGTGGCATGGTTTGGAAAAGACAACTTGGAAATAAAGGTAGAGTAAGCACGGAAGAAAAACCGAAGTCTTCCTCAAAATCTAAGCAGTTACTAAAAGTTTAAGAAGTAGAAACCCAGAGCTTTGAAATTGAGAGCATTTTGTGTTAGAATTATTGAAGTAACTCAACTTCGATCGGCCTGAGTTCTGTTATGAATCTGGCTTCAATGAAATCTTGCAATTAGAGTTCGGAAGCACATCTGATCCAAGCCAGCTTAATATTTTTATTTTGAAGTATTTTTCTTTTGGAGTTAAAAAATCGTCTGTATTTTCTCAGACCTCGCAGAATGCTTCCTTTCCACTGGACTTGGTTTACTACTATCTTACAACCTCTGAGGAAAGGATTATAGTAAATAGCTCAGGTATACAGCAGTCTATTCACTTATCCGTCTACTCAACAACTAGCTCAATCAATTCTGTAATATTTTTGACACTGCCCATCTTAAAGCATTCTAATATCTATCAATCAAAATATATTCCCACACTTTTTACACGAGCTTTCACATCGTTTTCACTAGCTCGGCAGACAGTCTAATAGTTCAAGCGTCTTCAATAGGTTTCTATTCACATTCAAATATACTTAGCGCATTATTAAATGCCTGGATTCATTCACAAGTGGCCTGGTCGGGCTAAAAATAGCTCAGGGTAAAGAAAAGCCTTTCAAATCAGATTTATTAATTCATAGAATTGCAGTCACATGAATGAGCTGTCGGTACTCTTAGTTAACTTATTTTGATGGAATTTTCGCTTCGACAAATGCATTATTAACCCCCGGCATTGTAACGAAGAACGCAAGCAAATTGAGGTGTCTATTTTTGAAACCACTCGAAGGAATTGCATTAGGGTTTTAATTGAGAGGGAATTTTTCGAGGTCAAACTAAGCTCAGCCGACCGGCTCCAGAAGAACTTTACAAAGAGCTTTTTAGTTAATCACTAACAGTAGATCCTCTAATCTAAAATTGAATAAGAATGATATTACCAAATTCACATGGATCGAAAACCTTGTCAATTGGACTACCGTGAAGCCAAAACTGAAAATTTATTCAAAGAAGAACTATTAGGCATTAGAAAGGTTTCAAAGATTTTTTTCGAAGTACCCTTCTGAGGGATCGGTTCTAAAACCTTCGATTATGGAATTTTTAAGTTTTGTTTTTCTTTGAGGTTATGAATAGGTTATAGATATGTTATGAATAGGTTACAGATATGTTATGGATATGTTAGGGGTAAGTTATGGATAGGTTATGTATAGGTTTTGAATCGAATAAAATGTCAGTTTTTGATAAATTTTCTGATGAACGGTTTCTTATTCGATCTTCTGAATAGAATAATGTAATCACTTAAATTTTTAACCTCCCAAAAATAGTCCTGGAAGAATTAGGAGCTCTTAAATTATACTAATAATAAAACTACATCCCATTACCAGCGTGGAACCACAAAATACTCCGTTTCGTATTGGGTTTAACACAACAACACACTTACCTAAATTTACCCAATTTTTTTTTTCTAACCTAACCTCACTATTACGCCTGCGGTCTTAACCAATGCGCCCACTATTATTGAATCATTCAATCGACCATTATTGCCTTATATAAAAGTTATTACAAACGTCCAAATGCAAAAAGTGCAATTAAAAAAATATGTTAATGACATTGCAATTATTCAATGGATGACAAAATTTACGAGCGTACGCAGGTTAAAAGCAGTTGGAAATTGCGCTCGTAAGCGCACATTGGCGTACTTGCCTTCGCACAAGCGAAAATTGTCAAAATGCCAATGCAAACCGCTGACGCCGGCATATGCAGCGCGAAATTAGCTGGAGGCGGCGGTTATTTGGCGCTGACGTGAGTTCAAGTAGTTTTTCCCCCACCTACTGACATATTTGGACTGAACTTTGTGGAAAAGAGTAGATAAATTATATATGCGTATTTTAATATTATTAGAGAGAAAATGAGAACAAGTAATTTCGTAGATCCCGCCAATTCGGGATCAATTCGGGTTTATTTTCACAGAAGATTCTTAATGAAAAATTTCGAGATCCCGAAAAATTATGGAAAAATTCGGGTTTCCGAAAAAAATTCTGAATCCCAAGTTGATCCCGAATTTTCGAAATCATTCTTGACAAGAAAGAGATTGCAAAAATATTCCGCTTTCCGAATTTTCGGGAACACACTTAACCAAAAATTTCGGGATTCCGAAAAAGGTTTCAGAATTTTCGGAAACCTTCTTAACGAAAAATTTCGAGATTCTTAAAAAATATTCTGAATCCCGAACTGATCCCGAATTTTCGGGATCCCGAAAATTTTCATTAGGAGTGTTCTGTGAATATGCATACGAAACGAATTAAAGTGTCGTATACTTATACAGGTTACCGAAAAGCTCAAGTAGTATGAATATAGTATACCATGTGTCCACGCTTAAATCGTTAAATCGACTTTTGAACATTACCACACTAGCAAGCTGTTGAAAAACTTTTGAGATAATGGCATTTTGATCAATATAAAATCTGATCTGTTTTGGGGGTAGGCTTGGTGGAACTTTTGCTATATTAAGCATCAAGAGTCCAACTGTGATATCTTTAGTATTTAGTTCGAGATACTCAATCAAATACTTTACTAACTGTCCTAGGCATGATGATCCTCAAATTGGATTTTCGAGGTTTTCAAAGCTAGCTACTGTAAAAAAGTAAAAGCTTGGACTAAAACTCGATATTGCCGGTCTCTTAAATTGTTAAAAAATCCACTATTTGAGTTCAAAAAATTTTGGGTCGAAAGTCGGCACCTTCATGTATTGTTGCCACCAGTTCATGTGATCACAGCTAAGGCCGCCAAAAAAGGTGAAGACCACAGGATGTATAATTTATAGACTATAGTATAAATTACTTTTGGATAAAAGAGCAGACAAAAACAAGTAAGACAGTCAATGGGGCGCTAAAAAAGTAATAAAAATGTAAGCGTTGCCTTGAATGTTCGACAGGATGGATTTGAAAAGGCTTCAACGAACGAGGTGTTGAAATTCGACCTCGAGAAGTCTAGTCTTAATTTCTTAAAAGTCAGTCGGGCCACTTCTCCTTCGAAATTCATTAAATCCAATACACACGACGTTGAAATATTGCATCACTCGAGTGAAGACCTCAATATAATATATTTTAATACCGATTTGCGCTTACGTAAACTTTTTGTACTTTGTCCAGAACAAAATGCAATGAACTCTATGTGATTTACATTGTCTCCATAGCACAGTTCCGACATGTGCGGGTTCCCTATTGCGCTGCGACAAGTTGAATGGCCTCTACTAACCTCACCTTATCAGTTCACATTTCCATTTCAACGCGCCTTCAAATATCTGGCGCTACGTGTATGACACACCTTAAGTCCTCATCAGAATGCAGGAATTGTACTTAGCCCTTGATTGCCAATAGAAACACTTAGCACCACGTTTATGACGCACCTTAGGTTCTCATCAAAATGCAAGCGACGTAGTTAGCCCTTCATTGTTAATAGAAATTTTGCAGATATGTATGTAAATTCAAAGGAGACAACTCTCCTAATCCAAAGGAATTTATCCCGCACGCGTAACGCAGCAGTTATCAGTCATCTGTGCGGCCAATATGTAAATGCAGCCTTGGAAGTCATCCTTAGAAGAGATAAATTCTGACTTTTCGCGGGAACAGCGGCCGTCTGACGTGACGAATTTGATTGACAGCAGTCAAGAGCCGATCATATGCCACTCAAACATGGTTACGGGCGCAAATTATGACATACATACATACAAGTATCTAGCAAAGTTGCATGAATTGCATGAGCTTCAATGGAGTATGTATGGTACATTGTACGCTGATGGCTTTGGCGTCGCGTCGCCTGACGCTGGCAGCGCCGTCGACGAATGAAAAGAGAAAATAGCACAAAGAAAAATTGGTTATAGGAAAGAAACCAAAACTGGTTGGTATGCAGGCTGCATTTGGCAGCAAAGCGTATCTTATGGGCGTCTGCATGTTGCATGCGTGCTGCCGCTGGCAGGAAAAAAGCCATATTAGCACAAACGCCGCGCAAAACCATGTATTATTATGTAATGCACTCCCTCCCTCTTACTCTTTTACACTCTCACGAACAGTGGATTTATTGGTGCGCACAAATAACATTTTCTTTATTTGTTTTCTTCGCAGTTTTTGCTTTGCGAATGAGCAGATTGATCTTCTTCTTTCTTACAGTGCTTCGGAGACTGTTTTTGCGAAACATTTTTCAAACACTTCTTTCTAATAAAAAGCTATTATTTTCACAAAACTTAAGATATAAACTCATGACACGTATTTTATTGCCAAATAAAACTAATTACTTCTTCTTCTTCTTTATTGGAGTAGCCGACATCGCAACTCGAACCCATTTGCATCGCGCTAGTCATTTTTCCTTATTGCAATGTGGCGGCAATTGAAGATTCCAAGCGAAACCAGGTCCTTCTCTACCTGGTCTATCCAACACAGTGGAGGTTCGCCTCTTCCTCTGCTTCCCCCGGCGGGTAATGCATCGCATACTCTCAGAGCTGGAGTGTTTTCATCCATTCGGTCGACAAGGTCTAGCCAGCGTAGCCACTGTCTTTTAATTCGCTGAACTATGTATATCAATGGCGTCGTATATCTCATACAGCTCATGGTTCCATCGAATGCGTTATTCGCCATGGCCAACGCACAAAGGACCATAAATCTTCCGCAGAACCATTCTCTCGTAAACTCGTAAAGCCGACTCAACAGATGTTGTCGTCGTCCATGCCCAGCAGACGGAGATGATGAGTGACTTTTAAAATTTGGTCTTTGTTCGTCGAGAGAGGGCTTTACTAAGAAATCGCATAATAGGGAGTCGTCTTATCTGAAAACTCATTTGATATCGAACGGCTCGGAGATGTCATTCCCAATCCTGACTGAGGGTTTTGGGATTGCTCAGTGACAGTTGAGTACTTAATACCTGGAATACTGGGCCAAAGCTATAAGCCCTCAACAAAGATTAATTTTCGCGTAAGATTAAGCTTTCCCAAGCTTTAAGCTTTGAGTTTTTAACAAGCTTCAAACTGTCAGAATTGCATTATTATTTTGGAAACAGGCACAGTCGTGACCGATTTTTGCGCTTTTGAATTGTAGCTAGGGGTTCGTTGTGTGGATTTCAACCACAACCGGGTGTCAGCCGTGGTCACGTCTCCAAACCTTCAACAGTCGTATCTGCATTACGTACGACGATGCCAGTTGCAGATTTAAATTTTCATCGGTTCTGCATTCACTTAATCCTTCTATCAGGGGACATCGAATCGTATATTTCGCCAGCTAGAGTGTACTTTATTCTCGGATGTTCCTAAAGAAAGCTTATCGCTCTATGCTTCCGCAATACAAATCAGGACAGGTATTATGAGGAATTTATTGAACGTTAATTTGATTGGTTTTGGTTCGTGACTGACATCGTCACGAGTTAGGGCTGAATTTGCTGAATCCTAGACAGACGAAATCATTCACTATCTTGATTATGTAAGTGTCAAAAATGATGACGACAGGGATGAATTTGCCTTGTTTTCGTCCACCAACAAATCCATCTGCTTCGCTTCTTTTTCTAAGCTTGAAAATATCATGTCGAAAAAAATACACTGAAAGCTCTCAATTTAAAGGTAGCTTTTAAAAAGGGACAAGATTTCAGAAATTTTAAATCTTCCTAAATTCTAAAAATTTAAAGAATATCTAAAAATTGTGTATCCGATTTATTTTATAATTATAACCATACCATAATCCGCACCAAACGGTTAGTTTTCGGGGATGCACTGGCGTTTCCTGAACTACCCTAGGATTTGACTCACCCCAATGGCGATAATTTTGTTTGTTGACAAACCTCAGAAAATCTGAATATCTAAAAGAACACGTGTCTGAGCACTCGAAAATCCTCACACAATTTGACTTCATACAGGATCACTTGGATCATGGAGCCGCCAAACCGAACTCTGGCGGCACTTTCTCTGCCCACGTAATCGTGAGAAGATGCCAATGGAGAA
Source organism: Bactrocera zonata (assembly GCA_037783105.1). Classification (NCBI taxonomy): domain Eukaryota; kingdom Metazoa; phylum Arthropoda; class Insecta; order Diptera; family Tephritidae; genus Bactrocera; species Bactrocera zonata. Next base: position 297,141 of record JBAWJQ010001789.1, on the reverse strand, counting down.
GAGGGGTAGTGAGTTTCTTTACGGATGTGCGAAAGGTAGGAGGGAAGGTTAATGGAGGGGTTTACTATCAAGAGCTCTTTATCAACTCCAATTCGGACTACCTGACTATTGCAATATCTTCCAGCCCGAGGTTGCAGCCATTAGGGTAGCAGTAGATTTTCTGCTACGGAGTGCAGCCTCCATCAGAGAAGTAACCGTCCACTTTGATAGCAGAGCAGCGATACTGAACTCATTAACAGTGCGTCCAGTGATGGATAAAGAACTTCGCTATCAGTTGCATCGAGTGTCTTTGTGATAAGACTGATATGAGTGCCAGGCTACGGCGGAATCGGAGGCTATTGTAAAGCAGAGAAGCTGACTAGGAAAAGCACCCTATAACCGATATCAGTAAATCGTTCGCAAAAGATCTAGTGTTCTCTTTGCATCAGCAAGGCTAGCCTCTCCCTAGTTGTGAGGGCTTAAACAGGCCATTGCCCTATTTCAGTATATAAGGCCGAGAATCTTACCAGACGCCGCAGAAATTCTATGCAAGACTGAAAACAACTCAATACTTGTTTGTTGACTATCCAGGGTTTGGAAGCACATACCTTCAGACATCCTACTGGTGGAAATATAAATAAAACGCCTCTGCAAATTTGTATTGGATACTAGGAATTCTACTAATTCATAAGCTCGAACACAGAAGTTCTTCTTTTCTATGGCTTCACAAAAGATTCCATATAGCAGTCAACGTAGGATCTCTCTAGATCAGTCATCTAACCTAACCTAACCTAAAGTAACCTATCCTAGACTAACCTAATTGGTACACGCTGTATATGTTATGTCATACAAACTGAGCAAGTTAAAGATTCTTTTCATTCGTATTACTTACTATAGTCTAGAACTCATACAAGCAGTACTAATATCGAAAATTACATTAAACTAATATAAAAATGCAAATTAGTAATTATTTAATAAATTCGGTTCGAACACCTTTATGACACACAGTAATGCAGAAAAAGGTAGCAACGAGGAAATTCGCTCGTTTTAAGTAAATCAAAATAATATCAAATTCACACGCCAACATTGATTACAGAAAAAACATGTAATACATCGCTTTATTTACCCACTTTTCTACCTCACATATTCACAAACACACACACACACGGTGGCACTTTCGAGTGGCTTCGTTCCACTTGCACTTTGAGTGCAAAAAAATTGCGAATTTTCTTCGGCTTTGTGTTTCGCTGCACTGCTGACCGGTTGTTACGAGCATGAGTGCGTCAGTAGGTCGCTGCAACCGACCATTGGACTACTTGGCGCCCCAGCAAACCGCCAACTGGCCAGCGCATGATTTGCTAAGACAACGGTTTAACTTTCCGTGGCAGCGCATGGCAGAGCATAGCATAGCTTGGCGTCACCTAGCATTATTTCCCATTGCTATTTGCTTTGTTCGCCATTTGGGCGTTGAGCGACGACGAACACCTGATGGTCGCTGGAGTAATCGAAGCATGCAAAGCGTAGAGCTTTGCCGCTCCTCGCCGCCGAGCAAAGCGTGATTAATGCGCTGTTATGTAAGTTGGGGAGTTGCGGCGGTTTGTTTTTCTTTTGCCAGCACTTTCTTCGGGCTTTTCTTCAATTGAATTGGATAATCGGCGATGCAGATAGTTTGATGACCGGTTTCTTACATACACACACACAAACACAAGCAGATATGTTATTATTTGCAACTTTTTGGCAAAATTTTCCATGTTCAGCGCGTCTGTCTGTCTGTATGTCGTATTTGTTGTAATTAAAAATTTAAACTGATTGCGACCAGCTTTGTTGTTGGACCTTTTCGCTGCTACAAGCTTTTGCTTTTGCTGAGGACTGTTGCACTGAATTATGAATTTGTTTACATGAATATAACGGTGCAAGCATTGTGCATGCACCGCATGTGACGCGAATCAATTAAACGGTAATTATTTCACTTGAGGTCAGAGAGCGTCCATGCTCATTCTTTGAGACAGACGTGATCTTATGTGTTACCTAATAGTTATTACCCGGAAGTTGTATGCAGTCAAAGAGAGAAGGGGGCCTGGGGTACTCAAGGGGGTCTGCTGGTTCGCATTACTGGGTATTCGACTTTGACGGTGATTTGGCAGGTTGGCAAGGTTTCATATATGAATTTTTTATTCATCTCCAGTCACAATCCGTTGCAAAACGACGTAGTGCCCATGCAGCATTTCTGACATGCAAAATCGTCTTTCAAGCTCTCTTGACCCCAATTTTCTTGCTTTTGATTGTACCCGGCTGCTTTTAAACGTTTTGTAATGACAGCTTAAACAACTCCCAAAGATTTTGTGAACTCTTCTGGTGTTTGGCAGCAACCTTCATCAAGTAATGCCTCTCTTTCCTCATCTTCAATTTTTTTGACCACCCAGTACATGTTTCGTCTTCCAAGCTAAAATCATCACTCAGCTAGCATTTCCACCCTTAGCTTCCCCCAAAATACAATTACTTTTGGATGAGATTTTCTGCGTATTAAAATAATGAAGAATTAGACAGGATGATAGAGTCATATGTAGAAGTTCACGCAAGTGAGAAAAGTTGCCTAATTGCCATTCACTTGGGAGCCAGAAACGATTCTTTTACTCATAGCTCAAGCAGCTCACGACTTCCGGCCTTGAATCAAGTATCCTCTGGGCAGGCAATGAACATCCGTTTGAAGGCGAGCTAAAGTGAGAAAGCGAACCATCCCTCCCAGGGTTGTGTCCTGGGTTTGGGGCGCGCCACGTAAAAAAACACTCCCAATGAAAACCGACAATCAGCCTCGGATGAGAGACCCCCCTTTTGATGACGACCATGGCAAGCGAAATAAGGATTACGATTTAAGGGCATGCACCTGGAATGTCCGGTCTCTTAATTGCCATTGCCCAGCACTTGGAACTACCTACTAGGTGCCCCTACAACGATGTCAAAATTGTACTTGGCAACTTTAACGCCAGGGTGGGCAAAGAAGGTATTTTTGGCAGAACTGTCGGTTAATTCAGCCTCCATGGTGAAACATCTCCAAATGGGCTGAGGCTGATCGACTTGCCGAGGCCCGAAATATGGTTATCTGTAGAACTAGATTCCAGCATAAAAAATTATCTCTTCGGGTCGAAAAGCCACCAACCAGATCGATTATATTGTGAAAGACGAAAGACACGTCTCCAGTGCTTTAGACGTGCGTTCGCTCTGAGGTCCTAACATCGACTCGGATCACTATCATGTTGCAGCCAAGATTCGCACCCGCCTCTGTGCAGCAAAAACCCACGTCAACAAACACAAGGAAGGCTCGACGTCGAGAAGCTGCAATCACAACAGACAGCCGAACGATTTTCTACTCGGCTTGCACTCCAGCTCTCGAGAGCATTCTTCAGCAACTTGTTATAAGGGAACTCTGGCGTGGCATTTCGAGCTCATTACGTACAGCTGCAAACAAAACCATTGGTGGAAAAGGCAAAAGAACAAAATTTGCAGACAAAAAACGAGAGAGCGTTGAGCGTGCGTGAGTACGAAGAGGTAGACAGGGATAATACTTGAATATTCTACGAAAAGTTGGGCAACTGGTGGAACCTCCAGAGGTGATCAAGTAACAGCATACTGAAATTATAAAGTAAACACTTCTCCAACCTGCAATGAAAGCATAACACTAGGAGATGGTGAACCCGATCCTCTGATCGATGACGATGGTGAGGACGTTCTTTTGTCCAACTTTGAAAAAGCTCGAATAGCAATTAACCGTCTGAAGAACAACAAAGCAGCGGTGGCCGATGGATTGCCGGCCGAGCTATTCAAATACGGCGATACAAAACTGATAAGGAGCATCCATCTCGACGAGTGGAATTTAAAAAAAGAGAGACCCCACAATCTGTGCCAGCAACCCATATGCGTTTTTGTGGAGGAATATTGATTGCTGCTGGTAGTCTAAGATCCGAAGCCTTGACAATTTAATAAGGTCGTGTAATTAGAGACCAATTCCAACCACATATTCAGGTTTCAAAAGCCTCTGAAGAAAGATTTTCGCAAGATTATTGTTGCATTTAACCATAACAAAACTCTACCGACTTTTAAACCTACATTCAATAGGAGAGATCAACGTCTCAAACTCTGTCATGTTGCAAAATTTTGCTTTTTAAATAAAATCTCATTTTTTACTCACTGAAAGTGCATACTAACGGGTGATTTTTTTGAGGTTAGGATTTTCATGCAGTAGTATTTGACAGATCACGTGGGATGTCAGACATGGTGTCAAAGAGAAAGATGCTCAGTATGCTTTGACATTTCATCATGAATAGACTTACTAACGAGCAACGCTTGCAAATCATTGAATTTTATTACCAAAATCAGTGTTCGGTTCGAAATGTGTTTCGCGTCCGTGTCCGATGAGCGATGAGGCTCATTTCTGGTTGAATGGCTACGTAAATAAGCAAAATTGCCGCATTTGGGGTGAAGAGCAACCAGAAGCCGTTCAAGAACTGCCCATGCATCCCGAAAAATGCACTGTTTGGTGTGGTTTGTACGCTGGTGGAATCATTGGACCGTATTTTTTCAAAGATGCTGTTGGACGCAACGTTACGGTGAATGGCGATCGCTATCGTTCGATGCTAACAAACTTTTTGTTGCCAAAAATGGAAGAACTGAACTTGGTTGACATGTGGTTTCAACAAGATGGCGCTACATGCCACACAGCTCGCGATTCTATGGCCATTTTGAGGGAAAACTTCGGACAACAATTCATCTCAAGAAATGGACCCGTAAGTTGGCCACCAAGATCATGCGATTTAACGCCTTTAGACTATTTTTTGTGGGGCTACGTCAAGTCTAAAGTCTACAGAAATAAGCCAGCAACTATTCCAGCTTTGGAAGACAACATTTCCGAAGAAATTCGGGCTATTCCGGCCGAAATGCTCGAAAAAGTTGCCCAAAATTGGACTTTCCGAATGGACCACCTAAGACGCAGCCGCGGTCAACATTTAAATGAAATTATCTTCAAAAAGTAAATGTCATGAACCAATCTAACGTTTCAAATAAAGAACCGATGAGATTTTGCAAATTTTATGCGTTTTTTTTTTAAAAAGTTATCAAGCTCTTAAAAAATCACCCTTTATATGTATTCATAGACTATTTCTTGAAGGAATATTGACTTCTGAGTATGTTGTGAAGCTTAAAACCTTGCCAATTAAATAAAGTCACATAATTATGGTCTCAGTTCAATCAAATATTCAGGTTTTAAAAGCCTTTGAAGAAAGCTTTTCGTAGAAGTGTTGTTGCATTTAACCCTAACAAAACTCCACCGACTTTGCTACGTATATTCAACAAAGAAAGATAGTCCTTGGACATACAAGTAATCTAAGATAGAATAAGACTAATTCTAAAAACCTCAAACTCGCTCATGCTGTGAAATGTTATGCTTTTATATAAATTCTGATATTTTTACTCATAATGAGCTTGTCAAACTACTATTTTATTCTTCCAAAAATCCATTGCAGAGACGGCCATGGGTGTTTCGAAGAAAACCCAGGACAAATCCGGCTATGAGTATGCTTTGGCCGTTATGAAAATGTGCGATATACTACATTTGCGCTCTCGCAGCATCCTGCTTCGAAATGAATTCATCTTCACGCTCTCCAGATATTATCACGAACAAGGTAAATTGCTGAATATCATACACGGACTCACGACGAAGGTAATCAAACACAAGAAGGCCGCATTTGCTAACGGTACACGCGGTTCGCTGGCCCAACAAGAAGCGACAGCTAAAAAAATTACACCACCATCCACACCAAAAGCAGCAACAAAAGAAGAAGACCCAAAAAACACAAAAGAAACATCCGTTGAAGGTTTGTCGTTCGGTCAAGCGGAGGGTTTGAAAGATGATCTGGATGTCGAGGAGAATGATGTGGGCGAGAAGAAACGTTTGGCCTTCCTCGATCTGTTGTTGGAGAGCGCACAAAATGGTGCTTTACTCAACGATACCGAGATCAAAGAACAGGTCGATACGATTATGTTTGAGGGACACGATACCACCGCAGCTGGTTCATCATTCTTTCTCTCGTTGATGGGCATACATCAGGGTATACAGGATCGCGTAATTGCCGAGTTGGACGAAATATTCGGTGACTCAGATAGGCCAGCCACATTTCAGGATACCTTAGAAATGAAATATATGGAACGTTGCCTTATGGAGACGTTACGCATGTATCCGCCGGTGCCGTTGATTGCACGTGAACTACGGGAAGACTTAAAATTGGCATCCGGACCATATGTTATACCACGTGGTGCCACCGTTACAGTGGCTACAGTCAAATTGCATCGCAATCCAAAAGTCTATGAGAATCCAAATATATTTAATCCCGACAACTTTTTGCCCGAACGTCAAGCCAATAGACATTACTATGCCTTTGTGCCGTTCTCAGCGGGACCGCGGAGTTGTGTTGGTAGGTAAAATGTACCTATATTTTACAGTTTATTTTTACATGCATTTTACTTTGTTGTTGTTTTAGGCCGTAAATACGCCATGCTTAAGCTGAAAATACTCCTATCGACCATTCTTCGAAACTATCGCGTCTATTCGGATTTGACCGAGGCCGACTTTAAGCTACAAGCCGATATCATATTGAAGCGTGAAGAGGGCTTCCGTGTACGCTTGCAGCCGAGACAGCCCAAACCGAAGTCAATATAAAAGACTCAACCGTCTAATAATTTTATAATTCTACTAGGTTTTGGATTTACAATACATTCAAATATATATACATATGTTTTTCACATACTTGAGGTTAAATGTTCTTTTTTGTGAAAATAAATAAAATCGCATTTATTTAGACAGGAAGAGATACACGTCCTTTGAAATATGGCATGCTGTTTTAACCCAAGTAATAAATGTTTGTGTCAATAAATTACCAAATATCACTTTAATTGCCTAAAATAATAATTTCAACACCCTAATGTCGAGAATATTCCAAGCTCATGCTATTTTGGTAATTTTCATGCTAGTTAAAAATTATCTAGTCCCATCTAACATTAACCTCACAATTTTTTAAATTTTCATTTTGATAAAAAAATTGTGGCAACTCCTAAAATTAACCACACAATTTTAAACAATTTTACTACTATAAGATCATCTGGCAATATCTGAAATGTCAAGCGCATCAGCTGTTTATGATGTAAAACGAACAAGTCTATTCGGAAAAATTATAAGATGGTAAACAAAAAGCCGATTGTACAAATTGCTATGCTAACATCTTAAATTATAGCCAATTTAAGAAATCCAAGAGGAATCAAAATGGTAAAAAGGCAAAAACTAGAAATTACCCACGGATGTGTTGATGAACTCAATTGCTCAAATGTAATGCATTCAACACGAAAAAATTACGAAATTTCAGCTGGAATGTAAACCCGGTTTTGGTTATCCTAAGGTTCTTATTACTAAGGTGCTGCAGCCAATGTATAAAAGTATTAGTTGAATGAAAATCTTTGTAACGAACATCTATTTACAGTGTAACTCCGCCAATCACCTCCGAACTATGTGATAAACATTAGCACGACTCTCGGTTCAACCTGGTCAAAAGGATTTGAATTTTAATACGGACATAGACCATCACTTATTGTTATTTCAAGCCTTTTTAAACTACGACAATAATTAAGTATTTTCGGTCATGTTGTTGTTGTTGCAGCGTGTTGTTGTAACCTGCTTGTAAGTAATATGTTAGCTGTCATCGAAATCACTTAACGCAAGGCAACGAGCGTTCCAAAACAGTCTAGTCAATGGAATGAACTTGGAAGGTTATCGCTTCTCTAGATATCTTCATCAAAATTAATTCGGAATATATATTTCACAAAATGCAGACGGCGGAACTGAATTGGTATAAGTGTTTGGGCAGGAAATAACATCCCGGAAATTGTTAAGAGGTTATTGATGCGAAGTTATCAAACGACATATCCCCAAAAAGTTATTGGAGAATAGTTTTCTGTCGCCACGGCAATGAGGTCATCAAACTTAAATTAACTCAGATGAACCATAATATGAATCGACCGTCGTTTTAAATTAATACTCACCAATCCAAACGGGGTCAGATCGCCGAAATAACAGCCCTTGGTCGGATGAAATCCGAGTGAATTCCGGTGCGTAGAACCGGCTGTCTTGTTACAACGTTCTTAGTTATTAACAGTTAAACTTATTTACTGATATTTTGAGTAGTGTAATGAGAAAAATGATAGCAACATACTTGCATACGATAAATATATATTTTACCTGCAAAGAAACAATAAAAAAAACTCAGATTGTTTAAATGTTAGTATACACAGTAAAGCATACCTTGATTCCGCTATACATTGTTTTCGAAATTCACTACTTTTATCGCCTTGAAAGTAAACGATTAACATTTTAACTCACATTTAAGGATTAACTCAACAATTCGAAACGCGTTATACCAAATTTGCACATTTTCTTTTTCTAACTAAACTACCATCACAAATATAGGAAAACTACTTAGGAAACACAAATCTAAGAGCCACTTTTGAATTTTTTTACTTTTTACAGCTTATTGTTACAAATTAATTAAAATCGCTAACATTTACACTAATAAACGAAACTACGGAACCGAAAACTATAGAAGCCAACCGGAAGCGGGAAAATAAAAACAACTGTCAAATATTAGCGGCACAAAAGGAAGTAAGAGAAATGTAAATTAACGAATGGAAAATTATTGCAATATCAAGTCAGGGGTGATGCCCTATTAATTGAAGAAAATTTCTGAAATTATCCCTTTTACTTCAACAAATAAGTTTTATACGCATAATTTTAAGTAAATTATAATAAAGTTTTATATTTGCTCAATTTTACTGAAAGCAAGTTTTATTTTTACTCAAAATTTTGTTGCAATTTAATGTGAGTCTAACATACTTTAGTATTGGTAAAAAAAATGTGGCAAGATTGTATGTGTCAAAGGATAATTCGAAATATCGTTTAAAAAGGTACAAAAAGGAATTTAGTAGAATTAAAAATGGAAGATTAGTACGGTTCAAATTGGAAGTTGAATTAATTATAATTTTCGTGATGTAAGTGAAGTTATTTTAAATAGTGTCTGTGTGGTAATATGTAAATTAATGTACTGTATGAAAATGTGTAGATTTGTGAGCGTTTGAATATCCAAATATGTATTTGCTTGCTCAAAGGCATTTCTTTACCTGGCGCAGAACGGAAGCCCGAATCGGTAGGCAAACTTATAACCTAATATGCTACGGATGAAAGATATGTTATTAAGCTTTATTATTGATACTTCAAGTAAGGTAAGTTTTTCTAAAAAATTTATAAACATCTTTGCTAAAATATTTCAAACATACATACATGAGGATATTAACATTAAATATGCAATGAATCTAACAAATGAAGCTACTGAGATAAGGACGCGGTCACCTAATGTATGTATGTTTGCAGTTCTAAGTAATGTATTTTCAAATGTCTAATTACATATTTTAACATTGTTTTGTCTTATACATATTTATGTACATTATCTAGCAGGTTGCTATTCTTATTTTTCCGTTATGATTATTGGAATTGTTGGTAGGTTCAGTTCTATTTCCTTTTGGCACTGATCTGATCTTATATGTCATCTTGTTCAACAAATTTTATAGATATATACCTTTGGTATATACTTAACACATATAACTGATGTGAGAAGCGAAGGCTTCTGGAAAAATATTTACCATCTATTTTATTAAAACTTATTCCATCATCACCCCAGTCTCTCAAAGTTTTAAATTCCTTCCCTGTTTTCACCAAATAACAGCCAAATATACATTTTGTTTATTTTTCTTCAAATATAATAAAAATGAGATTATTCATATTCTTATATACATACATACAAAATATGTATTAATAAATATGTTATGAGGTAATCAAATTTATAATACAACTGTCTACTTAAAAAAGATCCAAACATTGTCTCAAAAACAAATATCTGGTAGCGCTGTGCACTACTTATCAATCTCCGAGAGAAAGTAAACTGAGTGTGTGCTGTAATAATATTGATAGTGACTTGTGTTTTTTTTTTTTTGTGATTTTTAGAAAGGAACCTAGTAAGAGGTAAGCGGTTGATATACCAGCCAAGTTAACTATGATATTTATGTAATTATAATATTTTCAGATCAGTTCAGCATGGATTTTGCCGGCAAAGTAGTCATTGTCACTGGCGCAAGTTCGGGCATTGGTGCCGCCACTGCAGAACTCTTTTCAAAATTGCATGCTAAAGTGGTGCTCGTCGGACGTAATGAATCTAATCTAAAAGCAACTGAAACAGCATGCAAAGCAGCAAACGAGAAGGCGGAATTGTTAACAATCAAAGCAGATATAACAATAGATGCTGAGCGTATTATCAATGAAACTATAGCGAAATTTGGCAAATTAGATATATTAGTCAATAATGCCGGCATTTTAGCGGGCGGCAACATACTAGACATCGATGTAGAGCAATTCGATCAAATACTCAATACAAACCTACGTGCTGTATTTATATTAACCAAATTGGCAGCACCCCATCTGGTGCAAAGCCAAGGTAACATTGTGAATGTTTCCAGCTTGGCCGGCACACGTGCATTTCCGAACGGTTCCAGCTATTGTGTTTCCAAAGCCGGTCTAGATCAGTTTACGAAGTGTATAGCACTGGATTTGGCATCGAAAAATGTGCGTGTAAATTCCGTAAATCCTGGCTTGATTGTTACGGACATACATCGTCGCGGTGGCATGTCGGAGGAAGCCTATGCCAAGCATTTGGAACATGGCAAGGAAACGCATGCATTGGGACGTGTAGGTAAACCAATCGAAGTAGCCGAATCTATTGCTTTCTTAGCCAGTGATGCTGCTAGCTTTATTACTGGAGCTATATTGCCCATAGATGGTGGTAGGCATGCTATGTGTCCGCGTTAAAATTAGTACCAACAAATTCACTTTATTTCCAAGAATGTGCATTAAACGATTGTATAATTTTAAATTAAAATATAATCAACTTAAATACTTAAGTGTGTATAATGCTTAACCAATATCTTATCAAAAAATCTATAGATTTCGTTTCATATAGAAATGCAAATATAAGTTTTTATACCTTTAACAGTGTGTCCGTCTTAGTTATGTCCGTCTGTCTGTCCGTTCGTCTGTATTTATAAGCACGAACTAGTCCACCAATTTTTGAGACATCGAAATCGATTATTGTCCAAAACAACAGTACAATATCCGAAGAAAATGTCCAGATCGGCCCATTATAGCATATCTTGTAGGGAATATTTTGTGTATTATTGGTTCGGTGCAATAGAGGCTGACGTTTTGTTCTTGTTTGGCATTTTTATCTCTACATACACAATTGTTCATGATAAAAACGGTCTATTTATAACCTTACCGGTCAAGCTATTTCTCAGTTTAGTTTTCACTGTTGGTTTGAATTGATCAAAATGAGTTTTTTTGGCAAAGTTGTGATTGTGACCGGTGCTAGTACAGGAATTGGTGCTACAACAGCGGAGGCTTTCGCCAAACTAGGCGCCAAAGTCGTTCTCGTTGGACGCAATGAAGCAAAGTTACGCTCTTCTGCAAATGCCTGCAAATTAGCCAATAAGGAGTCCGAACAATGGATTATCACTGCTGATGTAACCACGAAGGCTGAATATATTATAAACTCAACAATAGAGAAATTCGGACAATTGGATGTATTAGTCAATAATGCTGGCATTTTCGATGTAGGCAACATACTGAATATTGACGTAGATCAATTTGATAGAATATTGAATACGAATTTACGTTCTGTGTTCCTTTTGACTAAATATGCCGCACCACATCTCGTGAAAACCCAAGGAAATGTTGTGAATGTGTCCAGCGTCGCAGGACTGCGCTCGTTTGCCGATGTGTCTAGCTATTGCACCTCCAAAGCAGCACTGGATCAATTCACCGGATGTATAGCGCTGGATTTGGCACCGATGAATGTGCGCGTCAACGCTGTCAATCCCGGTGTCATCGCAACAGAAATTCAAATACGTAACGGTATGACGATGGAGCAATACGCAGACTATTTGGAAAATTGCAAGGCGGGTCATGCGCTAGGACGTGTGGGTACAACAAAAGAAGTGGCTGACGCTATCGTTTTCTTAGCTAGTGACAGTTCAAGCTTTATAACGGGAGCGACTCTACCTGTCGATGGAGGCAAACATGCGCTTTGTCCACGTTAACGGTATATTTGATAAATAAGTATGCAAGTATTAAGTGCGTTTCCTCAGTCATATAATAAAGATAATGTGTATAGAGATAATATACGTACGTATGTATCTTCTAAGGCTTAACATATTTCAGTAATAAAATATAAATACATTTTAGTCTAAAAGTATCATAAGACACTCAAGTATATTCTCTCTAGTAGATAGTAGGTGTAATAGGAAACTAGAATGCTCCTACTTACAAGCAGCCAACTCAGTTCATTTAGTACACTGAATTCGAATAGATCGTCATGAGTTTAGCTGGAAAAGTTGTAGTTGTAACCGGAGCAAGTTCGGGCATTGGCGCTGCGACGGCGGAGGCTTTCGCCAAAGAGGGTTCCAAAGTAGTGCTCGTCGGACGAAATGAAGCAAATCTCAAAGCTACCGAAATTGCTTGCAAAGCTGCCAACAGCAAAGCCGAACTGCTCTCCATCATTGCTGATGTCACAGTTGATGCGGAGCGCATTATAAACTCGACAATTGACAAGTTCGGACAGTTGGATGTGTTGGTGAATAATGCCGGTGTGGGTGAAAGGGGTTCAATATTAGATATTGATGTCGATCAATTTGATCGCCTTTTGAATATAAATTTGCGTTCGGTTTTCCTTCTAACCAAGTTCGCCGCACCACATCTCGTAAAGACCCAAGGTAATATCGTGAATGTCTCCAGCGTCGCAGGAATGCGTGTATTTGCAGGTAGTGCGGTCTACTGCACTTCCAAAGCTGCCGTGGATCAATTCACCAGATGTATTGCCTTGGATTTGGCACCGAAGAATGTGCGTGTCAACGCTGTCAATCCCGGCGTAATTATTACAGATATTCATAGGCGTTCAGGCTTGTCGGAAGCAGAATATGCTGCATTTTTGGAGCATTCGAAGTCCACGCATGCCTTGGGTCGCGTCGGCTATGCAAAGGAGGTTGCTGATGCCATTATTTTCCTCGCTAGTGACAGCGCGAGCTTCATAACGGGCGCAACTCTGCCAATTGATGGTGGCAAACATGCAATGTGTCCACGTTAATTATAAATTAAATGATGGTTATGAGAAAAATTATAAAATAAATGAGAAAATGTTGTATTTTTTTATCGTGTTTAAATTCGCCAATTGTTGGGTTAATTGTGATGACGTTTGTATACACTTGCAACATGTTTAATAGAAAAAGAATTGTTATTTCCGATTCCTTTGTATTGAGAAGGTGTACGAGGTTTGACAATTAAGTAATGAGACTGATTTTATTGCCGCGCATGTGGTACACCTGTGACCTTAAAATACCCTTTCTCTTTTTCCGGCATCCTTCCCCTCTCCATTGATAGATGTACCATCACTCTAGCTTGTTTAGTTCGCCTGCTGCGTCAAGTTGAGTAGACGTGTGTTTGTGGTGCTCGTCACGAAAATGGAAAAACGAAATCAAGAGCAACGCGTCGCGATAAATTTTGCGCCAGATTGGGCGAAACAGCTTCGGAAACGTACGCTAAAATTGTAAGAGTGTATGGTGATAGTGCTCTTAGTCCCTGAAACCAAACGCCAAAGCTCACAATGGTTGTCTCCGCGCGCCCCCCTCCCGAAAAAAGCTCGCATGAGCAAGCCGAAGGTGAAAACGATGATTATTGCCTTTTTTGATAGCCGTGGAATCGTCCACAAAGAATACGTTCCACCGGGGAAAACTGTGAATGAAGTTTACTATTGCCAAGTACTCGAAAGATTGCGAAAACGAGTCAACAGGGTGCGCCCAGACATCGCTCGTAACTGGATCCTTCATCACGACAACGCGCCGTGCCACACCGCTCTCAGCGTCTCCCAGTATTTGGCCTCTAAAGGCATCGCCGTGTTGCAACAGCTGCCTTATTCGCCCGACATGTCACCCTGTGACTTTTTTTGTTTCCTAAAACAAAACCGGTGGTCAAAGGAACACATTTTGAGTCGATTACGGACATCCAGGCGGCCGTGACGAGGGTACTCGCGGACATTCCAGTCGAAGCGTTCCAGAAATGTTACGAAGCATGGAAAACGCGCTGGAATCGCTGTATAGCTGCCCAAGGGGACTACTTTGAAGGGGATGGCTGAGTTGTAGAATAATTTTCAAATATACGGTTTTTATGGAAACAGTCTCATTACTTAATTGTCATACCTCGTATGCGTAGTAGAGCCCAATACTGCTTGCATATACTAAAAGACCCGGCCACGCGTTGTTGTTGCTAACCTTTTGAAAGTTCATCGTTGCCGTCCAAAAATTGGATTGTTCTGTGCAATGCTTTCGACGGAATTTTTATAGTATCTCTCATAGGTGCGTTCCATGTGCTCATAGAAGGCATTTTTGGTCACATCGTCCTTCTCTTCCGTTGGGGCGTGGGCATTGATGCGGATTGTGGCTAGACGTTCATCCACCGGAGTGAATGACAGTACTCGGCGATGGAGTCTCTCTCCCACCACGAATACTACACCAAATTTGCGCTTCTTTATATGGTCACTGTAGTAAATGCCACAAGGGCCTACTCGCCTCAATCCTTGTCCCGTCCATCGTATTTCTTGGCCGGCGGTGATATCAGCCTTTATTTTCACGAGGACATCAACCAGCTGGGCAGCGGACCTTCCGAATTAAGGGACCGGACATTCCAGGTGCATTCCCTCAAATCGTAATCCTTATTTCGTTTGCCATGGTCGTCATCAAAAAGGAGGGTTTCTTTTCCGAGGCTTGTTCCTTTTCATTGGAGTTTTTTACGTGGCGGGTTCCAAACCCAGCGCACAACCCTATCGAGGGAATGTTTCGCCTTCTCAGTTTACTTGGTGTAGGACCGGAAGTCGTGAGCTGATTGAGCCATGTCTCATCAGTAGTAATAATGCTGTCCATGAATGTAGGAACTGAATGCGCTCCTGTTTACGGTACTCTTAAGCTTTATCGGGGGACGATGCAAACAAGAACTTATTTCATACTCAAAATATCCCCCAGACTCATTCGAACGGACTCGCTAGAGATGTCGACCTCTCTTGTCATCTCTCTAATTCTTGCCTGATGATTTAATATATTTTTTAATATATTCATCAGTTGCAGAGGACGAAGATCGTCCAGAACGAGACATGTCTCCGACGATCTCTCGACCATCTTGAAAGACTAGTATTTTTGATAAAAGTGAATCACCGTAAGAGATATACGACGACATTGACATAGTTCAGCGGCTACGCTGTCTACACTGTCTAGATCATGTTGTCCGGATTTATGAAAACACTCCAGCTCTAAAAGCCTTCAGGCACACGCAAAAATACAAAATCGCTACACTATCACAATCTATATTGATTTTCAAGCCCCGAATACCGAATAAGTGGATCCCAATACCCCAGGCTGATTTTTCAAGACCGAAAAGTGTTTAATCGGTCGACAAATTACCCAACCACCATAGATCATATACTCTTAGAAGAATCTTAGGTTATACTGGCCGGCTGTCACGCCATACATAGACATACTGGCCCTTAGTTATGCCAGATGGAAATTCAATTTAGTATGAGGTTAAGTATTCGTCATACAGACCGTCAACGCTTTTTGCGAACTTTAGAGGCGACTGGATATCCATATTTGATGCTTTGCCTAGTCCCTTGAACGCCGAAGCTCATAGACACTTAAGTCGAGTTCTAGTTGCTGCTGGGCATAGGCATAGACGGTATTCCAGCGTCTTTCTCATGGCAACTTCGCTGCACTTTCTGCTACCTTCATTACTTATTCCCATCCGGCCTGCAGTTGATGTCAGTAGGTTGTGACCTATCAAGTGGCCAACTGCCGCTCGGCAGTCCTTTCAAAACGGCATGAATAAAAAGCATGGAAGTTTTTCTAAGGGGCTTTATCAAATAGTATTTGAATTTAGAAGTTAGTAGTGACACACATAATATAACCAGCAAAAGTGGATTTTCACTTTCTTGAATTTTTTATTAATTTTTTTTTTTTTTTTATAAAAATAACAATTAAATTGTGAATCATCGCGGACAGAGTAATCGTCTACCACCATCGACCGACAGATTTGCGCCCGTTATAAAACTCGAACTGTCGCTGGCCAAGAAAATAATGGCATCGGCTACTTCCTTTGCATCGCCGACGCGACCCAGCGCATGTGTGGACTTTGAATGTTCCAAAAATTTAGCATATTGCTCCTCCGACATGCCCAAACGCTTATGAATATCTGTAATAACAACGCCGGGATTGACAGCATTGACACGCACATTCATCGGTGCCAAATCCAAGGCGATACATCTGGTGAACTGATCCAGTGCCGCTTTAGATGTGCAGTATACTGATTTACTTGCAAGTGAACGCAATCCTGCGACGCTGGAAATATTCACAATATTTCCTTGGGTCTTCACGAGATGTGGTGCGGCGAACTTAGTCAGAAGAAAGACCGCTCTCAAATTGGTAGCAAAAATTCTGTCAAATTGATCGACATCAATTTCCAGTATTGAACCGTTTGCATCCACACCGGCATTATTCACCAACACATCCAACTGTCCGAATTTTTCGATTGTCGTGTTAATAATGCGTTCCGCATCAACTGTGACGTCAGCAACGATAGAGAGCAGCTCGGCTTTGCTATTGGCAGCTTTGCAGGTCGCTTCGGTAGCCTTCAGATTTGCTTCATTTCGTCCAACAAGCACAACTTTGGAACCCTGCTGGGCAAAAGCCAGCGCCGTGGCGGCACCGATGCCCGAACTGGCTCCGGTTACAATAACTACTTTACCAGCTAAACTCATGCCGATCTGTTCGAACTCACTGTGTTAAGAGAACTGAGTTGATTGACTTATAAGTAGGAAAATTTTAATTTCCTATGTCACCTTCACCAAGAACTCAATATCAATTGACTTTATTTTATATATTAATATAAATATTATTGGATAAGATAATGAGAGAGCATATATCGTCAACTAAAATTCAAAATAACGTAACAGCACTTTTCATAAGTTTACAGTAGAAAGAAACAATATAAAATAGAGCTTACTCATATTGAAACAAAACTTGAACTTGATTAATGAACTTGAGTGAGATCGATTGGCTTATGGACATGTAGTATCACCAAGATCATGTTTAACTGGGCGGAATGAAAACACGCAAGCTTTCTACTCACGGTTTGCTTAGATAAATAGAAGCTCTGAAGGTCAAGAGACTGTATGAAGTATAAGAATTCAGGAGACTGTATAAAGTATCAGAATAAGATATAAAATTTTTATTAAATTTCGCAAAAAGCGTTGACGTCCTGCACAACGTTCAGGATCGTATTAATAATGAACCTCCATCTGGCATTACAAAATACCTATAAGTCTATATATAGCCTAACAGCCAGCCAGTGTAATCTAACCTATTATTTAGTAGTTGGGTTGTATAACCTAATAAATTTTTTGCTTTAAGAAAAATAGAACTTTCAAAAAGTTGCACTAGGGGGTTGCTTTAGTTTTTGTCAATACTGTACTATATATACTAAAAGATTCGGCCTTCTGAAAGGTAGCACACGCGTTAAGTTTATCGCTGAGGTTCAAATCTTGCACGGTTCTCTGCAATGCTTCGAGGGAGCATTTGTGTGTTTTCAGCACTTCCGTCTTTCCAATATTTTTTTATTTTCTTTAGGAGTTTATAGCGGACAAACAAGGTGACACGAAAGATAGATAGCATCTCTATCCATTCAAAGTACCAAGTAAAATATTTTAGTTTTGAAGTACCAACGATACTCGAGCGTCATAGCGTCAGCTGAAAGACAAAACAACATATCAACAAAGCATGCAAAATTAATTTTTTTTATTCATTATGATACACTATATCCTATTACTTAAAAATACGTAAATAATTTTTAAGTTTCGGGTATCATATATAACCAAGTTATAACCACAGTTCAAGTTTTGTTTCAATAGCAATAGCTCTATTTTACCACGGTTCTTCACTTTCCTGCAAACTTATGAGAAATGATTTTACGTTATTTTAAATTTTAGTTGACGCTATATACTCTCTCATTATCTTATCCAGTAATATTTGTATTTTTATATATAAAAAAGTCAATTGATATTGAATTATTTGTGAAGGTGACATAGGAAATTAAAATTTTCCTACTTATAAGTCAATCAACTCAGTTCTTTTAGCATAGTGAGTTCGAATAGTTCGCCATGAGTTTAGCTGGTAAAGTTGTGATTGTAACCGGAGCAAGTTCGGGCATCGGCGCTGCGACGGCAGAGGCTTTTGCCAAAGAGGGTTCCAAAGTGGTGCTCGTAGGACGAAATGAAGCAAACCTGAAGGCCACCGAAGCGGCCTGTAAAGCTGCCAACAGCAAAGCCGAGCTACTCTCCATCATTGCTGATGTCACAGTTGATGCGGAACGCATTATAAACTCGGCAATTGAAAAATTCGGTCAGTTGGATGTGTTGGTGAATAATGCCGGTGTGGATGGAAAGGGTTCAATCCTGGATGTTGGCGTCGAACAATTTGATAGAATTTTCAATACAAATGTGCGTGCGGTCTTCCTTTTAACTAAGTTCGCCGCACCACATCTGGTCAAAACACAAGGAAGTATTGTGAATATTTCCAGCGTTACAGGATTGCGCTCATTTGCAAATGGTTCAGTCTACTGCACTTCCAAAGCTGCCGTGGATCAATTCACCAGATGTATCGCCTTGGATTTGGCACCGATGAATGTGCGTGTGAACGCTGTCAATCCCGGCGTTGTTATTACAGATATTCACAAGCGTTTGGGCATGTCCGAGGAGCAATATGCTAAATTTTTGGAACATTCAAAGTCAACACATGCGCTGGGTCGCGTCGGCGATGCAAAGGAAGTGGCCGATGCCATTATTTTCTTAGCTAGTGACAAATCGAGCTTTATAACGGGCGCAAATCTGCCGATCGATGGTGGTAGACAATTAATGTGTCCACGATGATTGACAATGGAATTGTTATTTATGAAAAAATAGTAATAATAATAAATGAATATTTTTTTTTGACTGATTTGTATTCAGATTTCATTTCTTCTAGACCGAGTTTAGTAAATTTCAGCGCTGAATCACACTATGTTTAGGAAACAGTCCTATATACAAACATTTTTTTCGTTATCGGATGACTGTCAATTGGACTTCGGACTGAAATAATGGAGCGATGTTTCATTCATTGTCACATATCAACGCAAAAACTCGGATTTATACGCTTGAACATCTCCAAACACTGCTCCGAATCATCAACTCATCATTGATTTTGGTCAAAAGTGAGCTCATCGCTAACTACCTCTTTTGAGCGCCAACTGCGCTCACCGTCGTTGGTGCCCAATTACGACGCCTAAACTTAACATACCATCACCTGATGGTTGATTTTCCTGCCATGTTTTCGCTTCGCTGGATTTTTTCCTCCAAAAAGCAATACTTTATCAACACGTGGAATTCCCTTTTATCCATTTTTTTACAATTGGCGTATAAAGAAGAGCCGATAGCTACATAGATTAACTTATAACAAATTACGATAGCTCGGACATGTAACGAGAATGTACAATAAGAGAGCATAGAAAACAATTGTAGAGGCCACAGTCTTCACCACTAAATCAAAGTGGACGACCAAGATCAAGACGAATTGGCGAACTCGAGGTAGATATGAAGAAGTTTTAGATAGAAAATTAGTAAGAAACTGCCAATAACCGAAGTAGCTGGAGGAAACATATGCAGCAGGCCAAAGCACACGAGAAAATGTAGTACCAAAAGATGATCATGAGGCATACACTTATATTTGTAGATCAAAATAAAGTCCGACCGGCCTAGCTGTCAACAAGGAATACAATTGGAGTGTATGCGTCGTTTGCGCGAAGGTTTTCTTAAAAGAGGCCGAAAATATGGGCCGACAACTCTAGGTTTTTGCAACACCGTTGCATACTGCATTGAATCTTCGTGACTTTTTCGACAAATTTTCAACGATGTCGTACCGCAACCAGCGTATTTGTCTGATTTAGCTCCGTGTGACTTCTAACCACTCAGCAAACTTAAACTATCGGTCCGGGGAAACCGGGGAAATTTGCGTTCGGTCTTCCTGCTCACCAAATACGCCGCACCACATCTCGTGAAGACACAAGGTAACATCGTGAATGTCTCCAGCATCGTAGGATTGCGTTCATTCCCTGGTGCTTCGGTCTATTGCACCTCCAAAGCAGCACTGGATCAATTCACCAGATGTATCGCCTTGGATTTGGCGCCGAAGAATGTGCGTGTGAATGCCGTAAATCCCGGTGTGATTGAGACAGATTTCCATAGGCGTCTTGGCATGTCGCAAGAGGACGTTGTTAAGTTTTTGGAGGACTCAAAGGCCAAACATGCATTGGGTCGCGTCGGCCAACCCAAAGAAGTGGCTGATGCCATTATTTTCCTACCTAGTGATAGTTCGAGCTTTATAACGGGCGCAAATCTGCCGATCGATGGGGGCAGAAACATCATGTGTCCACGTTAATATTCCTCAGATTAGATAGATATAAGAATAAATAATAAAGATATAAGAATAAAATAATTGTGTGACTTTTGATTTGTCTCAATTGCTACCTGATAAGCCAGCAATCCTAATAAAGATATGCTCTTGGCGTAGGTTTGGCTTTCTGACACCTGTTGGTTTAAAAAGAAGATTACTCAAACAAAAACTCTTCGCTCACAATCTGATACTAAATGTAAACAATTATTTGTATGTAGGTATGTACATCTCTTCAAGCTTTTCTGTGAAATTATCAATACACACGCTTTAATATCGTTCTCTCGCTCTGAGAGGCATCTAACATGTAGTTCTTAATAGGTTTTGTTGTGTTATTTTGGTACTCATGCTGACGAGGCTGTTTTGCTTGGACGTGTATTGGTTCGTTTTTGACTTTGGTTCCAAAATTGCTCAATTTCAACCAAAAACAGCGCCGCGTTGACATTGCTCCAGATATGTATGTTGAACTCAGTTAGCGATGACCCAGATCTGCTCCAGAGAATCATAACTGGTGACAAATCATAGGTTTATGGTTATGACATGGAAATCAAAGCACAATCATTCCAATGGAAGCTGCCGCATAAACTAATGTTAAGATTTTGCTAACAGTTTTCTTTGATTGATCGTGCAGCATGAGTTTATCCAAAGAGTCGTAAGGTCAATAAAGAACATTACCTGCAAGTTGTGGGCAATTTGCGTGAAGCAATTCGCCTGAAACGCTTAGATTTTTGCATCAACAAAAACTGGCTTTTGCACCGTGATAAAGCTCCTGCTCACGCATCATCGAATATTTGGTTAAAAACAACACGTTAAGGGAGCCGCAACTACCGTAGGCTCTCTGTGGCTTTACTTGTTCCCAAAACTGAGAAGGTCTATGAACTACGCTACGCTTTGCTTGAAGAGATAAGAACTAGATCGAAGAAGGGGCTGAATAAGATTAAACAAAAATTACTTTTTAAACGCTTTGTAGATTGGAAGCGGCAGAAGTGCAATATAAAAAGGACAGAATATATATCCATGAAACTTTTTTAAGAATTACAAAATTCACAATTAACGTTGACGACGAACTACGTCCACGACTTCCATCAACATCAACTGAGGATTAAAACGTCAATGAAATAAAGGAATTGGTGCTGGAGAATCGCCGATTAACAGCCAGAAATCTTACTGGCATCGTTGGAACATCGGAAGGATCAGTGAAAACCATTTTGAAAGATCGTTTGCGCCTAAGAAAAAGGCAAGCCCGATTGTTTCCAATATCATTCAAATTTCTCAAAAAAGAACGTCGCGTTAACGTCTGTGAAACAATGTCTTCCGACTACCAGGATGTTATGAAACGTATAACCACTGGCGATGAGTAATCTATGCTTACAACCCAGAAACCGGCGATCAATCGCAAAGGTGAGCCGAAGCCGAAATAAACACATCAGCAGTAGTTCAAAAATAAAGGTTATGTTAGCAGTTTTCTTTGATTCCAACCATCGAAGCCGTCAACAAGGAACACTATTTGAGTGTTATGCTTTATTTTCGCAAAGATATTCGTAAAAAAATTTCGGGGAATATAGGCAGAAAACTCCTGGTTTTGCACCACGATAATGCAATGCCAGAAACTGCATGGATTCTTCCTGAGTTTTTCGCCACATTTTCAGCCAAAATCGTGCCGCAACTATCGCCTCACTTAGCGTAGTAGTATTTCTGACTTTTAGAGAGAAAGTAAAAGAAGTAAAATTGCGAGTATTCTTGACCATTTTTCAACTCGCTATTTTTACGCTCTGCGCTCTTGTCAAAAAATATACACGTAAAAGCAACAACAAAGTTATCGAATTGATAGAAACAAGAGCGAATGCTGAATCATCCTAATGTCGAATGTGAAGATTTTGCTTACAGTTTGCTGCAATTGCAGAGGCGTTGTTCAACATGAGTTGCTGCCAAAGGACCGTACTTTATGAACATAAATTGTTCAAATCCAATGAAAATTGTTCAAGTTCCTAGGGACCGAATATGTGAGGACCTATAGTTGACTTTTAAAGGAAAACATCGATCCATATGCGCAATATTTAATATAATTTCAGAGATAATATTTTTATGAGATGGGTCTGCGTTTCCAAAACGAGTTAAATCGGGTCAATACTTCCCTTAGCCCCCATATACATACCTAATTTAGAGAATTTCGAACTTCAGGGTGACTTTAAACCGCATACATCAGCCAATATGCGAGTTAACTCAATGAAAATGAAGGAGCGTGTTTTACTGATAATGATGTATCTCATGTCTAAAATAGCTGAAATAGAGCGAAAACTTGAGGGGGTATTCCAGTCTAGAAATTTAAAAAAAATCGATTTTTTTTTATATTTTCAAAGTTTAACTATTCAAGAATATGTGTACAAGAGGATTTTTCAAAATTCAAGTTATTTTCGGAGATATAGGTATTTTTCTGACCCGGCATCCAAACTGGTTTGGCCGGGTCGCGAAACTTTAAACTCGTTTTTCTCAAAACTGACTTTTTCGGAATGATACCCACGATTTCTCAGGTTCTACTGGACCGATTTACTTGAATTTTTTACAGAGTCTTCTTTATAGGATTGTCTATGGTTGGAACTAGCCCCATCCTCAAATTATACATAATATTTTTATTATTTTTAAAAAATTCGAAATAGTCAGAAAAAGTGATCGGAAAAAAACCTTTTTTTAGGCAGTGCCATTTTGTGAAAAAAATTTTTTCCCACTTTTCCGTAGTTTCGGCCATTGCGACTTTATTCTTGATTAATAATCTTTTTTTCTTTTTCCCACTTTTCCGTAGTTTCGGCCATTGCGACTTTATTCTAGATTAATAATCTTTTTTTTTTCGGTTTCAGATAACTAGGAAGGTTGAAATCATGGGTATGGCCACGTGGAAATTTTTTGAGACCCCCCACTTCGTCAGCTCATAATTTTTGAAATTTTTTACTTTTCTTAGTTTTTAATTTTTTTCTCCACTCTTCTAAAATTAACAAATAACTAATAAAAAAAGGATAGTAAAAATATTAATTGCCTTTTTTTACGACACTTTAAAAATTACCTGAAATTCATGCTTTTAGACTAGAATACCCCCTTGACCTAGCCCCCCATAAAACAAACATGTAACATCCGGTGACCTTACTCCATATGTTTGGTGATGGTGCCTTAATGCATTTCAGAGAACATTTTATTAGTATGTGGTATAATAATAGAAGGTAGTATTGACAAAAATAGATAAAGTTGGTTCGATAGTGTCCACAACTCTCATACACATATTTTCGTTTTTCTAACTAACCTTTTGTCGAATATGTCGATCAGTGCTTGGATGCTGATCCTCTGCTTAACGTTTTGCACCTTAGGGAATGTTAGGTCATTGAAATGGGTCTAAAGTGTTAATACTACACAAAATAGAAACGGTTTTTCGGAAATTTTTGTTAACATGAAAGTCACTAAATAAGTTTCCTCAACAATTCAAAAATCTCATAATTATTTTAAAGCATATTTTAATTTACATATAACTATATAAATAGGAGTATGTTTAAACAAACTAAATTACATTATTAAATCGGGCACGTGGTGTGTTTGCCACCATCGATCAGCAGATTTGCGTCCGTTATAAAGCTCGAACTGTCACTGGCAAGGAAAATAATGACATCGGCCACTTCCTTGGGTTCGCCGGCGCGACCCAATGGATACGTCGTCTTTGCATGCTCCACATATTTAGCATAATCTGTTTCCGATACGCCAAAACCCTGATAGAATTTTGTCACAATCATTCCAGGATTTACGCCGTTCACACGCACATTTTTCGGCGCCAAATCTAAGGCGATACATCTGGTGAATTGATCAAGTGCTGCCTTGGACGTGCAATAGGCCGAAAGACCAGCGTATGAACGCAATCCTGCGCCGCTGGAGACATTCACGATATTACCTTGTGACTTCACGAGATGTGGTACGGCGTATTTAGTCAGCAAAAAGACCGAACGCAGATTGGTATTCATGACACGATCAAATTGATCGACATTAATATCCAAGATTGAACCTCCTTCACCATAACCGGCATTATTCACCAACACATTCAACTGACCGAACTTGTCAATTGTTGTTTTGATTATGTTCTCAGCATCTGTCGTTACATCGGCGGTGATGAGTAGTAGTTCTACTTTTCTGTTGGCTGCTTTGCAGGCAGCCTCAGTAGCTTTTAAATTCGCTTCATTTCGTCCTGTGAGCACCACTTTGGAACCCTTCTTGGCAAAGGCCTCAGCTGTGGCGGCTCCGATGCCGGAACTCGCTCCGGTTACAATAACAACTTTACCAGCTAAACTCATTGCGATCTATTCAAACTCACTGCGTTGAAACAACTGAATTGCTGTGTCTAAAACGGCTTTTTATATACAATTAAAGTGGCTTGCCACTTCACCACTAATAATCTAATAATTTTGGGCTCACTGATAAGGTAAATATTGAGCGGGTGCATATAAGAGTCACACATCACAACTTGTTGGTCAGCTGCTCTATTTTGAAGTTTATATTCAACGTTTTTCCACACAATGACTTTCAGACCGTTTGACTATATACCGTTTACATCGTTTAGTATGTAAAATATATTAACAAAATAAGTTAATAATATTTTTAAAAATGCTTTTTTTTCCATTGTCATCTTAATAAGGGCTACGTGTCTACCGACCATTAACAGTATTATGATCACCATTGATTGGATTCGGATTGGCCTACAAGCAAGTCCAGAGTCAACATCTACGTAGACAACCAAGCTACAATTAAGATAGTAACCTCGAATCAGGTAACAGCCAGAAGTGTCTTGGGAAACAGTGGAAAGGGCAAACAACTTCACTTCTACTGGTTGCCAGGCTACAAATTTATCGACAGCATTGAGATAGTGGACGAGTTTACCAAGAATGATGTACAGTTAACACCCGAAAACGTTAGCTAAAGGATGACTACTGCTCATGGACCTATTAACTGAACTCAATCTGAACCAAATCTATGTATAATGCGAAATTACATGAGAGCAGTCCAAAACTTCTATTGTTTTCTCGACTTCCGGCTTGACTTTGTACTGTATACATTAGATCATATCCATTATATTATAAAGAAATGAAATTGATATATTGTATATATAACAATCTGGACCGATAACCTTAGTCTTGCTTAGAAGATCTGACACGGCGTTTCATATGTTCTGCTACTCTACTCTGCTGCTAACATCTGTTTTGATTCAGTGGCGCTAACAGCAATGCAAGAATATCCAACATATTCCAGTGTGAGAGAGCTTAAATGTTAACATTTTCTATCGTTGCCAGATCAAACAAAATGTTAATTTACACTCTCAACTTCTAATGACATGAGAGTTATACAAATTCTAATCTCTCGCTAATAGCCTCTTTTTTTTTTGCGACTAAAAAGTATAAATCAAGCGAGGAAACTTTCAAATCGTTTAATGAGTAACTATTGGAGGCACAACACTCATCAGTTCACTTTAACTAGCCATATAAGCAGTTTATAGACGGGAGTTGTTAGGGAAAAAATTTAGTTTTTAATTTCACAATTTATTAAAACAAATATGTTGCTACGTGATTTTCCTGGATTTGAATATACTCTACAAGAAAGAGTGCAACTGACCAAAAAGTCGATATATTTTATCATTGAGCTAAAAAATATGGAATTACATACCTATTAATGGTGAAATAGCAAGCCACTTTGAGTGTATATAAATAACCAAATTAGACATAGCACTCCAGTTGTTACAACGTCGTAAGTTTGAATAGATCGCAATGAGTTTAGCTGGTAAAGTTGTAATTGTAACCGGAGCAAGTTCCGGCATTGGTGCCGCCGCAGCTGTTGAATTTGCCAAGAAGGGTTCCAAAGTGACGCTCACAGGACGAAATGAAGCAAATCTGAAAGCTACTGAGGCGGCCTGTAAAGCAGCCAACAGCAAAGTGGAACTGTTACTCATCGCCGCTGATGTAACGACAGACGCTGAGAAGATTATCAAAACAACAATTGAGAAATTCGGACAGTTGGATGTGTTGGTGAATAATGCCGGTTTTGGTGAAATGGGTTCAATCTTGGATATTAATGTCGATCAATTTGATCGTGTGATGAATACAAATTTGCGTTCGGTGTTCCTGCTGACTAAATACGCCGCACCACATCTCGTGAAGACACAAGGTAATATCGTGAATGTCTCCAGCATCGCAGGATTACGTTCGTTCCCTAATTCTTCAGTTTATTGCACCTCCAAGGCAGCACTGGATCAATTCACCAGATGTATAGCCTTGGATTTGGCGCCGAAAAATGTACGTGTGAATGTCGTAAATCCTGGTACGATTGTGACAGAATTCCATAAGCGTATGGGCTTGACGGTAACAGAATATGTTAAATTTTTGGAGCATGCAAAGTCTACGCATGCTTTGGGTCGCGTCGGCGATGCAAAGGAGGTTGCTGATGCCATTATTTTCTTAGCCAGTGACAGTTCAAGCTTTATAACTGGCGCAAATCTGCCGATCGATGGTGGCAGACATGCCATGTGTCCGCGTTAATATTCCTTGGAATAGATATACATATGTATATATGTATGATAATAAAAAATATGCTTTAAAATAACTATGTGACTGAATAAAAGGAAATAAATATTTTAACAATTTGATCGACGAAATTAAAATTTTATTATATATCTTATTTATATATGTAAATATATTATATTGTAAAAGTTATAAATTTTAATGTTAATCAAAAAAGTGTCAACAAGCGGCGCAGCGAGAATCCTATTCCGCCTTGCCGGCGCTGGCGATCGAGTTTCCGCAGATCGTGGTCGAATTGTCGAACGAAGCAGAGTAGCGTGAGGTGTTGACGCGTCGCAGTGTCTGAACGAATGTCTTTATCAAAGCGGCTATCATCCAATCTCATTTTTATGTGAGGTGGTGAAAAGACTTGATGCGATGGTGTGGTATGTTGTTCTGTGTGGTGTTATTGGATGTTGTGTATTGTGCAGTGGTTTCTTAGAGTGCGCCTGTTTTTTCCGGATAGAATGGGGGGAGGTTTAACTCAAACTCATTTAGACAGTGACTTTCTATTTGTTTTGATAAAAATCCGGGTCCGTTCCGTTTACTTAGCAATCTAATAAAAATGTAAATTTAAGAAAATTTGTGTATCTAAAACTTGATTTAATGAGTTTAAATCGACTTTTTTTCAAGCCTGTCAGAATTACTAAAAAATAAAAACAATAATTTATGTCTTTTACCTCATTACAAGGCGCCCTCTGGTTAGTTACATTCATAACTTTATTTACCATTCTTTTTGACCTTGAAGAAGCTTTTTAATCAACGTAAACACCAATTGGGTTGAATTTGCGCTAATTATCAGTTTGCATATTTCTTTATTTACATTATTGTTATCTAAAGCCTTTAATTGTAATGCATTTTTTTGTGTTATGATGATCAATAATCGTTACATAAAGTAATTGGTATTCAATTTCTAGTTTTTTTATGATAATACTGATAAGCTTAAATAATAAGTTGATACAAAGTCATTGAAGCAAGATTTAAGCAAACAAATATCATTAGAACTAATATTTGTTTAAAAAATGTTTATTAAATCGCTGATATCTTTGAAACAAAGCGTTTCTATGACATGAGTGTTCGGATATTTTTTGTTCGAAATTACTTTTCCTACAACTTAGCTTAGAAGGTTTTTCGATGAAACCAGCCGTTTCCTCAATTTTTTTTTTTCAAAAATATGAGAAAAACGTAAAAATCGGATAAAAAGTAAAAAAATTCAATTTTAAGGGCTTAATTTTTTTTACTATTTTTTTTATGATCCTGTGGGAGGTTCTGCTGTTAAGCGGTGACACCTTTTTTCGAGGGACTAACTGAAATTACATCTTAATAACAGACTTTTGAATATTTTCCTTTGAAAATTTCACAATATTTTTGTAAATTATATATCTTTGGAATAATAAAAAGTTGGAATAAAATATTTAATTTTTTATTTGAAGAGAATCATTAAAAATAGGCCATTTTCTACTCAAGGAAACGTATTTATCCTTTGCTGGAAATAGTATGTCAGGATGCCAAAAATGGTTAAAATCCATTCACCACTTCCATTGATCCCATATATTTAATAAAAAAAATTCGGATATCAATCATCATCATTGAATCTAATATGAATAAAATCCTGCAGCTTAATTCCGCAAAAGTGATATTTTACAGAAAGTAAATTGACGTGGTATAGACTTCGTATCGATGTTCCCTATTTTTTTAAAGAAATAACACAGAAACTTTAAATTTAATGGCGAATGTTTATTGTCGTTCGAAAGAACATTTTTTGGCATTTATTTTTCGAAGATTATCTCTTTCAAATGTTGACCGCGGCTACGTCCCGATTGGTCCATTCGTTGAGTCCAATTTTCGATGACTCCTTCGAGCATTTCGACTGGTTACTGGCGAATGGCACGCTTAATGTTTTGATCCAAATCCTGAAGCGGGATTGTATGCATAGACTTTAGACTTTGCATATCGTTACAGGATAAAGTCTAACGATGTGATATCACACGATCTTGTTGGCCAATCAAAACGGCTCAAAACGTAAAAATATCTACCTACTGAAATATTCTCTCAATAAATCCACTGATTGATGCGATGTAAGAGAAGTTGGACCGTGTTTTTGAAACCAAATATCTGCTGACTAAATACGCCGCACCGCTGATCTGATCAAGACTCAAGAATATCGTGAATGTCTCTAGTGTGCCCGGATGGAGTTCGTACGCTAATTTTTCGGTCTATTGCACGTCCAAAAGGACATTAGATCAATTCACCAGATGTATCGCCTTGGATCTGGCACCAAGAAATGTGCGTGTGAATGAAGTAAATCCCGGTGTGATAATGACAGAATTTCATAAGCGCCTTGGTTTGTCGGAGGAAGAAGAAGCCAAATTTTCGGAGCATTCGAAGTCTACACACGCATTGGGTCGCGCCGGCGAACCCAAGGAAGTAGTTGACGCCATTAGTTTCCTTGCTAGTGACAGTTCGAGCTTTATAACGGGCGCAACTCTCCCGATCGATGGTGGCAGAAACATCACGTGTCCGCGTTAATATTTATTAAAATAAATAGATATATTCCGTAGTCGAAAAAGTCTTTTCTTTCCTCAGCTACAGTTGACCTAAAAGTTGTGATGTACTATATGACACTTTCATCCGCCCGCTCAATATTTATCTCATCAATGAGCCCAAAAATATTAAATTATTAGTAATGAAATAGCAAGCCAACATTCCTCCATTTGTTGGTATATAAATAGCCGATTTAGACACAGCAGGTCAGTTGTCTCAACGCCTTGAATTTAGATAGATCACCATGAGTTTAGCTGGTAAAGTTGTTATTGTAACCGGAGCAAGTTCCGGCATCGGAGCCGCTACAGCTGAGGAATTTGCCAAGCAGAGCTCCAAAGTGGTGCTTACAGGACGAAATTAAGCAAATCTGAAAGCTACTGAGGCGGCCTGTAAAGCTGCCAACAGCAAAGTGGAACAATTACTTATCGTCGCCGATGTAACGACAAACGCCGAGAAGATTATTATTAATGGAAATAATATATGAAAAAGTGCGTTTACAGAGTTTTTTTATATTTGGCGATCGACTTTTCTTTTTTGAAAAAATGTTGGATTCTCTTTCCATAATTATATATGTACATCATAATATTTTCTTATATATTTAGGTATATATACTATGTAGACTGTAAGTTCACAAAAGTCCAACTCTGGGCTGGATATAACCGAACATTTCATAATTTTGCTATTTGCAAAGATCAAAGCCAGGGTACTTCCCCCTTCATATGCAGGAGGCCTGTTAGCTATATGAGTTTTCACCCAATTTTATTCAGAAAAGTATTGACCCGATTCAACACATTTTTGATACATAGATATACTACTATCAGAAAAGGATTCCCTCTGAATTTCAATTGTATATCTCACACATTGATTGATGTCTTCAGTAAAGAGTCAACTGTAAGTTTGTATAACTGTATGCCCACATATCGGAACCTAGAGCATTGACAGATTCGGTTCGATTAGAACAATTTTTTAACTCAAGGTGGCATACTCTAAGGGCATTATTCGTTAAAAGTTCTATCCTGTTATATTGAATGCGTCTTGATTTGTACTCTAGCAAGAAAAAATTAGAATGGAATTATGTTATATGGGAAGTAGGCGTGGCCCTAGTCCGATTCCCCACCCATTTTCACAATGTGACAAAAGAATGTAAGAAGAATGTAAAAGTATAAAAAGATCCCAAAAATTTGTATTCACTGCTTTGAAACCTCCAAAAGAATTGGGATTGAGCGACTTCTCAGGATAGCAATTACATAAGGATTTTATCAAAACGCGATGCTTTGCTGTCCTCTCTAACATTCCAAAGAGATTTGGGTGTAGAAAATTCTTCGACAGCTGTTGAGAGTCGCCTTGTAGAAGATAATCTTTTCGAAAGGAAAAATCGAAAGAAAACAAAAAAAAAAATATTCATCTATCCGCAAAGACACTTCTTCAAAGTACATGTGATCAAATTGATCGACGTCCAAATCTCCGGGATTAAAACGGGCTTTCAGAAATTGCTTTAAATTGAATTTGTTTTTGCTGCAAATCAAAAGTCACATATTTATTTTAAAGCATATTTTTTATTTTTATATATCTAACTATTCTAAGAAATATTAACGTGGACACATGGCGTGTCTGCCACCATCGATCGGCAGAGTTGCTCCTGTTATAAAGCTCGCACTATCACTGGCTAAGAAAATAATGGCATCAGCTACTTCTTTCGGTTGACCGACGCGGCCCAAGGCATGCGTAGACTTTGCATGCTCCAAAAATTTAGCGCGTTCCGCTTCTGACAAGCCAACACGCTTTAGGAATTCTGTCACAATCGTACCAGGATTAACGGCATTCACACGCACATTTTTCGGCGCCAAATCTAAGGCAATACATCTGGTGAATTGATCTAATGCTGCCTTGGAAGTGCAATATACCGATACACCAGGGAATGAACGCAATCCTGCGACGCTGGAAACATTCACGATATTACCTTGGGTTTTCACGAGATGGGGTGCGGCATACTTAGTCAGCAGGAAGACCGAACGCACATTTGTATTCATCACACGATCAAATTGATCGACGTCAATATCCAAGATTGAACCCATTTCACCAAAACCGGCATTATTCACCAACACATCCAATTGTCCGAACTTGTCAATTGTTGTTTTGATAATCTTCTCAGCGTCTGTTGTTACATCAGCGGCGATTACAAGTAGTTCCACTTTGCTGTTGGCTGCTTTACAGGCAGCTTCGGTAGCTTTTAAATTAGCTTCATTTCGTCCTGTGAGCACCACTTTGGAACCCTTCTTGGCAAATTCCTCAGCTGTGGTGGCTCCAATGCCGGAACTTGCTCCGGTTACAATAACAACTTTACCAGCTAAACTCATTGCGATCTATTCAAACTAACCGCGTTGTAACAACTGAAAGGCTATGTCCAAATCGGTTATTTATATACACACAAAGTGACTTGCTATTTCGCCACTAATAGGTATGCAATTAAATATTTTTTAGCTGATTGATAAGATAAATGTTGAGCGCGTGTATAAAATGCCTCACATATCAACTTTTTGGTCAGCTGCACTGTTTCTTGTAGAGTATATTCACATCTTGGCCTTAGTGCGGAAGATCACGTTCCAATATATTTGTTTTAATAAATTGTGAAATTAAAAATCAAATTTTTTCTCTAACAACTCTTGTTTATAAACTGCAATCAACTGATGAACGCTTTTCCTCTAATAGTTACTCATTAAACGATTTGACCGTTTGCGCGCTTGATTTATACTTTTTAGTCGCCAAAAAAAGGGGCTATTAGCGATAGATTAGAATTTGTATAAGTCTCATGTCATTAGAAGTTGAGAGCGTAAATTAACATTTTGTTTGATCTGGCAACGATATAAAATGTTAACATTTAAGCTCTCTCACACTGGAATATGTTGGATATTCATTCATTGCTGTTAGCGCCAATAAAGCAAAAAAGATGTTAGCAGCAGAGTAGAGTAGCAGAACATATGAAACGCGCTGTTAAATTTGTTTAGGCAACGTCGGTTATCAACTACAGCACATCTAAACAAATTTATTAACATATTTTGTTAACATATCTTACATATTGACCGATACAAACGGTATATAGTCAAACGGTAATCTAAAAATCCAGGTATAACGAAAGTAATGTTTTAGTATAGTCCGTTTTTAGCTTCCTGTTACATATTAGTATGCGAAAAATATGTACCTTAATTTTATAACGACTGTCCACTCGTTTAATGAATAGCTAATACTGCAAAAACGTATGATTGAAAACTTCAAAATAGAGCAGCTGACCAAAAAGTTGTGACGTATAACTCTTATATGCACCCGCTCAATATTTATCTTATCAATGAGCTTAAAATTATTTGATTGTTAAAGGTGAAATAGCAAGCAACTTTGCTTGTATATAAATAGCCGAATTAGTCACAACATTTCAGTTGTTACAACGTCGTAAGCTTGAATAGATCGCAATGAGTTTAGTTGGTAAAGTTGTTATTGTAACCGGAGCAAGCTCCGGCATTGGTGCCGCCACAGCTGAGGAATTTGCCAAGCAGGGTTCCAAAGTGGTGCTCACAGGACGAAATGAAGCTAATTTAAAAGCTACTGAGGCTGCCTGTAAGGCTGCCAACAGTAAAGTGGAACTATTACTCATCACCGCTGATGTAACGACAGACGCTGAAAAGATTATCAAAACAACAATTGACAAGTTCGGGCAGTTGGATGTGTTGGTGAATAATGCCGGTTTTGGTGAAATGGGTTCAATCTTGGATATTGACGTCGATCAATTTGATCGTGTCATGAATACAAATTTACGTTCGGTGTTCCTGCTGACTAAATACGCTGCATCACATCTCATCAAGTCACAAGGTAATATCGTGAATGTTTCCAGCGTCGCAGGATTGCGCGCAAACGCTGGCTTTTCGGTCTATTGCACGTCCAAGGCAGCATTGGATCAATTCACCAGATGTATCGCGTTGGATTTGGCACCGAAAAATGTGCGTGTGAATGCCGTAAATCCTGGCTTGATTGTGACAAAATTCTATCAGGGTCTAGGCATATCGGAAGAAGTTTATGCTAAATATGTGGAGCATTCGAAGACTACGAATCCATTGGGTCGCGTCGGCGATGTAAAGGAGGTTGCTGATGCCATTATTTTTCTAGCTAGTGACAGTTCGAGCTTTATCACGGGCGCAACTCTGCCGATCGATGGTGGCAGACATGCCACGTGCCCGCGTTAATATTTCTCACAGATGTAATTTAGTATGTTTGAACATATTTCTATATATACAGATAAATGTAAATGAAATTATATTTTAAAATAATTGTGAGTTTTTTTGATTGTTGAGGAAACCTATTTAGTCACGTTCATGTTAACAAAAATTTCTGAAAAGCCGGTTGTATTTTGTAACCCACTAGCTGACCCCGCAGGCGGTGTTCTGCGTTTGAAATCAAAAGAAGGTTAAATATACATATATTGTGTTGAAAATTATTTATTTGCGATTTTTCTACATTTTTTTTCAATATAACGCAACTTGATAAACAACATTTTTTGGTTTATGTTCCGGTGCCTAAATGTACAGGGAAGATGGTTTTCCAACTCGGGAACTTGCCACGTATAGCTGGCCGTGTAAAAAACATGTCATTTCCAGATTTATGCCACACACTTCTAGCGACTATTCCTGTGTCCTATTCATTATCATTTCAAATGTAATTTTCCCTGGAAACTGAATGAACCGAAATGGCAAATCGTTGAAACTCAAAGGAATTTGTATAATCAAGCATTCTGCCCCCTTGTATTCGTTTCGGCGCATGAAGATTGCGAAACATAATAATGACAGATCCAACTTTGAGACGCAAATGATGAGGCGGCATACCAAGCCTTTCCAAAAAATTTAGAAATTCCAATGTGTTGTCAACTTCGATATTCACTCCTCTAAGACGAATGCTAAATGTTCTGCCATTGTCGTCTGGTGAGCTACGCCGATGGAGTGGATATCCATTTATTGTCCGACATACAAACCGAAATGGGATTGAGGTGTCCGCAAGGTCCATGAACCATTTTGGTTTTCACCACTTCGTATAATTCTGGATCTATCTGTGGATCAAGAATTTCCGCAGAAATAATTTCATAAATTTCAACTACCTCTTTTTTACCATAAGAACGCCGACGGATATTAGGATGACCCCGGATTCCCTTCAAAGTGGTTCAGCCCATTTTTCATTTCATCAACGGTTTAGTCAGCTATAGCGAACAGGCAAAAACTCAACTTATTTTTATATATGAGAATTGGCACTTGAGACCCATTCTAAGTTCGGGTGCAGCTTCTAAGAATCAATGGCAGGGAAATACCTTAAGATGTAAAACGTCAACGAAAGGATAAGAACCCAAGCAATTTTATACATACATAAGTATATACACATGTTCATACTGAGCGACATATTCACCTTAAGGTTTGTTAGAATAGAAATCATTATACGTAGAATCTCACACATTGGCCGATATTTTCGGTCAAAAGTCAACTATAGCTACTGGGATCCACATATTCGGTATCTAGGGCGGATCTACGAGTTGAGCTATTCAGTCAATATCACATTCTAACAAAGGATTGTCAAAAAACTGTTATGTATCCAATTTGGTTGAAATCGGCCGATCAAGTCCCGAGATATGTGGCTTTACCTAAAACCTGTCCAATTTATACACCGGCTCCTACAAAACTCTCTCATAACATCACTTGGGTAAAATTTAATGTCTCTTTCGTTTTTAGTTAAAGATTTATCGAACTTTTAGTAGTTTGTAACAGTACTGTGATATGGAGAGTGAGCGGTGTTATGTTCCGATTTCATCCATTTTGACACTATCGGTAGAAGTTCTTATAGCATAAAGAGTTTTAGAATTTCGTTTGTAATATTTTTTAGATGCTCTAGTTGGTTGCAGAAATTCAATGAAATCGATACTTAAATTACGCCATAATCCATAAAAATCTAGCTTAAACAAATTTAACAGGCCGTTCCATACGTATGTTTCGCTTCTCTACTCTGCTGCTAACATCTTTTTTGCTTTATTGGCGCTAACAGCAATGCAAGAATATCCTACATATTCTCCAGTGAGAGATGAAATTTAACATTTTTGCAACATTTTCTTAACATTTTATATCGTTGGCAGATCCAAACGAAATGTTCATTTACGCTCTCAACTCTAATGACATGAGAGTTATACAAATTTTAATCTCTGACCTGCGACTACAAGGTATAAAGCAAGGGCGCAAACTGTCAAATCATTTAATGAGTAACTACTAGAGGCAAAGTGTTCATCAGTTGATTGCAGTTTATAAACAAGAGTTGTTAGAGAAAAAATTTAATTTTTAATTTCACAATTTATTAAAACAAATATATTGGAACGTGATCTTCCGCACTAAGGCCAAAATGTGAATATACACTACAAGAAACAGTGCAGCTGACCAAAAAGTTGATATGTGAGGCATTTTATACACGCGCTCAACATTTATCTTATCAATCAGCTAAAAAATATGGAATTGTTAGTGGTGAAATAGCAAGCCAAAATGTCCCTACTTATTGGTATATAAATAACCGATTTAAATGCAGCAGTTCAGTTCCTTCAACACAGTGAGTTTGAATAGATCGCAATGAGTTTAGCTGGTAAAGTTGTAATTGTAACCGGAGCGAGTTCCGGCATTGGAGCCACCACAGCTGAGGAATTTGCCAAGCAGGGTTCCAAAGTGGTGCTCACAGGACGAAATGAAGCTAATTTAAAAGCTACTGAGGCTGCCTGTAAGGCTGCCAACAGTAAAGTGGAACTATTACTCATCACCGCTGATGTAACGACGGACGCCGAGAAGATTATCAAAACGACAATTGACAAGTTCGGTCAGTTGGATGTGTTGGTGAATAATGCCGGTTATGGTGAAGGGGGTTCAATCTTGGACATTAACGTCGATCAATATGATAGAATTTTTGATACCAATGTGCGAGCGGTCTTCCTGCTCACTAAATACGCCGCACCACATCTGATTAAGACCCAAGGTAATATCGTGAATGTCTCCAGCGTCGCTGGATTGCGTTCGTTCAGTGATCTTTCGGTCTATTGCACCTCCAAAGCGGCATTGGATCAATTCACCAGATGTATCGCCTTGGATTTGGCGCCGAAAAATGTGCGTGTGAATGCCGTAAATCCTGGATTGATTGTGACAAAGTTCTATCAGGGTTTTGGCATATCGGAAGAAGATTATGCTAAATATGTGGAGCATTCGAAGTCTACACATGCATTGGGTCGCGTCGGCCAACCGAAAGAAGTAGCTGACGTCATTATTTTCCTTGCCAGTGACAGTTCGAGCTTTATCACGGGCGCAACTCTGCCCATCGATGGTGGCAAACACGCCATGTGCCCGCGTTAATATTTTTTACAAATGTAATTTAGTATAATTAAACCTACTCATACGAGTAATATATATGTATATACATATGTATGTAAATAAAAATATGCTTTAAAATAGTTAACTGATTATCTTTTGTTTCGTTGAGGAATGAATGATGTTAATAATAAGTTATATACAATATATTTTTGACTACTATTAGCACTTGAGACCTATACCAATAAGCTAACATATCTAATACCATACAGATATGATAATACTCTTGTCATAGCCTTTATTTCTGTCACATGTTGATTGATGTGAAAGATTGCGGAAACAAAAACTGTTTGCTCACAATCTAATATAAAACAGAAACAATTATTTTTTCATTCATAGGTATTTACATCTGTATGTACATACATATGTACATCTGCTCAAACCAAGCGGTGAAATTGTCAGCGCATACGCTTTGACATTGCTCTCTATGAGAGCCATTTGGCTTTAGGTGGGAAACTGAGCGTAGCGATACATTCAAACTGTAAATATTGTGTTGTAGATACAATGCGATCTTAAAAAAAAGTCCACAAAATTCAAAATTACAAAATGAATATTTATTCAATGCGCTAAAATGGTTATGAATCGTCCAGTCTCCTCCATTTTTATAATCTGCTAATCACGAAAATACATGCTTTGACTAATTTTTCAGCAAATGACTGTGTTAAATTTCGCCATTTGCCCAAATATTCCGTTTTAATTGATTTATTGATCGTTTATCTAAGTTTATAAGTCCAAACGTTTTCGACCGTTTGATGCTCTCCAGTTGCTGCACGAAGGACAGCGCTGTTTTGAGTCGTGCCCAAACCACATATCTGATTGATATCGTTATCACCAAATCCCCGTTTTGTGAAGCATCCCCAAACATGAACTTTCCCTACGTGTTTTTTTTCACCCCTAACGGTTGTTTGTGTCACCTAAAAGTATTCTAGTTAGTTATACATAATGCAAGGTGCACTCCAAAGTAAACAGGACTTAAAAAAAAAACAGAACAAATGTGTTTTTCGCCAAAATCAATTCATTTTATTCAAAATAGTTTCCTTCTGCTTCAATACAGCTTTTTGCACGGTCCAAAAGCATGTCGAACGAGTTTTTTAGCTCGTTGGCCGCTATGGCCGTCAGTATGCCGGTGCAAGCGTTTTAAATGGCCTCTACGTCTGCATAACGCTTTCCTTTCATGGGCAAATGCATTTTTCTGAAAAGGAAGAAGTCGCATGGTGTCCTACTAGGTGAATACGGGGAGTGGTTAATGGCTAAAACGTTATTTTTGGTCAAATTATCGGCCACAAGCGTTGATCGATGATTGGATTCTAAGCAATTTTTGGTCGTCAGTCAATTTGTGTGGAACAAACAGTGCACACACCTTTCGTAAGCCCAAATGTTCGGTGAAAATGCGATAAATCGATGTTTTGGAGATTTTCAATTCCATTTCTATGAATTTTAATGAAGATTTCGGCTGACTTTTGATGAATTCACGCAGAGTTTCGATGGAATTTCCGGTTATCACGGATTTGGATTGGCCTACATGTTTATCGTCATTTATGTCCTCACGACCACTTTGAAAACGTTGAAACCACTCGTGCACTCTGCTGCGGCATAAACAATCATCGCCATAAAATTATTTCATCAATTGAAACGTTTCGGTAAAAGTTTTACCAATTTTAAAACAAAATTTAATGTTGGCTCTTTGTTCGCAGCTCATTTTCGCACCGAAAACACAAACATACTGACACTTAAAACGCAATAACTTCACTTCCAATCGATGAAATGTCATGAAATTCCCACTGGTCAATCGATAAGGACAGCAGATTCTAACGTCGACATGTAGATGGCGCCACCAGGGCGCGCTAGTTTCAAAAAATCCTGTTTACTTTGGAACGCACCTTGTATATTAATCAATATCAGGTCAATAACTTAAAGAAATTGGCTGAACAAGTTTTCTAGAGTTAGGTTAGGTTAAGAGGTCGATCCTGACCGCGATCTCACTTGGACATCTTAGAATGCCAGTCCGTTGTGTTACCAAAATTTTGCAAGTTATACATATTTTTATCTCCGTCAGGCGTTCAGAGCGAATAAAACATATAAATCGAGAGCGTAAACTATCAAATCATTTAATGAGTAGCTACTAGTGGCAAAACGTTGATTAGCTAATTTTAATTAAAGTAAACTACTTTAATGGACATAAATTATTAGAGTCAAAATTTTATTTTTGATTTCACAATTAAAATAAGATACTGCGACGTGATTATCCGATCAAGATATGAATATTAAATAGACAACAGAAAATAATATAGAAAATTATATGTTTGGCACTTGTTTCCACCCTCACAATATTTATCTTATCACTGCGCCAAAATATAATGAATTAGTAGTGGTGAAATAGCAAGTCCAAATGTCTGTATTTGTTGGTATATAAATAGCCGATTTAGACACAGCAGTTCAGTTGTCTCAACGCCGTGAATTTAGATAGATCACCATGAGTTTAGTTGGTAAAGTTGTTATTGTAACCGGAGCAAGTTCCGGCATTGGTGCCGCCACGGCTGAGGCCTTTGCCAAGCTGGGTTCCAAAGTGGTGCTGACAGGACGAAATGAAGCTAATTTAAAAGCTACTGAGGCTGCCTGTAAAGCCGCCAACAGCAAAGTGGAGCTACTACTCATCACCGCTGATGTAACGACGGACGCTGAGAAGATTATCAAAACAACAATTGACAAGTTTGGACAGTTGGATGTGTTGGTGAATAATGCCGGTTTTGGTGAAATAGGTTCAATCTTGGACATTAACGTCGATCAATTTGATCGTGTCATGAATACAAATGTGCGTTCGGTCTTCCTACTGACTAAATTCGCCGCACCACATCTAGTGAAGACCCAAGGTAATATCGTGAATGTCTCCAGTGTCGCAGGATTGCGTTCATTACCTGGTGCTTCGGTCTATTGCACCTCCAAGGCAGCATTGGATCAATTCACCAGATGTATCGCCTTGGATTTGGCGCCGAAAAATGTGCGTGTGAATGCTGTAAATCCCGGTGTGATTGTAACCGACTTTCATAAGCGTCTTGGCTTCTCGGATGAGGAAGATGCTAAATTTTTGGAACATTCAAAGTCTACACACGCATTGGGTCGCGTCGGCGAGCCCAATGAAGTGGCCGACGCCATTATTTTCCTTGCTAGTGACAGTTCGAGCTTTATAACCGGAGCAACTCTGCCGATAGATGGTGGCAGACACGCCATGTGCCCGCGTTAATATTTCTTAGAATAGATAGGTAGATAGATATAATATATTATACAATATATTATAAAAATAAAAAAGTATGTTTTGAAATAATTGTGTGACTTTTGAATTGTTGAGGAAACTTATTAAGTTGCATTCATGTTGACATACATTTCTGAAAAGCCGGTTGTATTTTGAGTACACACTGATAAGCTAGCATATCTACATACCATTTATACATTTGCTCAAATTTATCGCCGAAATTATTATCGCATACGCTTTAACATTGTTCTCTGTCTCTGAGAGCCATTTAAATTTTAGTTGTGAAAAGCAACTATCCTCCAATAAATAAATGTAGTAAAATTTGCTAACAACATTAACGCATTGTTTCAACTTAAATGCACGTCAATTAGAAAACAAAACTGCCAGCCAAAATAATGATTTATCACCTTACATGGCCATTTCGCTTCTACCAAACACACCAAAACATTTTGAGAAAATATTATAAATCGCCTCAAGGAAATCATAGAACAATAATCAATAATTTTAGGACATCAGCCTGGATTGCTATGTGAGGTAATCACTCTGCGATTGATCACATCGGAAGATATACACACTTGCTAGAAAAAGCTTTGGCGGAAAAATATGCTGTCCTGCAGTGTTGTAGGTAAAGTCCCACAATGGAATGACAAATAAAGTTCAAGATAACCTGTCAATTGAAAACTGCTCGCCCTACCTCAGTAAAACACATTTTTGGGCAAAATTCGTTTTTTTTATTCAACATAGTTGCCTTCAAAGGCAATTGATTATAGCGACCTTCTTTTCGATACCATTTTTGTAGCCTGATTTGTTCTTTGCTTCCAACTAGGCCTCAGTTTCGGCGATTAATTATTTTCGATGATTCTTCATTCGACGAAAATGTCTTCCCAGTGAGCATACTTCACGATCTGAGAACTAGAAATAGTCGCTGGCGGTTGGGTCTGGAGAATACAGCAATACGAAGCCCAATTCATGGATGGATGTCTAGATGACACAGCACTTTCTTTTTCTTCAAATGCGACTGTCGATTTCGTCTGTCAAACGATCTAATAACGCTGTGTTATAGTCGCTGTTGATGGTCCTTTCTTTTTTACCATACCATCAATAAATACTGGTCCTTGATGAAGCTTCATAATTGAATGAAGTTAATGAGTTAATTCATGTCAAAAGTTGTAAAAAATAATCGCGCGGAAATGTTCACGATCTAATTCCATTTCTTGTTCGAGATGATTATTTTAAGTTACTATAAACAACAAACATTGTGCTCAAATGTAAAAACATTCTGAGTATGTATAACATCAAAATAATCAAAGATTTCTCTTAAAGTTTCAATGAGTTTCTGAAGACCCAATTGGCAATTCTAACCGAAACTCTTGTGTAAGTGTGATCGTTCATCCCGTTTTTACGTGTGGGTTTCTGCGGTAATTCCTTCAATGCATTGGAGTCTTTGTAGCCATGACTTGCTAGGTTGTTATCCAGTATTCACATTTGATATAACTAGTCTACGGCACTATGTAGCTTTCTTAGGTGAAATTCTGCAATTGAATGAAAACTGTTAGTAAGTAAAGTTAAAGCATAAACAATCGACAGTCCAATTAAACCATCCATATTGAGACAAAAAAAAAACGATCGATAACTATCAATAGTCCCATCGATTGTTTTGAAGCTCTACTAAGCAATCGGCAGACTTATAAGTAATCGGATTTTTCCGTATCAGGGCCAGGCCACGATATGAATATGTGTAAATTACAAAATAGTGCAGCTGAGCGTAAAGTTGATATTTATGGCACTTTTATGCACCCGCTCAATGTTTATCTTATCAATCATTCCGAATTAATTGAATTATTAGTGGTGAAATAGCAAGCCATAATGTCTGTGTAATATGTTGGTATATAAATAACCGATTTAGACACACCACCCCAGTTGTTACATCGCAGTAAGTTTGAATAGATCGCAATGAGTTTAGCTGGTAAAGTTGTTATTGTAACCGGAGCGAGTTCCGGCATCGGTGCCGCCACAGCTAAGGCCTTTGCCCAGCACGGTTCCAAAGTGGCGATCACAGGACGAAATGAAGCAAATCTGAAAGCTACTGAGGCGGCCTGTAAAGCAGCCAACAGCAAAGTGGAACTACTACTCATCACCGCTGATGTAACGACAGACGCAGAGAAGATTATCAAAACAACAATTGACAAGTTCGGACAATTGGATGTGTTGGTGAATAATGCTGGAGTGGGTGAATCGGGTTCAATCCTGGATATTGACCTCGACCAATTTGATCGTGTTATGAATACAAATTTGCGTTCGGTCTTCCTGTTGACAAAATATGCGGCACCACATCTCGTGAAGACACAAGGTAATATCGTGAATGTCTCTAGTGTGGCCGGATTGCGCTCATTCCCTGATCTTTCGGTCTATGGTACGTCCAAAGCGGCACTGGAGCAATTCACCAGATGTATCGCCTTGGACTTGGCACCGAAGAATGTGCGTGTCAACGCTGTCAGTCCCGGCGTAATTGTTACAAATATTCTTACGCGTTTAGGCATGTCGTCGGAAGACTATGCTAAATTTTTGGAGCATTCGAAGACTACGCATGCACTGGGTCGCGTCGGCGACGTAAAGGAGGTTGCTGATGCCATTATTTTTCTAGCTAGTGACAGTTCGAGCTTTATAACGGGCGCAACTCTGCCGATCGATGGTGGCAGACATGCCATGTGTCCGCGTTAATATTTCTTAGAGTAGATAGATATGTGATAATATATAGTATATAATAAAAATATGCTTTAAAATGATTCTATGTCTTTTGGTTTGTTGTGGGAACTTATTAAATTACATTTTTGTTAAAAATTTCTAAAAAAGCCGGTTGTATTTTGTGCGCTGTGAGCAGCAGAGACATTTTTTCTCACATTCTGATACAAAATAAAAACAAGTCTGTTTATGTAAACTGCTTCTGTTAAAACTTAGCGGGGGAAATTTTCAACGAATATGGTTTGGCATTGGCTTTTCTGAGAGCCGTCTAATTTTAGAAAGGAAACTGAGAGTAACGATGCTCACAAACTGTAAATATGTATTGTTTTGTACAAACAATGCGAAATTGTGTAGGTCATGGACAAAAAGCCATTTTGGAGTCACTACACATATGTAAATATGCACCAGTGTGATTAAATTTGCGTACTCTGGCAAGATATTGCTTCGGAGCATATATTTTAGTTCATCTAACGGTTGTTTGTAGAACTTAAAACTAATAGAGATATAGAGATATATTGATATATTGATATATGAACATATGTATATATCAATAATCAGCATGACGAGACGAGTTGAGTTATGACCGATTATCTGTCTGGCCGCCCGTCTGTATTTTCATGCAAACTGAAACTAAGATTGTAGATATCTTCACATACCTTGATACCAGAAAAAGTAGG
Organism: Bactrocera zonata; assembly: GCA_037783105.1. Lineage (NCBI taxonomy): Eukaryota > Metazoa > Arthropoda > Insecta > Diptera > Tephritidae > Bactrocera > Bactrocera zonata. The sequence continues at coordinate 253,238 of JBAWJQ010001789.1, read as the reverse complement.
TATTGTAGAAGATAGTTAAAGGCATTTAAGGGTAAGGAAATTAATTGAAATCAGATCACTGCCAGGCCCACAAAATACCCTTAACTTATAGCCTTTCACAATTAAGCCGAAAATTAAAACAAACTTATTGCTCGAAATTTAAGATAATCTTCACAAATATAAAAGTTGTTGATACAAAAACCTAATTTTTATCGGTCAGTTTGCAGCTATATAATATAGCAACTTCATATGTCACACGAAACAAATTGGTCTCTTAGGGGCTGGTGTTAAAATTTGACAATTGACGTGACCACCTTTGTGTCAAAACATATATTTCAGAAACTACTCGACCAATTAATTCCAAACTTAGTACGTAACAACATTATCCTGAGATCTTCATATTACGTTGTAAAGATGGGTCAAATCGGACTACAACTGCCCATTCTATAGTGTATAAATCGAGGGCCAATGACGCCACATAAAGATTACACAAATAATGCCCTAAAGCTTTGCCCTCTCACGTTTAAAATTTGTCAAAAGCTTTTGGCTGACTTTTAACGTATTTACCAGTCAATGAAATAATTCACTGAAATATGGAGAGAATCTCTTTCTGATAACAGTGTGCTGCAAACTTTATCATACTTATACCTAATATACGAATTTTCAAATATTCGGCTGACTTTTTACGGTATACTCGTACAAGGTCTGTCGCAAAAGAAACAGAGCTTTTTAAATATAACTGTTTCTGGTGGCGCCACCTATTGGTGGGTATATGAAATAAAAAGTTTGATCTCTTGTTGACATTTCGTAAAAATTTTAAGACAATTGGATAACTACAATCGATGTTATCGATCAAAAAGTGACAGCAGCTTTTGGTCATCGGTCGTAAAATGCATTTTGAACAAAGAGCAAATATTAAATTTTGTTTTAAACTTGGGGAAACGTTTACTGAAACATTTCAAATGATGAAAAAAGTTTAGGGTGATCAGTGCCTATCCCGTAGTAATGTACGTGACTGGCTTAAGCGATTCCAAGAAGGTCGTGAGGACCTCTGTTGCAATCAGAAGTCACCGAAAAAAAGTCGTCTTCAGAAGTCAAAAATAAAGACAATGCTGATTTGTTTTTACGATTCCGAAGGTATTGTACGCCGAGAGTTCGTCCCACCTGGCCAAACGATTAATGCTGTGTTTTACCTTGTGCTCTGAAGCGCCTTTTATCACGCATTCGTCGTGCTGGACCACAATACCGTGAGGCAGGGTCCTGGCGCCTGTTGCACGATAATGCGCCGTGTCATCGGTCGACGCTTGTCACTGATTTTTTGACAAAAAACTCCATATTAACCATTAATCACTTACCCTACTCATCTGATCTGGCACCCTGTGATTTTTACCTATTTGGAAAACTTCATCTGCCCATGAAAGGACACTGGTTTCAGGACATTTCAGCTATCCAAGAGGACATTTCAGCTATTCCGAAAAATTACCTTTAAAAATCATTTGAAATGATAATTGACCGGGCTAAACGCTGTATCGAAGCACAAGGAAACTACTTTGAATAAAAAAATATAACTTTTGAAAAATATTAATTTTTTGTTGTTTTTTTAACAGTCCTGTTTCTTTTTCGACAGACCTTGTACATTGATCAATATTAGTTTATTTAAAAAAAAAATGAAATGGACATATTTCCTTGACTCATATATAGTTTCTAGCTAAAAATGTATGATTTCAGTTCAGATCTTGATCTAGCCTAAAAAAGTTTGGGCCTCTATTCACGTTTGTCAAATGTCTATATCTCAAAACTATCTTCACAACTCGAGGAAATTTCTATTGTCTAAAGGATGGCATAGGGCACTCTAACTAATACTAGCAGTTTATGTTCTACTAACTACTATCAATTACATTCAAATTTGGCAATTTCTTTATTTTCAATATTTTACATTTTTGATAAATGATCTTGAGCGACCACAACAAATTACTCCGTGCATATATATTCTTGTTAGATTTCGGATTTTGCAATGACAAGACAGTTGGACATCCCTTTATATCTGCTACTAACAATCCAACCTGTATTTCTTCATTGGCGCTGTAAGGAAGGTAAATACATCCATCATATGCCAGTGTGAGATAGCTTGAAAATTAACATTTTTATATTAGTTTGTCAAAAAAGCCTTGCGGTATATTTATTGAATCAATTCGTGTGGCACCCATACATCGGGCTTCTTGGTGACTCCAAGCTTCTTCAAATGGTTTATAACGGTTTGATGACTACTATGCCGGTCTCTTTCGACCAATTCAGCGATTTTATCGCAATTTTCGAAGACAGGCCTTCCGGAGCGTGGCGCATCTTCGACCACCTCTACACCAGAACGAAAACGTTGAAACCATCGTTGTGCGGTGGAAATGGAAACTGTATCGGGTCCATAAACTGCACAAATTTTATTGGCGGCTTGAGATGCATTTTTGCCTTTGTCGTAGTAGTACTGTAAAATATGCCGTATTTTCTCTTTATTTTGCTCCATGTTTGCGACGCTATAACACGTATTAGCGCGTGAAATGAGCTTTCCAAAAAGGTATAGCATGACCCGATGCGACGAATAAAACTGGAACTACGCGCTTTCAGCGCCAACTAGCGAAAATACCGCAAGACTTTTTTGACAAACTAATGACATTTTATATTGTTGCCAGTTCAAAGAGAATGTTCTTTTACGCTCCCAACTTCCATTGACATGACAGTTATACATATTCTTATATCTGTTGAGCGATTGAAAAAATAAACCGAGAGCGTAAAAGGGGTTTAGTGAGTAGCTGCTGGTGGATAAACGTTCATCATTAATTAGCTATTATTTAAATAGTGGTGGACATGAGTTATCAGAGGCAACATTAAAGATATGTCTTTCTTTCCACAATGCATTAGAATAATATGATGCTTCGGTACTCAAGTGCTCCCCATGATATGAATATTAATTTCCATCCAGTGCAGTCATTTTTTACTATTTCTTAACAGCATAAATAATCAAAAAAAAGTAATAAGCGCTCATCTCTCTTTACAAGCAATATCTGTCTTCGAGAAAGAACGCTAAACAAATACATATAATTTCATCGCTGTGCGTATAAGATATGCTCACGATATTGAGAGGCTTCTATACTTCTCTATACCTTTGCTAGTTCTTTGCGAATTCTCCTTAGAATACTACTAAATTAGAGAAACTCATACTCCAACAAGTTTACATTAAAAACTCGTCGAATTTTAGACTTCCTATAAATATATTATAATACTATTCGTATAATATCCATTTATGGCAAACTATTTCAAGTGCTACTGACTTAAAAGACTATCTGTTTATCTTATCAGTGGATGAAAAAAAAATATTGAATTAGTTGTGGCGAAATAGCAAACCACTTTGTGTATATTTAAATAGCCGCGTTAAACATAGCACTCCAGTTGTTACAAAGTCTTCAATAGATCGCAATGAGTTTAGCTGGTAAAGTTGTTATTGTAACCGGAGCAAGTTCTGGTATCGGTGCCGCCACAGCTAAGGCCTTTGCCAAACTGGGTTCCAAAGTGGTGATTACAGGACGAAATGAAGCAAATTTAAAAGCTACCGAAGCGGCCTGTAAAGCAGCCAACAACAAAGTGGAACTGCTACTCATCGCCGCCGATGTTACGACAGACGCTGAGAAGATTATCAAAAAAACAATTGACAAGTTCGGACAGTTGAATGTGTTGGTGAATAATGCTGGAGTGGGTGAATCGGGTGCAATCCTGGATATTGACGTCGATCAATTTGATCGTGTGATGAATACGAATGTGCGTTCGGTCTTCTTGCTAACTAAATATGCTGCACCACATCTGATTAAGACCCAAGGTAATATCGTGAATCTCTCCAGCGTCGCCGGTTCGCGTTCGTTCCCTAATATTTCGGTCTACTGCACCTCCAAAGCTGCCGTGGAACAATTCACCAGATGTATCGCCTTGGATTTGGCGCCGAAAAATGTGCGTGTGAATGCCGTAAATCCCGGTGTGATTGTCACAGAATTCCATAGACGTTTAGGAATGGCGGAAGCAGATTATGCTAAATATTTGGAGCACTCGAAGTCTACGCATGCATTGGGTCGCGTCGGCGAACCGAAAGAAGTGGCTGATGCCATTATTTTCCTTGCTAGTGACAGTTCAAGCTTTATAACGGGCGCAACTCTGCCGGTCGATGGTGGCAAACATGCCATGTGCCCACGTTAATATTACTTAGAAATGTAATTTAATAATTTGTAACAATATACCTATATAAATATATATACATTTACTCTAAAATAATTACATATATGACTTTTGATTTGTTGTGGAGACTTACAGTTCGTCAAGTAAGTGCGTGGTCGACTTTGCCGGCAGTTAATGAAAGATTTCGCTCTAATTCCTTCGGGAGCCTATAGAAGGAAGCTTTGTCCTTGATGCATTGTCAACAAAGGTTCAGTTTCGTTGATCTTTTGAAAAAAAATTCACAAGTACGCGTCGCGCTACGAAGCTGTCTTCCTTTGCATCCACCCGAAAGGTCTATAATGTCGCAATCAGCGACTGCTGAATATATGAGAAAGTCGAAGGCATTTGTACAAAAGTGGATACAGCGATATAAAGTGGCTAAAAATGTGGAGGATTTACCAGAAGGTGGTTCGATAGGAAAAGTGAACAAAAAGGATGAAAAAAGCGATCCGAACCCTTCTTCATACTCAATTTCTGAAATGGCGCAACACAATGAAGAAGCCTTTGTTGACTGAAAAACTTGTGACAAAGCGACTCGTTTGGGAGCATGAGAATATTGAAAGAGATTTTGAAAATGTCATTTTTACTGATGAATGTTCTATATGGGCACATTCTGTCTTCATGCGAGCCTGGTCAACTTCCACCAATAAGCTTGTTCAGCGGGTCGTAAAACATGGAATACAGATGCATTTTTGGGGCTGCTTCTCAAAGCAGGGGTTCGGCACTTTGTACCTCTTTACTGACAGAGAAAATGATAAAAATCTACAAAAAGGCTTTACTGCTATCTGCCAAACGATGGTTTATCAGAAAAAATTAAGATTGGATTCTGCAGGAGGAAAACGATCCTAAACACCGCAGCAAGCTTTGTACTCAGTGGAAAACTCAATCTGGCATTGTTACATTGGATCGCAGTCGCCTGATGCAAACCCTATTGAAAATGTATGGGCATATATTACACAAAAGACGCACATACACTTTGAAGCAGTTGTCTTACGACATTCGTCGGATCTGGAGATCCTTGCCACTAGAATACGCTGTCAAATTAGTAGAAAGCATGCCTCGGAGATGCCAGGCAATTATCGACGCAGGTGGAGATTGGACATGTTATTGACTAAATTGCATCAAAATTGTTTGTAATGTGTACAATGTACATATGTATATATAAATATGAAAGTTTCATAAAATAATTTTTTTTATAAATTAACGCGACCACGCTCTTACTTGACAGACTGTATTAAGTGACATTCTTGTCAACAAAAATTTCTGAAAAGTCGTTTGTGTTTGGAGTATTATTGGCACTTGAGACCCATATCAATAAGCCAACATATCTAATACCGTATAGATATGATAATACTCTTGGCACAGACTTTGTATTTGCCAGGTGTTGATTTATATAGAAGAATACTGAAACAAAAGCGGAAATAATAAACAATTATTTCTATATAAATATTGAATAGATATTAGAATTTCGCCGCTGTGAGTGAACAATTCTCTTTATCTCTCTCTCTCTCTCTCTCTCTCTCTCTCTCTTCACTTTTGCAAGTTGTTTGCGGATTCTCCGACAGAACACATCTGACGTAGGGCAACCGCATACTTTTAGTTGACTTACATTAAAAACTTATACAATGTTATACTTTGTATAAATATTTATTTAAGGAATCCATTTCAAGTTCAATTGACTAAAAATTGGTAGTTATGGCATGTATGTATGCAACCGCTCTCTATTTATCTTATCACTCCACCAAAATATTTTGAATTATTAGTGGTGAAATAGCAAGCCATAATGTCTGCTGTGAGTGAATATAAATAGCCGATTCAGACACAGGCGGTTCAGTTGTTTTAACGCCGTGAGTTTGAATAGATCGCAATGAGTTTAGCTGGTAAAGTTGTTATTGTAACCGGAGCAAGTTCTGGCATTGGTGCCGCCGCAGCTAAGGCTTTTGCCCAGCATGGTTCCAAAGTGGTGATCACAGGACGTAATGAAGCGAACTTAAAAGCTACTGAAGCGGCATGTAAAGCAGCCAACAGCAAAGTGGAACTACTAGTAATCGCCGCTGATGTAACGACAGATGCCGAGAAAATAATCAAAACAACAATTGACAAGTTCGGTCAGTTGGATGTGTTGGTGAATAATGCCGGTTTCGGTGAAATGGGTTCAATCTTGGATATCGACGTCGATCAATTTGATCGTGTGATGAATACAAATGTGCGTTCGGTCTTTCTGCTTACCAAGTACGCCGCACCACATCTCGTGAAGACCCAAGGTAATATCGTGAATGTTTCCAGCGTCGCAGGATTGCGTTCATTCCCTGGTGCTTCGGTCTATTGCACCTCCAAAGCAGCATTGGATCAATTTACCAGATGTATCGCCTTGGATTTGGCGCCGAAAAATGTGCGTGTGAATGCCGTAAATCCCGGTGTTATCGTAACAGAGTTCCATAAGCGCTTAGGAATGTCGGAAGCAGATTATGCCAAATATTTGGAGCATTCAAAGACTACGCATGCATTGGGTCGCGTCGGCGAACCGAAAGAAGTGGCTGATGCCATTATTTTCCTTGCCAGTGACAGTTCGAGCTTTATAACGGGCGCAACTCTGCCGATCGATGGTGGCAAACACGCCTTGTGCCCACGTTAATATTTCTCAAGATATATAGTTATATAAAAATAAAGAATTTTCTCTAAAATAATCATATGTCCTTTGATTCGTTACGAAGAATTTATTAGGTTACATTCATATCAACGAAAAATTCTAAAAAGTGGTTTCTATTTTGAGTACTTTTGCATTTAAGATTATTGCGATAAGCTAACATATCTAGTAAAGATATGAAACATTCTTAGCATGGGCTAAAAATATGATTACTCAAACAAAAATGTTGATTCACAATACGAAAGAAAATATAAACAATTATCTCTATACAAATAGAGAACAGATGCATACTCAAACCTATCGGTGAAATTACACTGCTCAACAAAGCTGAAGGTGAAATTTGCTACTGATGTAATAAGGGGTCTGTGGGGTGTTTGAGGTGTCTGATTGCGAATTTGAGCTCAAAAATATTTTAATATTTGTCATTTAAGTAAATGGTGATGGTTGGAGCCTTACACCTCTTGACCACAACACAAAAAACCCTAAGTGTGAGTAAATTTTTTTCTGATTTTGGTTTTCTTATTATTATTACTTATTATAATTTAAAATACAATAATATTGAAAAAAAAAAACTGTATCAACTAGGCCTTTCGGTTCATATTGGTTCAAGCAACCAAAAATTAGCAAGAAAAAGCCTCTCACTCACAGTCGCAAAATTACTATAAACTAGTGTTATGGACGCATACGCTTTGGCATTGTTCTCTGTCTCTGAGAACCACTTAACTTCTAGTTGAGAATAGAAAAGTGAGCGCAGCGATGCGCTCCAGCTGTAAATACCATACTGTGTGGTAGATAGAATGCAAAAATGTGCAAATCATAAAATACAAGGTCACCGCGGACATATATACATACATACTTACGCACTGTTGTAAATTATTTTATTTTATTTTCTTTTGAAATATTGCAATTAACATGCTTAATAAGCACTCATATCAAGACCCTCTCAATACTATGTAATCATATGTGTAATAATCCAATATGATATTGAGTTATTCGTGGAGAGAGCTTCGTTTCTGCCGGAGAAATAGCAAACCACAATCTATAAAATTAGCGTTACCCAGACAATTTAGTTAATTTAACGCCGTGAGTTCGAATAGTTCGCCATGAGTTTAGTCGGCAAAGTTGTTATTGTAACCGGAGCGAGTTCTGGCATCGGCGCTGCGACGGCAGAGGCTTTTGCCAAACAAGATTCGAAAGTGGTGCTCGTAGGACGAAATGAAGCAAATTTAAAAGCCACCGTTGCTGCCTGTAAAGCAGCCAACAGCAAAGCTGAACTTCTACCACTTATCGCCGATGTCACAGTGGACGCGGAACGCATTATAAACTCGACAATTGAGCGATTCGGACAACTGGATGTGTTAGTCAATAACGCGGGTATTTTCGAGGTTGGCAATATCTTGGATATTGATGTCGACCAATTTGATCGTGTGATGAATACAAACTTGCGTGCGGTTTTCCTTTTAACTAAATATGCCGCACCACACTTGATTAAGACCCAAGGTAATATTGTGAATGTCTCCAGCGTTACCGGACTGCGTTCATTTCCGGGTGTTTCCACCTATTGCTCATCGAAAGCAGCACTGGATCAATTTACCAGATGTATCGCTTTGGATTTGGCGTCGAAAAATGTACGTGTGAATGCCGTAAATCCCGGTGTGATTGTGACAGATATTCATAGACGTCGTGGCTTATCGCCCGAGGGTGTCAACGAATATTTGGAACGTTGTAAGGAGACACATGCGCTTGGACGTGTTGGAGAACCAAATGAAGTAGCCGATGCTATTATATTCTTAGCTAGCGGCAACGCCAGCTTTATAACGGGCGCAACGCTGCCCATCGACGGTGGCAAGCATGCAATGTGTCCGCGTTAATTAATCGTTGAAAATTCTTATCTATATGTACATATGTATATACGAGTAAATAAAAAATATAAATATTAATCGCAGTGTTTTCATAGATTTTCTGACTTTCTTTTCTGCTGAACTTACTTGATCTAATTTTTTTTATTATCAAGTCTCATCTAAAATATCTGAAAATAATCAGTGATATCACTAACTCCCTTGCGTTTCCAAACAGGGATAACTTTGCCTCAATAGCACCTGGCCTAATAGTAATCTAGTATATTGAAAATCATCAATTAGCTGTGGCTACTTGAAACGTTGTGAGTTAGAAGAGGGCACAGTAGACCCTAGGACGCAGTGCAATACTCATTTACTTATCTAATCTAATCACTAACTCATTAGCTGCCTTTAAGGTATATCGACATAAATAATTGTTTAGAGAGGCACGTACCGATAAAAAAAACCCGGAAGGTAAATCAATTGTTCTACAAGTTTCCAAAAATAAGATGCCTGAAGTGACATTAAATACGAAGGCAATCACACGAAGGCAATCACATGTCATATAGGCCGCATTTCGTCTAAATTTCAATACTCAGGCTATAAATAACATCGAGGTATTAATATTTAATACTCAATTTTATCAGTGTAATTGACTAACAGCTTTGTTAGCTGATAGTTCACTTAGACCATTTGTGCGGTATTTTGTGAAGCCAGATAAGAACTTACCTCGATCTGGCAAAGGCAGAACATTCAATAAGAAAACGTTAAGATGATCTGGCATCCAGTAAATTTTTCGAACAGAATTGCATTCTTACTGAGCTGACCTGAGGCACAACCAGCCAGTATTTAACCGCAAGAACCCAACGGAGCTTTTATCCATTCCCATTCTGCAGCTAGTCAAACTGAGACTTGGTCTTTCTCTCCTTCACTTATTACAAACTATAGTTTATAACGGGTGGGCCATCTAACGTTTTAAATTTGAATTATCTATATTTCGTCATTGGAAACGTCAAATACCATTCGGAAAGTGACAGATATTCAGTAAAAAGTCTAAAAATTACGAAATGGGTCGCTATTCATTAGAAGAAAACTGGAAAATATTGAAAAAAAAAACAGCCGAGGATGGTCAATTTTACCGAAAAATCATCTTTTCGGACGAGGCTCATTTCCACCTCGATGGTTACGTTAACAAGCAGAATTGTCGCATTTGGTTCCAGCAGGACGGCGATACGCGCCATACAGCAAACGCTACACTCAATCTTTTACGCCCTATCTTCGAAAATCGCATAATCAGCAAAAGAGGTGATGTGAATTGGCCTCCCAGAAGCTGCGATTTAACTCCGTTGGACTATTCTCTGTGGGGAGCTGTTAAAGATAAATGTTACGCCAACCATCCAGAAACAATTCAAGATCTAAAGTACGAGATTCAAGCTGCTGTAGTTGCCATAAGGCCTGAAACCATCGAGAAAGTACTCCAAAATTGGGTGGATCGGATAATCTACTGTAAACTCAGCCGTGGTGGTCATTTGTCCACAAATAAATTTTATAAAACAACCTTTTAAATAAATGTTAGACCTTTGAAAAATATCAAGCCGTTTTTTTTATTAACGTTTTAAATTTAAAATTTTATATGGCCCACCTATAAGTCTGTACGAGTTCTACGCTATTAGTTGAATACGAGTGCCATAACGAACACCCGAGGTAACATAATCACAAATGCTGAATAAATCGGTCGGTGCGTAAGAAAAAAAATTTCAAGTATCCGCTTATTCATAGATACACAATTGCAAAAAAATTATCAATCTACAATTTGAAGAGGGCTTAGTCTAGAATATTTTTATATATGTATGCATACTTAAATATAATGCTCGTCAATTGCGTTTGATTGTGAAATTTCCGCATAGTTTTTATGGTTCTACACGAATTGAAAAATATGGGCCTTAACAGTTTTGCTAGCTATGTTGCCGCCGTTCAGTCGTTGCAACTGATAATTTTATTATGTTCGAGGCAGTTGATGAAAATAACTTGCTTAGAATTCCAAAAAATACTGGCTAACATCAGATTTCTAAGGTAATACCGATAAACCTGAAACCTGATATTTCAACCCCGGCTACCATTGTAAAACACATTTTTTATGGCAAATTCGTTTATTCAACATAGGTCTCTTCAAGCGTTATACACTGATTATAAGAACCCTCCAACCATATCATTTTGATAGTACGATTTGTCCTTTGCTTCAAAGTAGGCCTCAGTTTCGGCGAACATCTCCTCATTCAATAAAATTTTTTTTCCAACAAGCATACTTTTGAGATCTGAGAGCAGGAAATAGTGGCTAGGATCAGATCTGAAGAATGCGGTGGATACGGAAGCAATTCGAAGCCCAATTCATGTAATTTTGCCATCGTTTTCACTTCACTTCTTTTCCTTCAAATATGGCCGTCTTACGGCGATTTTGTTCTTCAAGCGGCCCAATAACGCTATGTGATAGTCGCTGTTCATAGTATTTCCATTTTGAAGGTAGACCGTAAAAGTTATTCGAAGCACATTCCAAAATGCAGACGCCATAACCTTGCCAACGGACCGTTGCGTTTTTCCGTGCTTTGGAGCGGGTTCATCGCGGGCAGTCAACTCGGATGACTATCGATTGGAGTTCGAAGTGAAAAGATGTCATGTTTCATGCATTGTCATATATCGGCACAAAAACTCGAGTTTATTACAAGAGTATTCGTGAATGATATGAGCTACACATTCATTTGCTATCTTCAGAATGTCTGCTATTCATTCAATTTCAATTAAAAAATTATTTTGTGGACTTTTTTATATATATTTTTATCGGTAACAGGACTTCCACTGCCTTTATCGTCTTCAGAGCTGATTTCGCTTTGTTCAAACATAGCAAACCACATTTCAACGATTGATTTCCCTGTGGCCAAGTCCAAGTAATGTTGATTAATCCAAATCTTAGTTTCAAAAGCATTTTTCTCCCCAAAAAACAATATTTTATCAACACGCGAAATTCCTTTTTATGCATTTTTTCACAATAACAAAACTTGCTTCACTCAAAATGATATAATTCACAACTAGTGAACCGACAGCTGTCAACTTTATATACGCACTCAATGTATCAGGCCGGGAACTTTTCAATTTCAATTCAATCAATACTCGCACACTTATGTGATTGCTCTCTGTTTCTGAGAGCTATTTACTTCTAGTTCTTAATATTTATAATTTAGTTGCATGACTGCACTCCGTCTCATCCTTATCTAATCACATTGTCAACATAACTGATGAATTGCCAATAAGGGCTGAAGCTCTCTGGAGCAGTGGGCTAGGCCCAACTCTTTATATCTGACATAAATCAGATATCCCAGCAAGCAAAAATATATTAAGAACCTCAGCTATTGTTGTCGGTCGGTCCTCAACTACACTGCATCGCCTGGATGCAGTGGAAGCTAGATAAAGAAGCTTCAGACTGCACTCCGCACGACTACAGAATGCTTCCTAATGGGTCCTATTGAACACCTACATAGTGAGACGCTTATGCTCCCAGTTAAGAAGTGAATGGCGTACTTGGAGTCAAACCACCACACTTCGCACACGAAGAGCTCGAGATGTCGCGAGAAACGAGAGTTCTGGATATTATAGCAGGTTAAACTCCTGCTTATCCAGAATAGACACCGACATATCCCACTATATGTCCATGCGTGCAGTGGGTCTCCGCATGGCACTGACCACCTCTTTACATGCCCCGCCAATCCCACTCATCTAACACCCCTCTCCCTTTGGTCCGACGCCCTCGAAACAGCACGTTTGCTGGGCCTTTCGTTAGATGACGTCGACGACAACCTGGCTAACCCTAACCATCCCAACGGGTACTAGGTACACGTTATAACAACAACAACAACCTCAGCTGTGAGAAGTCGTGATAAATACTTGCTACTCATAAAAGCACATACACACCCTAAAGCCCTAAAGTAAATATTAAGGGACCTGCCAGTTTTACTAACCGCAATTAAACACAACTTTTAGCTAATCTAATTTTAAAGATTTTTACACTCTTATTCTATATTACTGTGCTTTACATAAGCCCTTTCATAAATTAAAAACTTTATAAAAAATAAATATTTACAAAAGACAAGTGATTAGAAGTGAAGGTGAAGCCACCCTCTATAAAAATGAGCGTTACCAACAGCAGTGCAGTTCGTTCAACGCCGCGAGTTCGAATAGATCACCATGAGTTTAGTGGGCAAAGTGGTTATAGTAACAGGAGCAAGTTCGGGCATTGGCGCAACCACAGCTGAGGCCTTTGCCAAAGAAGGTTCCAAAGTGGTGCTCACAGGACGAAATAAAGCGAATTTGAAAGCTATCGAAGCGGCCTGTAAAGCAGCCAACAGCAAAGCCGAACTTCTACCACTTATCGCCGATGTCACAGTGGACGCGGAACGCATTATAAACTCGACAATTGAACGATTCGGACAACTGGATGTGCTGATCAATAACGCGGGTATTTTCGAAGTTGGCAATATCTTGGATATTGATGTCGATCAATTTGATCGTGTGATGAATACAAACTTGCGTTCCGTCTTTCTTTTAACTAAATTTGCTGCACCACACTTGATCGAGACCCAGGGTAGTATCGTGAATGTCTCTAGCGTCGGAGGTTTGCGTTCACTTACGAATAAATCAGTATATTGCACTTCCAAAGCAGCTCTGGATCAATTCACCAGATGTATCGCCTTGGATTTGGCAAAAAAAAGTGTGCGTGTGAATGCCGTAAATCCTGGTGTGATTGTGACCGATATTCATAAACGTCGTGGTTTATCGCCGAAGGAAATTGACGACTTTTATGCGCGTTCTAAGGATAAACATCCCCTTGGTCGTGTTGGGGAACCTCATGAAGTAGCCGATGCTATTATTTTCTTTGCCTCTGACAGGTCTAATTTTATAACGGGAGCAACCCTGCCCATCGACGGTGGTTTGCATTGTTAATGATATCTCTTTTTTTTTAATGTTGATCAATAAATGAGAAATATAAATAACAAAATTTACTATGTGGCTTGTAATTAACTAACACTTACTATATAACGGTTACTTTATACATATTTATGAAATCGACATTCTAATATTAAAGGGCCAAAATGTAGGCATTTTTTGTTTAGAAACTCTTTTCATCGTCATATTTAGGCGTCATTGGAGAGAGCGCAGGGAGTTATTGAAATTCAATGAAGGAATTCCGCATCATTTTGTAGCTCAAAGTAAATTTCAACAAACGATTCAAATATGATGGCTCAGTATGATATAGTCGCTGTTGATGGTCTTTCCAGTTTGAAGAGTAACCAATAAAAATTATTCCAGGCGGATCCCAAAATATAGACAGCATAACCTTGCTAGCCGACCGCTGCGTTTTTCCATGTTTTGTAAAGGATTCATAGCAGGCAGTCCACTGAGATGGCTGCCGATTGAACTTCGAAGTGAAATGATAGAGCCATATTTCATCGATTGTTACATATCGACGGCAAAACTCGGGTTTATTACGTGAATATGCGTGAATGCTAAGAAGTACACGTTCAGTTGCTATCTTTATACTGCCTGCTATTCATTTAATTTCAATTTAAAAATTATTTTGTAGATATTTTCATCCTTAACAGGACTTCTACTGCCTTCTATGTCTTCGGTGCTGATTTCGCTTCGTTCAAACTTAGTCAAACTTAGCAAACCACATTTTAGCGATTGACGCCATTCATCATCAAACGGTTTTCAACTATTTAAAAAAGGCTGGTTCAACAAATGGTCGCAAAGCCAGGATTGACGCCTCGAAAGGTTCTGCTAAGCGTTTGGTGGGATTAGAAAGGAGTCCACCACTATGAGCTGCTCCAGCCTGGTCGAACCGTTGATTCAACATTTTACTTTCAACAACTGATGAGATTGAAGCAAACAATCGAAAAAAATGGTCGGAACTGATCAGCAGAAAGGGCTTCGTCTTCCATCAGGACAACGCTAGACCACACACATATTTGATGACTCGGCAAAAACTGAGAGAACTTGGCTAGGAAGTTTTGATGCATACACCATATAGCCATGACCTTGCACCATCGGGTCAATGCAGAAGTCGCTTAATGGACTAAAGTTGGCTCCAAGAGAAGCATGTGAAAATAACATGTCTCAGTTTTTCGCCGAGAAACCAGAAAAGTTTTACACTGATGGAATAATGTCAGCCGGAGACTTGTCAATCTCTGTTTCTGAGAGCTATTTAACTTCTAGTTCTTAATATTTATAATTTAGTTGCATGAGTGCACTCCGTCTCATCCTTATCTAATCACATTATTAACATAACTGATGAATTGCCAATAAGGGCAGAAGCACTCTGGAGCAGTGGGCTAGGTCCAACTCTTTCTAACTGTTACAAATCAGATATCCCAACAAGCAAAAATATATTAACAACCACCTCAGCTGTAAGAAGTCGCGATAAATACTTGCCACTCACAAAAATTAGTAACGTATAGGGTTTGTCCAGAAAGTAAAAGGGTTGAGTCGATTTAAAAAAATGCATTGAACCAATTCTTACTACTCTTTAAACACTTCCAAAATAGAAAAAATTTGCTGTAGAGCAAAGTAAATACTAAGAACATAACAGCGGCCAATTTAAAAATATATATGTCGTGAAGGACATATCTATATCTTAGGTGTCTTCAGCACTGCAAGTCTGCGTGTATTTCCTGATGTTTTTACCCTTTTCGCGCCAAAATATAGATCTTGCTTTGAAATTTCTCTCATTTTTCCTGATGCTAACGCACGCATGTGTCAAAATTACTCTGCAATATTTGAGGTGAAAGGGTTTTTGGTGTGAAGCGAAATAGTTATTTAAAATACTTGAGTTCAACCAGAGGTTCGCTGAAGTATTGTTGCGCGTTCAAAATATTTCCAAAGCTCCCGTAGGCACAACAATCGGTCGGCAAGATTTTAGCCAGTAGCTTTAACGATTCATAAGTAGTGTCATCGACCTCTAACATGCTATTGCAACCAATAAACAACATCACTATGCCTTATTGCATCGATTCGACGTCGACCTCAAAGTTAGAATCAAAGACTTTTCTGTCCCCCTATACTAGGTAAAGTTCTGTTATAGCGTTCTGGAAGCTTTATTTCGGTTTAAAATCCGTATTTCTTGGTTTTGACATATTCGTATCCGAAAAGGCAATTAATATTTTTAATATCCATTTTTTTAATTAGTTATTTATTAATTTTTGAAGAGTACAGAAAAAAATTAAAAACTAAAAAAAGTTAAAAATTTCAAAAATTATGAGCTGACGAAGTGGGGGGTCTTTAAAAATTTCCACGTGACCATGCCCATGATTTAAACTCTTCTAGTTATCTGAAACCAAAAAAAAAAAAAGATTATTAATCTAGAATAATGTCGCAATGGTCGGAACTACGGAAAAGTGGGAAAATTTTTTTTCACAAAATGGCGACTGCCTGAAAAATTTTTTTTTTTATCACTTTTTCTGACTATTTCGAATTTTTTAAAAATAATAAAAATAAAAATTTTGGGATAGGGCTAGTTCCAACCATAGACAAGCCTATAAAGAAGACTCTATAAAAATTTCAAGTAAATCGGTCCAGTAGAACCTGAGAAATCGTGGGCATCGTTCTGAAAAAGTCAGTTTTGAGAAAAACGCGTTTAAAGTTTCCCTAATGTCTATTGTTCGATTAGTTCCGGCCGAACCAGTTTCGATGCCGGGACAGAAAAATTCTTATATCTCCGAAAATAATTTGAATTTTTAAAAATTCTCTTGTACACATATTCTTGAATAGTTAAACTTTGAAAATATAAAAAAAATTTCGATTTTTTTAAATTTCTAGACTAAAATACCCCCTTATGTCGATCGTTAATCTGATCTCTCCGCTTAGTTGACGTATCTGTGTAATCAAAAATAACGCTTTGAATCACGCAAAGGGTTATGATGACGTGAGTGTATCTGGCATAAATAAAGAGTTTGTTTTGGGTACGAGTATAAATCTGTAAAAAGAGCAAGACCAGGTAAGAATTATCATACGAGTATTATAAACGAATAGAACACTCGTCACATACAATTAGGCCCCTTTTATATGTATACTAATTGTAGTATAGCGATAAATACACTTTTATTGTAAATAAATATAACCATGTCGAATAAATGTTTTCATTGTCAGGCGATAGCGCACACCCACTAGCAATCGTGGCATTCGTCAAAGCAGTACTCTGATTCAAGTACGAGTATGCCCCTAACTTTGATTAGCGATAATGGAATAAAATAAGGGGTATGATTGCTGAATTTTATAACTCGATTATTTATCGGTTGAACAGAAAATGATAGCACAGGTTCAGTAGTAAAGAAAACTGATATTTTTTCATAACTTCTCGTGAATTGCTGCAGATTGATCACCGTTTCGAGGTTCCCTAATTTTTCAAATAAAAAGCATAGAAACTTCAGATTCAGGGAATGTTTATTATCAATCGAAAGAACATTCTTTAGCGTTTATTTTTCGAAGATCGGCTAAGGGGCTACGTCTCAGATGGTCCATGCGTGGAGTGCAATTTTCGATGATTCGTTCGAGCATTTCGACTGGTAATTGGCGAATGACAGGCGTGATGCTTTGCTCCAAGGCCTGAATCGAAGCGGGATTGTCCGCATAGACTTTAGACTTTACATATCCATACAGGATAAAGTCTAACGATGTGATATCACACGATCTCGGTGGCCAATCGACCGGTTCAAAACGTGAAATTATCTGCTCACCGAAGTGTTCTCTCAATAAATTCCATTGATTGATGCGTTGTGTGGGAAGTGACGCCGTCTTTTTGAAACCAATTGTCGCCGAGATTTCGAGTTTCAATTTCAGGTATCAAATAGTCGATAATCATGGCGCGATAGCGATCGCCTTTGACGGTTACGTTCGCACCGGCATCATTTTGGAAGAAATGTGAGCGATGATTCCACCGGCCCATCAACCACACCAAACCGTTATTTTTCTGCATGAAATGGCAGCTTTTGAATCTTTTCAGGTTGCTCTTCGTCCCAAATGCGGTATTTTTTGCATGTTTTTACCCATTGAGCCAGAAATTGGCATCATCGATAAACAAAATTTGGCTCAAAAACGTCGGATCCTCTTTTAATTTTTCCAGACTTATAGAGCGAAACAATGTCACTTGAGAAGGTCGAGCAGCTTCAGTTCTTGCACAAGCTATATTTTGTAGGGTTTCAATTTAAGATCTCGAAGTACCATAAAATGCGTCAAGTCGTTCCATACATCAGTCCGGGTTGCTGCGAACGGCACCGATTTGACTCCACGATCTTTGTGTACACCCTCAGCTGCGGCTGCTATATTTTTTAACTGCGTGCTGTAGGTGGTTTGTTCGGTCGAATATTATCCAATATTGAATGCTGGGTCTCAAGATGGGTGATGGTTTTGCGAATAGTACGCTCAGCAGGCCGATTATGTTGACCATAAGTTGAGCGAAGCGCGCCTAACACATTATTTGCGATCAAGAATTTTCATAATAAATTTGGAACGATTTATAAACATTTTCAGTCGTAAGTCTTTTCATAATAAAACGCCAAATAATACTAAACAAAAATAACATGACTGCTTGACCACCACTCAGGCACGATCTGTCAAAAAAGGCTATTAAAAAATGACTTCTACTTGAATCACTCGTTATAAAAGACCCGTGTAAACTAAGGAGTATAGAAAAAGCTCACATTCAAAAATTCGTGGAAGTTTGCGACCTGGTTTAGAAACTGTTTTGCCATCTGATCAAATTTAACTCGGGAAAAATGGATTCGATTTACAGACTAACACCGAAAAGTTTGTCTGGCGATTTTTACCATGGAAAAAAATTTAACATGAAGTTTGCTTGGAATTTTGCAAAAAAGTTTTCCGATATACTATATACTTTTTCATGAACACAAGTATTTGAATAGCCCAAAGCATTCAATGAAGGTCGTGAAGCCAACGAAAACTTGCCCTCATGTGAGTCGTCCTCTGTTAATGGCAATAACAACGATAAAGCTAGAGAAATAGTGCTCGAAAATCGCTGTTGATGTCAGATAGATGGCAGTGCTTTAGAGTATTGGGTATGAAAATGCTGGACAACGTAGCTGAGGACCCTGCATTCATCAAACGCATCATTACTGGTGACGAGACGTGAATTTATGTTTACGACACCGAAAGTGTACAACAATCTAGTTAATGGCGCTCCAGAAATGAACCGAAGCCGAAAATAATAATTGCATTTTAATATATCGAATATTGTATTAGCCATCGCTCAGAAATTCCGGTCGGGTGTACTCGGGCTGTGAGTACTTTACATGTGCATGGGTGTGTATATTCTGTGCACACTTGTTAATATAATTGGCTTCATTCTCAAATAGCCATAATTAATGTGTAGTTAAATGTTTATTTTTCTACAAAATCATGCAGTATATATGATTGCTGTAAATACGAGTATGTCGGCAAAATTATAACATTTTGTTCGATTGAAACCACACGCGAAGTCTTATACAAATGTTATACATTTCCAATTCTGGGAAATATTTAGAAACTTTTTTTTTGCTCGTTATAAGGCCGACAAACGAGATGATAATAAATACTTATAATGAGTATACGGAAGCTAGCATAAGCTTCGATATCATCTGCTTTTCACATTAAATTGTAAAGGGTGGGTCATATAAAATTTTAAATATAAAAAGTCAATAAAAAAAAGGCTTGATATTTTTCAAAGGTTTAACATTTATTTAAAAGGTTGCTTTATGAAATTTATTTGTGGAAAACAATTTCGGACAAATGACCACCACGGCTGAGTTTACAGTAGCTTATCCGATCCACCCAATTTTGGAGTACTTTCTTGATGGTTTCAGGCCTTATAGCAGCTACAGCAGCTTGACTCTCGTACTTTTGATCTTGAGTTGTTTCTGGATGGTTGGCGTAACATTTATCTTTAACAGCTCCTCACAGAAAAAAATCCAACGGTCCTATTCACATCACCTCTTTTGCTGATTATGCGATTTTCGAGCTTAGGGCGTAAAAGATTGAGTGTAGTGTTTGCTGTATGTTACGTAGCGCCGTCCTGCTGAAACTAAATGTTGTCCAAGTCTTCCTCTTCAATTTGCTTGAAGAAAAATTCGGTTAACATTGCTCGATATCGCTCACCATTGATGGTTACGGCGGTTCCTTCTTCATTTTCGAACAAAAATGGACCGATGATTCCACCAGAACAAAATCCGCACCATACAGTGATTCGTGCTGGGTGCATTGGCTTCTCGACGATTACGTGCGGGTCTCCTGTGCCCCAAATGCGACAATTCTGCTTGTTAACGTAACCATCGAGGTGGAAATGAGCCTCGTCCGAAAAGATGATTTTTCGGTAAAATTTACCATCCTCGGCTGTTTTTTTTTTTCAATATTTCCCAGTTTTCTTCTAATGAATAGCGACCCATTTCGTAAATTTTAGACTTTTTACTGAATATCTGTCACTTTCCGAATGGTATTTGACGTTTCCAATGTTGAAATATAGATAATTCAAATTTAAAACGTTAGATGGCCCACCCGTTACCTTACAATGCTCTATAAAACAAATCTACTCTAGTTCCTTAAAATACCGCAGATACATTGTGCCAAAAAGTACTCGGAAATTGTAAATAAAACGCAAAATATTTATTTAGTCATCAATACTGTAATACTGTCCTTGAAACACTTTTCATAAGCACTTTTTGGGATGGTTTCTTCAGCGAATTTTATTTTATCTTTTGGATGGACTGAAAACGGATTCCGCAGAGCGACAAATTCATTTTGATAAACAGGAAAAATCATACGGAGCCAAATCTGGTAAATACGGTAGTTGATCGATGGTATTCATTGCGTTTTTGGCTTTAAATTCGGTCTCAATTGCGGCTCAATGCGATGATGCATTATCATCGTGTAAAGTTTATAATAGTTTTTGCCTTTTCAACGGACATTCTCTTGCAAACGCCTCAATACTGCCAAATAGATCTCCTTATTGATCGTCTGTCCCTTCGGAGGAAATTCGTAAGGCACCAAACCACGAATTATTTTTTGGTTTCTGTTCGGTGTTTTCCCTCCATTGCGATGATTGATGACTTGTTTGTATGTCCATTTCATAAATCATAGTCTTCGGCAGTTATAATACTCGCCATGAATGTGAGATTGGAATTTGCACTACCAAGAGACTTATTTACAGTACTCTTTTTGAAAAAAATCAGCTTTTTATACCCGAAAAATCCACCAAAATCATTCGAGCGGACTTGCGAAAGATGTCGAGTTGTCTCAGCATCTCTCTAGCAATTGACTGACGATTTTCAAGTATCATATCATGCAATGTTTTAATATTTTCATCAGCTGAAGCTTCGACCTCTTCGTCGAGTACGAGATCTACAACGATTTTTAAAGAAGCCAATGGAATGATGTGATATTACTTAGATTATATGTAATTGCTTGAAAACAGTATTCATGAGAGTCGAGAGATTAGTAAGAGAATATGTATCGTTTCTAATGCCGACAAGTTGAGAAAAAGATCTCCTACGAAAGTTTCATAGTGTAGTGGTTATGGAATCGTTCCATCGATGGAACGATAAGCAGTACGAGATATACGACGACATTGCCATATTTCAGCTATCTAAGAGACAGCGGCTACGCTGACTAGGTCATGTCTCTTGAATGGATGAAAATACTCTAGCTCCGAGAGTATTCGACGCAGTACCCGCCGGGGGAAGCAAAGGAAGAAGAAAACCTCCATTCCGTTGGAAAGAACAGGTGGGGAAGGACCTGGCTACAGTTTAAATATCCAAATGGCGCCAAACAGCGAAAAGGAAGAACCACTGGCGCTGTTCTAAGCTCGGCTATAATCGTCCAGTATTTAAACCATAAAAATTGAAAGAGAAATTAATGGAAATGTATGACCAGCATACAAAAAGGATCTGTATGGTCGAAGTCTGAAAGCTCAAGTGAGTAAAGAACTGAGCTTAACAGTCCGGTAATACCTTCGGAGTGCCTATAACTTCGAAAATAAATCCTCGCCTAGAAAATCGAACCTCTGATTTTTAAGGATCTTGAATCACAAGTACTGGTAAGCTTGTTTTTGTCTAGCTCTGATGTTAATTCACGACGGAATGGTTTCGGTCGCGAAAAAAAGTATAGAAACTGCAGAACAATCTCTGGGTTCGTTGGAATATGAGTGATTAAGAAAATGGTAAAAGCTTTGTTTTCAAAATCAGAAGGTTTACCGTTATTTTATTGCAATCAATTTCGTTTAGAAAATTATTTTATGAAATAAATGTACTCCTCGGCTATATTTAACTTATGATCCTTTACATACAAAAATATATATTAATTTATGGGAATCACTGTGGGTTGCCAAGGTGTCTCGGTTGACGCTGTTGTCTCTCGGGAAATCAGATTTTCGAACGGTATTTCAGGTATATTTTGCACACACGAGCTCGCTGTTCGATTTCTAGCAGTTTGACCATCAGCCTGTGTCGACTTCAGCATCGTTACTGGGCCATCACGTGGAAAATTTGAAGATACTGGAGCCTAAACGGGGAAAAAATTAAAAAAAGTGTTGATTACGACTACGATGAACTATTTTTTCCCGTATACTTACCCTCTCAGGCACCGGATATGGCACTGGCCTAGCAATTGGTACCGGCAATACGGGCGGATAGAATTTTCGCGCGATGAATGCGTGAATAATCGAAGCAATACTCAGTGCGGCGGCTGTCTTGGCCGGCACAATAATCGGCGCTGGTGGTGGGCCCACTGGTGCGGCAGGCGCTACAATAGGCGGCGGAAATGGGAACGGCGGTGGTGGCGGTGCGAAAATTGGATTGTGATAGGGATAGGAAGGATATCCGGGCAAGAAGGGATAGGCACGCGGTGCAGCATATGGCGGCGGAGCATAAGGACTGTAGGGCAAAGCAAAAGGTGGTTGTGCGAACGGTGAACCCAAGCCGAAAGGTGCAAACGGTACCGGTCCAAAAGGCGCGGGTAGGTAGGGACCATTAGAGTCTAGTCCGTAAATGCTGCGCTTACGACGATTAACCGCACACACTGCATCATGCCAGAGCAATAACTAAAAATTAAACAGTATTAGGGTGTGTATAAATGTAAGTCCTCGGTTTGAAAAAGTTATTCGCACCACACTTATTGAGAACTGGAAAAAATTGCGTTTGCCCCACAGCATTTTACAGCTTCGATTCACTTTGAATGTCTTTCGATTCACAATTAAACAGATAAACTAAATTAAAGTCTTAGTTTGTGTCCACTTTATACACTTTCTTCCGTCGAAGATCGCTATTTTTTACAAGTCAAGAGAGTTGCTGAATTTTGCAAGGTAGTATGACTTGGCCGACCGTATTGCAGACAGTTACTTTTGTTCGTACTATAAATCTATTAATGTATGTAAGATTGTTTTTATTTAAATTGCTAATTAGTTATTGAAAACATATGGCAAGTTTGTCTTTGCAATGAGTTGCAGTTTTTATCATTTTTCTCTTGCAATATTATTGGATATTATATTAATCATGTTTAAAACTGGTAATGAAGTTTTATAATATTATTTTTGGCTTTTTATAAGTCGAACTTTTTCTTAAAATGTCACTGCTAAAGACACGTATTAATATTAAGGGGGGTTAGGCCAGTCTAGACCATTCAAAAAGTGCCTAACTTAGACAACTTAGCAGGTCAATTGAAAAGTCTCCCTCTTAAAACGGTAAACAATTTATTTTTGTCAAAATTTGTTTTTATTTTTTTTTTTTATTCAACATAGTTCTCTTCAAGGGCGATACACTGATTATAGCGACCCTCCAACTTTTCGGTACCATTTCTGTAGTATGATTTGTCTTTCGCTTCAAAGTGGGCCTTAGTTTCGGCGATCAGCTCTTCATTCGATGAAAATGTCTGCCCAACGAGCATTATTTTGAGGTCTGCGTGCAGAAAATAGTCGCTGGGAGTCAGATCTGGAGAATACGGTGTTTGCGGAAACAATTCGAAGCCCAATTCTAAAAATTTTCCTATTGTTTTCACAAACTTGGGACACGGTGCAATGTCTTAGTCAAACAGCACTCACTTTTTCTTCCAATGTGGCCGTGTTTAGACGATTTCGTCTTTCAAGCGGTCCAATTACGCTGTGTAATAGTCGCTGTTGATTGTCTTTCCTTTTTCAAGGTAGTCAGTAAAAATTATAACCTTTTTATACATTTTTTTCACAATAACAAAAGTTGTTTCACTCAAAATGATATAAAAATTCTCTAACCAATGATCGACAGCTGTCAAGTTTATACACGCGAAGAGGTTTTAAAGGTTATTGCCAACTAAAAATCATATGGATTTAATTCTAGCAAGTCGTGAACTTTTCCATTGACCATTTGATATTTGCATAACAGCCAGAAGTCACATGGAACTAAATCAGGCGAATACGGTGGTTGCATAACGACATTGTTTGGAAATTTGCCGAAAAACTCAGAGGAATCAATCCAGTATGCTACGGTGCATTATCGTGGTACAAAAACCAAGAGTTGTCGGCCCATAATTCCGACCTCTTTTTCCGAATAGCTACGCGCAAATGACGCATAGTACTCAAATAGTATTCTCTTTTGACAGTTTGGTCAGTCGGAGGGAATCTGGAGTGCCCCACTCCTCGATAATCAAAAGAAAAATTTTCAACATAACCTTAATTTTTGACTTGCTTTAACCTTCTCTGAATAATTTGTACCAATCAAAAACATTTGTTCGCGATAAACCATTATCACCAAAGGCCTTTTCCAATAATCGACAAATAAGTTTTCACGCGAAATTTAAATTAAAAAGTTTTACTATTTCTTGCCCACATATGGCTACCAAAAATTAATAACTCCTAGTATTGATAAGGAGTGTACCGATTTTCGTCTCTCAGGTTGGCTTTTAAGTGCAAATCTTAGACAAAAACTAAATCTAATTTGTCTACAATTGTTTCTAATTACGATCATTGTTGCTTGCCTCTAGCTGTTATACATTTTAACAGAATTCGTGATATTTTTCATGCTTCTTACTTATATTTCTGATAATTTTTAATGTTTAATTCGACAAGAACTTCGACGTAATTATTATAATTCTTGTTAATATTTCGAAATACATATATGACATTCCTTGAACATAAATTATTAGGACATGATTATTACTGTAGGTTCAGATCTCAACTAAATAGTATTCAAAAAGTTCTACCCTCTCATATATTCATTCGTATTTTAAATCGGTTTTTCGCAAAGAAGAAGATAGCAGAGAATTCCAACATCTTTTCTGGATCGATTCAACACATTTCGGTTAATGTTTTGGGTGTGAATCGTATGAATGCGAGGCTCGTACGAAAAGAGCCGAACCTCCCGCAAAAACGATGTAGAGTAGAGGTCGTGAAAAGATGCTCGAAAACACCTCATTCATCAAACACATTATTACTGATGACAAGGCGTGTTTTTTTTTTTTTAATATGACGTCAAAATAGTGAATGGCGCTTCAAAAATGTGCTGTACCCGAAAAAACTACGTCAAAGTTTATTAATAATTGAGGTAATGCTCATCGTGTTCTTTGATTGCGGTAGAGTGGTTTCCCATGAATTCATTTCAAAGGGTCAAACGGTCATTAGGGAACATTACTTGTCCATTTTAAGACATCTACTTAAAGCAATCGTCGTCTTTTGGCCAAACCCTAAACAAAAGACATCGCTTAGCCACCCTATTCGCCAGTCCTAGCTCTCTGTGACTTTTTCCACTTTTCGAAATTGAAAAATCTGCTTCGGGAAACGCGCCGTGAGTTCATTGAATCCGCTAAAAATTTTTCGCAGAAGGCACTGAAGACCATTCCAGCCGAGTGTTATAATAAGTAATCAAGTGATCAGATGGTAGAAGCTGCAGATGCATTTAAAAAGTTTAAAACTTATTTAAACGGTTAAAGAAAACTAAAAATTACAATAACGATTCATTCAAACATCGTGAATACACTCATTATCACACAGAAGTCACAGGCCTTATAGCTTTCTTAAGTTCATTTGATTTGATTAAAATGTTGCGTTTCAGCGATAAAATGACGCAAATAAATAGATTACTTTGTGCAATAGATGGCATCCCTGCGAGAAAAAGAAATCTTGTTATGACATTCCTAAGAAAAATTGTGTTGAGCTTGTCTTAACCGATAAATGGTGTCTCTCTCCAGATTTCACTTCCTTCCGAGCTACTGATGAATTTTTTGAAATGTCTTTTTGTCGCAGAAATACTTTCGGAAGTCTATTGTTGGTTGCCGAGGTTTGACGGTTAATAAATAAAATGAATGTTTTGAAGAATAGAATGAATCCAGAACTAAAACATCCAATCAACATCTACTTGTATATTAAGCTATCTTAATACACTAGATGTTTCCAGATAACGCTTTATATTTAACCACTTCGATGGATCTCGCTATAGCACCGATTCCGACATTGTTCGAATCCTTAGAATCATCGAAGGCATAAACGGCAAAAATTGATGAGGACTACCCACCGAAATCACATTCTCAAGTGTTCCGTTCCTAACCTTACACAATTTCACACATTTGATATTGAGCTGACATTGTTGATACTAAAAACCCAAATCCCTACAAGGTTTTTTTACCTACGTAAGTACTTCATTCATTTTCTAACAATTCATAGAACAAGCAAATTATCACTATGAAACATTTATAACGAAAGCGTTCTGTTTTCAACACGTACCTTCAACTTGATAAGCCTCTCAAATATGCACGCGCATCAAGCCTCCCGAGTGTATTTAATGTCCACGGGCTCAATGAATGCCATTATCTGTCGTATCTTATCAGCTTTTGAGTGGAGGAAAAACATTGTAAATTTAAAATAATAATCACACGCCTTCACCACCAACGCACTTAAATAGCTCAAGCACGGATCCACTCTACACATTCGTTCCAATGAGTTTTACCGGTAAAGTTGTGATTGTAACAGGTGCCAGCTCTGGCCTGGGTGCCGGCACCGCCGAAGCATTCGCGAAACGTGGCGCTAAAGTCGCGCTCGTCGGACGCAATGTCGAGAATTTGAAAGCGACTGAAGCAGCCTGCAAGGCAGCCAATCCCAATGCCGAGCTGCTGCTCATAGCCGCCGATGTCACCGTGGATGCGGAGCGCATTATCAACTCAACGCTGGAGAAGTTCGGCAAATTGGATGTGTTGGTCAATAACGCGGGCATTTTGGCTTACGGCAGCATCTTGGACATAGGCGTAGAGCAATTCGACTCATTACTGAATACGAATTTACGTTCCATCTTCTTGCTCACCAAATTTGCAGCGCCGCATCTGATCAAGACACAAGGCAATATCGTGAATGTCTCGAGCGTCGCTGGTACGCGTACCTTCCCCAACACATCAAGCTATTGTACCTCCAAGGCGGCGGTTGATCAATTCACCAGATGCATTGCCTTGGATTTGGCGCCAATGAATGTGCGTGTGAATGCTGTGAATCCTGGTGTTGTGGTGACAGATATTCATGCACGCAGCGGCATGACCGAAGCCGATTATGCGGACTACATGCGACGTGCTAAGGAGACACACGCGCTCGGACGTGTTGGTACGACTAAAGAGGTGGCCGACACCATTGCATTTTTGGCCAGTGACGAGGCTTCGTTCATCACCGGTGCCACTGTGCCCATCGATGGTGGCAAGCAGGCGATGTGTCCACGTTAATTGCCTTAGGATTAATGAAATACTCGAAGTAGAATATTTTGTAAATTTATGTAAAATAAAATTAAAATTATTTGAGGGTCTGTTACCGTCAATTCCAACACAGTTTCCTTTAAGGGACTTTCGCTGTGGGTTTTAACGGTTGTTGGTAGATAGCTCTCCAATGTTGAAACCAATTTAGCTCAAATTTCGATGTGGCGCTTTTATTTCTTGTTGTTCGATGATTTCGAAATAAAAATATACTGGAACTAATTTCAAATCAGTTCAATCCATGGTAAAAAAGATAGACTTAGACTCATATCTCAAGCATTAGTCCTTTTTAGTGGAATACCAGTTTAACTTATTAAGAATTTCGACTGAAAAATGGTGTCAGTTTGGTATACCTCAGATAAAAACAGTGAGATTAAAGGTTGATCCATTTCGAGATTCCCTACTTTTTTAAAGAAAAAAAAAAAAGAAACTTGAAATTTAATGGGGAATGTTTATTAACATTCGAAAGAACATTCTTTGGCATTTTTTTTTTTTTGATTATCTTTTTCAAATGTTGGCCGCGGCTACGTCTCAGATTATCCATCCGTTGAGTCCAAATTTTCGATGACTCGTTCGGAGAATTTTGACTGGTAACTGGCGAACGACATGCGTGATGTTTTGTTTTAAGGCCTGAATCGAAACGGGATTGCCCGTATAGACCTTAGACTATACATATCTCCATAGGAAGAAGTCTAACGATGTGTCATCACACGATCTTAGTGGCCGATCACCGAAGTGTTCTTTCAATAAATCCATTCATTGAAGCGATGTGTGGGAAGTGGGCCGACTTGTTGAAACCAAATGCCGAGATCGCGGTCCTCAATTTCAGGGTTGAAAACAGTTTACAAATTTAACCCTCCTCTTCCTCTTCCCGACCTCAGATCAACCTCAATTTATTTTGGTTATTTTATATTTCGTTTCCAATGGGTTGTTTCAACCTTTTATACAGTTCTTTCACTATTTACCATTTTCAAAACCTTTTACAGGGGTCTGTACTAAATTTGATGCAATTTGATCCGGCCCGCTAATGATTAGGTATAATCCAATTTTTCATAAATTTGTTATAACCCTCGGCTTTGAGTGCCTGCCGCAAATTTTGGTTTTTTAGGTTTGGGCTCTTTTTTGGAGCGCCTTTCGCTCAATTTTTTTGTCAGTTCTTGTCACCAGTAATGATGAATGTGGGGTCCTCAGTTTCACGTTGTTTTTACGAAAGATTCAGATTTATTGGTACGAGCCTAGCAACGACATGCTTCATACCCAAAACATTAACCAAAATGTATTGTTTTGATTCATAAAAGATGTTGAGATCCTCCGCTATGTATCTCTTTGATGCCAATACTACGATTCTCAATCACCTGTTCTATAACCTTTTCGATATTATTCGTTATTAACAGAGGTGGATGCATGACTCGCATAAGGCAAGTTTTTGCTGACTTTACGACCTTCATTGAATGCTTTTTGCCACTCACATACTCGTATTCGTGATAAAGTAGACTCTCTAAAACGCGAAGGTCAATAACAAAGTATGGTATATTAAAAGTGTTTAACTCGATGCTGACTTTCTGAATGTCACCGTTTTCATGTTCAGCGGTGTATTACTCTGCAATGATATGATAAACTTTCATGCATTGTGACAGTGACCGACCATAAGATTACATACAGTTGTGTTCGTAAAAATAGTAGTGCAACAGTTTCTTGTATTTGAAGATCTTTCCTAACATAATCTGACTTGCCAAGTCAACCAAAGTTGTTCTATTGGCAAGTGATAATTTATAATAAAGATGAGGAAACAAGACAGAACCTACAGGGAATGGAATCTATAGTGGCAAAGAATCGTGGTCGAAAATGTACATGTTTTAGGACAGACATGATATTTAAAATCAACCAAAATGTATAACTGACGCTTTTTACTCTTACAAATCGTATTTGAAAACAATTTAAAGATAACAAGTTCCTCGAACAAGTTCCTCGAAAGGAACTCTTTTGATGAAGAAACATGTGGCTGCAAGAGTAAAGTACGCAAAAGAGCATTTCAATTGGCAATCTAAAATTGGCAGAATGTGATCTGGACCAATAAAAGCAAACCTGCTTCATTTTGAAGGAACAGGATCCAAAAGGTATGGCCGTCCACTACCGAACACATAAGATGATTCCAGGTGCACTACCGAAATGTTTAAATATGTTGGTCTGAGCATTATAGTATGGACTTATTTTTCATAATATGGTGTTCGGCGCACATATTTGATATATTGTTAGAGAATGCTATGTTATCATTTGCCAGTTGGAAAATGTCTATAAAAAGGACGTATGAACAAGTTAACGACCCAAAACATACGATCAAACTAGCTAAGGAGTGGATCGAGTCCTGGCCAGAGCAGACACATGACCTGAATTAAATGGGAAACTTTTAGGAAAATGTTAAACGAGTTGTAGGTGTGGAACACCGCTTTGGCTAGTGGTCAAGGAGGTATGGGCTCAAATCTTTATGAGGTGAGGTCAGATTCTAATAGACTCCATGCAATGTCGATGTATGGATGTAATGAAAAGTAAAGACTTTATTGTAATTAAAAATGTTGGAAAATCGTAAAAATTGACTGTTCACAATTTTAGGTTTTAATTAGAAGGTTTTATATTTTTCCTTCAACAAAATGGGTACTACTATTTTCGTGAACAGGCATGTTTTTTAGCACTTTTTTTTAATAACTCTTGTTAGTAAGGTTAGATGTCCGATCAAAGATCGGACGTGGACTACTCCATGTATCCAATAGAAAATTGCGCAGGCATTTAATTTCCATACTAGCCAACTCTGTCTGAAGGTAGGCTCTGCCACGTGTTTAAGTCTTGAGTTCCATACAGCTTCTGCAGATGGCGTCTGGCAGGTTTTCCAACCTTACTGCATGGAGACCAATAGAGCAATAACCCGTTAAAAGCCGCAAAGCAAGGGAGAGGCTAGCCTTACTGAGGGCAAAGAAATCACTAGATCTCTTGCGATCGATCATTGCTTTTTGGTTATTGCGACAGCGCATGTACCGATATTGGCCCAGCGCTGAACAGGCTTCCGCGAAACCCAGCTGTCTAGTAGTAGAACGCAAGAGGATACGGGAGCATCGACCTGCTCCCATTCTACCGATAGCGGTTCTAGAGTGCCTTTTCTTGCTAGCTTATCAGCTTTGCAGTTTTCTTCGATTCCGAAGTGGCCTGGAACCCGTACCAGTCTTATCAGAAAGACACTCGATGCTATTAATAGCGAGGTTAGACAATCTTTGACCATCCCATTTATCGCCGCACTGCTATCTGAGTGTATGGTCACTTCGGAGCAGTAAATCTGCTGCTACCTTAAGGGCTGCAACCTCGGGCTGGAAGACATTGCAATAGTCAGGAAGCCTGAAGCTGGAGTTTATAAAGAGTTCCTGACAGTGGACCCCTCCCGTCCGTAAAAAAGCTCACTGCCCCTCTCCTCCAACGGCTTCATCCCACCAATAACTCCCTCGCCGGGATACGGAGGCGCCAGAGTTCGGTTTGTTGACTCCATGATCTAATTGATCTCGTATGAACTCAAAGTGAGTGAGGATTTCCGATTCTTAAGACAGGTGTGCTTTTAGGAACCCAGACTCTCTGAGTCTGATGGCAACTTTCGTAGTCGTACACTTTCCGACGATGTCTACGGGCAATATGGGCAAGATGGCGTTAAGTGCCATGGTTGGAGTGGATCTTAGTACACCACAAATGCTGATAAGCGCCGCTCGTTGAAAGCTCTCAAGTTTTTTTTGCAACTGTGGTCTTTTGTAGAGGCCTTCACCACATAAAGATTCTATAGAACATAATGGGCTTGACTATGGTGTCGTAGAGTCAGAGGACCACTTTCGGTGAGAGATTCCACGTTTTGCCAATGACTTCTCTACAGCAGTACAAGACAATCGATGCCTTTTTTGCTCTCTTTTCGATTTTCGGCTTCCGTGACAGCTTCCCACCCAGGATGAGTCCTAGGTATTTCACTGTGTCCGCTCGTTGCAGACGGATGTCTCCCATTTGCGGCAGTGCTGTCACTGTGATCTTGTATTTTCTAGTGAATAAAACCATCTGGTTTTATTTGAGTTGATGGCGAGGCCGTTTACGACTGCCCAATCACCCAGCAGCCTAATCTTAGTCCAAGATACAAATTAAGTAAAAAAAATAAAACTGTGTATAGACGCAGAAATAACTAAAAATTACTTTTTAAAGGTATTACATTCATTGTTTGTATTTTGAACTTAATTTTTCTGTTTCGTAGTTAGCACCTATCGGCACTACTATTTCCACGATCACAGCTGTATGTGGGCATGTTTGATTCGAAAAAATATTAAACAATATGATTTTTATCTTTTTACTTTAGCTTCATTTACGTTAGTTTCTTTATTCGATTAATTTGTTGTTATTTGTATACTTAGACTAGAATATATTTATGTAGGTATGTATATCTAAATATTATGACATGCACATAGATTTATATTAATTATGTTATTTAATATATTTTAGTTATAATTTTTACTGCACTTTTTTATAATATATATTTATATATTTATGTGTGTATATGTATTAGTTGTAGAAATAAATTGTTGTGAAGGCTCTAGGTGAGTTTATATGGGGACTAACGGCCTTTCACAAAAGTTTTTATTTTTTCGCAAAACCAAATGACTTTGTTGTGAACTAATTATGCTAGAAGAATAATTTTAACTATTTATTTTTACTTATTTTATTATTTTTATAAATAAGGTTTTAATGTATAAGATTAAATTAAAATTATAATTTTTTTTTTTTACTTTTAAAGCAAAAAATAATAATTAATTTGCTAGTGCTTAAGAGGAAATTTCTAACTTTTTGCTAAAATCATTGCATTAAGAATTGCAATTAGGTGTTGAAGCTCTAAATAAAATGAAAAATATAATTTTTGGACACTTTAGTGCAAAACTAACTGTACTTCGACTGCAAAATTATATATCTAAAAACAGAAGTGTATAAATATTCGAGAAACATAAAAAAGGTCTAAAGAGTGCGGGTTTTTCTTATTTGTAAGTTTGTTTGTGTGGGTATTTGGTGTGTTTACATAGCATTGTATTTATAAAAGCGCTACTTAGACATTATTTAGTTATCAAATAGTCAGATACACATTAGTTAACATATATATTTATATAAATATAAGTATGTACGAATAGAGTGGTGTTAGACTAGAATAAAATGGACTAGAGTTTGCTTGGTACCCTTCAACATTATACATACAACTTGTCAAACCATAAAATACACACTGACATACGCAAATATTCGAACTTCATGAATACTTGAGCACAACACATCAATAAATGCGCTTACTAATTTGGAAGAAATTCGATTAGTTCTGCAATAATAATATAAGTACAATGATTTCTTTGGGTATTTTTCTTACTACTTTAATGTTAGGATATGAAAATAATTGCCCAATGGATGTCATACACATATACTTATGCATAAGCACTTTGCTCACTTAACTATAACTACTATATATAAGTATGTTTATCGATTATTTGATAATTTTAAAGGTTTCTAAAATGTCGTATGGCCAAATCTACGGGCAAATCGAAATCATATTTGGTTAGCGCGTCTATGGAGCGCAGCGAGTCACGAAAACCGGTGCGTGCAACATAGCTGTTGGGCGTGTAGTAGGTGTCCACCAAATCGTTGCAGCTGAAAATCAAATTTAACCACTCGACCAACTGATGGCAGCTGCGAAATGAGAAAGTGAAAAATATTAGAATAAGAAAAAACATTAACTTCGGTTGCACCGAAACTATAATACCCTTTACATGTGCATTTCTTATAGCATAAAAGGGTATAAAATGAACACTAGCTTGATTTTGTTCTGTCAGTTTGTATGACAGCTATATGCTATAGTGATACGATCTGAACAATTTCTTCAGAGATTACATTATTGCCTTGGACAATAACCCATTCCAAATTTCGTGAAGATATCTCCTCAAATGACAAAGTTTTCCATACAAGTACTTGATTCCGATCATTTAGCTTGTATGACAGCTATATGCTATAGTGATCCGATCTAAACAATTTCTTCAGAGATTGCATTATTGCCTGGGACAATAACTCATGCCAAATTTCGTGAAGATATCTCCTCAAATGACAAAGTTTTCCATACAAGTACTTGATTCCGATCATTTAGCTTGTATGACAGCTATATGCTATAGTGATCCGATCTGAACAGTTTATTCAGAGATTGTGCCGTTACTTTGGACAATAACTCATGCCAAAAATCTTGAAGATATCTCGTCAAATAACAGAGCTTTCTATAAAAGCACTTAATTCCGATGGTTCAGTTTGTATGACAGCTATATGCTATAGTGATCCAATCTGAACAATTTCTTCAGAGATTACATTATTACCTTGGACAATAACTCATGTCAAATTTCGTGAAGATATGTCATCAAATGACAAAGTTTTCTATATAAGCACTTGATTTCGATCGTTTAGTTTATATGACAGCTATACGTTATAGTAGCCCGATATCGATAGTTCCGATAAGTGAGCAGTTTCTTGTTAAGAAAAGAACGGGTGCAAATTTTCAGATCGATATCTCAAGAATTGAGGTATTAGTACGCGTATACACAGACAAAAATTCAGACGGATGTGGCTAAATCGACACAGCTTGTACTGCTGATCATGTCTACACTGTTCAGGGTATAAAACAAGTAAAAGTACCAAACACTCACTTGAGACCCGCACAAACGAACGCCTTGAAGTGTGCATTGTAGCTACGCTTGTAGGGCCGATGCATGGCGATGATCATGCCCACTGCGCTGAGGAAGCTCTGCTTCGCCGTGACCGTTTGCGCGTCGACAATGTCCAAATTGAAGCTTTGCGAAAGCTTACGCGCCGGCGTATTATTAAACTCATCACCATTCTTCAGATAATAATACTCCAAAATGAGTTCCCAAGCGTGCATGGGACGACTGCCGCCACTGCCGAAGAAGCCGCCTGCATTCACGTCATCACAATCGTTGTCCGTGTAATTGGCATTGTAGGTGGAAGAGAAGGCCGCTGACGAGACGAAGGATGCAGCGCTGGTCGTATCCCTGCCACGATAACCCTGTTCGGCGGCAAAAACTGGGGACGGATTGAGGCAACGCATGAACGGTACAATTAAGCTGGATGTGGCCGATTCCGTTTCCACGCGCAGTCCATGCTGTATAAGTCGCAGCAGTGTCATGGAGAAATTCTTGCGCACCGCCGTTGTTAACTCTTTGCTTATCGTGATGATGGAGTCGCCGCCCTTGTAGCGGGCACCGTGCGTCTTGCGGCAATGGTTTCTTTCCCAGGCATAACAATCGTATGTGTCGTCATCCGAATCGGATGATACGATGTACGCTTTGACATCCTTGCGATGCGCTGCCGGATTGACGGGTTGTGTGCGCGCACGTGGTGGGACCGTAACTGTACCGTTTTGTGCGCTTAGCGCCATTGTTGTATTGGCATTGCGGTTGGTATTCTTCAGCGCCCGCTTCATGTTGGCCAACTTTTCACGGTCGAAACTGAGTGTGGCGGCAAGAGATGCCACCTCCTGTATGTCGACCTCCAGTTGTGCGCGTAAATCCCTGAAAAATGGTGGAAAGTTATGTTCTAAAATAATGTTTCTTCAAAAAATGTATTCAAAGGACGTATTTTGACACGTAGAACCCCTCTGCAACTGGAAAACAATGTAAAACTTAAGAAAACATATTGTTTAAGGGACTACGTGAGAAATTTCTCGGGGAGCAATCGGCTCTGCAATATATATTACAGTATTTGTATAAAAGAACTTAATTCCGACCTAAACACGAACTTAACACCCTATCTCTGGCCTTCTTATTGTTTCTAAAACCATAACGACTTTGTTTAGGTCCCCTATAATCTCTACTTTAAACCTCAACTTAGAGTCGCCTCCGTCTTCAGTAACCAAAATTGTTCTAACGGTTATTTGATCCCCCGGATAAAATCGTGCTCAATTCTGATAGCGTAAAATCGGCTGTTGTGGGAACTGGTATCTTTCTTTCTTACTATGATACCTCCAACTGGTACCGCTTCTTATACTCGAGCTCGATCTTCATTTCCTCCAGCCTTTTCTATAATTGTACTCTCGAGGTATAAAAACAAATTAACTTAACGATTTTAACTTAAACCCTTAACTATCATGAAGTCTCCGCTAACAGTTTAAGATTAAGCCGATTTCCCGGTGGCTGCAGTTTCTATGTTTCATTTCGAGGATTACTTGCCTCGAAGAAATAAACGTGAACTGGAACTTGTTTAACGAAACAAATTCATTTCTGTAGACCTTTTCACAAGTTTACTCACCCCCAATGATTGCCTTTCGACGTCTTTTTCATCGCATTCTTCTGAAACTGATCGGCCTTGGCGCCAAAATGTGTCGTGGCGAACATTTGCATCAGCAACGAAGCTTTGTCCAACAAACTATGAGCCTTGCTATTTAAAGTCTCTCCGCTGTCTTGTTGTGCGGCGTTCCGACTTGTATTTGGATGCATTGTATTCAGCGTATCCTGTTCGGTAGCGTCCTGCTGCGGTGACACCAGTTTCTTTCGCACTTTTTCACCTTTCTTCTTGGCAGCATAACTATTATAGGGCTCATTCAGTTTCTCATTACCATTAAGTGTCTTCATTTTCGAATCCTCTGTATCGCATTGCAAAAAGGCAATAAAACGTTCCAGATCGGTGATCTGAGTTTTCAGCTGCGCCACTAATTGCTCTTTCATGCGCAGCGGACCAACGAACTCGCCAATGGCGTTATCTACATGGTTCTTCAACTCTTCCGAACTCAGTTCGGGTAAATCGCGTTCGTCCACTTGCAGATTAAGTTTATTCTTCAACTCATCAATGATTATCTTCTGTTTCTCCAACAGTATATGTTGTGGCAAGACGGGCGCACCTGATTCATAAGCCAATTTTTCCAATTCACTTAATTGGGACTTCAAATGTTCGATCAGCTCGAATTGACGCTGACGCACGGCTTCATCGTCGGGCTGCGAATGGCTAGAGGAGTCGGCATTTGTGTTACCTACCGCGGTAGGAACGATGGGCTACAAGAGAGACATAAAACAAAGATTATTTAAAAATATTTCCGCTAAACGCATTTCACCGTGATTTTACTCACTTCCGGTATACCGCGAAACGCAAACTCCTCCAAATCTTTAAGTAACTGATCACGCTCATGCGACGGTGCCTCCACAATTTGTCGCACGCGTAGCTGGACATGCGCGAAATGTGAAGTCAATGCCATCAAGGAAGTGGTCAACAGCTCCTGTTCCTCTTCCATGCTTCTCAAACGTCCCAAATCGTTGGTATCGCTACGTAACATTTCTTGCTTATCCTGACTATCGGAACTCAACAGTTCCAACTCCGATTCAGGACTAAGCAATTCTGATGTCGGACTCATTGCATCATCGTAATTCGCGCCTAACGGCGACCAACGCTCACTCAACGGATGCGGTGATATATGATCGAAATGTTCTGCTGTCAACAAGGTGTCGTCATTGAAAATGCCATTTGCTTCCTTGTATTGCGCGAACAATTGTAGCTCGCTATTCGACGTGTCATGTAGTGTTGATTTCCCTAGGTTATCTTTTGCCTCCACCTCTGCTTCTTCTTCCTCCTCCATTTCCGCCCCGTCTAGCTGACTACCCATCATACACTCATAAGCTGTCGGTTTGTGTGCAGCATAAAGGGTGGTTTCTGCGAAAGTTGGCGACGGTGTAGTGGGTGCTGAGTTGGGGGTTCTTGCCTCCACTTGCGCGGCATCAGCTGCATTACTTTCGCTACATTGACTATTGCAACGACGCTCAAGAAAAATCGTTTCATCCTCGTCAAGTTGTTGACCTTCGTCCCCTGTATCATCCCCCACGTCTGTGTGCTTATTTGCCACCTCCACAAGTGCAATTGCACAAACACCGTTTTCTTTGTTGTCTGCCACATTGGATTTAGCAAGCAGGCTGCTGAAGTCCTTATCGAACTTTTCTTCCATCTGTTCACTACACCGTATGCTATTCATTTTCATTAAGTTTTACGTGCACTCTCTTTATACACTATATACACAGGGAGAATGTTGATATTATTCTTAAATATTCGTTGTAAATATTTTGCAACATTTCTAAGCAAAAATGCTCAGCGAAAAAATCAATTTTATTCAATTAGCACAACGTCCTCACACAACAAGTATTCGGAGAAAAACTACGAATGTACAACGAAGACATATGGTGTAGTTTTGTGACACTGATTACGGTATATTGTAGTAGAATAACGGAAATCGTGGTAGTGTTACCTGCTGTGACGTTTTTTTTTTTTGCGAAGTTTTTGAAAATTAACCGAGTTTGAGAGAGGAAGAGAGAGAGAAAAAAATTTTAATAATAATAATAATTTTTTTAATTAATAAATATTTTTAAAAATGAGCTTGATGAAGATGTTTTATTTTTTTCGTTTTTTTATTTAATTTTCATAATTACTTTTTTATAAATTTTACATCGCTTTTTTACACAAAATTTATTATTATTTTTATAATTTTTTTTTTTCAAATTTTATTTTTTCTTTTTTATTTTTATTCATTTTTTAATTGTTTACCGTATATGTATATTCTTTCTTAATTTTTATGTACTTTATTTTACTCATTTTTATTTTTTTTTTTAACAAATTTCTTATACATATTTTTTTTTAATAATTTTTTAATTTTTTTCATATTTTTACTTTTTTATTAAACCTAAAAAATGCGTTTTCGTTTTATAAATAAAACAACTATAACAAATAACTTTTAATTCCATGTCTGACATATTTCCTCTAAACCTGTTAAAACATGTTTACTAAACTCACAAACCAATTGTAATAGCACCCTGCACATTCTCACGTAATAGATTGCCATTGCTATCAGCTGTTTCATGTATTTATCCGCATATGTTTCTGACATTTCGCCATTCCTGATTTGTTCGCCATCAGCTGCTAAGTTTTTATGGGGTTTTAATGCGATTGCGCCAATTCGTGTATTTATATTTTAATTTCACAAAATTGGTGTACCTCTGACCGGCAAAAAAGAATTTACTTTGACAGAAAGTTGCAAAAATGTCAACAAGACGGCAAGTAATTACGATTTATCGCCTACTTTTGCGTGAGGCTGAAAAAATCCCTGCCTACAATTTCAGGTAAGCATAGCAGACCTAACCAATAGATTGGTTGCCTGTTATAAAAACATTTTCATAATAAAAAACTGCCTTTTTTAGAATGTATGCTGGACGGAAAATACGCGACACATTCCGTGAGAATAAAAGTATTAATGATTTTGCGGTTATCGATCAGAAGCTGGCAGAAGCTAAACAAAATCTGGAGCTGATACGGCGGCAGGTTAGTAAATTGATGTTTATTTTTCGTAATTGCTTGCATTTTAATAAGCTGTGTGATAAATAAGTAACAAAGAATTGAGGTTACGC
This sequence comes from Bactrocera zonata, assembly GCA_037783105.1. Lineage (NCBI taxonomy): Eukaryota > Metazoa > Arthropoda > Insecta > Diptera > Tephritidae > Bactrocera > Bactrocera zonata. Next base: position 214,257 of record JBAWJQ010001789.1, on the reverse strand, counting down.
TGCTGATAGTCACAGAAAGTTGCGGAAGACTTACTATTCAATGTCATTAAAAGTTCAACAATTTGAAACAAAAAGTTAAACAATGTGAAGCACAAAGGTTCGAATGATTAATCATAGGCGCGGAGGAAAGTATAAAAATATAATTGGATAATTATTCGTATGTTTTTATGCCCTGAAGGAAGTGTGTGTGGAGGAGTGACGAGCTGAGTCCATCTAGCAATATCCGTTTGTCTCTCAATTTTAGAGATATCAATATTAATTTAATACGTTCTTTGCTCAACGAAAACGCCGATGTCGTATAACTATAACATACAGCTGTCATGAAAAAGTTTTTATTTAACGAGTCATATTCACGAAAATTGATATGGAATATTATCCAGACAGAAATATAATACCCGTACATACATACGAACGATTAAAATTAAGTGCTTGTTTGGAATATTTTTTTACTTGTGAACGGTAATATGGCTTCAGTGCAAACAAAGTTAACATTTTCCGTGTTTTTTTTTGCTTCCAAAAGAGTAATTATTGTCATTTTTATTAAAATCGTGCAAAAAAATTTCAATTGATATGTAAAATAACCATAAATTATATTTGTCATCAAATAATATACCTAAATCTTCAAAATCATTGGATGTATCAAAATAATATTAAAGCAATATGTTTGAATTATTCATAAAAGTGTTAACTAATAATATGCTTTTTGCTTTTGTTTTATCTACACACAAATTATGTACTTGTAAATGAATGTAAAGGGATCAAACCCAAAGCTATATATACATACATATAAGTAAATACAAGCTACAATATTTGTGCATATTTTACACACATAGTTCATAATGACAAAGCGTTTTTGCGATACATATGCATGTAGATACTTTATTTCAATATTTATCACCCGCAATTATCTTATATAAAAAGTTCTGAAAAATACTTGAAATCTATATTATATACATATTTACTAAAGTTTGTTATATCTTATTGATAAACATATCGCTTATCATCATCACCCATCTCTATCTTGCAGGTTATCATTGGACACCTGTACTCAGCCGAAAAACTTGTCATTGAACAGCCTAAGAAAGCACTGCGCCGCTCAAAATAAAAGCTGAAATGTGTTTGAATGCCCTAAATAGTACTATTGCAACTTGTTATATTCGCTACATCATATTAGAATTAGCAATACTTTGACAATTACATTGTTTATATCGCAGTAACTGCATTTAGGTTAGGAGGTTAAAATTTGAGATTTCAAAGAAAAGAAAAAAAAGTTGAAATAAAAAACGAGCTTTAAACGTTAAGAATCTGTTTTCTTTTAATACCCACTTGTAATATTTTTATTTACAACATTTGTATACATGCAGGCATGTATGTATGTACATATGTGTTTAAAGTAATTACATACGGATATGAAATTAATTGCTAATTATTTTCTAAGAAATTGGAATGCCTTTTTTAGAAAACTAAAGTTGCGGCATTTTGTGGCATGTGCCTTACGCCAAGTATGTACTGGCGGAGACATTACCACCGGTGCCGGTCCAGTTGGTGTGCACAAATTTACCCTCAGCACCTAAGAGTTCATAAGTATGGGCGCCGAAGTAATCGCGCTGCGCTTGTAACAAGTTGGCGGGTAATTTTTCAGTGCGGTAGCCATCGTAGAAGGAGAGTGCGGTCGAGAGGGCTGGTACGGGAATGCCCCACAGGAAGGCGTTGGCGACAACTTGACGCCAAGAGTTTTGGCCAACTTCAATTGCCTTCTTGAAGAAGTCATCCAACAGCAGGTTCGAGAGTTGTGGATTGCGGGTGTAGGCCTCCTTGATGTTGCCCAAGAACACACTGCAAGTAAAGTGGCGTTATAGAATAAGAATTTCTGTTTACATAATAGTCCATTGATAAGACTTACCTGCGAATGATGCAACCGCCGCGCCACATCAACGCAATGCCACCATAATTCAAGTTCCAGTTGTTGTCCTTGGCAGCCTCACGCATCAACATGAAACCTTGTGCGTACGAAACGATTTTGGCGCAGTACAGCGCATGCTTGATGTGATTCAAGAACTTGGGTAAGTCGTCAACCTTTGCCGTTACGCCGGGGCCGCTCAATTGTTTGCTGGCCGCCACACGTTCATCCTTTAGCGCGGAGAGACAACGTGAGAATACCGCTTCACCGATTAGCGTTACTGGTACACCATATTGCAGCGCTGCAATGGCCGTCCACTTGCCTGTACCCTTCTGTCCAGCTGTGTCGCGTATGCGCTCCAACAGATAACCTTTATCATCCTTGTAGTTCAAAATGTCGCGTGTGATTTCGATGAGGAATGAATCCAACTCTTCGCTATTCCACTTCTCGAACTCTGTAGCCATCTCGGTTTGAGAGAGACCAAGCGCTTTCATGATTTGATACGCTTCACAGATCAATTGCATATCACCATACTCAATACCGTTGTGTACCATTTTGACGAAGTGTCCAGCACCGCCTTCGCCGACCCACTCACAACATGGTTCCTTGTCGGCTTTTGCGCAAATGGACTGGAAAATGGGTTGGATGAGTGGCCAGGCTTCTGGATGACCGCCGGGCATGAGTGATGGTCCATGACGTGCACCCTCTTCACCGCCGCTCACTCCGGAACCAACGTACAAAATTTTCTTAGCGCGTAATTCATCGCAACGACGTGCGGTATCTTGGTACTCGGAGTTGCCACCATCGATGATTACATCGCCGGGCGATAGTAGTGGCACCAATTGCTTGATGAAGTCATCCACAGCGCTGCCGGCTGTAAAAATAATCGAAAATAGTATTTTAATACAGTTTAAGTCAATATTAAGGATAGTCGCGAATTTTTGTATGAATAGCGAAATATGTAAATCAGAAAACGCTAATGAGGTTACACAGTGGTTTCTATAGTTTCATCCCCAAAACCATCGCATTCATGTAAATAATTTGAAGAACAATGCCGAGGAGGCAGTAGCCATTGCTCTCACCAATTGTGGTTTCGTTGACAGGTTCCGGTCTTTTTGGTTTTTAACCATCTCTGCAAAGGCCTCCTTGCTGGACCACTGATGTCTTGCGTAAGCCACGGAGCTGGCCTCTAATCACCTGCAGACCAGAAGTGCAAAACTGCAAAAGTCATGTGCAGAACAGAAGATCGAAAGTACACAAAATTTCTATTGGCACTCGATAGAAGAGGCTGTAGAAACATGATCGGAATACTATATGGTCACTGTCTAGTGGCGAGACACACCCGCAGGATGGGATTGACAGAGAAACAATCTCTTGTGCACTTGTCCCGCATTGGCAAGACTACGCTGTAAGTATCTGGGGTCCCCACGGTCTATGCGTAGCTTATTGGCCTACCAGATTAACCGAACCTAACCACCTTCGCTATTTTAGCTCTACAATAGCAAGGCAGAAGACTTCCCAATAATCTTCGTTTTGATTATTTGGCAACTAGACATTTAAAAACGGCTTATAGTCGGAAAATTTGTAAACTTGCATCCTTTCTTTAAGTTCACCACTTTCACCAATGTTAACTGCGATACTCTGTAATCCTAAATCATTGCATTCATCTCGAGTCACAATACTATTATTAAATCTTGATGTCCCTCGTAAATTGTCCAAACATAATATTGCATCATTTTCTTGTATGGTGGAGAAAGCCTAAAGGATTTGTTAGTATATGTAAAGGGAGCCACAGTGTTCTATAAAATATTCCAATGACACCACGGTCTATAATAACCAAATTATAACTGGAGAACGCAGAAGGGTCTCTAATGGGTCCAAAACTGGTTTAAAAAGAAAGGACTAACCAAACACAAATATCAACGTTCCGTTCCCACTACGTAACCGAAACGGCCCGGATTTTTATCTAAGGACTGTCAATTCGGCAGTATTCTGACGCTACAACAATAACATCAACGTGGACGAATTCTTATGTAAAGCCGTAAAGAGAAAACCAGGATCCGGGGTAGATACGGGATGCGAACCAGCTGATTCTTCAATAGTTGGAGAAAAAATATCAACAAAAATTGTTGCCGAGCAGCTGGCCGCCCTGAGAACTCCGAACCCCAAAGAAATTGTCCCCTTTTTCCTTCTTTCTCGGTCACTACTGCTATTTACCGACTGGGTATGACACTATAGGCGCAAGACAGACTAAGAATTTACGTCAATAGCGACCCTAGAGTAAGCTCACGTCTTTCCCACACAGACTCGGTAGGGATCCCATTCCTTAGATGGGTTAAAATCGTTTTTTTGTCAACAGAATTATCGAGTTGTCAACAAAATAGTTATAATTCTCATTCATGAAACCTATTCTGTGGTTTTTGGTGTTCCAACTGCGTAAGTCTTCTACAAAAAACTTTAGGCGATAGTGTTAGAAGACAATCTTTGGCGGGTTCTGTATTTGATATCGTGATGACCTTCATCTGCACCATCACAGCTATCTCTGTTTTTGTTCCGATTATTATTTGTGTCCAGAATCTTTAACGCTTAAATATGACTCATTAGTGCTGCAGTTAAGCAATTGACCTTGAGATGATAGATTTTCGGCAACCAAAATTCGAAATTGATAACAGCACAGCCAAAACGCACGCGTGCTACGTGTGACTAGCGAGATAAGAAAGCATAAAAGCCATGGGAAGTGACCCATTCCAAACGTATTTTTAATACACTCGAAAATTTGATTATTATATATTAACTTGATTTCACAATTAAGTAAAAGTCGCTTTTAATTTGCCTCACTTTGCAGCCAACAGCTGAGCGTGACTTTTTTGCCCCCCAAAAGCGCCTTTGGCTCATTAAACGCTGTGGAGCGAACAGCTGTCAGTGCTGGCGCGTTTTTGGAAACATGCATATGTACACAAGTGCGTGCGTGTGTGTATGTGTATTTGCAAATCACCTCACATTCACTTGGCCGTGCCGCCGCCGCACGCCATGCTCTCTACACGTGACGTAATAATGACGTTGCATTTGTCGATCAAGGTAATTATTTTGCAATAACAATTTAGCGCAGTAACAGTGCGAATAGTTGTTGTTCCAGCTTGCATGCAGGCATGTGTAAGTGTATATGTATGTGTGTGGGCTTGTACGTGCTTCAAACTTTGAAGTCTTTACCGGTTCGTAAAGTAATCGCTCGTGCTTCGTATGTGTTCTTTATATATGTATGTATGTATGTACGTATGTGATTCAGTGTTTATATGCATGTGTGTGTTTATTTATCTGTACGACATTGACAGTGACATTGCTATGTTACTTGTATTACGCTCCAACTTACCCTTGACCAAAAGCATAACTTTACGTGGCAACTTCAATTTGTTCACCATATCCTGCAACGAAGTGGCGCCGATCACTTTTGTGCCCTTGGCCTCGTTCTGCAGAAATTGGTTGACCTAACGCGCCGTAAATGTGAAAGCAAAGTCAAGTTATTGCGGGTTTATCGGTATGTGTAACACTCACTCACCTTCTCGACGGTGCGATTGTAGGCGCAAACCACGAAGCCATTATCATTCATGTTCAAGATGAGATTCTGACCCATAACGGCCAAACCGATCAAGGCAATATCTGCTTTACTGCAAAAACAACAACGGTTAAGATGGGCAGAAAGGAGCGTTAAAACAACAACTACAATTGCATTAAGGGACGTTTTCTCAATAGCTGGTTAATAGCCAACTATCAGTTAAGTTCTGGTTATAAAGTGGGTTATTTACCGGTATAAAGGTTAATTTAATCGGTACTTAACTGATAGATGTCTGGTAACTAAACATTGAAACGGAAACGGCTCTAAGTAAAGTAAATATGACATATCTGTAAATATTTGTTGTAACTTATATTAATTTCTACATAAATATGTACATATATATATGTATATACATAACTAGAATTTAGCGGTTGCACTGGTATTAACGAATTTTATATATGTACATACATATACATATGTATGTATATATGCATGTACTTTTGTCTATATCATTTTTGCACAGATTTTCCCTTTTCTATAGTATAAGCATTAAGCCCATCAATAGCCAGCGCGACCGCTAACCCATAGTTATGGCGTGAGCCGCTGTGCGCTGTGATAATTGCGAACATACATACATATGTATGTACATACACACATTCATATATAAAATAAAAATGTGTGTTTTACACTTAAAACGTGCGATAGCTTGCTTCTGCTCATACTCATATACTTACGCTGACATGTTGTTTTTATTATTGTTGTTCCAACGTATTGCTTCTAAAATATACGATTATTGCACACTTGGCCCTTTCCACACCGTTTATTGATCACAACACCGTTTTTTTCCGCAGCGTTTATTCACTCACTAGCTATTCGCTTTTTTTTTATGGCTCCACCGCTCACTTTCGCGTTCGACTGGCGTACTTTACTTGTTGGCAATCGCGCGATTACTGAACATTGAAATCGGTTGAAAAGTCATACGAGCATGGCAGCCGGCAAAAGTAGTGTATTCATCAGCATGCGCATGGAAGGAGGAAACCAAAAGGTGACACCGATAATGTGGAGCTTTAGTTTTTGGGGTTGAGCTTTGACGTTTGGCAGTGCTTTTTTTTTGGCCCAAAAAGCATTCGAAGTGATTTTTTTGAATTATTAGTTGTAGTTTACAAATTTAAAATTTAAATTGAAATTATTTATGCGCACGAAGTAGAGTCAACTAATTCGTGTGGAGCTTTCAAGTAGCTTACAAAAACAGAATGGAAAATCTGTGCACTGACAAACTATTGCAAGTCATTTATCTTCACTTAGATTAGAGGTCACTTGAGAGGCATTTACTTCATTTCTGTACTATCTAGAAGTTAGTACATTGAAAAATAAGCTTTCTAGTGTACTAAGTGCCGTTTTCTCATTGTCTGCTAAACAACCATTTTTCAGTTCATTTCTGGTTAACTCAACCAAGACTCCTTCTTTCAGTAAAGTCAACCAGAACTTAACTTACAAATGTCTGCTAACAAAACATTGAGAAAACGGCCATAAAAATGTGATAAGTAAGCCCACAAATGAGAGCGGAATTGAGGTTATTCCAATCTCAAACAATTTTTGTTAATAAATTCTGTTGTACCTTACTATAACAGCAGATTTTTGAACAAAAGAATCATATAATATTCTGTAAACACAGTAAATGTGGTTATTTTGACTGATTTTCGAAAGAGAGTTTCCCATTAAGATCTGAGCACCGGAAAAATTTGCTAGGGATCATACCCTTAGTATATATTGAATGCAGAAAAAATTCAAGATTTATGAAAATTATCTGCCGATTTTATGGTTTTGTGACACGGTGAATGGTTCAATTATGAGCTCGTCCTCCACCCACTTAGCTCAAAGCTTTCGCATACCCAATTGTTCATGAACGACACGTCTAGCACGTTCCATTAAGGGAGTATTCTAGTCTAGAAATCAAATTTGGGGCAGTTTTTTGAATTTTATTAAAAAAAAAAAATATTTTTCCTAGGTATTCATTTTTTTATGGCGTTTTTATTGATATCTTAAGAATACAGAAAAATTTACAAAAAAATATTAAAAATTAAAATAATTAGAAGGGGGGAGAGAGAGGTGTAAAAAAATGGGTGACATTGATCCTGACTCTCCTGGTGGTCTGAAAAAAAATCAACAAAAATTCTTAATCAGTAAGGATGCTGTTATAGACCCAACCTCAGGGGTAGGGGTTCATTTCAGGCGACTACCTGAAAATAAAAATCATTTTTTACGCTTTCTTTTTGAAATTCCTGAATTTTTTTAAAATATTAAAAACAAAAATTTTGACACGATACTGATAGGAACGATAAAGGATTATATAAAGAAGGTTCACACAAAATTGCAAGTAAATCGGTTGTATAGAACTTGAGATAATGCCGGTACCGTGTGGAAAAAAGTAGTTTCGAGAAAAACGCGTTTAAAAAAGTGAGTCAAACCGTACCGGGCTAGGTACTGCGTCACTAATGTAACTGTAGCTCTTAAAATAATTTTAATTTTTTAAAATCCTTTGGAGGATATGTTCTTAAGGGTCTAAACTTTAAATATATAAAAAAAAATCGAATTTTTTCAAAATTCTAGAGTAGAATACCCCCTTAATAGCTTTAATGCAGTGGTCGGCATTTCTTAGCACAATTGTGCAAACTAACTTTACACGTACGCTTACGCTCTATCGTTCAGTCGTTGTCGAGCCAGCAACGAATTAACGTCAAGCAAGACCATGGCGCAAAAAAAATGTGCCCCAATATTCCAAGTCTTTTAAAGATAATAGATAATATATCCTCAAAAGACATTTTGTTAATTTTCATTATACTATTAATTAATTAATAATTTTAATTCCAATTTCTCACTGGGCTACTTTTTTTTTTGTGCTCACCAACACAGTGACAGATCCTCTCATGCCGACCACTGCTTTAATGTAACGTCTATCTCAAACACAAATCCAAACACAATCTAAGCAATCTCACAATGCAATCTATTTATTAGTTTATCGCCTTCGTCACTCTTATGCTCTGTATGAAATTACTTACGAATGCCCACATCGTCTGACACAGAGCACAGTTTACACTCAAATAATTTTTATCAATCGTTTTCGAAACTCTTCATTTCCTCTTTTTCCCGCATATCATGTCTTACTCAAAAGGCTAAATCTCATAAATCAATTACTTTATCTACATATATGTACACTTGCCTTTGAAGGTCCGCTTTTTTGACTAATCATCACCTGCTTTGTGCTATAGATTTTTTTTCTTAACTCATGAAGTTAGGGAACAAAAAGAAGTCATTAAAGGTTTAATCAAGATTTTAATGAAAATGGCGCATCAAATCGATGTTTGGTTCGATCGGTATTTGTATTATCAATACCGCTCTGTAAAAGCTCTCGTGACAGTACGACACTTGATTTTGGAATCGTTTGGCATTAAGTGTTTTACTTTGGTCTATGATAGATAAACACATCAGCATTCATGCTTTTCCAATTCTCAAACCTTAAAATAAGTTACAGGTTCCATAGTAATAGTAGTGAATCTCATCTTCCAAATTAAATTGAAATCGGTCAAGTACTTAGTCTTGCCATAAGTTCTGTTACAAGTTCAGAGCGTTATGAAACTGAAACTATAATGCATTTTTCTTGATTTTTTTTTGTTTTGTTTTTTATTTAATAATCCATGCATTAAATAAAGATGTATGCAATTTTTTTAATTTTTTGTTCGAAATGGTCACATTTTTCTTTCACACGATTTGGCCACTGATCAATAGCAGCCCGCTCAGTTTTTATTAGTATTGACGACGCTGCTGGAACTAAACATTTTTTAAGACTCAAAATTTCTGTGGGGTATTCGAAAGGTCATGTTCTCCAACTCAGGCCACAAACTGTAGTCCAATGGTTTCAAATCTGGACTTTCTGACGCCCAATCATCTGCAGCTATGAAACCAAGAATATTGCTTTTAAGGCACTACTAGGTGGTTTCTGCCTTGTGTGCAGGAGCGTAATCTTGTTGAAGAATCCAGTGCTCTCCTTTGAAGAGAATATTGCTTGACTGCTTTACCACACCAACTAGAACATCCTGCTGGTACACTTTAGCAGCATTTTAACCCATTTTTCATAGAGGTGTAACACCTTTACAGCAGACTCCACCAACTATTACTGTAGCTGGGTGGTGACCCTTGGATGGTGTCCCTTAGAATAACATTTCTTAAATCTTGGGAAGTTTTGGCGTAGACTTTGTCGTTTTGCTTGTTAAAAACTTCTTCAACAGTGAACATTTCTTCAGCTGTAAAAAAGATACTTTAATGGCGGTTGAACACGTGCCACTGAAGCTGCTGCTTGCATATGTTGAGCCTTATTTAAATCAAACGCCTTGTCAGAAGCTGCCTAGTTGACCGACGATAGGCTTTTACAGTTATACGGAAATCATCTTGATTATGCCTTGACAATAATCTAGGTGATGTATCAATTTCCCTTCATAAAATTGGTGTTTCTTAGAAAATTTCTGCGAATGCGGTCGCGAAGAGTTTTTTGGGAAGGACTTGGTTCGAACGACGTGTAATCCGCACCAAGTCGTTCCGGCGGTCTTTGTGTACACTTTCAGCTACGGCTACTATATTTTTTCACTGCGTGCTGGACGTGGTTTATTCGGTCGAATATTATCCAATAATGAATGATGGGTCTCATGATGGGTGATGGTGTTGCGAATAGTACGTTCAGTAGACCGATTGTGTTGGCCACACGTGGAGCGAATCGCGGCAAAACACATTCTTTACAGACGGTGAATTTTCGTAATAAAGTTGAACGATTAATAAACGTTCTTCAGGCGTAAGTCATCCCATGATGAAATGCCAAACAATTCCGAACAAAAATAACATGACAGCTTGACATGACTCACGCGTGATCTGTCAAAAAAGAATAGTGAAAAAAGTACCAATACTTGGACAAAAAGCAGCATTGTTCAAACTGCTGAGAGCACGATAACCAAATTTACAATATGCAATCATTTTATAACATCCCCACCTTAATTCTATATTTATGAAGTTTTTAAAATGTTGTAAATTTGGTTATCGTGCTCCCAGCAGTTTGAACAATGCTGCTAAAAGAAGGTTAGATATTAAAAACGCCTCTTTTTCGAAGAGTTGAAAACATAGTCAACACTGTTTGATAGAAGTTTGGTCAGATTTCACAAAGGAAAAGTACCACAGGTTTTCGTAAAATTGTAATTTAGAAAAACTTTTCCCTAACTAGAGTTTGGAAAATGATATTTTTCAGAAGACAGTAAAATCTGAATACGACATGGACTAAAAAGTATTTGGCGTAACCAAGAGGTCTTACCACAGACAAAAACTTCTTAGAGTAGCAAGTCGAAAAAACTTTACAAACGAACAAACCGAAAGTTGCTTGTAATAAGATCGATTAATCGAATTAGTTGAGGTACTTCTTCTTCTTTATCATCGCTTACGCGGTTATAGCACAGTTTACAACAGCGCGCCGGTTGTTCCGCCTTTTCCAAGTGTAGTCAGGTCCTTCTCGACCTAGTCTTTCCATCAAATATCCGGCGGGTGCTGCGTCGAATACTTTCAGAGCTGTAGTGTTTTCAACTAGACGGACGACGTGATCTAGCCAGCGTAGCCGATGTGTCTTAATTCGCTGAACTATGTCAATGTCGTCGTATATCTCGTCCAGCTCATCGTTCCATCGAATAAATAAGTCTTCCGCAGAACTTTACACTCGAAAACTCGTAACTTCAACTCATCAGATGTTGTCATCATCCATGCCTCTGCACCATATAGCAGGACAGGGATGGTGTGTGACTTCTAGAATTTGTTCTTTGTTTGACGAGAAAAAACCTTACTTCTAAATTGCCCACTCCGTCCGAAGTAGCACCTTTTGGCAAGAGTTATTCTGCATTGGATTTCGAAGTTGACGTTGTTGTTGGTGTTAAGGCTGGTTCCAAGAGTGACGAAATTATCTACGACTTCGAAACTATGAGTGTCAACGGTGACATGGAAGCCAAGTCGCGAGTCCGATGACTGTTTGTTTAATAGCAGGAGATAATTCCAGACCTATTTGCTTCATTCTTCATCCAACTTGGAGAAAACAGTACAAACGGTATGGATGTTATGGCCATTCCCTATTCAGCTCTGCAGCTCGAAATATAATCTCCAGCCGTTGATTGAAGAATTGCACGATAGGAGGGAGTCTCCTCGTCTGAAAGCTCGTTTGGTATCGAACGGCTCGGAGAGGTCCTTCCCGATCCTGATGGAGCTTTTGGTATTGCTAAACGTCAGTTTACACAGTCGTTTTAGTTTTGCGGGAATGTCATATTCAGACATAGCGGCATAAAGACAGTTGTTGATAAGAGATATCCCACGATAGTTGACGCAGATTGTAGGATATCTCTTTTTGTGGGTGCAGCTTTGACTAAAACACGTAAATTTGTTAATCACAGTAGCTGCCATGATGCATTTTTCCCTCATTTCTGTAACATAATACTTCAAAACTATTATTAAATACTTTTATACACTCTTTGAAAAATTTGTATTTTATTTTTTTAACCAAATTTTTGAGTTTAAAACTTAACTAAAGTATTTTCGTTAACAACAATTTAATATTTATCACACCATATTTATATTTAGTGGTTTAAAATAAGAGCTTCGAGGTCAACAGCTTCGTTTGCAAAACCACAATTCAGTTCAGCACTTTGTAAGGGTTCAAGATGCTATTGGGATCCAAAAGTTGCTTCAATTCGCGCATCTTCAAAATGGCCGCTGGACTTTTACTGTATTTCAAATAGTTCTTCTTCAAGAAGCCGATGCCGTGTTCCGCGCTAATGCTGCCCTTCACTTGGGATGTATACTCGTAGACGAAGGGTTCAATGCACTTGTAGATTTCTTGTGTGAACTCGCGGCAGCAGATATTCAAATGTAAATTTGAATCACCTGTAAGTATTGACATGCCGAAAGTAATGCAGATAACTCACAAACTAATCAAAACTCACCCAAGTGTCCATAACCGCAAACACGTGTCGCCAAATTACCCACACGTTCCTGCATCACCTCGACAATGTGATAAAATTCACGCAGCGGCAAGGAGATATCATATTTGAAGCAGAAGCCATCCTCGATAAGCGCAACGGGCACCAGTTCACGCAACTTCCAGATCTCTTGCATTTTACCAACCTCCCCGGTGATGGTGCCGTCAATGATTTGCCCTTTCTCCATGCCATTTTCGAGGAAACGATTGAATTTCTCCATATCATGCTCAGCATTGCTGCCGGACGTCTCGATCAGCATGTAGAAGGGATAGCCTTCGATTGGTGAGCTGGAGGTTAGAGATAAAGTGGAGGAAATGTCAAATATTGCTCTTTTTAAAGGTTCATTCGACGAAACGCTGACGCTTACTTGAGTTTAAAGTGATTAACGCTGGCATCCAAGGAATTGGCATCGATCAATTCGCAGGAGGATAGAATTTCACCCAAGAACTTTCGAGAATCGCGGAAAGTTTTGAGCACGTCATCGAAGGAGGATAGACCTGCAGATGTTAGGGTATAAAGAGAAGACGACAAAAATTTATTTCTGATTTAATTAGCTGCAGTTATCTGAGATATAATTTTTAAATAAGGAAATTTTCAAGACTGTCAATTTTAGGAGGTTAGATAGATAAGCTGGCTAATAGGAGGCGAGAGTCATGAGGAGTCCCACTTGGACAGCATAAAATGTCAGCCCTTTGTGATGACAAGAACTCCTCATTGTCAATTCCTGGTTTTGAAACGACGGGAAGGAAACTAATATCAATTCCGATCAATTCATCTGGTTCGCCGAAGATGTAGCTACCGAAATATTTCAATACTGAAAACTGATGAGTTTACCAAAAGTGTCATTCGGTTGACTACGTAACAAGTTCCGGAAATACCTGAGTCGTTAAAAACGATGCGTAATGAAATATCCGAAAGCCCTGACGATGGATTGGGATATAAGGGAATGGGGCATGTAGGATTGCCAAGATCACGTGCAAGGTAGCGCAAGTAAAGCATAAGTGCTTTCTTACTCACACGGTCTTGAAAGTTTTTTCAACATGACTGTTGTTGGCCTAGTCAAAGTTAACGATGACACATGTAGAAATCGCAGGTAAGTAGGAGAGACGCTAGAACACCTCCTCTGCTTCTGGCCGGTCTTATCTAAAGCTCTGCTTAGATATCTAAGAGCTTGAAAGTTCAAGAGACTGGATGAAGTATTACAATTAGAAATGAAGAGCATATTAAACTTCGGAGAAACCGCGTATACGTATTAAAAGGAAGCTCTATCTGGCAATACAGAGGACAAGTAAGTCCCGTACGTCGAGACAGCCAACCAGTATAACTTAACCTAAACCACTGAAAGCTAGGCAGTGGAGAAGAAAGTGTCTATATGCTTTCATCTCGGCCTCTCCCGTACAATTTTGACAGTCCGGCTTTATTTTTAGACTTCCTATAAGGCTGTGTTCAGTTGGAACTTCCGCCATAGTCCGCTCACGGTCCACTCAGGGCCTGAAGGGAATATTGCCCGCAATGTCGTCAGCAAATCTGCCGATAATGAATATGAAGACAAACTAGACACACCAACCGTCTACAAAGGCAGCTTCGCTCTTTTTACTAGGCTTGCCTTACTTATGCACAACAAATTCCTTACCCAAAAAGGCGACATGCTGCGCTTGTGACTGCGGCGCACACAACATGGAAACCTTGGTCACCACACCGAGTGTACCCTCTGAGCCAATAAAGAGATGCTTCAGATGATAGCCGGTATTATCCTTTTTGAAGTCGGACATGAGATCGAGCACATCACCGTTGGCAAGAACCTGCAAAGGAAAAAAATATAGAAAACAACTTCGCTTGCCAAAAATCGGAATACCTACCGCTTCCACACCCAGCACGCTGCCGTGCAGATTACCATAGCGCAGCACACGCAAACCGCCGGCATTTGTCGACACATTACCGCCAATGTGGCAGCTGGACTTGGCGCCCAAATCGAGTGGCACCACCAAACCCAATTCGCGCGCTTTCAAATCCAAGTTCTCCAAAATACAGCCCGCTTCGCAAGCCGCTATGCCCGTGATCTCATCGATGTGCAGAATCTTATCGAGACGCGCCAACGACAAGACGATTTCATCACAAACCGGCACTGAGCCGCCGACTAAGCCGGTGTTGCCACCTTGTGGGCAAACGGCCAATTTCCGTTCGTTACAGTATTTCAATATGGCGGATACTTCCTGTGTGGAGCTGGGTCGCAACACCAGTTGGCTGCTACCTGAAGAAAGCAATAAAGAAGAAAAATGGTTCTTACAAATTATTCCCTTCGAGCTGAGGGGTGGGGTGAGAACGTACCGCGTACACTGCGCATAAAATCTACATTGTAGCCCTGCAAATCGTCTTGCACGAGGTGATTTTTCCCCACGATGGACTCGAAGAAGGCTATATCCTTGCCTTCTAAGGTGGCATAATTACCACGTTTTACATTGTGACGCACCTGCAACGGAAAAGGAAAACACAAATTAATTATTTTTAAAAAACACACACAAATACAGCAGAAAATTTAGCCAAAGGAAAAGGCTGAAAACCACCCTTAATGAGTTTCCTGCGGCTTTGTCTTTGCTTTTGTGTAAATGCGCGCCTGTTAACTTGTGTTAGTGTGTGTGTATGGCATGGTGCCGGTTGCATGCACCCCAAGAAAAGGGGTGTCCGAATAGAAGCATAAAAGCAGCAACAACGAAAACAGCAATGAAAAATAGAATTTTAAAAGGCGGAGCCGGCCCGCTTGACAAATGATAACTTAAAAGGCAGAAGAAGAGTTGGACAATTTTAAATTCAACGCCAGCTATAGTAATCTTCATATATGTATAATATGTCGAATTCCATGGTCATTCTTGTTATTATTATTACCAGCCGAACACAACGTGAGCAACTCCATAAGCAACCCAATTCTCTTATAATTCTCTTTATCGTTCATTTGGCAGACTTTGGGGTCGCATTCTTCGAAAGCAACTCAAATACGTTCGGTCACGAACAAAGAAATGTCGATAAAGTCTATAAGTCTTTATTCTATGCGCTGGTCTGTCACCTACAAAAACTCGGACATCTTCATAGTTGAATAAGAGAATGCCAATTCAGTCGTGTTCGACCAGGAATTCGAAATAATTTCGTTCTCTGAATATTTTACTACTACCTTTCAACATACAGTTTTCTTGTCTGTCAGTCCTCTCCGCCATTTTTCAACATGCCAGCTCTCAGCTCCATCTTTCAACATATTTCTACGGAAATTTTGAGACAGACTTCCTGTTTGCCAGCTCTCAGATTTTTCTTTCAACATATTTTTATAGAAATTTTGAGACAGTCTTCCTACCTGGCACCTGTCCCTCATTTTAAAAGATTTTTATTCAATAAAAATTCCTAGGATATCTCAATGTACAGTATCTTTCATAATACAATTGATCTGGTTCTGAACTTCTCAATCTGTTTTACGGCTACAGTGACATACTATAAGCTAAAGATATCACAAGCAAAGATTTCTTCCAGTATTTAACTTTGGCCATTATAATGATTTTCGAGTCCGTGATTTATGCTGTCCGCAAAATGAATGCCTCAAACCCAGCCGCGCGTATTTTTCCAATTTAAGCAGTGCACTACGCGAATTTCCGTTCGGCGCGACTTTAGGTGTACACACTGTGGGCAGCCTTAGTTACTTATCGGTTAGTTAGTATGTTTTTATCCTTTAGATATATTTTCTCTAGCTTGTCGCGGCTTAGAACCCAAAAAGTATAAATCTGTACCTAATTCTTAGGAGTATGTATCTGGTGATGTAGATATACATAAGTACGATCGGGTTACGCTATATGATTTAAGATTTCGAACTAGAAACACTTCTCAGACAATTTCGTGATTGTTTCACTCAAGCGGTTGAAAATGTGTATAATATGGTCCCATACCGTAGCAGCATATCTCAATTTAGTTTAGTGGATTTCTGGTAATTTTGAAGCCAAAGAAGCACCACGCTCTATATGGCCAACTGTAGAAAGTATCAAAAAAAAAAAAAAAAACATTGGAAACCATCGAGTCTAAACATTACAGAAAAATGGTTCGGAAACATTTATATAAGGCTGGGTGCAAAAAGATGTCGATGTAAGCACGAGTTAACGCAAAAAACCTCATTCACAGAATTTCCATCTTCCAATCGCTGCTGAAACGCAACAAAATCCATTAAATTCCGAAGCGTATGGTAACTAAAGATGAAGGGTGGGTCACTTACCTATACGGCAAGCGCAAACGGAAACGCTTGTGGCCGAATCGCAATGAATCATCGCAAACAGTGGCCGCAGTAGAATTGACAGTCAGGGAGGTTTTGCTAAGTATTTTGTGAGATTGGCAAGGAATCATCCACTATTGGCTGCTCCTCACTTAATTTGGATCTATCAACTGTTGGACCATCGGAAAGAAGCAATCGCCCAAAAGCATCCAGCTATAGCCAATTGGAGAGGAATCGAGTGTCATCAGGACAGCGCCAGGCCGCACCAATTGATAGTGGCTCGCCCGAGGCTCCGGAGCTTATACTTCTTCTTTATAGTCCAAACATGGCACCAAGTGATTACTACCAGTTCTTGCTTAAAGTGCATGATTTTGTTGGTGAAAAATTCGTTTCAAGAGAAACTTGTAAAAATAGACTGTCCTAAAGACTGTAAAAAAAAAAATAAAAATATTTCACAACTATTGATCATCGCCAGAACTCATAAAAGTGCTTAAATTTTTAGCAAGCATGTATTGTGGAGTGACGAGACAAGAGTTTATAGGATAGAAACAGATGGCAGAATATTTGTCCTTTATCCATTGTCCATCACTCGAAGGACGCTAAAGAACTGTGACAGAAATATTATGGTTTGTAGAGCATTTTCTTGGCATAATGTGGGTTCGCTTTTAAGAATAAATAGAAAAATTGTCAAGTTGCAATATTCACCCATAAAAAACAACAACATGAAATTCTTTCGATTCAGTGCCAATCAAATGGAAATTTATGTAAGATAACGATTGAAGCTAGTAAAAATCAGATTTTCTGAGGAAAAGATCGATATTTTGAATTGGCCAGCTCAAAGCACTGGCTTAAACTCAAGTCGAAACCTATGGAAGGAAGTCAACACAGAAACAAACTGCAAAGGCTAACTATAAAATTCTGGATGATTTTTGGTCTACCGTTAAAAAACTTGGTACGCTTTATCTAAAGCTAGGTTTCTAAATCTCATATTTCTATGGGTCTGGATCGCTGGTGTGAAGCAATCATCTATAATAAAAGTTTGTTTACAGCAGCTGCTCAAGTCGGTATACCTCAATAGTAAGTTGCGATTTTCTAATGGATCGAACAAAGACTTTGTCTTAAACTTTGTATTTCTAACTAAATTTCGCGTGCGGAAACATTGCGAATGTAGGAAAAGGCTTTCGGTGATTCAGATTTATAAAAACACAAGCCTACAAGTGGTACAAAGCCTTCAAAGGCGGCCGAGAAATCGTTGAAGATATGCTTCGCTCTTACGTCCTTCGACCTCTTCAACTGATAAAAATATTAAAAAAGTTAATGATATGGTGCTCAAAAATGACGAGGCAAGTACAAGAGATGGCAACAGAGCTCGACATCTCTCGCTAGTTCGCTCGAATGTTTTTGGTAAATATTTTGGGTATAAAGCGTGTTCTTGCTCGACCCGTCCCGATGAAGCTGAATTTTTTCAAAAATAGTACCATAAACAGGTCTCTTTGGACATGCTTGATCGTGCGAGTTCCGATCCCACATTTATGTAGAGCATTATAACTGCCGACGAGACATGGGTTTATGAGTTTTACCAGGAAACATGTCATCAATCATCGGAATGGAGGGGAAAAAACGAGCCCAAAACCCAAAAACAACGCCAAGGCGCTCAAAAATCAAGGTGATCATTGTTTTTTCCCATAATCGTGGTTTGGTGCATCTTGAATTTGTTCAGGAGGAACAGACTGTCAATAATAATAATATTTGGCCATACGAAGCGGTTTGCGCGAAAACATCCGTCGAAAACGGTCGGATTTGTGGAGAACAATTCATGAATTTTACACGATGATAAGACACCGAGTCACGATTGGAACCCAATTTAAAGCCAAAAACGTAATCAATGTATTCGATCAACCACAATCACCAAAAGGGAATTTTCCCCTTTCCGCACGCCTGTCCACCGTACTACTGCACCGTAGAGTAGAAGTGATCTTACAATAGCAGAAGTGCCCAGGAATGTTCCAATAACCCTTTCGTATATGCATGCTGCGCATTGGACAAGCGCATTGGCTTCTAGCGTTTTCAGCAGAAGGAAGTTAAGCTTATAGGCCTAAACTCCTTAAGTAGGTTAGGTTATTTCTACATCCCTTCGGTATTAAAACTACCCTAGTCTCTCTCCATATACGTATGTGGCACATCCTTCAACTTAATGCATCCCCTAAAAATCGCCTCTAGCCACGTCATGGATAAACAGAACTCATTCTGTAGCATTGCCGGAATGATTCCGTCTGTACCGGGAGATTTGTATGGGTAGAATGAGCGGATTGCCCATTCTACACTAAATACATATATGCACCATCAGAGAGGCACGTTTTAAAAAATATTATACATATTTTTAATTTTTACTATTAAATTAAAAAATAAAATTTTCAATTCTATTAAATCTTGGAAAAAGTTGAAAAAAATTTTTTTTAATATTTTATTTATAAAAATTTTTTTATAATTTTTTTTTTTTTTTTAATTTTTTTAATGCGCTATTTGGGATTAAAAATTAAAAAAATATTTTTTGATTAATATATTCGGGATTTATTCAATATTTTTTTAATGCATTACTTGCAAGCCTGATTGTTATATAGAATAACAATGTTTTTCACATCTAATTGTTTTTATTATAAATACATATGTATATTTTAAGACTAGTTAACAAATATTTACATACAGATGTATTTAAATGAATATTTACCAACCTGTGTCAATTCCGGAATGCCCGAAGCTTTGTATGTTCTAAAAAACGATTTCACCACATTCGGTCGTAGCTTAAGCAGTCCAGTTGCCGACATTTTCTGAAAGCGAAAAATGAAAATGAATATGTGAAAATTTCGCATGTATATGAATGGCCATTTTCTATTAGTTAAACAAACCAAAAAGGCGGCCTTTAACTTCTTGGTCAGTCAATCATAAATTTAAGAAAGAGATAGAATGATATGTAAAGCTATATTCAGCTACAACAAATGGCTGCAAATAAAGAGTTTATTTATGGGAGCGAGATATACATTCGCTCTCTCTTTATTACGAAGGTTTGCCTCTTCAAACGAAAGCCAGCACAAAACAAATGTCAGAAACGAAATCCACACAAATCGCAGCCAACTTCGTGCACTATTGCATTGGACGTCGTTTGTTGACATTTCGTTGTATCTTTGTGCGCTTTTCGTCTAATTGTAATTTCAGTAATTTCATTAAATCTTTTTTTCTTTTTCTAATAGAAAGTGTTACTCTAGTAAAAATGTTTATTGCCAAGGAAGCGACGTTAATAATATTATGTTAATGTATTTGTTTATATATTGTTTATAGTGTGGTGCATTTAGAACAGGAGAAAAGTGATCAATTTTTGCTGCAAATGCATTTGAAGACGAAAGAGACGCGTTCTCGGCTATGTGTTTGTTTGTGTGCGTGCATTTTTAATTAAACACTGTGCTAGATTTCTCGTATTTCAAACGTTTTTATACTTGAAGTCCACGATTTTGTTGTAAATTTTCAGTAACTGGTACGCACAGAAAACAATTTTTTAAATTTTTGTGTAGTCTATATACAAAAAACAAGAGATAAATGCCTGAAGCGGACTGCCGGACCGTGGTTTATGGTAAGTAAACTTTGTGACTTAATTTATGTCTGGTGTCTGGCCGAGTGGCAGGCAGTCAAATTTTGTGGCAGGTAAACAAGCAACAGTTGAAGTCAACCACTGGTGGTGGTGGTGGGCACATCATCTAATTACTAGTAGAATTATAAATGCATTGGTACAATGAACTTTTGTATAAGTTGATGAGAATATTTTGTGTGTATTTTGTTTTTTTATGTGTAGCAAATGTGTGTATATGGCGGCGATTATTTTATGCACAAAAATTTTCGGTATGTAATTAGTTATGCTTAAGTTTGTTTTTGTGTGGTTTAAGTTTAAGTTTGTTTATCTTGTGGTTATTATTTTTGCAAATATTTATTGTTAAAATTATTTTTGCAATTTTAGTACATGACAACACGAGCGTTAGCAAAGTTTTTGCAGAAAAATGTTTTGCCGACGGCTTTTGTGAAACGAAATTTGTCCGTAAAAAAATTATTGGTTCGAAATGTGCAACAAAAACTTAGTAATTTTTAAGTTTTTGGATTTAATATTTTTTATAAATATAACTTCAATATGCACTACAGATTAATCAAGATTTTTAAGGGACAACTTTATGGATTATCATCTTCATGCACATAACAGTATATAATGTGATTTAATTATAAACAAACATAGTTGTGTGTATTTGTATATTTGTCGTATAACCTAAAGCTTCACTATCAAGTCGACTTTTGTATATATAAATCCTTATCGCTTGCGATGTTGAGATGATTGTGCATAAATGCTTAATGTCTAAAATTAAGTTCTTATATTAGCATCGCATACACTTAGGGGACTCACAACTAGTCACATACTTGTTTAAAAAAATTTTTTTTAGATTATATACAAAATGAGTTTACGCAAATACAATTAACTTATTTTCGTTAGTAACTAACGTTTTGTTATCAAAAGCGGATCGGCACTGTTACTTATGCAATAAATAACATCGCTAAAATGATGCACTCAAAAATTCGAGTGTGGCTTAATAAAAACAATACTTTCTGTCTTTATTGATAAGCGTACTCATTGCCAATTGTTTAGGATTTTGCTTATCGTATTTCTATCTATAGTATATTTATTAAAATATTGTAGCTACCATTATGCAAAAGATTTAACACTTCACACAAAAAATAAACCCTTAATTTGTTATAGAATGCAACGTTTTACAGGTGTAACAACCCTGCGCTTGTTTACAATTCTTCTTCACCTAACACTTACAGCGTTCGTGTATGTGTGCTACATGTAAACAAACAAGAGCATACGTCAGAAACTTGTTATACACTACACAATTTTCACATATTTCTAACTATAAATGTGTGTTCATTCATTATTTATTACTCTTATTTAGCTTACATTAACTTGTAGCCGCTTACTTTTTACTTACTTTCACCTTTTCTATAAGAAATATCACACGAATTATTTAAAAATCAGAATACAAAACAAAAGCAAGTCACACCGTTCAATGGTTGTGTTCGACTAGAAAAAATTTTGCGCATTCAAGCAAATGCCGCCTGTCTCAACTGTGAAGTAGTGAAATCAAGCGAATTAGAATATGATGAAAATAGAATAAATGATAATAGTGAATGCGCCCAACAATTGTGAAAACGCGTGATAAAAACAACGGCAAACACATTAGAATTGTCGGTGTGAATTCATTGCAGATAACGTATAATAATCGATTGTGTTTTTAGTATCGATTGTTATTACTTTGTATTATATTACAAGTAGAAATAGTTTTTGAAAAATCTTATTAAAGAAAAATGATTTGAAGGAGATTATAAAATGTAATTATGGAATTTATTTTATTTGTATTAAAAATAGTTTTTGAAAAGTGTTATTAAGAAAAAAATAATAAGAATTTTTAACAATTTCTAGTAGTATTAAAAAATTCACGGTTCGAGTAAATATTTAATGCTTTTTAAAAACTTTTTTTTAAATCCAAAAATAATATTTCAACTTGTGTTAATAACTAATATCCAAATGAAGCAGTTGCAAGGGCTTGAAATAAATAATCGATTATTCCAGAAGTGTCAGCATTATATTTTATTAATAAAGCTCCATGAAGCAAGTAAAATTGAACAAATTCCAATTCGTTTTTATATACTATTATAGCTAACAATATAAACAAATTATTAGATTCTTCATGTAGTTATTATAATATCCTTGCTAGTATTAGTTGTTCCTTTGTGCTGTTTTTCTGCAATTTTTCTAATTCTGCTAAAATATTAATTTATGTGACAACTCTACATTTTTCAAAACCCAAGTAATATTGGCTTTACTGTACTGTATTTTACTATTAAGCAGCTTATCAAATAAGAACATTTATCCGTTTGTTCGTCAGTCAACGATTCTTAGTGGACAAATAAACATTTAAGATAAAGCAGAAACTGGCTAAATCAGAGTTGCCATCGCGTATGATTTAATTATTGCTTAAATGGTACAAAATAATCTTTTTTTGAAATTTGTAAAAAAAAAAAAACAGTTAGGGAAAAATAATAACAACTTTTTTAATATTTTTTAATGCGTTATCTAAATTTTTTTTTATTAAATTAAAATTTATTTAAAAGTAAAAAAAATAAAAGATGTAAATTATTTTTTGCTGATTTCATTATATTTATTTATTAATCTGCTCAAAATACATATGTCCTTCGTGTACATTTCCAAATCTCTAAAACAAAAAAAAAAAAAAAAAACAATTATAAAAAATTTGGGCAGTTCGCACGACAATCGGGTTTACGTAACCGGAACGGACCCGAATTTTTATCCGACCAAGAACTATAGACTCGGCAGAATTCTGGTGCTACAACAGCAAATTTGACTCGGACTGTCAAAAAAAAATTTTTTAGTACAAATCTTGTTTGTTTATTATGAAATTACTTATCCATTTAGTTTACGTCCTTATTTGTTATATTTCATTTGCTGCATTCAATTTTTTCAAATAAGCTCTTTGTTTTTTTTTTCTCAATTTTCATTATTTTTCTTAATTTTGCATCTAGTGGCAACTCTTCCTTCCACTATTCTATTCAGCTATTTTGCTATTAATTTTGTTGTTTCGTATATTATCGTCATAAATCATTGCTCTTCAAACAAACCCGTAAAAAATTTTGAGTAGCGGCGCGTGTGGGTATTATTGCTCGTTCGCTTTACACCATTTTTCGCCAAATAAACAAAAAATATTATCACCATAGTTGTAGCAAAGCACATACTCACCAGAGTGAGTTGAATATTTCAATTTCTGTTAGTTTCTACATATAGCAGTCATGGAGCTATTTAATTTTTTTTTCGAAGAGAATTGCTTTCAAAATACTTTCTCTTCGTTAGTGTAGAAAGCCACACCCAACGGACCGGCATAATTTACGTGCCGATCTGTATAACTTTTCTCAGTGACATAAAAAAGCGACGGCACGTTTGAATCCCATTTACATTGTGTTGCTGCTTGCAGTTGTAGTCATTGGTGGCTCATGTGACCGACGTAAGAGTGAAGTTTTCATTTGCTGTAGTCGAGGAAGACTATTTAAGCGAATAGCAAGCATTGAGCTGCTTTTTCGTGTAAAAAAATGTTATATATACATAGGTATATGTATGTATGTATGTATGTACATATGTTTAATAAGCAAAAATAAGACAAGTTATTTATTATAAATGCATATTTTGTGGTTAAG
This sequence comes from Bactrocera zonata, assembly GCA_037783105.1. Lineage (NCBI taxonomy): Eukaryota > Metazoa > Arthropoda > Insecta > Diptera > Tephritidae > Bactrocera > Bactrocera zonata. Next base: position 190,204 of record JBAWJQ010001789.1, on the reverse strand, counting down.
TTTATTTCTTTTTTTATGGAACACACATACTTAGTATAGTTATATAATATGAGTGTTAATTTAACACCTTATATGGGTTTAATATACCCTTGGGATCCAACAATTTCTTTACATCGCGCATCATTGCAATCGCTTCCGGTGACTTGCTATATTTTAGGTAATTCTTTTTGATAAAACCAATGCCGTGTTCAGCACTGACGCTGCCTTTCAGCTTGTGGGTATATTCATAAAGAAAAGGCTCAATTTTGTGGTGTAGTTCGTCGGTATATGCCGGACATGAAACATTCAAATGTAAATTCGAATCACCTAAAAAGAAAAAAAAATAAAAAATAAATTATAAAAAATATTATTGAAACAAAAAAAAAAAAAAAAAATCATATGAAATTAAATTTAACCGAAAGTTAATAAATAACAGGCAAAAAGGTTAACTTTAGTTGCAACGAAGCTATACCCTTCACAAATAAAAAAGCGTTTGTACTAACCCAAGTGACCAAAACCTGTGACTCTAGTTGCCAGCGGTCCTATACGTTTTTGCATAACCTCCACTATACTATAGAAATCGCGTAACGGTAACGAAAGATCATAGTAAAAGCCATAGCCGTCTTTGGTTAAAGCCAACGGTGCCAGCTCACGCAGCTTCCAAATTTCCTGCATCTTACGCGATTCACCCGTTATGGTGCCATCAATAATTTCGCCCCTTTCCATGCCGATTTCCACGAACTTATTAATTTTCTCCAAATCATGTGTGCCATTACTACCAGATGTCTCGAGTAGCATATAAAATGGAAAACCATTAATTGGTGAGCTGAAAGTATAAAAAGTATACAAAAAATAAATACTCAATTATTACTTAAAAACAGTTAAAAATATAAATATATAAGTGGATTGTGCTTACTTTAGTTGGAAATGTTCCAAACTGGCGTCCAACGTTGGCGCATCAATCATTTCACAAGCCGATAAAATTTCACCCAAATTTCGTTTGGCGCTTTTGAATGTTTTCAACACAGCATCAAAGTTGGGCAAACCTTAAAAATCGTTTACACACTTACATATAATATATAAAAAATGACACAGTTTTCGAAATTACCCAAAAAGGCCAGATGCTGTGCCTGTGGCGCTGGCGCACACAAAATGGACACTTTAGTCACCACACCCAAGGTACCCTCTGCGCCAATGAAAAGATGCTTCAAATGATAGCCTGTGTTGTCCTTTTTGAAGTCGGACATCAAATCCAAAATTTCACCATTCGCCAGTACCTAAACATATACATATAAGTATATATGTATGTACATATTTATGTATGTGTTTATGAAAAAAATAACAACTTATTACTCACCACTTCCAAACCCAACACGCTACCATGCAAATTGCCGTAGCGCACTACACGCAAGCCACCAGCATTGGTGGAGACATTGCCACCAACATGACAGCTAGACTTAGCACCCAAGTCTAAGGGCACCACTAAGTCTAGCTCTCGCGCTTTATTATCCAAATTCTCCAAAATGCAACCCGTCTCACATGCTGCTATGCCAGTAATTTCATCAATGTGCAGAATTTTGTCCAAACGCGTCAGCGATAGCACGATCTCATCGAATACGGGCACCGCACCGCCCACCACACCGGTGTTGCCACCTTGTGGGCAAACAGCCAGCTTACGCTCGTTGCAATACTTTAAAATGGCAGAAACCTCCTGTGTAGTTTCGGGTTTCAGCACCAATTGGCTATTACCTGTAGTTTCAAAACATACACTCGTGATCCGAAAAATGATACATGCTCTCAGTATTCAATGAATAAATACTAAGTAATTCCATTTTGACTTAGCATTCAGAAGTATTCTCATGTAGCTCTCTTGTAAAAGGAATATCCCTAAACACCGTTTAAGGGGTTACATGGGTTTACAGGTTTCAAAAATCGATTTTTTTATTGGCTTATTAAATTCTAAAACACTTCTACAATATTGTAATAAACTTTCAAGTTAATCCCAGTAAACGTTTCAGAGATACAGCCTTGAGAACTTATGTGCCCCAGGCTAGCTCATAGCAGTGCGCCGTCTTCAACCTTAGATGACTTTCTTTGCACTGATGATTTCTTTAAGGACTTATCCTTTTTTCCAAAGGGGTCACCGGAAATGGCTTAGCAATGGCCGAGTTTAAAATATCTTTTCCAAAAATTTCAAAATTTCTTTGTTAAACTGTATGTTTATAACCATAAAAATTCTAATAAAATATTTAAATTTTTATACGAGAAAACATTTTTTAAAAAATTATATTTTTTACCCTAAGAAACCCATGTAACCCCTTAACATCTAACTCAATGGTATCTAAATGTGGTAACCAAGGAGGCATAGAAAAATGGATTAGTCATAAGTCCACATAAGATTGAGCTTGTTTTATTTACTAGAAAACACAAAATACCCGATGTTACACACCCCCTCGATCCTCAGACATTTTTCAACTGGTGGGCAGGATGGAGTACTTGTGGCTTATCCTTGATAAGAAGCTCTCACCGTGGTTGGTGGCGATGACTGCTATTAAATTTAGGAAAGTAAAGTATATTAGGGGTTCCGGGCAGGAACACACTGAAGTTCTCCACTGATTCGATTGCATTTCAAACCTTGCATAATAATCTCGTGGCGGTGCCTTCTTGGCTCACACAAATGCCTTAGATTTGTGGAGGGAGTGAAACCGTTGGAAAAGGGATGCAGTGAGCTTTTTCACGAATGCGTCGAAGGCAGTTTCCTTCAAAGAGGCGTGCATTCACGCCGATAACCGATCAGAGTTGAAATGTTGATTAAGTTTATTTATTATCTTTTCAATTACTTTTAAATTGTTTAGTATAATAAATTATTACTCTGTAATCACAAAAACACCTGAGTCACAAAATACAAGCAGTACTCAACAACTTCTTTGAGCTTCTCCCATATTATACTTGTATGGGTGCCTGGTCAAAGCGGATACGCCGCAAACAGTGCGACAAAATATTCTGTCGAACACTCCTTACCAAAGTTCTATGAAGGAAGGCGAGGTGGTATCACTTCCTCCTCTATTGCCCAGCTTATGACGGTCTGAGATTAAAATATCTCGGTCAAGTGAACCTGGCGAAGTTACATAACATAAAGGACGCATATCTGTTCAAGTGGGATCCATAACTTTTGAATCAAACCTACGTCCTAACCGAAATAGTTTAAATAATCTGGAATGCAATAAGAATTTCTAAAAGAACTTTTAGAGCTTTGTCCAAAGGTTGCTTTTTTAGACGTAATAGTGACATATTTGAACCTTCTACAGAGGTCAGTTTATCCAGTTTTTGATACTATCTCGAAATATGACTCTGGACATATCACTGACTTTAAGGGGGTATTCTAGTCTAGAAATTAAAAAAATCGAATTTTATTTTAATATTTTTAAAATTTAACTATTCAAAAATATGTGTACAAGAGGATTTTTCAAAATTCAAATTATTTTCGGAGATGTAGGCATTTTTCTGACCCGGCATCCAAACTGGTTCGGCCGGAACGCGAAACTTTAAACGCGTTTTTCTCAAAACTAACTTTTTTGGAACGATACCCACGATTTCTCAGGTTCTACTGGACCGATTTACTTAAAATTTTTATAGAGTCTTCTTTATAGGCTTGTCTATGGTTGGAACTAGCCCCATCCCCAAATTTTTATTTTTATTATTTTAAAAAAATTCGAAATAGTCAGAAAAAGTGATCCAAAAAAACTTTTTTTTTAGGCAGTCGCCATTTTGTGAAAAAATTGTTCCCCACTTTTCCGTAGTTCCGGCCATTGCGACATTATTCTGGATTAATAATCTTTTTTCCTTTTTGGTTTCAGATAACTAGGAGGGTTGAAATCATGGTTATGGTCACGTGGAAATTTTTAGAAACCCCCCACTTCGTCAGCTCATAATTTTTTTATTTTTTTTTAGTTTTTAATTTTTTTCTCTACTCTTCTAAAATTAACAAATAACTAATAAAAAAATGGATAGTAAAAATATGAATTGCCTTTTTTTACGACACTTCAAAAATTACCTGAGATTCATGCTTCTAGACTAGAATACCCCCTTAATTAATTAGGCATCTCGACTACCATTAATTAGTATTATTTCCACCTAATCTAGTTAAATCTGCATATTATTCGAATTAAGTTAAATATTTCTGAGTTTCTATATAGATATCTACATATTCTTCTTTACTGGCGTAGGCACCGCTTACGCGATTATAGCCGAGTATAGATTCATATGCATACCATATAAAAATATTCTAGAAAAAGTTGTTTTTTAGCTATAAAAATTATTCTAAAAAATAATAATGCTTAAATAAAACAATATTGAAACATTTACTAGACTTCAATTTGGATATAGAATGGGTCAGAACGTACCCCGTACAGAGCGCCAAAAGTCCACATTGTAAGCCTGTAAATCTTCCTGCAGCGCGTAACGTTTACCAACAATGGACTCCAAGAAAGCAATATCCTTGTCTTCTAAGTAGGCGTAGTCGTTGCGTTTTACATTGTGGCGAATCTAACAAAATACTGTAACATTAATATTTAAATCTGCGAAATAGTTTTTACAGATAAACATATTTTATAATACTATACATTGTGACAAAAAAGTACCCATTAATTATAAATAAAATGCAAACTATTTAATTATTCAGCAATATTTATTTTGTCGTTTTCAAAGTAATCCCCACCAGATGTAATACACTTATGCCAACGATTTTTCCAGTCCTCGAAACACTTTTCATAAGCACTCTTTGGGATGACCTTCAACTCCCTCGGCGAAAGGGTTCCTGCCGGAGCGGCAATTTCAGTTTGGGGAACAGGAAAAAATCACACGTTACCAAATCTAGTGAATACGGTGGTTCATCGATGATATTCATTGCGTTTTTGGCTTTAAATTCTGTCGCAATTGTAGCTGGATGCGTTGGTGCATTATCATCGTCTAAAATACATGAATTTTTCTTTCACAATTTCAGTCGTTTTCGACAGATTTTCTTACGCCTCAATACGACCATCACTTTATTTTTTGAGCGGCTTTAGCTTGTTTTCCCCTTCCGTTCCGATGATTGTTGACATTTTTCCTGGTCAAACTCATAAATCCATGCCTCATCGGCGGTTATAATGCTCTACATAAATGTGGGATCGGAACTCGCACGGCCAACCTAGTCCAAAGAGACCTGTTTACGATACTCTTTTTTAAAAAAAACGTCAGCTCTATCGGGACGAGTCGAGCAAGAACGCGTTTCATACCCAAAATATCCACCAAAATCATTCGTACGGACTCGCGAGAGATGTCGAGTTCTCTTGCCATCTCTGTAACACTTGCCTGACGAATTTAAAGCACCAAGTCCTACACTTTTTTAACATCAGTTGAAGATGTCGACAGAACAAGGCTTGACTTGATCCTACCAATTGAGCAAAGTACATTTTTTTTTTGAGATATCATTTACCCTGGGAATTTAATTACAAGATCCGGATGTTTTGTTTGGCTTTCAATGATTAATAAATTCACTTTTATTCATGTCTGGAGTAAAATAATGTTTCATTTAAGGGGTCAGTAGAGTAATCTTTTTTTCAATTTTTAATGTAGAAACCCACTTTACCATTGGAAGGTTTTGAAATAGGCCCAAAAATAATAATACCGCCCGACATTCGGAGCGCTCCTCAAACTCAAACTTTAAACGGGTTTCTCTCAAAACACACTTTATTAAACTGGCAGACATGATTCCGGTCGAATTACTCAACCGATTTGCTTAATTTTTTTTTTGAATGTTCACAAAACGCATGGCTATCGTCCTTACTAGATTCATAATTTATTGACAATGTTATAACAAAATTTATGTAAAAAAACATGGGGAAAAATTAAAAAAAACGGTAATAACGTTTTTTATTTATCAGCAATTTTTCATGATTCTAGTAGGGACGATAACCATTATCGTACTTTTTAAGAATAAATTGGGTTTTTGTGTTTCAGATGAATCAAACATGAGAAATCATGGCCGCCCAGCCATTTCTCCGACAGATGCTATCAAAAAAATTCCGAAATAATTTGTTTTTATACTCTATGATACACCACATGTTATGTGAAAAAAATTCTATTGTAGAATAAAAATTTCTATGAAAAAAAACAGGTGAGATTACCCTACTACTACGGTTGTCTGATCTTATTGTGGTATTTTTTGGATGATCGCGACATTCTTTAAAATCTTTAAGGCATCCTGCACGAAATACAGTGAACACCCTAATTTTTTTAGCGATATTTCAGAGCCTTTGGCCCCGGTTATATAAAATTTTTAAGATTTAGTTGGACTTTAAACAATGAACGATACAAGCGATAAAGAAACCATTGAAATAACTCGTCCGATTTGCAGAAAATGTTAGCATAATAAAAAATGTACTTATTATTTTGACCATGTCTGTATATAAACGAAACTCCAAGTATATTCTAAAACGGGAGATTTGTTATTGGGACTCTTGGCTTATTGGTAAAGTTTTGAGGTTCATTATTTCCTGTTATGGCTTGTTAGACAGATTATACATTATAAATTTTTTTTTTTTTTTTTATCTTTTTTTTTTGCATAAGGAAGTTAAGCCAGTCTAGATTCCAGAGCCTTAAGAAAGGCCTAACTTTAACAATTTATTCTAGAAGTAGGGAAAATTAAAATAATTTCTCTCTCTCATTCTTATTAGATATGGTCCAGAACTATAAAAATATGCATATTGATATTTTGTTACGAAACAAGCTTTGAAGAAATCTCTTTCAACCGAAAAAACAGTAAATTGTTTAGAAAAAATGTTGCAACAATAATAAAAAACCACACGAAGTTTACTAGATGATGTCATTGTAAAAATCACAAGAAATTTACTAGATGATGTCATTATAAAGCTACACTTAAATATTACATAAGTATTTATGTATATTAGGGTGTCTTTTTTAACTAATAATTTTTTTCAATCCCGTCACGAAATTTCCTTGGAAATACCCTAAAAACATTCCCTGAAAATTTTTGCCCTTAATACTAACATTAAGAACTGTACCAAGGCATGTAAAAATTTTCCATTGAAAATACACTACAGTCTCAATATATCTCGTAAATGACAAGAGCTATAGAAAAAATGTACATGACAAATTTGTAGGAAATTTTATTTGCTATAAAAAAGATGCGAGGTCAAAATCGCTATCATTAATACCTTTCGAGATATTCGACTTTTTAAGAGAGGCTGTATGCAATTTTCATAGATTTTTTAATACATACCATCTATAAAAATTCTATAAAGGGATTTTTTTTTTTTTAGGGTATTTACAAGGAAATTTCGTGACGGGATTGGAAAAAATTAATAGTCCCTAATGTATGTATATCGTCACCTAAAATACAAAATAACGCAACAACACTTATAACATAATTTTTTTTAAATTTAAAATACAAAATAACGCAACAACACTTATAACATAATTTTTTTTAAATTTATTTTATACAGTTTTTTGTTAACAAATCTTTAATTACCTGGGTTAATTCTGGAGTTGCTGAATAAGCTCTACGCAATGGCTTTATTATCAGTGCTTGCAACTTTACTATTCTTCCAAGTGACATTTTCTGAAATGTGTGTAAAAAAAAAGATTAAATTGATATTATATGTAACAGGTAGTGCTAAAAATCAATAAGACATTCACACAGCCTGCCTTGTTGGTATGTCTTTAGTGTTAGATTATTATATGCTAAAATATGTATTAAGATAACCCCTTATATTAAAGTTTATCCGGCTAATAGTTTTCTTTTCCTTTCTAACTAAGTTTAGTCGGTTCGCAGAACTTTAAACGCGTTTTGTTTGTAACGCTGTTTTCAGTGTCGGGGACAACATTTTTCAGAAATAGCTAGGCCCATCGACTTTAATTTTCATAAAAGCTTCTTGGATATATGAACAAAAAATACTATAACTTCCATTCTTAATTTATTCTTCAAAATCTACATATGTCGTCCCACTCAAAGTAAACCGCCTTGGACCTAATACACTTCCACAATTCCAACGTTTTTTCCAATCCTCGAAACAGTTGTTAAAGTCAATTTCCAAAATAGCCTTGAATGCGCCTAGAGATTCTTGTCTAATGTCTTCAATTGACTCAAAACGGTTTCCCCAGAACGGTCGTTTGAGTTTGCTGAATAGCCAGAAGTCACACGGCGCTAAATTAGGCGAATACAGTGGTTGAAGCACGATATTGGTTGAAAATTTGGCAAAGAACTCACGAAAAATCAATGCAGTATGCGATGGTTCATTATTGTATTCAAAAACCAAAAGTAGTAGGCTCATAATTTCGGCCTCTTTTTACGAATAGCTTCGTGCAAACGACGTCAAAACTCTCAAATAGTATTCCTTGTTGACAGCATCGTCGGTCGAAAGGAATTCGATATGCACCACACCTCGTTAATCGAATAAAACTGTCGTTATAACTGTCATTTTTGACCTACTTTGACGTGGCCGATATTCGGCCGATTGATCGTCTGCTTCCGAGTCGTAAGCATAGATCCAAGACTCATCGCCCGGAATAATACGTTTCATGACATCCAGGTAGTCGGAAAGCATTGTTGCACAAACGTTAACGTGACGCTCTTTTTCGAAAAAAAATTGAGTGATTTTGGAACCAATCGTGTTTTTATTTTTCTTAGACCCAAATGATCTTTCAAAATGGTGTTTTTACTTTTCTTAGGCCCAAACGATTTTTTAAAATGGTTTTCATTGAACCTTCCCTGTTAGTCATCGATTATCGAGCACCAATTCCTTTATTTTATTGACGTATTGGTCATTAGTTGATGTTAATGGCCGTCCTGCAAGTGGTTCGTCGTCTACGTGCTTTGGGCCCTCTTTGAATAATTTGTACCAATCATAAGCACTTTTTCGTGACAAACATTTATTACCGAAGGCCATTTCCAACATTCTGAACGTTTCGGCAACAGAAATTTGATTTCCCACTCAAAATTTGATGGAACTTCTTGGTTGTATAATTACACTCGTCGTAAAAATTGCCGAATGCACTTTATGTATTTCAGAAAGACAAGCGTATACTAAACACTATAGATTATTTTGATGTGACATTTGGCACAGATGTCATTGATACACATTCTAACCTAGAAAAAACATTTTTGGACGAATGAGTTTTCGCACGAAATTTAAATTAAAAATCTTTGTTTCCAATTTCAAAAATAACTTTCAGTGACTGGATGCAGTAAGTATGATGTATGTATATACCATAATGAGAGCTATATATCACTATGAGTATGTGCATGCCTGTGTTGCTATACAATATGTAAATATTTCAATATGTCCACTATAAAATCATCAACATCAGTATGTAATATAGAGAAAGCATCCCTCACTACCCTATCTCATTACGGCACATCATTGTATGTATATACATACATACTTATATACATACAAACATATACTTATACATACGTGCATGCATATATATGTGCATGCAAACATGCATAAATAAAAGATACAAAAATGGAGAAGACGTCATCGAAGTCTCAAGTCGGCGCGAACCTAAAAATGTCGTGTGTACGCCATGTTGGTAGCGGGCCGTTAGCGTAGCACAAGCAACGGTGCAGCGTTCGTGTTTGCCGTCGGCAAAACAGATTTAGCGCTGTGAAGGTTTTTCAGTTCAACTTGTGCGCACAAATGAAAGAATAAATAGTTTTATATTTCTTTGAATGTTTATTTACAATTAATAAACAAATATAATGAAATACGTTTCCAAGCGCCCTATAGTTAAATTCAATTTAATGTACATATAAAATTTGTTGAATGTAAGCCTGGCTTTCACTTTTCTAACTTGTTTAATCAAAAAAAAAAAAATATAATTTTTAACCTTTTATGTGAGATTTATTATATTAAATGCACAGTTAAGTGGCTGTTTTGAAATACCCGAGCCAAAAGCTTTGGACTATGTAGTCGATTGAATTAAATCCGTGAAAGCTTAAAGTACTTCCGAGAATAGCTGTTTTCTATAAATCAAAACCGGAATATAGCTAGAGGGAAGATATTGGACGTGTATTTTTATAACTTCTAGTGTTGATAGAAACGTTTATGACAAACACATATACAATTTAAGAGGCACACCTAGTGCCCGGTAAGACGTTCACGGTCACATTAGCTGGGTTCAATGCTACCGGGATCTGCAGAACGGCCTGTAGTAGCGCGAATTAGCAACCTCTGACGATGAGCGGCAGGAGCGGAGGAAGCGCTATAAAAGTCAGCAAGCTTGATGATGTTCCTGTGACAGTGGGGAATCGACGCCGCCTCTTAGAAATACACAGGTGTCCGCTCAACATATCTCAGAAAAAACTAATAAACAAATCCAAGGGACCCTTCCTAATCAGAGTCTGTTCACCATGTTAACGGCGGCTGATATAATAATCTGACCGGTGCTCTCGAAGTCCCTGAAAGTCTCGACTTATTTGTTCTTATTTGTCTCCACTTATTTGTTGGTAAGATGCAAAGGGTGATATGAGCTTGCTCTACTCAGACGTAAGGCATTTAATGAATCAATAAACAACCACTTCGGTGCTTGGTGAGGAGTGGAAGAGTTCTGTATACAGAATTCGGTGGGTAGAGTCTGACGACTTACCTAGTCCTAAAAGTGGCCAATTGTTTTACCACCGGGACTAATGTTCCCTCACTCTATTGTCTTCTTACTGAATCACCTCGTTCTTCTGATGAATTTAATCATTACAAAAAGTTTTGTTTGTGCAAACTCTGAAAAATCGGTCAGAAAAGTTCGACCAATATTATTATTTTTCTGTATAGGCCTTTGCATTCGTATGGAAAATGTTTTACAGTCTCCTCTTCTTCTATCTCCTGGCGGCTTCAGCAATAGTCATTGTATATTTACAAGTGACAAGAGGCACATAAAATGCCTCTTTTTCAGTGTCTAATTTTAGAGTGGTGCCTTTGTGTCTAACTCATATGCTTCACAGCTCCCTGTGATATCACTATATCCTGGGACCCATTGCCGGTTTAACGTGAAAAAGAACGTTTCATAGGATCCACCAAGAGCATTCTAGTATTGATAGGCATTCCTTCACTATCTTTGATGAAATCCCAGGAGACTTTAGTTTTCAAAGCCATTTGGCTGGCTATCCGTATACATAAATATAATCCTTGTTGTGAGCACACTCTTTGTCAGAACAACAAGGCTTTCTTTGATTGCGGTGATCTCTCTACGAACACACTGCAGTGGTCTAATAAACCGAATTTAATTTGGTATCTAATTTTGCTGAAAAGATACCATCTTCCACTCGATTATCTAGTTTGGACCCATCCGTATAGATGCTTATTCCTGCGTCCCTGTCCGTCTCGCCCCTTTAGCGTTTTTTCGATCTTACGTCAGTATGAGGAAAAAAACATTTTAAATAAATAATAAGCTTGTTTGGAACATAAGAAGATCTGTTTCCACAAAATTTCTATAAAAAGGTTTTTATTATCTGCAATATTGCCATATAATTTTTTTTTATAAAACTCATAGTTTCGCCGGAAATCAAAATAAACCGTTTCTAACACTTAAAAATTCAACAACGTGCTTCCCCTTTTTTCTCAGATTACCCGTAAACATTTTTTTTTTTTTTCATTTTTAATTGCTTCTGCACTAGTAGATACACATTGTGACAAAAAAGTACACGGAAATTGTAAATAAAACACTTAACTATTCATTTGTCGCCTTCAAAGTAGTCCCTACCGGATGTAATACACTTATGCCAACGATTTTTTCAGACCCCGAAACATTTTTCATAAGAATTTTTTGGGATAGCCTTCAGCTCTTTGAGCGAATGTTGTTTTATCTCTTAGATCGACTGAAAACGCTTTCTACGGAACGACAATTTCAGTTTGGGGGACAAGAAAAAATCACACGGAGCCAAATCTGGTGAATACGGTGGTGGATCGATGGTATTTATTGCGTTTTTGGTTTTAAATTCATTCACTATCGTGGTTATTATCGTGTAAAATCCATGAATTGTTCTTCCACAATTCCGGCTGTTTTCGACCGTTCCGACGAATGTCGACTTGTTTTCAAATTAAAATAAACCCATGTCTCATGGGCAGTTATAATGCTCTCCACTCGCCATGAATGTGGGATCGGAATTTGCACGATCAAGCTTGTCCAAATAGTCGAGCAAGAACACGTTCCATACCCAAAATATTCACCAAATCACTCGAACGCACTCGCAAGAGATGTCGAGTTCTCTTGTCATTTCTTTAACGCTTGCCTGACGATTTCAAGCACCAAATCCAACATTTTTTTAATATTTTCATCAGTTGAAGAGGTCGAAGTTCGTCCGGAACGGGGCATGTATTCAACGATCTCGCGACCGTCTTTGAAGCCTTTGTACCACTTGTAGGCTTGCCGCTTGTTTTTGATAAAACTGAATCAACTAAAATTAAACTGAATTTTATTCGATATTTTTATCCATTGTAAAACACTACTGAGGTGTGCCGACTTAAGTAGCTGCTTGAAATATCTTTTGCCCGGGAAATTTAATCACAATTTCCGGATGCTTTTTTGTCACAATATATGTATAAGCTTACTTATCATCTCCGGAAACATTGCATTGATAAAAGATAACTAATTTGATATGCACAACTACGAAAGAGTTAAATGCCCATAGAAACACTGATGTGAGGTCGGAATTTCTTTGAGCAGATTATGTGCTTCAGTTAATTCGGGTGCATTTAAAAAGCCTTAAACTCTTAATTTATACATTATCAGGTGCTTAACATGCGAGTGCAAGGTGAATTTTATGGCAAGCGTGTATGCTTATCATAAACGCTAAACGCTTGCTATTATATAATATGCTAATGTGCGTTGACTCGACTCTGAGCGACAAAGCAGTGTTTGTTTATGTTTTTAAAAGGCGAACTGTTTTTAATACTAAATTATATGCTTTCTTTAACTATTAAAAAAAAAACAGTTGAATATTTGGGAGCAATATTTGTTTAATAAGCGATGAGTAGTTTCTTTAAAATTAGGCTAGATGTTAGTAAGTGCTATATATTTTAACGAAGTTCGTCGTTTGCAAAGTATCTCACGTAACTACTTGACACATTGGTTGTAAACAATAACAAACATGTTTTCTCTTTTCGCATATTTTATTGTTTGATTGCACTTTTCCACTTCTTAAAATAGTTTATATAGATATAGTTTTCCGTTAGCTGAGAATTAATTTACTATTTAACATAAATATTTATTTACACTTTCTATTCTTGCTTCTCTGCCCGAAACACTAGTGAATAATGCCTTTTTAACTGTCAACCGCACAGTGGACGATCAAAACAAAAATGAAATGCCAACAAGTGAATCGGACAACTTTTATTATATGCTCGTGACGGCAACAAAGCACAAATCGTTTTCGCAGATTATGCCTTATCTATATGCTAAGCATTTACAGTGACTCTTAAGGGTTTTAAGGCTTTTTTTAAGTGACTCTTAAGGGTTTTCATATGCTTTGTTTTAAGTGAACATATTTTATTTGTGGTTACATCTACATTTTCTGATATAAAGGGTGATCTATTTCGAGGTACCTTACTTTCTTAAAGAAAAAACAAAGAAACTTCAAATTTAACGGGGAATGTTTATTATCATTCGTAAGAACATTCTTTGGCATTTATTTTTCGTAAGAACATTCTTTCAAATATTTTCCGCAGCTGCGTCTCAGATGGTCTATCCGTTGAGTCCAATTTTTGGTGACTTGTTCGAGCATTTCGACTGGTAACTGGTGAATGACAAGCGTGATGTTTTACCCCAAAGTCTGAATCGAAGCGGGGGTTTCCGCATAGACTTTAGACTTTACATATCCCCACAGGAAAGAGTCCAACGGTGTGATATCACACGATTCTTGTGGCCAATAGACCGGCCCAAAACGTGAAATTATATGCTCACCGAAGTGTTCTCTCAATAAATCTAGTAATTGCTGCGAAGTGTGGGAAGTGGCGCCGTCTTGTTGAAACCAAATGTCGCGACCTCAAAATAGTCATCAAATAGTCGGTTATCATAGCGCGATAACGGTCGCCATTTGCGGTTTTCCGTTCTCGCTGGCATCAATTTTGAAGAAATATCGGTGGAACCATCCGTTCCACAAACCACAACAAACCTTTGTGTCAAATGCCTCAATTTTGCTTGTTTACAGACTCATTGAGCCTCATCGCTGAACAAAATTTGGCTTGAGAACGTCGGATCTGCTTGGAACTTTTCAACAGCCCATAGAGCGAAGCGATGTCACTTGGGAAGGTTTTCAGTTCCTTCACAAACTGTATTTTATACGCTTTCAATGTAAGATCTCAACGTAAACGGCGCCGAAACGACTCTCCACGGTCTGCGTGTACACTCTCAACTACGGCTGCAATATTGAAAACAGTATTTCTACTTGGATTACCCGTTAGTTCCTGAAAAGTGCGAAGTTGCGACTTCTGGGCTAATCTTCGAAATAACTTTTTCCAAAGGGCTTTTAGGGCCTTAATCATCGTTGAACTTGCTAGCATAGTACATATGTTTTTAGTTTTAGGCTTCTAAAATGTACTACCCAGTTCAATCAGCTCCATCAGATTACCTTTAAACGGTTATTCTTTTGAAACCTAAACTTTTTTAAAATCAGTGATTACTCGGAGGTAAGTTCATAACTAGGAGAATTGTCCCTACACTGACATACTCGCATTTCTGACTTAAAATAGTATTTTAGGATTCCAAAAACGACCAAAATTTTGGATATAAGGTTTGTATTTTTTTGCCGGCCGCTATTTCGACAATGACATTTTGATCGTCTAAAGAGGTTTTTTTAAGACACATGTTCCACGGAGAACACCGGAATTACTGCAGCTATGGAGGAGCTTTTTTTGACGCCGCCGAAGATCGCGTACAAATCGTCAATTTTTTTTTTAATTCCCAAAAATTTGTAATTTTTTGAGTTTGACACACTATAGTGTAAAGTTTAACAAGCTTCATTAGTAAATTAATTAATTTTTGATATGTGTAATTTTTCAAGTTACTGTTACTGCTGAGAACAGGTTCACGCACAGCTAATTGTGTATTAAAACTAAGATTAGATTAATTTTGCTAATCACTACTTCATCTCATAATTCCATTTTGTTCACCTTTTTTCTCAACATTCTTTAATTTGCACGTTATTAGCAAATAAACGTTCCATATGTTTTCAATAGATTCGTTAATGATTTACCTTTTTCACAATGTCCTCTTTCGCTGTATTCGCAACAAATCTCCGAAAATTCACCACTTACGAGAAGGTATACGATTTTCTACCACATTGCCTCTTATCTGCCTTGGTTTTGGTGAATAAAATAAGAGCTAATACTTTCGCCTAATTTTTGTAAAGAGAGAGCATGAGCAAATCAGTTAGAAGAGCATAAAAGTAGTAACCAAATATTTCTCTTTGTAACACTAAGCCACACCTGCGGTAAGTATTAGCATCTCTCTCAGTCTATCAATGCCAACAAAGCATATGAAGCCTCTCGTGTCGTTTTTTTTTTGTTTGAGGGCGGTTCGCTAATGAAAGCAGTGTACATTTCTGGACTATACTCGCATGTGTTTATATATGTAAATGGGTGCATGTGTGTAGTTACCTTATGCAATGTGCTGTCTCCTCGGCAACATAGCCATTCGCCATTCAATAACGGGTTTACATACTTGCATGCAATCGTGCCGACGAAAGCAGTCGTGAGTCATTACACGAAAGAAAAAGGGAAAACCAAGAAAATGGTGGTGCTGGCGGTGGTGGCGGCTTGATTTGAATAAAATGACGGCACCGTACGGTTTGTGCATAATGGCAAAGTAAATAAAAAAATGGTTGTCCTTTTCAGTTGAATTATGTAAATTAACATAATAAATATTGGAAAATTATTTAAAATGTGTAAATATTATATTTATAATATCTTTATTTGCTAATTGAAATTAAAAATATTTCTTTTCATGAGTCGTATGAAAAATATACAGCTCGAAGACCAAAAAAAAAAAAAATTTTTTGCAGAGAAAACTTTTAAATTTGCTGATCCAAAAGTTTGTACTCATATTATGGTATTTTTAACTTTATTTTTAGACTTAGTATTATTAAAAATATTTATTTGAATAGGAGCTACAGCTGATATCCGGGAGCTCATATCAAAAAAGTCGTTTTGCGGTGACCACTATAACCTTGAACTGAATCCTCTGAAATTAAAAAACTAAATAGATTTCATTAAAGTAATGTTAAATCTAATAAAGTAAATCGAAGGAATAAGCAAAATAAATTTTTTTGACAAAATGGCGGTTGCTCAAAAAAAAAGATCGATTTTAGATCAAAATTTCGTCCTTAAATTGTTTATAAAAATATATATTTTTCGCTGAAAAAATCCGCGATTAATTACTAAAACATATATTTAAGAAACTCATGTTAAAATTTAAGACTAATTGGTTTAGCCATTTTCAAGCAATGTTGATCACCGACTTTGAGAAAAACGCGTTTAAAATTTGGCCTTGTACTTCCAAGCACTCTGAAACGCCTCTTCAAATTTGCATGTAACTTCGAAAATATTCATCGGAACGATATGAAATTTTCTGTGTGTATTCCTAAATATATGTAAATTGAGAAAATTAAATGAAAAAAAAATCGATGTTTTGAAAATTATAACTGTATATAACCCCTTAATTTCCAAAAGTCTGCAATTTATTTAATTTCTCCATATATTTTGATCTCTTTATAATGAATTCCTGTATATAAAATTTGTTTATACCATTTTTGTTTTCTACACCCAAAGCTCGAATTTTTATGCGTTTTCAATATCTCTATAACGATATATTTTTTGGATTTTTCTAACCAAATAAGAGCTGGAATGTCAGCACTATATGATCGGTGCTTGTATTATGAGAAGGTCGGAGACTAAATTTAGATACAAAACTCAAATTTGGCACAGTGAATTACATCACAGAGAAGCACCTGGTTTTAAAATCTGTAAAAAGTGGGCGTGGCTCCGCCCTTAATACGTTTGATACATGTATATAAATATTGCAGAGGACCAATTGTTAAATATATTCAAACCCTTCTTATAACCTGGGGCGGATTCAGAGGGGGGAAATTTGAAGGGACGCGGCTTGATGAGAACTGGAAATATATGCTGCACTCAGCTCTATTTGTGATATGATCGATTGATCATTCTCCGTGGTTTATCCTCCAAGTTTTCCAACCTAAAAAGATGAGTAACTGGAAAAATAAGGCAACCGCGGGAAAAAGCAACGACAGCGTGATTCTTCAGAAAGAATTGGTCGATCCTGCAAAGGCATCAAATATGATAGATACGCTGCTGTAACGTTCCGAAATCGAAGACAAAAAGCTGAGGAACATTTTCGATCCATTTATTCATACACGAAAAAAATTACAGCAGAACTGAAAGTTGACGAAGAAAAACCAAGAATCTGCGGCCGACAAACAAAACGCGTAATTTTTTGCTTGAGAACTTGCGAATAATATTAAAGGGTCTTAATGTAACATACATTCTTCTGTTAGATATAATGGGCGTAGATTTGAAGACGCGCTTTGCGGATATTTTTTCAGTGCTCGAAACACTTTTCATAAGCACCTTCAAGATTACCCTCAGCTCCTTCCGCGAATTTGGATTTATCTCTTCGATCGACTGAAAAAGGGTTACATTCCGATGATTTTTGCCTTGTTTGCATGTCAAAGTCATACAATTATTATAGTGCTCTCCACGAATGTGGGATCGGAATTCACACGATCAAGCATGTCCAAAGAGACCTGTTGACGGTATTCTTTTTGAAAAAATTTTAACTTCATCTGGACGAATAGAGCTCTCTTGCATCTCCCTAACACTTGCCTGACGATTTTCAAGCACCATATTCTTCGCTTTTTTAATATTGTCATCAATTGAAAAGCTCGAAGGTCGTTCAAAACGAGATATGTATGTCTTTAACGATTTCTCGACCGGATTTGAAGAAACAGAATCACTGTAAGCCATTTCCAACAACGATTTTACACACAAAATTTGGTTAGAAATACAAAATTTAGGACAAATTCTCCACTATTTCCGGGTACTTTTTTGTCACAATATATAAATAGAATTTTTTACATTTTAATAGCATTCTGGTTTGATTCCAGATGAATATTACAAATGTGCGATCGCAAATGTCTACGGTGTTTTTCAATTTTTTTCAATTTTCACACATTCTATATTTTATTTACTTATAGTTTATCTATAATTTTTTTTTTTAATTTTCATTAAATACTAATTTTTAATGGAATAAATAAACTCATGAATCATTGAGGGAATATTGTCCTAACCTAACCGTCATAAAAACGGCTTACGGATGTTTGTAGAAACTAAAACTTACAGGCACATATTGTATATAGGGCAAGTGACTTGACTGGGTTAACGAGTTGAATTGGTTTCTGGATGTGTGTATGTTCGGAAAGCGATAAAATAATGCTGCCTTGATTGTCCGAAAACCTACTTTGTTTCTGTAATTTTTTCTCGGAGAGTATAATAATATAAATAGAAGATTGAAAATTTTGAACAGTTTTCGGAAAAAGTTTACTTAAACTTCAATTTTTTTTGTTGGGCAAAAGGATTTGAATTTTTGCTCAATATATCGGCCAAGATGTGACTTCTCTTTTTAAATCACGTGGAAATATTTTCTTAAGTATGCCTTAGTGTAATTTCAAATGTAGATGAATCGGTCCAAACCTTCTTCTCCCCTCAGTTACCCATTATGTTTTCGAACTTAAGGGGCAATACCAGTGTAACGTATGAAAAATTAGGCGATTTTCGTGAATTTTTTTTAAAAGAAAGTACTCCATTAAATGTTTCGAACTTCTTTGGACGTAATAAGGCATATTTTCAGCCATATTTTAAGATTTTTTCTTAACAAAAATATTGAATAATATCGGAGTTATGTGCTGTCTTCGGAGTGGCCAAAAAAAGTGCTCCAACTGCTGATATGATTCCAGCCGAATAAGTAGCGAGCGGTCGCCCTTTAGAACGCTGCCATCTAAGAACTATTCAAGATACGAACTTGCCGATTTCACAGAATGTTTTTGGAAATATAATGTATCGATTTTTTTTTTTTTTTTTAAGTATCGCACTGGTATAGCCCCTTAAGTTAGGTTATGTTAGGTTGAGTCGTAAGGCTCATCTTCTCCAAGTTATTCACTTGGTCCGATGCCCTCGCCCCCTACCCCCTTAGCTGGAATGAAAAAATGCAAGTGAAAAAGCAAATCGAAATTTTTTGTTTTTTTGTGATAGCTGCTCACCTGTTCAACCCTTATCAGTGATTGATATCTCTAATTAACGTGCTTACCTGTCACCTCGCGGGACAGTGAACCACCGACCAAATCGTTTCTAATATAATGAAATTGCAATAAGGGTAGCCTTTCTAGCTCTCGCTTGTGCAGTTTAAGGCGGTACCACTGTGAACAAGTACCCAAACAAGTCAGATAACAACGTAGTTTGATGCAAGTAATAAAAAGGCTAAGAAGAATCCCGCAGCTTTACAAATTAGGGTTGTTGACCAATGCTTGCCAAACTCGCGAGAGTTCCATAGATCGAATGCTATAGCGCATCTGGACAGCGGGTCACCGACTCCTTTCCATTATAATGAAGTTTCCGGTGATTCCGCTGTCAACAGGCGCCCAAACATTCAGATAACAAAGTAGCTTCATGTTACTGATAAAGAGGTCAAAAACTCCTTGACTAGCTACACTTCGGAGAAGTACATCTACTGACACGTTGATAGCAGCTATGAAACACACTGCCTTGATCTGGTAGCCCGAAATTAAAGTTGATAAAGAGCTTTCGACAAAAACTCTCCCTCCCACTTTCCCTAAGCTTCGATCCATCAGTGTAAAAGCTCACTGAACCTATTCTCTAAAGGCTTCGAATCGCGCAGGTATGTCCGCTAGGGGGCGCAGGACGATTGTCAGGGATGCAAACGAAGTACTGGAGAATTTTAGAATGTCACTGCTTGAGACACCTCATATACCAGCTACCCAGAGTCTATTAGCAGTCCTCGTCTCAATGCACCTTGCAGCTATGACCTCACAAAACATTAGTTGTTCCTCTACAACAGTATTAAAGAAAATATGCCTTTTTCCAATAAAGATAGAATATTCGGTTTTTTGACTGACGAAAAAGCGTTGTAAAACAAAATATTTTTTTTTATTCGCCACTAAGGAGGCCCTATTCTCTATTCTCTATATTTCGGACTTTCAATCATTTAGATATTTTGATTTGGGCTTTCAAGAGAAACACTCGGCAAAACATCAACTAAAAGTTTTGTAACTGTTACCTATACTATATAATAGGCGTGTTTTATTTGACCATCACAAGCTAATAGATAAATCATGGATAAATAAAACGCATTTAGCTTATTTTCAATTAAAAAATCCCCGGTTTACTAGAGTAAAACACATTTTTGATTTTTACATTCGTATTTTTTTATTGGAAATAGTTCCCTTCAAGGGAGATACACTGATTGTAATGACCCTCCAACTTTTCGATACCATTTTTGTAGTAGCGCGATTTAGCATTTGCTTCAAAATGAACCTCAGTTTCGGCGATCACCTCTTCATTTGATGAAAATTCTACCCAAAAGCATGATTTTAAGATCTGGGAACAGGAATAGTGCTATCGTTTTCACTGAATTGTGTCAAAATACATTGACTTAATGAATCCGCACTTTCTATTTCTTCAAATGCGGCCGTGTTCCGGCCCAATAAAGGTCAATAAATTTGATTCCACGGGCATCTCAAAATGCAGACGCCATAATCTTGCCAATCAACTGTTGTGTTTCTCTACTTTTTTGAGCCGGCTCATCGTGTGCAGTCCCCTCAAACGACTGTCGATTGGCCTTCGGAGTGAAATGATGGAGCTATGTTTCATCCATAGTCACATATCGACGCAAAAACTCGGGTTTACTATGCTTGAACATCTCCAAAAACAGCTCTGAATTATCAACTCTTCAAAAGAGTTGGTCAAAAGTTAGCTAACGCGACAACCACTTTACTCAGAGATCTCTCATACCCAAATAGTCGTGAATGATATGGTGTACACGCTCAGTTGATATCTTTAGAGTGTCTGCTATCGGGAACAACTTCACCTTACGACCATCCAAAATTATTTTTTGGACTTTTTTGAGGTTTTCATTGGTAACAACCTCTTTTGGGCGTTCAGTGCCTTCATAGTTCCCGCTGCTCATTTTGCCTTGTTCAAACTTAGCAACCACATTTCAACGGTTGATTTCCCTAATTACAGTACCGCCATCTATGTGCCACGCCTAGTACTTTTCAATTGACCCTTTTATGAACCGAATTTCTTATGCTTACGCTACTTTATTCGGAGAAATTACATTATTTCTTTCGAGAGGTTGTTAACGTGTTGATTTATTACTGTCATTAAGTTAGTAGTAAAATTAAAGCCTTTACAATTTTAATTTCAATACCAAATTTTTATTGCTGTGAAGGGCATATTTTATATTCCCATTCACTTATGCATGCAGCAATAAGGGTTGAAATGCTTTATTCTATCCATAAGGTTTGAATGAACTGCTAATATTTAACATTGGTTAAGGGCAGTACTTTATACCATCCATATCCATGGATGAGACGGCAAAACATTAAAAATTTTGACTAATAGTTAGAATAGAAGTAAAATGGTGAGCATAGCTCTTACAAAGAATATTCTTCTTCTTTACTGGCGTAGACAGCGCTTACGCGGTTATAGCCAAGTTAACAACAGCGCGCCAGTCGTTTCTTCTCTTCGCTACGTGGCGCCAATTGGAGATACCAAGCGAAGCCAGGTCCCTCTCCAACTGGTCCTTGCAACGGAGTGAAGGTCTTCCTCTTCCTCTGCTTCCGCCGGTGGGTACTGCGTCGAATACTTTCAGAGCTGTAGTGTTTTCGTCCATTCGGACAACATGACCTAGCCAGCGTGGCCGCTGTCTTTTAATTCGCTGAACTATGTCCATGTCGTCGTATACCTCGTACAGCTTATCTTTCCATCGAATGCGATATTCGGATCTTTCGTAGAACCTTTCTCTCGAAAATTCGCAACATCGACTCATCAGTTGTTGTCATCTTCCGTGCCTCTGCATAATATAACAGGAGGGGAATAATGAGTGACTTATAGAGTTTAGTTTTTGTTCGTCGAAATAGAACTTTAGTTCTCAATTGCCTACTTAATCCGAAGTAACACCTGTTGGCAAGAGTTATCCTGCGTTGAATTTCTGAGCTGATATTGTTGGTGGTGGTTTACACTGGTTCCCAAATATACGAAACTATCTACAACTTCGAAGTTGTGATTGTCAACAGTGATGTGAGAGCCAAGTCACGAGTGCGACGACTGTTTGTTTGATGTCAGAAGATATTTCGTCTTGCCCTCGTTCACTGCCAGACCCATTTGCGTTGCTTCCTTATCCATTCTGGAGAAAGCAGCACTAAAGGCGCGGGTGTTGACCCCAACGATACCAATATCCTGATTACCCAAATGAAAATCTTTCTTCTAATGCATAAGTATTTCAAAGCGCAAGCAAACAGCAATATTTTAGTGTATCATGGAAAAGTGCGTACAGACTGCTTTAGAGGATCTTAGTGTTAGTCCATTTTAGTCCGAAATAACGACAACGGACGTGCTTTCTTCCAATGTGTAGGCTCTATACTTTGGATCAAAGATAAAAGGAGGTGTATTTTCCTATGCCAAATAAAGGTGTTACGATTTATGACAAAGATCTCAATTATAATTTTTCAGGATCTTCTATGGATTGATTTAGGCGGCCTTAGATTCGCTAAAAAATTTAAATTATTTCTGTAGTATACCTTACATCGCCAATAACGCGCAAACTTTGAATTCCAAACGAATCATTTACAGCTAGTTTAACATGATGGATCCTAAGTAGGAGTCGTAATGAAGTCAAATTACACAAACCAGTTGACCAAATACAGTCCTCCTTCCTAGTATGGAATCGGTCATCAGAGGTTCGTCCCAATAAAGTTACTATTAGCACTTAAGCTAAGATAAATAGATGAGGATTGCACCGCGACCTAAGGTCTATTGTGCACTCTCCTCAGTTACAATGACCCAGCATATTGATAAGTTCCAATATATTTGGAAAGATGGATCCAAGGGTCATTATCCTGCGTCTGCCGAGTGCTATGCAGTCAATTAGCAGGTGTTCTGGAGTTTCAGGCGCCCTGTCGCAGAACTGGCAATTTGCATAGGAAGCTCATGTTATGTAAATGCTTCTTGAGCTTACAGTGGTCATGTGTAGAAGGCGACAATTAGCCAGAGTTTGTCCCTAAGGTGGTTGATTCCATATTTAAACCTGCTGAGGTTGTAACTACCCATTAGCACTTTGGCATAGCGCATGCCTTGGAGTTGTTGCCAATACCTCTCCCTGCCTACTCATTCTTCCTTGCTTAGCAGCTCCTTTATGGACTCACCTACCATGTTATTGGATGTTATTACAGAGCGAGCGAGCTCATCAACCAGTCCATTCCCGGCTAAACCTTTGTGACCGAAACCCAGATAAGATGCATTTGATTAAGGTCCGATAGCTCTTCAGCCGTTCTCTCAAACAAATTAAATACCTTTAAATAAACCCCTTGTATTTGTATGGCTAACTTTTAAATATTTGCTAAGTGGCAAACAACAAAATGCCAGCAGATAGTCTTTAGAATCAGGTGTAGAAGTGCGACATATGTATGTATGTATGTATGTATTAGTCGTGAGATCTCGTATTTGAGTAGTACTTGTTTCATAAAATGTTAGATTATTGGGCATACTCTGTCAAATACTTAATGGTGAGTTGTGCTTTCGAAAACTGGTCGGCTCCAAATGGCGCTTTTGTTCATTATTTTATTTATTTATTCTCTGCAATTACATGAGTAGGGGTGTACTTACAAACGTAGTTTTACAGATCAATGCAAATTGGAATTTGCTTGAGCGAAACAGTGCTAAATACTGCTCACAAATCTCTTATACATACAAACATACGTACACAGTCCTACATTAAAAAAAAAAACTAATAACACAGTGTATTGATAGCTATTGATAGCTCATTGCGATTTATATGCCCCAAGCTATGTCTATAGCAGTGTTTCCAATAAATATACGAAAATATCTCAACCGTAAAGGCGAAGAGCTGCAGATGTGAGAGCGGAAATTTGTGCACAACACGAAGAGAGCTGAGGCAGTAGCGGCTGTTTGAAATCAGCGCATGCGCCTCAAAATCCGCAACAATGCGGCGCAAGAGTAATATTAAACCAAAACGATTGTCATCTCCATCGCTCATATTGATATTAGATTTGTCAACGCCAACAATGTACAGTTGGGAACGAAAATGACAGCAACAGTAACGGCAACATGCGATGCATGCATACTCGCGCTTACATAAACACAGCGCACACTAAAATACTAGACTAAGATATGTGTGTGTATGTTTGACTAAATAAAATGAAAAGAGCGATAAAAGCGCTCAGGCATTTAGCCACACAATAGGCAAAGTGGTGGGGACTGCGTCGCCAGCGTCGCAACTGCCGCTGTGGTCTAGGAAAATCAGGCGGAGGCCACTAGCCAACAGGGTGTGAAAGATTAAAATAAAAATGAAGAAATCTACGCCAACAACAACACACAGCACAGCACAACAACTACAAGAACAATAACAACAGCAATCACACCCAATGCCAACGCAGTGTAACAGCGCAACAACAACAACACCGTATACATATAATTAAATGAAAAGTAAAAATAATATGGCGGCCAAAGCTGACGGCAGCGAACGAGATGTGCACGATGAGGATCGTTCGGCGGCCAACAACAAGCGGCCAGCAAGTCAAAGTCACACATAGTCCAGCGCCGCAAAAACAATCAAGCGCAAACGAAATGAAGTATGGATTTGAAACAACAACAACAATAACTATTGCAAATGTTGCAATCATCAAATGGAATGGGGTTGTTGCCATCAACATTTTTAATGTGCACCTTAGAAGCGGTTCAATGTGAACCAAAATTTTTCACATTTTATGGATACAGCAAACGGCCTGCAGCAGCGCATAACAATAACAACAACAATGGCGTTGATTTCTAACAACCGCTATGTATGCATGAGAACGCATGAAAATCATGTACGAACAAGTTATGCATTGTGGCTACTTTGTGATGAAGAAGCAGCAAACAACAACAGCAACGTAAATGTATGCGAACGAATGATACGAAGTGCAAAAGGGGAAGTAGACAAATGTCTGCGCTCTAAAGTCATTATTTGTTGCTGCTGTGTGTGTGTTGTTTGCTGGCTTGTGCATATTTCAAACATTGGTATTTGCACTTTTTATTTTCTGTTCTTCCATGCATTCGTATGTTCGGTTATTGAAATGCTATGCGCATGGATGGAATTTGTTCTACGTTACCGCACAATCATTCGTTCATTTTTTGTGTCGTTGAAAAACAACAAAAATTCGAAACGAAGTAAAAATAAATTACTTTGGCAGGTAGACGTACACACTATGAACCCACACATACACACCAATATACACACGCGCGAACAGCGGCAGAGTCGCATACTGAAAAATGTGTAATGGTTGGAAGCGCGCGGTAGGACAGCCGGGCAGGAAAAATGAAGAAAGCGCGCGGGTTGTCGCTCGCTCACGCTCGCCTCATTGTTTGCTTATACGAGCTGGCTGACTTGCTCGCTTGCTTAGCTGCTTGCTTGCCTGTTTTGGCCGTCATTGTGTTAATTGAAAGCAGTGTATTCAATATAGCAGAGGGTAACAGCGATCGCATAAGAATACACAGTAATACACACAAGCCACCAACAAGGCAGATGTCGCATTGTTGTTGTTGTTGTTTTGTTAGCGATGTAGTCATACAATACTGGTTGGAGGGAAAAGCGGCAGGCATAACAAATTCGCCAGATGTATTTTATGACATTTTTTCTTTCGTTTGCCTTTCCGCCTGCTACGGCGCATACGAGAGATTACAATCACCCCAAAAAATATTTTTGCGGCCTGCCTGTACGTATGCTAAGCAAAAGTGTGAGCGAGTGAGTGTAAAGCCTTTACGGCCATCCCATTCGCACGCTTGTGCCAATCATAAGCGGGTAAGCCACGTATTTGTTGTAGATGTGTGTGAGTGCCTCGGCGCAAACGTGTTATTTTTTGTTCTACACGAACAATGCTTGGCTGCCATCGCCTTTGCCCGCCGCTAGGCAGTTGTTGTATGCTGTAATTGTTGTTGTTCGTGCCATACGTAGTTATTGTTGTTTTACTGGCATGTAGTCTGACTGCACTGTTTTTGTTGTTGCATGTGTATTTTTGTGCAGGCCAGCACAGAGTTGCCGTGTTAGTTGGTTTAGTTGAAGTGTGTCCGTCGTTGCGTTTAGTCGTGTATTTTATTCCGTTCCGCAATTTTGTGCTGCTTGTGTGCTCAGAAAAGTGAAAACAGCAACAAAAAATAAAGCCACTACCACTTCGGGTTTATGCATTATTATATTTGCTCGTTGAAAAGAGAGCGCGAGCGCATATAAAATCCCGCTCACATAACACGACAAACCATTAACAAATATATAATTACGTAGAGAGCGTTCGGCATAGCTCCAATATGAAAAACATAATGTTAACAAACCCCATGCATTGCTGCAGTGTGAATGGGGGAGTGTCGTCTACATGAAAACTAAAGTGAATTATTTATATATTTCAATAAATTAAACGTGCTATATTGACTTTGAGACAATATCTGAATTAAACTGTTCGAAAAAATATTTGTTACGTTTTTGGAGACTCTTTCATTTAAGCATACATAAATATGGCATGTTTGCACACCAGCAATGTTGGTCCTTAAGCTCCCGCATACAGGTGCTTGACCCAATTGTTGTATATCATCAATAAAACACAAACACATTACAAAAAACATAAAAAAAAACTTATTTTACACAAAACCAAAAAGCAGCACAAAAAAATTTAGCTGCTTTTTAATACACAGTGTTGATTTCTGCATTTCTGTTCGTTCGTACATTTGAGTTACACACTTTTGTTGTTTCTCTCTCTTTGTTCTCCCGTTTATGTATTTTACTTCTGCTTTGTTCAATTTGTTGCTCATTGTGTTTCTGTGAAGTGAAGTATTTATAAGTTGTAAAGCGAATGCAAATCGAACAGAACTGACTCGACTATGCTGCATGCAAACTTTTAAGTTATTTCAATTGAATTTTTCGTTGAACGATGGATCGTCGTGGATTGAAGTTTATTTCGAAAAGGTATTTCTTGCTTTCCATTACTTACATTTCTTTACAAGTAAAACAGTAGTTACATTTATTTATTTTTATTTTTTTGTTAAATTTTGCTTTTGATACTATGCATACTTGATTGCGGCCGTCTGGCGTTTTGTTTGACGTACACAAGTTGAGGATTGCGTTTCCCCAAGAGACTAAAGTGAAAAAGCGGGAGAGTGCATGAGCACTTAGGTATGTGTTGTGTTGATTAAGCAGAACAGTGATGCCAGAATTTTGTATGCAATTAGTATGTTTGAAAATTATTAAAAATATGATAATTATTTATTTTAATTCATAAATATTATTATTATTATAACTAATGTATAAGTAAGAAATAATTGCAAATTAAGATTGTAGAAGGTTAAATAGCGTAATTAACCACCAATTTATTGAACTTTAACTTTCAAATGACATTTTTAGTAAGGTGTTAAGGTGATTCTTATAAAACCGGGTACTCCCTAACACCTGATTCTAGACTACACAGCTATTTGTAGACGCAAAATCAAAGGATTGGATGTATATATATATATCCTAATAGGTATCACATTGCTTCAGTAGTACCAAATAGGATTCTGAAATTTATCAGTGCTCCGAGTCTAATCAACCGCAGCTCAAGTCCCTGTTTCAATCTATCTATTACTGCAGAAATAACAATTTTTTAATTATATGTGTGTCCGAACTTTGCCTCTTAACATTCTGCGATTGTTTATTATCAATAATGAAAAATTCTCTCGTAATCTGGCAACTACGCTCTTTTTAATTGAAGTTACTCTCACTCTAGCGCAGAGAGTTTTACACCCTCGTGCATAAAAACTGAACTGAGCATGCTGTCACTCAGCATATTCACTGCTTTGCTTTCCTACTTATGAAAACAAACGATTTGAAAACGAATTTTTTTTTGGTCTGTGCGTTTTTGAAACAATACAAAAGTGCGAAAGTTCAGCATAGTTAGGGATAAAACTAGGTTAATTTCAAAGTTTACGTAAAGTATGATTTAACAAATTTTTTTTAAAACATGTTTACAAGCTTCTTCTTCTTACTCCTTAAAAGCAAAATCAAGCAGTAAACATTTTGTAACCCCTTACTACACCGAGCACTATTCGCCAGCAACTATTCTTACAGGAATTTATGCGCCCTTTTTCGACACTCTTTCCACTATTTCACTGTGTTGTAGTTTTATTTTTCTGCTTTGCTCATCTTAAGTATGCAGCCAGGTAGATCTCGCTCTTTTGAGACTTTTACGCCGACAGCAGCCGGCAGACTTTACCCACCACTTTACTCAATAAAATATCATTGAGTATGATTGAAAAGTGTTCATTAAGTGTTTTTATGCATATTTGTTGTTGTTAGTTGTGTTAAGTTCTTAATATTTTATTTTATGGGTATTTATATTCTTAATGCGCCTGTAAATAATTGCCATTAAGCAGATTAATATAGCAAAACTTGTGAAATACAAAATATATGAGAGGAGAGGGTTGATTGAAGTACTCATTTATAAGGTTTCATTTCAAAATAGCGTGGATTTTTTTATTTCAAGTAAACTTTTGTACAAAAAAGGAGGAAAAGTAAGAGAAAAAATGTTAGTTTTTAGGAATTGCAGTGTAAAGATTTTTTCCAGGGCTCTTAATAGCAAATGAGCTATTTTTTCACGGAATTTTATACCACAATCTATCGAGTTTATTTTTGTCTCCAGTTTATTTTGTCTCTAATTAGGTGAAGGTGTTTGAAAGCAATAATTTGACCTTTAGTATAAATCAACCTATTTATTTCGCAATTTAATACAAAAAGTTACTTGATTTATAGGCAAAACTGGAGTAAAATGTTACGCATATGTTCTAATTCTTCTCGTAAACCTAAAATTGCATTAAAACCCTTACTTAAACCCCCTTTTGATTAACAGTTTTTTGTACGACGTGACGCGATTTTAAATCGAAAATGAAAAAGCTTTTTTTTTTTACCATTTTACATGTTTTTTACTGTCTTCTAGCTAAGCTTGCTTTAGAATCGCTCAACTTGCTCTGCTTACTTTACTCTTTTCACCTCAGTTGTCTACTCGAATTGCACATTTATCAAAAAACCAGTTTCTCGGCCGCGTAGCACTTACTGTTGTTGCCGCCGCTAGCTGGCTGGCTGGCCAGTGTACTCCACTGACAGACACTACCTTTGTGCGCTGTGTGAGGGAGCAAAGTTTTGCAATGCACCATGAACTGTCTGCCATGAGATGGGTTTCATATTGGAGACGGTCGCTTGGTACGTCCGAGCTTGTGTAGCAGTTGTTGTCGTTGTCAACATCATCATCGTCGACTACTTCTTTGCTATCGTCTGGCAATGGCTGATATACCCATTATTGCAAAGGAAGTAAGGGTACTTGAAAATTAAAGAAGCAACAGCAAAGAGAAAAAAATTAAACACAGACTGATATTGTTGGAATATCAGATTACTAGCGGGAAACGAAAAGATTTTAGCTGGTGGTGGTAGCGACGAATCCCACAGGGGTTACCAAGCACCACCAGTGACACGATTCCTACGCCTTTGGAATAAACAAATTCTGAAAATGTTTGCTACAGTAGCAAGTTTAGGTTAGGCGGGGATAATTTGTGGCAATAAGTAGCTACTCTACCCTGCGCCATAAATTGCCTTTTTCTGTTGAGTTTTTAATGTTTTAATGCCGCTTGAGGGTACATTTAGCCACTCAACAAACCACCACCAGCCGAAACACATAAATTTCCACGCAAAATCATACACTTTCCGCCGATTTTCGACGCTCACAAAATACTGCATTATTTTGCGCTCATGAAAATTACGAATACACGCTTTACGTAGCGTCTGGCAACCCTCGTGGCAATTTCAGCAATTCTTTTTCATTGCCACGATTTCTCTCCGCATTCGCTTTCAACATGCTTGTATTGCACATTATTCGCATTTCAAAGTGTTAGCTGCTTGCTGCGCTCTTCTAGCCAGCAGCCATTAAAAGGCAGCCGCCGCCATCTCTTTTCGCCACACGCGTGCAGCATGGCGGACCGGTTTTTGCTTGCTGTTTTTTTTTTTATAGCTTTTTGCTTGTGTAAATGTTTCTGACAGGCCGGTCGGGGTACACCATATTTGACAACTGTGCGAAAAAGGCACCGAATAATCGATAAATCGTTGTTGCATTTTGTTTTTGTTGCTATATTAGCTAACGGCTCGCACGCGAGTGAGAACGCGTGTGTGTGTGTGCTTGTACGAATATTTGTGCTTGCTTCAACGACTGCGCCTTGTTTTTTTATTTCGGCAATACGTTTCACCAACCACCATAGCAGTAGCAACAACAACGACACGTGTATTATTAGTGCTTTGGCGACGGCGCAAGGGCGAGTTCTTCATACAAACGACGAGTTGCTGTTGGCTTCTCTTTCTACCCGTCGCACAAGTTAATTGAGTGGCTGGCAAAGCGTAGAGCAGCCGTCATCACCAACGCAAAGCAACGCCACCACCAAAGCCACTTTATCAGCTGCTACCGCTGGCGCTCTCTGCTGCCCCTGCGTAAGCATTTAAATGGTTTTTAATTTTTGTATGGCTCGCTTAATGTCTACATACATACTTACATGCACACACATATACACAAGAATACGTCGTTTCGTTTACCATCATCGTCATTATAATCATCGAAAGAATGGACGCCATAAATTTGTACAAAAAAGAGGAGAGCCACAGAAATTCAACCCGCAATACATACAAACAACGCAACTGTGGCGGGCAATGGCAAAAACAGCAACAAAGTGGTTGTGTTACATGCAGGCGCGGAGAGCGTGTGTAGTTATACAAACATACAAACATACATATCTAGAGAGTATAAAAAAACGAGTGAGTTGTATGTATGTATATGTGTGTGCGTTTATGTTGCGTTCGAGCATAAAGCAGCAAAATATAGAGGCGGCACAGCACTCGATTAATTTTCATTCCAATGTGAATTGCAACGCGTCTGCCTTTTTGTTGTTGTTGTTGGATACACATTTGTTCTTGTTTTTTTTTTTTATATTAACGCTTGCTGCTTTTCTTTGGCGTGTTTTTGCCTTTGTTTTTGCTTTTTCTCGCTTATTACTTTTATGCTGTCTCACCAACGCTTGTTGCTGTTGTTTTTCTCCGGTTGTTGTTGTAGTTTTGCATTGTCTTGTTGTTGCTGCATTGTCATGTAGTTGTTGCATTGTCATGTTGTTGTTGCAATGCATACTCCACACGTACCGCCAACTTTTTGTTGCCTCTTTGTTGTTGCTTTCCCTTTTGTTGTTGTTTTTGAGTTTCTTGTTGTTACTTTTGCTTTTGTTGTTGCTGCCGTGCATTGCACGATCAGCCATCAACGCATCAGCAAGCATTCGACGCTCGCATGCGCTTCGTGCCCGGCGACAACTGTTTTGCAAGCAGTGTACAATAACAACATACACATAGCCAAGTATATTTGTATATGCGTTTGTGTGTGTGCATGTGCATAAGAGCATCGATGGCCAGCATTGAACGGCCAGGCACGCAATTGTCGGCCTCAAAGTTAATGTTGTCTGTCGATGAGTTTCAGTTTTCCTTCTGAAGACTCACGTTTGTTGTTTTTGTTTCATCATTTTTATTTCTTTTTTTGTTTTTTTTTTTGTTTTTGTCCTTTTGCTGACGCGCGTTAATGATGATGTTGCTGATATTTCATTTTAAACAGCAAATGTTGAAGAATTAATAGCATTGTGCAACGCGAACCAAGCCAACAACAAAAAGCAGTAGGATAAGATCGGTGGAAAAGAAAGGAAAAAAATTAATGCCTCAAGACAAACGTTGACAGTGTTCTTTGTTGTGTTTGTTGTTGCCAGTTTAATGATTAGACACTGCAGGCGAGCGCATTCATGCGCTGAGCGCTCGATAGTAACTCTAGAAATATAGTTTTACACTACACACATAGTCATATTTAGGATGTATGTATGTATGTATGTATGTTTGCAGTAAATCGCCGAAACCTCTGTGCATGCATAGGTACGTTTTATTTTATTTTTATATCTGCTTGTACTCTTCTCGGGTATAAAATGTGCTTAGGTTATAGGGGTAACCCAGTAAACAAAATTGCCGTTGTTAGAATCTTAGTTTTTGAGATATCGTTCTGAAATTTCGCTTACCAGTTTTTCTTCTCAAGAGGCGACCCATTTGTCGGAATTGCTGATATCGGACTACTATAGCACATAGCTGTCATACAAACTGAACGATCGGAATCAAGTCTTTATATGGAGAACTGGTTTATTTCACAAGATATCTTCACGAAATTTAGCATGGATTATTAGCCAAAGTAGCTTTACAATATCTGAGATCGGACCACTATAGCATATAGCTGTCGTACAAGCTGATCGGTTAAAACCACATCCATGTGGGAAAACTTTTTAATTTCACAAGTTATCTTCACGAAATTTGGCATGTGTTATTGTCTAAGGCAGCGGTGTAAAATCTGATGAAATTATTTCATTCGGATCACCTAGCATGTACGTAGCTGCTAATAAACTGAACGATCGAAATAAAGTATTTGTATGGAAAGATTTGTCATTTGACGAGATATCTTCGCGAAATTTGACACGGATTATTCCCTAAGGCAATAATGTAATCTCTGAAGAAATTGTTTAGATCTGACCATTCTAGCATATAGCTGCCATGCAATCGGATCGGTCAAACTCATCTCCTTATAAGGAACACTTTTTTATTTCCACAGATATCTTCACCAAATTTAAGATGGACTATTGTTTAAGACAACGCTACAATGTCTGAACAAATTTTTTATATCGGACGACAATAACATATACATACATAGTTGTCTTAGAAACCAACTGATCAAGATCAAGTACTTGTATTGTTAATATTTTAATAATTTTTTCATATAAAATTCTATGATTAAGTTATTAATTTATACAAAATTGTATAAATCGTAATTTTGGTTCACTGGGTACATGCCAGTGCCGCCGCTCTTTCTTGCCTTTGCACTTAACCATTCCTTCTCTACGCATTCATGTGTGTTGCTCTTGGTTACGATACCTTTTTTCGTATACTTATATGTACTTATGTGTGTATGTTGGTGTGTCGATTTTTTTCCAAGCTGGTGACAGCCTCGGCACCCTCTTCTAACCGCGCTTAACGCGTCGCCACCACATATTTCGCACACTACCAACTCCCTGCTTAAGCACATAAGTATGGTGGCAGTTGAAAGGGTTCCCGTCGCCAAACTTGGTCTGCGTTTGTCATCTGCAAATGCTGTTCTTGAGTTGTGCTGCTTCTTCTTGTTTCCTATTTTCATTTTACCTCGCTTATTTTTTGCAACAAAATGTGACGGTTACACGATTATAGGCGGCTTGAGCACAGTCACCGGGGGTTGCCGCGAAACACGGTCGCTAGCAGCGGTGGTGGTCATATTGCGCCGGAATACTTCCATACCCACATACAGACATACGAACACATGTAGAAATGCATATGGGCGTCATACACACGCATAAAGTCTGAGGGAAAAGGTGGTGATTTTGTTCCGGATGCTGCCATCCATCCATTCATTGTACAGTAACACATTTGCTCTACAAACGCCGTGGTGGTGGTGGTGATCGATCTCAAAAAAATTTTTTTTGGTTATTAGTTTTCCCTGGGTTTCTCACAAACGTCACACAGAGCAATTTCTCTCACTCTCGTATAAAAACGTATGCCTATTTCTTGTTATTGTAACCATGTTGTCCATCACCTAGCAGCAGTCGGCAAAGGTATGACTGCTGATGGATTGCTTTAAGCACAGCTTCAAGCCGAATGCAAATTATTTGTTAAGGGCAACCATGACTATGCTATTCTTAATGCAACAACAATAACAATAGTGTACTCGCAAATTTAATGTCCTCAAAACAACAACAGCTAAACACCGGTGCCATAGCGACCATCTTGCTACCAACCCTGTGAGAAAATTATGGTTGTGCATAGGCTGATTCGTTTTGCATGTTTTTGGTATCAAAACTATATAGGTATATGTACGTGAACCCCTCAGTTTTTGTGCTAACGATCTGAAATCACTATGGCATATAGCTGTCATACAAACTAATTGGTAAATATTCAGTTCTTGTATAGAAAACTTCTTTATTTAACAAGATATTTTCACGAGATTTGGCACGGACTAATATCTAAGGCAGTGGTGTAATCTCCGAAGAAATTATTACGATCGGATCACCATAGCATATAGCTGCCATATAAACTGATCGATACAAATTCAGTCCTTATAAGAACAACTTTTTTATTTGACAAGATATCTTTACGAAATTTAGCATGGACTAATATCTAAAACAGCGGTGTAATCTGCGAAAAAATTGTTCAGATCGGACCACTATAGCCTATAGCTGTCGTATAAAATGACTGACTAGAATCAATATAATAATCTTTTTATACCCTTTTATGCTGCAAAAATGCACCTGTGAAGAGTATTATAAGTTCGGTGGAGAAGAAGTGAATGGGTTTTCTTATTTTACATAATCTTTTATGATTTTAACATACATAGTAATATGTATAATCGATTAACTTGCATTAATTTTTAAAAAATTTTAATAAAATATCTTCCCCTATCCAATTTCTTTCCATCTTTTAAAAATTTCTTAAAAACTTCTCTCCCGTCTTTTACGCGCAATTTTTCCTACAGGGTGCTTACTGCCACCAGCACAACTATAAACGCCTTTGCTACACATATATTAACTACTTCTTTCTCTTGCACAAATTTTTCCTTTTTGGCTTTTGTTATCCTTATTTTTAGGCAACCATTTCTTTTGTGTGTGTCTCTCGCTTTGTCTTTCCTTCCCCTCTTGCGAATATATAAATTTCCTTTGCAAATCCCTACGAAATGCAATAAGGAACACAGCAGGCAGGTGACCTGCGGGTCAATGCTGTAAGGAATTTGGCGATACGCCGCACAGCCATCAATACTATCCCGAGACATTTAGACTTTCGCAATTTTCATGTTGCCTTTCCTTGTAATGCTGCTTTTGTTGTTGATATTTTCCAAATGTTATTGTTATTTTTGCATTTTCCATGCAGTTGACAAATGTTGCGATTTCATGCTTTATATTTGGAAAATGCTAATCCGAGAGCCCATAATGATTTCCCGAAATTGCTTTCTTAAATCGCCGTAGGAGTGTCTTAGGTATATTCATAGTTTGAGTTGAAGTGTTCTACTTTTCGGTTTCATGTAAATTTTTTTGGGCATATTTGTCTTATTCTGCAATAAATTGTATGTAGGTCATTTTTAGTATACATATGTATTCTTAAGATAACTCGATCCACAAGTATAGACAGAGTTTTTTTTTCTACATTTAGGTACTAAATATAAGATGTTTGAGTTTTAGATTCCAAGGTTTTATAAATAATTACAGTTTGTTGATATTGTTGTACCGAATATCTAACCTCTCTGTTTGAGGGAAAGCACAAAATTAATTGTGGTCGAAGTTACTTAACTGAGAGTCCGAAAGAATCAAACAGAAGCATGCTGTTTCGATGGAGTGTTAACATAGAGAAAGGTGTGTTTCGTCAGTTGGTTTGTTGAACCATAAGTGGAAGTTCAGTTTACTACAATATCCAAAATTTTCTGGTAGAAGTCAAAATGGCAACTGTCGTTGAAACAACTTTGAGGTTATACTTTCGTTAAACTAAGTGAAATCGAAGTTGGCCGTCTCATCAGATTTGAGATGGATTCAAAGCGTTTCGTCGTTATGTGATATCTGATTTTTGGGATTAAGCGGGAATCAACCCAATAACCTGACATAACTTATTTTACAAAAGTTTTAATAAAACGGGAACGGCTCCAATATTTCTTATACTTATAATCTCAAACATCTAAAAAAAGAACGTTAACTTCGTCTACACTCTCTGGGGTAAGCGGGTATCAGTCCAATTACTTAACCTAACCTAACTTATTTCCCAAGAGTTTTCATAAAACGAGAACGGCTCAAATGTTTCTTATACTTATAACGTCAAATATCCGAAAAAACGTTAACTTCGTCTGCACTTAAGACACACTTCACAGTTGAGTTTCTAAACTAAAGATTACAATTGTCCGATCAGAGTAATTTTTTCGGAGATTGTACCACTGCTTCAAAAAATAATAATAAATAATTGATTTTGATCGATCGGTTTGTGTGACAGCTATATGTTATAGTGTTCCGATCTAAACAATTTCTTCGAAGATTGTGGCGTTGAATTAAGATTCATGTCCAGTTTCGTGAAGATATCTTGTCAAATAAAAAAGTTTTCCATACAAGTATTTGATTTTGATCGATTGATTTGGATGACAGCTATATCATATAGCGATCCGATATCGACGGTGACAACAAATGAGCAACTTTTTGGGATGAAAAGAACGTATGCAAAATTTCCAAATCGTTATCTCAAAAACCGAGTCAGTCCCTGGCATACATACAGACGACATTTTCTTCTGCTTGTTAGAAACTTCGTGACAAATTTAATATACCCTGTTCAATGTATAAATGTATGTATGTGAACATTAATGCATTCCGAAGTGTTCCGTTATTCAGAAATTATATTTTCCGAATCTCGCTATAACCACATAAGCAGTGTCAACGCCAGTACGAAGAAGAAGAATCTCGCTGTCTGGAGTACAATCGTATTTCTTGAGCTGAATTATAAAAATTCGTGGCAGAATGATTTTAGAATTCCTTACAGTTCGTCTGCCTAATCAACTGTTATATACAACAATACAACAATCGTAATTCAATAAAAATACAACCATTCAACTTTTTTGTTTGCAAGTGGAGAAGAGATCTGTAATCAGCTTACATTTTCGTTCAGAGTGACGACCGAAAAAAATTGTAACTCAATAGTTTGGGGGAAATTTTCAAATTTTAAAGGATCACTTGGCTTTCCTCTGGTAAAAGATAATATTTTTTCAATAATTTCTTTCTGATATATAAATTAAAATATTTTAGTGAAAATTTTTATTGTTACAAACATACACTAATAACAAAGAAATTCTTAAATTTTTGAGAAAAAAAAGATGCGCCGGCGTTGACAGAATAACTCCTTACAGGATCATCTATTCAAAATATACGTGTTAAAACCTTAGAACTTGGACTTTAGGAGCCTTGAGCGAAGAAGTTCTTAAGGGTGTATCTCCAAAACGATTACTCGAAACAACTTGATAACTTAGGACAATATTCTAGAGGTGTTTTGAAACTCGTAAACCCATGAAACAGTCTTTTAACTGCAATGTTTTCTGATATAGAATTTTTGTTGGTATTAATTAGTTTGCTCCATTTATACTTACAGATTAGACCAGGAACTTTCAACACGACGATATTTCGTCTACAATAATGTTGTTGCCTTCAAAATAGTCCTCATTCGATATTATGCACTTTTCCAGCGCTTCTTTCCATCGGGGAAACACTTCTCAAACTCGATTTTTGGGATAGCTTTCTTTACAAAACAACCATTTTTTTTAAGAAGGGCTCTACCTATATTTAATTTTCGGTTGACTGTACTTTCTCACTTCATTTTTGCCCCAAAAATTTAGCTATAACAGTAACAAATTGCTTTAATTTCACTCTACCATAAGATCCGGTCTACAATCATGAATGTAGTGTATGTAACCACCACGAAAATTGTAATGAAATTTTTGAAAAATTTATAAAATGTGAACAAAAAAATTGTTTGAATACAGTAAAACCCCGCTTAACGCTGTATAATTCATATTTCGTTTAATAAACAAAACAAAAAAACATAACCCTCTTATAGTCCTGCATACATCAATCTCAACTTCCGCAAAAGCTCGATTTTTTCCCCAAAAAACAAACTAAAATAATCTAAAATCTCTGAAAAATCACGTTTTCATGTAATTTTCTATGGCAAACAAACCGAAAATCGTTGACAATTTTTTTCACATTTGTATTTTACTTTTAACAAAAAATCTAACAAACCTTTTTAATTTTGTTTTAAACAAAAAATCAAACCAAACTATCACCTTTTTGAAATAAAAATATGCAAATAAAGCATGCCGAGTTGCATTTTGATGCCAAAAACGTCCGCATCTATTTTACCCTTTTCCCATTTAGTCGTACGCTGTCAAATCACATCAACTTTTTTCAACACAACTTTGACATATTTTTCTACTTTTTTCCGCGCACACTTTTGCCCGAATCTGCTTAGTTTTATGCATCAATTCCTTCCGGTTTCCATTTTCGTCCAGCCGAATGCTAACTCTGCAAGCAAACAGCATAAATTTATTCGAATAATAATAGCATTAATGAAGTTTGTAGAGGCGAAAAAACAACGAGTTCAACCCCCGTTGGGACTGCACTATTCCCCTATATCCCATTAGCGAACGTGTTGAGCCAACAACCAAAAAACATCCCTTACCTACTTGCACACGGCAAAGGCTCAAACAACAAAAAAATAAAATAAAATAGTAATAATATAACACTAAAACATCTTGCTCCTTCGTGCGCTGCCGTTGGCTGTGTGTGCACTTGAAATTGCACGTCGATCAAATTAGTGGCATGCAACAAACTAAACTGCTCTGTTCGAAAACGCCGAGCCGAGCAGCAGTTGTAATGGGACATGCGCACGAAGCGCGGCCAAACATGTGAAACGTACAAACGAAAGATGCAATGTGAGCAAAGGGCAATCGAAAAATTGGCGGCAAAAAGGTGGCATGGAAAAATATTAGAGAGTGAAAGAAATATTAAAAAATGAAAGAAATATTAAAGAATAACAGAAATATTAATAAATATAAAATCTAACTAATTTTTGGGTAGAGAAGTTTTTATAGCAATTTTAAGAATTTTTTTAATAAAATATTTTTTTTTTTAATTAATTTTTTTTATTTTTTATTTTTTTTATAATTTTTTTTTATTTTTTTTATAATTTTTTTTGAAAATTTTTTTCATGCTTTTTTATATTTTTTTTTATAAATTTTTTTATAAATTTTTTTATAAATTTTTTTATAAATTTTTTTAAATAAACTTTTTTTTACATTTTTTTAATTTTTTTTTAATTTTTTTGTAGTATTTTTAAATTTTTTTTATATCTTTTTATACTTTTTTTTTAAATTTTTCTTTTTTAAATTTTTATATATTTTTAATAATTTTTTTTTTAATTTTTGCTTTTTTAATTCTTTTTAAATATTTTTTTTTTATAAAAAAAAAAATTTTGTAAAATGTATTTCAGCGTTTGTTAGTGGCTTAACGATTTTCAATTAAATTTTTTATAATTACATCCTTTTTCTCGCAGGAAGTCTTAAGCAAATCTCTATTGCAGCTTTAATTAATATTTTTACGAAATATTTTCACCCTTTTATGCCATTATTTTACAATCAATTGTTCTCCAGTGTGTAAAAAATATTATTTCTTTCGAAAAAAAATCAAAATTTACCAAAAAACTTCTTCCTAACATTGTAAACATGCATGCCATGCAACACTAAGCAGCGCTGAAACCCAATATTTTAACCCTTTAAATACCTTTATTATGCAATCAACTGCTATTCAGGGTTGTTAAACATAAAAATAATTTTTCCGGCAAATTTTCTATTTTTTTTCTCTAAAATAAAATGTTATTTTTAAGGGTTAATTTTCTAAGCATAAATATTTTTTTAAGTTTATTTTTTTTAAACGTTATGTTTCCTTTATATTCATTAAAATTAACTCTTTGATATCCGAAAGACATTTTATAATGACAACAACAGCAATAATAACATTTTTGCATTTGTTATGAATGTTCTTCTACGTAAGCCTGTTGGGGCAGCTGCCTCACTTCATGTAAATTTATGTAATTACCTATGTATATGCATACATAAATTACTTAAATTAATGGGGTTTCAAGTTATAGGTTATGTACACATCTGCCGACATACACACGTAATTAACTATATACGCTGGTTATTCAGAGCTATTTTATGACAGCAAATTACACATTTTGAATACAAAAAAAAATAAAAACAACTCAAAAACAGATAATTTTTCAATTTTGAGGGTTAAACTGTGAAGGATTTAGTATTTTTATACTCTCTACAGGCTTAAATTAGCGTTGAAGTTGACAAAACAAGTAAGGAAAGGTTGGAGATCCATATAAAAATGTTTAGTTGAGGAGCTGAGTGACTTAGCCGTATTCGTCTGTCTGTAAATATGAGAACCAGTCCCTTAGTTTTTGAAATATCGGTTTGGAATTTAGCACACGTTCTTTTCTACCCAAGAAGTTGGTAATTTCTCGGAACCGAAGTTATCGGACAACTATAGCATATAGCTGTCATACAAACTGACCGATCAAAATGAAATCCTTGTATAGAAAACTTTCTTATTTTATACGGTACCGTTACGAAATTCGGCATAAATTATTTTCCAAGGTAGACCCACAATATCCGCAGAAATCGTTGAAATCGGACAACTATAGCATATAGCTGTCATACAAACTGAGCGAACAAAATCTCCCGCTGATATGGGAAACTTTTTTATTTGACAAGATTTCTTCACTAAATTTGGCAAGAAATTTTATCAGCGGCAGCGTTACAATTTTCGATTAAAATCAAGTTCAAGATCTTCATAAAAGATCTCTTTTCCTTATTATAAGTAGTCTTAATTGGCCCTGAAGGAGGCTTATGTTAAAAACGTGGTTAGAAAAAAGTAGCAATACGTTTTCCGTTGGTTCTGGGTTTCAATTATACATATAGTTGTTATAAAAAATGCGTTTGTGAAGGGTATATGGAAGTTAACGGTTTTCTGTGCTTTATTCATTTTTTTTTTAGAACTTATAATTAGTTTTTTTTGGTGTCTTTTGGTTTTTTGTAACTCAAAATTTTAAAAAATTTTTAAACCAGGGCATTCATACTTTAACCTGTTGAGGATGACGCTGGGTCGTATGACTGCTAAAGTTATTAATTTAATATTGCTTCATCTTCATATTAAGATTGTGGTTGTTTGGATTTTTGTACTTCATCTCAGAAAAAACAAAGTTTTTGATTTTTCTTTTTTTTTAATAGACATTTTTTGTGATAAGGGTTAATGTTTTCAATGGGTGTTTTTTCGTTATATTATTTTTTTTACTATAATGTTTATTATTAGTATTATTAATATTATTGTTTTTATTGTACGAAGTTAAATATTGCTTTATTTTAGCCAATTTTTTTTTTTAATTTTATTTCGAGTTATTTTTGTATAAAACTTTTCTTTTTATTTAAAATATTTCATATTCTTGCGTTTTACAATCTACAATTTTTACTAATTATTCTTCGCTATTTTTCTTCACTTTTAGAACGGATATTGAAAGCGACGTCGTCACACATCCAACGCCTACCAACGTCTACTTACCTACTCAACCTTTGAAGGATAACTCGAATATTAGGATTATCAGAGTGAACTCGGAGTACACGCAGTCAGTGGATAGCACAACAGCTGCATTAAAACAACAACAGCAACAACAACAACAAGCGAACACCACCACTACAACTACCACAAACAATAGTGTTCATACACACATAAGCAACAATAATAACAACAACAATAACAATAGCAACGTAAATTCTCACAAAAACAACGAACGCCCACTCAAGTGCCTGGAAACACTCGCACAAAAGGCGGGCATTACATTTGACGAGAAATACGATTTCGCCAGTCCACCATATCCGGATACGCACATTAGTAGCGCTAGCAACAACAACACTCATAATATCAGCGTCAGCTATAAGCAGCACCCCTTAGGTAGCAGTGGTGGCGTTTCGTCATCAACATCAACATCATCGGCTGCAACAGCAACAACATCTACATCCATACCATCCTCCACATCGTCGACGTTTGTCAGCTCTTCGACAACGGTCGCTGTAAGCAATACAACAGCGCCGCCAAGCAACTTAGCAACGCATAAAAACTTCACGCTGG
This sequence comes from Bactrocera zonata, assembly GCA_037783105.1. NCBI lineage: Eukaryota > Metazoa > Arthropoda > Insecta > Diptera > Tephritidae > Bactrocera > Bactrocera zonata. Next base: position 148,007 of record JBAWJQ010001789.1, on the reverse strand, counting down.
AGAAATCACAGAGTCCAGCCCAACAGGTGGCGCCCTCATCGGTGCCACTGCAAATCTCACCCGAACAATTGCAGCAGTTGCAACAATTGCAACTGCAACATGGCTCACCGTTCGCCACCATACAGGTGAAACAGGAATTTCCCACACACACTGCCACCACACATCAGCTGAGCGCCGCCGGCGCTGCGGGCGAATTGAAGCATGCCGGCCTACTCGATCCCACGCAAGCCAATCAACTGCAACAAATGCAAATGCAATTGGCCGATCCAACGGCCGGCGCACCGGGCAGTCCGGCTAATCAGCAAACACCGAGCAGCGCTGCGGCCGCTGTTGCCGCTATGCAGCAACAACACTCGACCACCATAAGCACCATGTCGCCGATGCAGTTGACCGGTCAGGTGTTGGGCGATTGGGCGCAGGGACGCACCGTGCAGCTGATGCCACAGCAGACGGCGCTCAATTCGGGTTTCATCTATCCACAGCTGGTCTCTGGCAATTTGATACACTCCAATTTGGGTCAGCAGCCGATACAGGTGGGTTGCTCGTGCTTAATAATGTCGAGATTTGCTTGATTTTTCTAATTTTTTTGGTTTGAATTTATTTAACTAGGTTATTGCCAGCAAGCCATTTCAAGGTGGCACGCCGCAAATGATCACGACCACCACACAGAATGCCAAGCAAATGATTGGCGGCAATACCGGTTTCCCCAACACCTATGCCATCCCGTCCAGTCAATCACCGCAGGCGCTGCTCTTTACGCCGGTGCTTGCGCAGTCGCCGCAGCAGCAGCAGAACCTTTTCAATTCCATGGTCGCCTCAGCCGCTAATGCACAACAGCAGCAGCAGCAACAACAGCAGCAACAGCAAGCACAAAGCGTCAAAGCCACAACCGATGCGCAAAAGAGTCTGCAGCAGAAGGTGGTGCAAAAGGTGACCACCACCACGAACACCGTGCAATCGGCCACGGGCACTGCTGGTGGCGTGGCACAGCAGCAACAGCAACAGTCGACCCAACAGTGTGTGCAGGTGTCGCAGGCGACCATGCCGACGCAGATCATTAGCCCCTTGCAGGGCGCCACCGGCACACAACAAATGCAAATCGGTCCTTGGGTGCCGTTCTGGCAGAATCCGATCATAATACGCGGCACACAGCCGGACGGCACGCAGAGCATGTTCATCCAGCAGCCGGCATCGCATCAAACCATACAGGCGCAACAGCAAAATCGTAAGTGTAGCCACGTTTGCTGTTTTCCCTACACTTTTGAATTCTTTGTTCACTCATCACTTAATTTTTTCCTCTTATTTTCTGCCCCACAGCGATCACTTTGCAGTGCAACGTCGCACAGCCCGCCGCAAAGCCACGTCAACAAATCGAAGCGCTCGCACCCAAGCAACAACAAAGCCACCAGCAACAAGCCCAGCAGCAGCAACAACAAACGGCTCAAGCCGTCGTCGCTGCACAACTGCAGCAGCAAGCGATCACTGCTAGCCAATTGCAGCAGCAAGTGGCACAACGCGTACCGCAAATACTGCCACAGAATGGCGGACAAATACGTCCGGCCAGTTCGGTGTCGACACAAACAGCACAGAATCAGAGTTTGCTGAAGAAGATGCGCACCAAGCAGCAACCCGTGCGGCCGGCGCTGCCGACAATGAAGACTGAAAACGGCCAGCCGCAGCAGGTGAAAACGCAAACGGTCGCCACAGCGGCGGGACTGCAGCAACAGGGCGCCACTATGCATCAGGTTGTGACGCCGGCGGGCAAGATGGTTGTGATGAGCACTGGGCCGTCGATAACTATACAAAATGGCCAGGCCATACAGCAGACCACCACGACGGGACATGTGGATAAGCAACAGCAACAGCAGCAACAACAACAGATACAAATACAGCAAATGCAGAAACAGCAGCAGCAGCAACAACAAGCGCTGCTACAACAACATTTACTGCAGCAGCAATTCGCCTCGGCTATACAAATGCAACAACAGCAGCAGCAGCAACAGCAATTGCAGCAGCAACAGCAGCCACAACAAATACAATTGCAGGTGGCACCGCAAACATTCATCACACAGCAGCAGCAGCAACAGGCGCAACAACAACAGCAACAGCTACAGACTCAACTGTTGCAACAACAATTGGTGCAACAACAGCAGCAGCAACAGCAACAGCAGCAACAACAACAGCAGCAGCAGCGTGAGCAGCAGCAACAGCAACAACAGAATATTATACATCAAATTGTTGTACAACAACAGCCGCAGCAAGCGCAGGCTCAAGCGCATCAACAGCAGCAGCAGCAACAACAACAGACGCACCTACCAACACAAATCGCCGGCGTACCATTTTCGGTGTCCTCCTCAACACCATCGAGCATCGCATCGTCTGCGGCCGCCGCGTTGCAACAACACGCTGTCTATCAGTCGAAAGCTTCGACACTGCCGACCACTTCGGTGGTGACTATAACGAATCAGGCTGGCCCACTGGTGACCAGCACCATTGGTATTAATCAGACTTCACAGCTGCAGCAGCAGCAACAACAACAGCAGCAAAGTTTGCTGGCAGCTTCGCTTGCTGCATCGCAACAACAGCAAGCGCAGCAACATGCTCAGCAACAGGCGCAACAGCAGGCACAGCAGCAGCATCAACAACAGCAACAACAAGCGCAAGCTTTAGCACAACAGCAAGCGCAGCAGCAACAACAGCAAAATCAAATGGCGCCACCAGCCGCTCAGCCGTTGCCACAGCCCAGCATTGTCTCCACACCCACACAGAGTCCACTGCTCGGCCTCACTTCCATGATGAATGCATCCATGGGTGGCCTACAGTCCTCACCGGTGACTTCAACGGCAACAGCAGCGGCCACTATGGCATCACCGATAAATAGTGGCGCAGGTGCTGGTGTGACAGCTGTGTCCTCACTACCTGGCACGCCTATTAAAACGCTCTCGAATGAACAACAGCAGCAACAACACCAACTGCAGCAACAACATCAACTGCAACAGCAATATAAAAACGCTTTGGCTGCTCAGTCGCAAGGACATATAGTGGTGGGCAGCATTGCCTCCGAGGCGAATCGCACAATGCAAGTCACATCGGCCACCATAGCGGCCAACAACAATCAAATGATACATTTGAATAACGCCAATGCAGCCAATGCGACTGCAGCGGCGGCGGCGGCAGCAGAACTGAAGGAAGCCGCCGCTAAAACGGCCATGGAGGCGCCAAAAGTTGCAACACCCCAACAACAAACGGTTGAGCCAACATCGGCCAGTTCCACCACCACCACCGGTGCGTCACAACAGCAACAACATACGGCAGCTAATAATGCCACCAACGGCGGCAACTCTGCAGCGGCAACCACTGCCAATCAAGCGAACGCAGAAGCGGCTAAAGCTGCCATTGCTATGGACACTACGCCGGCGCCAACAACGCCAACCACACCCACCACTACCGCTGCATCGCCAACGAAAAGTGTCGCGAATGTGACATCCCTTACCCAGTCCACTACACCATCGCCAACCAAAGGTGAGAAATAAAAAATTTTGTGACCTTGTAGATTCTTGTTATAAAAAAAAATTGAGGTTAGATACCTGTAGCTGCTTGCAGTGCTTTAAATTATAGATTTCCTTTAAGCTCTATACAGAATTTTATTAATAATTCTCTCCCTCCTCATTCCATAGGTGCTCGCAATGACAACGCCAAAACAGCCAATACTGAGGCAGAAAAGTCTGCTGCCGCCGCATCTTCTACAAATGAGGATGGCAATACTCAAGTTGTTAAATCCAACAATGCAATCTCAATGTCTAAGAACATGTCCAGCATGGCAAACATAAAAGTGGAAAAAGATCTGCCCAAAGCCATGATCAAGCCCAATGTGCTGACCCACGTCATCGAAGGTATGTTGATAAAGGAAGCCGACGAACCGTTCCCGGTGACACGACAGCGTTACACTGATAAGGACACCGAGGACGAGCCGCCCAGTAAGTATATTTACAAAGAAGCACATTTTTGCGCAACGCACCCAGTATATACTAACCTCAATTTCCTTCAACTTTACTTCTACAGAGAAAAAGTTATCTTTGGATGAAGAGACGCACAACGCAATCAACCAAACCAACGGTGGCAGTGCGTTACCACCCGATATGGTCGCCTGCGAGCAATGCGGCAAAGCCGAACACAAAACGAAACTGAAGAAGAAACGTTTCTGTTCGCTAACCTGTGCACGCCAATCGAAGGCATCAATGAACGAGCAACCTACGGAGGCGCCAACGCAGAGTAACAACAGCGTCACCGCCGCCAGCAACCAGCTTAACAACGCCGAACAAATGTTGTCCAACAACAGCAAGAACGCCAACGAGATCTCCAGTATTAGCAGCAACACAAATGAAGCGCCGGCGCCAGAGAAAATGCAAACAGACCAAATTCCCTCGGCGCCCATTACCGGCTACAGCAATAATGTGACTGCCAACAACAAACACGAAAATGCCGCGCTCGTTGCGGCTGAAGCGCAGCATGCGGCAAATGTTGCTGCCGCAGCCAATGCGGCAGCGGTCGCCACAGCTGCTGCTACCGCCAACGCCACGACAGCCAACAATGCTAGCGCTGCGGCAGCACAAGCGTCCTCTGCGGTGTCCGCGGAACGACCCGCCATGGCCGATTGGAGCGTGGCTGAGGTGTGCGAGTTCATACGCCACCTGCCCGGCTGCACGGACTACGTTGATGACTTCGAGCAGCAGGAGATCGACGGTCAGGCCTTGATGTTGTTGAAGGAGAATCATCTGGTGAATGCGATGGGCATGAAGTTGGGGCCGGCGCTGAAAATCGTCGCTAAGGTGGAGTCGATGAAGGAGCAGGTGCCAGCGCCGAATGCGGAGAAAGAGCAGCAGCAGTAGAGGCGGCGTCTGAAGCGTGTAAATACATTTTGTGAGACGTTAATTTAATTGAAAATTTAGCATAGGCGGCGACAACTAATTGATAAGTAGGCTTTGTACATAAAGTTTAGCGGAAACTGAAAAGTGTGGTTAACTGTAAAAGGAGAACTTAAATTGAAATGGTTTAAACTTTTTAATTTTCTATTAAGGCAACGTAAATTTCTTCTTTCGTGTGGCGGCAAAGAAATCTGAAATATTTTAAAATATTAATTAATCACAGCATAAATTGGATTAACTGTTTTTTGGAGTATTTGCGCTATTTTGTTGAATCATATTTTCTATTATACGAAAGTACAGTTTTTATTATTATATAATTCTACTTTAATTTTGTTCCACTTCCTTTTAATCGCGGAATTAGTGAATTTAGTGCTTAAGTTCTATAAAAAAGTTATTTAAGTAAAGTTTAGGTTCAGCGCTGCTGTTTTGCATGCTGCGCTGGTGACGCCCCAGCACACATTGAGTTGTGGATATTTGAAAACTCAGAAACCTACATATGTAAACTCAAAGAGTATTTTTATTTTTATTGCCAATAGGCTATTACATAATAACGACTATGTAATACTTAATGTTAGTTTGTAAGCGTGTACATGTAACTGAATACTAATATATAATATTGCTACTCAAGCATATTCGAATTGAATAAATGGCATTAACTGCAAGTAAGTTTATGTGAACATTTCATAAAAGAATTCAAAGTGCTTTTTCTTCTTCTTCTTATTTATTTATGTAGACACTGCTTACAAGCTTACAACAACGCGCCAGCCGCTCTTCCTTTTCGCTTTTTGGCGCCAATTGGAGACTCCAAATGTAGTCAGGTCCTTCTCCACCTGGACTTTCCAACGGAGTGGAGGTCTTCCTTTTCCTCTCTTTCCACCGGCGGGCATTGCGTCGAATGCTCTCCTAGCTGGAGTGTCCTTTTCGCTGTTTGGCGCCTCCAAGTGTACTCAGGTCCTTCTCCACCTGGTCTTTGCAACGGAGTGGAGGTCTTCATCTTCCTCTCTTTGCGGCGGGCATTGCTTCGAATACTCTCCGAGCTGGAGTGTTTTTATCCTTTCGAACTACATGACCTAGCCAGCGTAGCCGCTGTCTTTTAATTCGATGAACTATGTCAATGTCGTCGTATATCTCGTACAGCTCATCGATCCATCGAATGCGATTCTCGCCGTGGCCAATGCGCAAAGGATCTTTAGCATAACTTTTCTCTCGAAAACTCTCAACGTCGACTCATCAGATGTTGCCATCATCCAAGCCTTTGCACCATATAGCAGGATGGGGGTGATGAGTGACTTGTGGAGTTGGTCTTTGTGGTCTTTGTTCGTCGAGAGAAGACTTTACTTCTCAACTGCCTATTCAGTCCGAATTAGCACCTGTTGGGTTGGATTTCGTGTTTAACATTGTTGTTAATGCTGGTTCCAAGATGGACCAAATTATCTACGACTTCGAAGTTTTGGCTGTCAACAGTGACGTGGGAGCCAAGTCAAGAGTGCAACGATTGTTGGTTTAATGACAAGAGGTTCTCGTTCACAACCAGACCCTTACACTTATTTTCCTTATCCAGTCTGGAGAAAGCAGAACTATCAATATCATCGGCGTAGCAATATCAAGATTGAAGAAGTCACATGAAACGTAGTCTTGTCTGAAACCTCGCTTGTCATTGGTTGTACTTCCCGATTCAGACGAAGCTTTTGGTGTTGCTAACACAGCCTTATTGGCTTTGCGGGTATACCAAGTTCATAGTGACTTTCAAAAACCATAAACTATTTGAAGCATTGCCAATCATCACACGAGTTTTGAGGTAAAATATCGAAATGAAATAATCTCTATGGGGTTATATCCACAAATCAGTAAGAATGCGTTTTTTGAAAGGTAATTTTATTCTATAATCGGCGATTCATTTATAAATATTTGTGATTCTATTGTTGCCGTAGCTGATCTCCAGGAAAAACTCTAGAAAAATGTGTCTGGCGGTGACGGCTTCAAAAAATCAATTTTTATCCAGGCATAAATCCAGTCTAGAGTAATCATAGAATGTGCTGTTAATGTAATTTTCCGAAATTAATTGTAGTTGGAAAGTTACAGGAGTTAGAAAGTAAGGTCTTTAGGTCCAGATTTCTCAAAAACAGTTCAATCGACTGTTTGTATTGTGAAAGAAACGATGACATCAAAGGCGTCGGCGTTATAAAGCGTAAAAAAACTTAGAATTTAGAATTGCTGGAAGAAGAATTCCGAAAATATCTAAAAGAGCTAACAAAAATTATTTTCTAAAGCACAATTGTATCTTGTCCTCGTCATTAATTTACTCTTCTGGCCTGGCACCGAGTTGAAGGGAAGATGTTTGCTCCTGGAAACACTTTGCACTGCCTGTTTCCCAAGGTACTTTTGAAAATAAACTTTTGAAATAGTGGACGAAAGTGCCATGAATAGTATATGGCTAATACCCGAAAACGAGATAAACGATCTGAATAGAAGCATGGTAAAGAAAAATCAAAACCCGAAGGAACGAGCTACTTGGGTGCAAAACTGCAAAAGTCATGTGCAAAACAGTAGATCGGAAGTACACAAAATTCCTATTGGTACTCGATAGAAGAGACTGTAGGAACATGATCGGAATACTAATTGGTCACTGTCTGGTGGCGACAAACGCCCGCAGAATGGGCTGTTAGATCGAGAAGACTACAGGAAATGTCTAGAGCAACGCACCCGGGAAACAATGAAGCATCTCTTGTGCACTTGTCCTGAAGTGGCGAGACTACGCTTTAAACATCTGGGGCACCAACGGCATGATACACTGGAGTAGGTATCGAAAGTGAAGCTACAGAGTGCAGGCATCCTAAAGGATGACTACTCCTCAAGGACCTAGTAACTGAACTCCATCTGGTATCGCAAAGTACCAAAACTGGTCCTAATCTAACCTACTATTTTTTGCCCATAAATAGGCCAATTTTCTCAAATTTTTATATGAAAAACTTTTTTATTTGACTAAATGTCTTCACGAAATGTGGTATAGTTTATCTGAACATATTTTAAGGGGGTATTCTACTCAAGAATTTTGAAAAATTCGATTTTTTGTCATATATTTAAAGTTTAGACCCTTAAGAACATATCCTCCAAAGGATTTTTAAAAATTAAAATTATTTTAAAAGCTACAGTTACTTTAGTGACGCAGTACCTAGTTTTTCTCGAACCTACTTTTTTCCACACGGTACCGGCATTATCTTAAGTTCTATACAACCGATTTACTTGAAAATTTGTGTGAACCTTCTTTATATAATCCTTTATCGTTCCTACCAGCATCTTGCAAAATATTTTTAATATTTAAAAAAAATTCAGGATTTCAAAAAAAAAAGCGTAAAAAATTATTTTATTTTCAGGCAGTCGCCATTTTTCAAAAAAAAAAAATTTCGGTTCCCTGAGGTAGGGACTATAACAGCATCCTTACTGATTAAGAATTTCTTTTGATTTGTTTTTTTTTCAGACCACCAGGAGAGGCAGAATCAATGTCACCAGGATGCGCCATTTTTTTTTTTTTTGTACACCTGTCTCTTCCCCCCTCTAATTATTTTAATTTTTAATATATTTTTGTAATTTTTTTTTTGTATTCTTAAGATATCAATAAAAACTTCATAAAAAATGGATACTAAAAATATTTTTTGGTTTTTTTTTTTAAATAAAATTCAAAAAACTGCCCAAAATTTGATTTCTAGACTAGAATACCCCTTAAGCCGAGGTCAGCATATATCAAGCTGTGTTGCTTATTTAGTAACCGTAATCCACCTTAAAGGTTGTTCATACAAATATTAAACAATGTGGCTAGAAAGAGCTACCAACATGTTTTCCGTTGTTTGCAAACCGTTAGCTGATTACGTTTTCAGATGTAGTTATATAAATCTATAGTTGCTTTAAACGATGCTAGTGAAGGTTTCGGTGCAGCCGAAGTTAACATTTTTTCTTGCTTTTTTATTTACTATAGTATATAAATAGATTTAATATGTCCCTATTGCATGAATATACTTACTCTTGTCTACTAAATCGTTCCAAAAACTGTTAAGACAATTTTGTTTTTAGTTTTAAATTTGTAATTATTTATTAGTTTCTCTTTGTATTTTGTTGCTCTGAGACTATAGTACATGGTACATAGTTCTTAAATTTGGGGAAAATTTAGTTTTTATTACCTAAACGGTTAAGAAACATACATATTCCTATGTACATTTGTATATATATTTTCGGTACTTAGTGTATTGTAATATATATAAGGGAGTGTTTAGGTGTCCATTATAATTATATAACAAGCGTAATCGAAATTTAGCTTACATAATATTAACATTATTAGTTTTTGTTAACAAACTCGCTTCATATGTGGCATTTAAGTCTAATAGCAAAAACAAAAAAGGAATAATGTGTATTTTTGCGTTGGAAAATCCAGTAAAGTGTTATTATAAAAAAGTGTTGCTTTGTTGTTGTGATTATTGTAATTTTTTAAATTTCTTAAATTTTTTTTTTTATTATTTTTTGCAGAAAATGAAAGTGTTGAATATATATACTTATTATTTTTTTTTTAGAATTTTTTTATTGGAATTGATTTTTTATTGAAATTTATTTTTTAATTGAAATTTATTTTTTAATTGAAATTGATTTTTTAATTGAAATTTTTATTTAAGTTTTTTGCTGAAAATTTTAATTAATTTCTGTTATTATTACTTAATTTATAAGTGAGTGGGCATACATTGTATTTTGAGTATTAAGAATTTGCTCAAGAACTATAGTATTTTGATTTCTTTCACTTTTTTAAGATTTATTTCCATAACGTTTTAATTATATTCTGTATTAAAAAGATTTGTCTATTTTCTACATTTAATTAAAAATGTATTTTTTTGTAATTTAAATTCAAATTGGCGAAATGTTATTAATTTATTTAATTTACAATATTCGTTTTATGAAGTTGAATCTTGCACTTTGGAGTTATGACGTTTTTGGTTTAAACATTTCTTTTATTTTTATATATTTCATTAGATAAATTTGTTTTGACCCTCATTATGCTTTGGCTTTTTCTAATATTAATTTTATATTTTATTTTTTAATTATTTTTATTAAAAGCGATTTTTCAAGAATTTTGATTTATAGTTTTTTATTTATTATTAAAAAAATTAATATAATAGAAAGTGTTAAGTAAAGCTGCTAATAAGTTCTGAAGAACATGCCGGAAGGTGCTCAAATTCGCTATTCTTATGATTCATCTGTTTAAATTTCCAAAACCGAAACTTGAATCACACGTTCTTAGGTCAGTGCGGCTAACTAACCTCTCACATGTTTTAAGGTTATGGTTACAGTACAACTTTTCCTGCTTTTCTTCCCTCAGCTTATATTTTTGGTACAAACTTACCCGAAACTTCAAGTTATTGCCACAATATTGAGCTTTCAATATAAAAAAAGTTACATACAGTGAAATTTATTCTGCTATTTTATGCCCTGTAAAAGCTGACAATGATTTCTCACACGGTGCATGAAAACTCTAGAAGTCCTACAGCTTAACTAATTATATTTCCCTCCAAATTGTGTTTCATTTTGGTACAGTAAAAACATATCAGTTTATAGAAGTTACAGGAAGCAGGAAGCAAGCTGGCTCGATCCGTACTCTTTCCTTAAGAAATTGAACACAGATTTAAAACAGAAGCACTAATTTCAGTCCAAGGTTATGGAAATCAAGTATATGACATGCCTTTGTGCCAGCAAGAAGTACTCGTAAAGTAAAGGCAATGCCTGCCGGACCTTTTCTAATATACAGTAAGTATATTTTTATAGGAACAAGTTTCCACCATCAAGAAGAAAAGCTACATGTATTACGACCAAATTGCAATGAAAATTGCTTCTTCTTCTTTATTGGCGTAGACATCGCTTACGCGATTATAGCCAAATGGCTATTGTTATTAAATTTATCATTAAATTTTATCAGCTATCAACGACTTTCTCCTAGACAAAATGGCTTTAGACCCGGCAGATCAACTCTAGAATCTATAAAATGCGCCATTGCAGAATGCGCACAGCGCAGATGGTATAAAAATAAATTAAAAAAAAAATAGTTTTGCTGGCGACTTTAGATGACCGAAATGCCTTCAACATTATCTACGACGCGATATTAAAACGCGAAATGCCAGACGAATCGTACTTTATTGCCTACGTGGACGACATTGCAGCAGTAATTACAGCACGAGACATAGCAGAAGCGCGAAGAAAGCTTGGCTCGACTCCCACAACCTCCTACTACTGCTAACAAATAAACATATACCCCTCGAAATAAATATGCCAACGACTGCCGATATTCTTAGGACACAAGAATCAGCAAACTACCTAGGCTAAGGCTAGACCCCAGACTAAACTTCTGGGTACAAATTCAGCCCGCCTCAGGACAGGCAGCGAAAATTAACTCCCAACTTAGCAGGGTAATGAATGGTCAACATAGCGGCGCCCCAGCCAAGAAAAGAGAAAGCAACTAATGACGGCGACTATCAGCGTCCTATTACACGGAGCTGAGATCTGGTCCGATGTGCTTAAAAAGGAAAATCGGCGTAAGGTAGTGGCCAGAGTACAACTACCCGGAGTAATGCAAGTCTGGTTCCAGGTTGGGAGGCGGCTCCTTAGGGGTCCGACGGTTTTTAGTGACCTTAAAGTGGCACATACCGTTGCTGTGACGAGAGCACTGACGATGCGGAAGGCATTTTCCACCCCCTCAGCCGCCAAAAAAAAGTGAATCAGAAGTCTGCCAAGTTTCCAGTCCACTACTTTAGTTCTGTTTTATTTTGTCTTTGCGCCATTTGTGAGTTATATTTTTTTCGGATCAGCTGAGGTTTATGACTGCAACATTTGGATTTTTGCTACAAGACCGGCTGATGGAGTGCTCTGAGAGAATCTTTTGCAGCATGAAACAAGCTTTCGATTACCAAATTTTTAGCTTCAGATATGCTTAAATTCGAAATAATTTCATGTTTCTCAATATATGCAAAAGTGATGTTATAACTATTACGAAAGCAGATATTAGGGCTTAACCAGTCCATTGAAGTTCTAAATCAAACTTTTTAAAACTGGATTAAATTTTGAATTTGTTTAGCTGTAGTTGAAAAGCTGTACTCTCCCTCTTCAATATTACAAATAAAGTAAATCTATTTTAAGGTTATAGTTTAACATTTATCTCGGCTTAACTTATGCTCTATCTAAGCGCTAAATCCGAATCCAAACCCGGTTTACTATGTAAGCAAGTGGAAAAAGAGTGCTTAAGTCAAACCTATTATTTTGGCGGTTTCAATTTAGTTCGAAGGTAGTGCCACGGTTAGAAATCGTTTATATTTTAACCCACTCAGGTTTTCTTTGCATTTTTTTGTTTTTTTTTTTTTTTTTGAGAGTTTTTTATTTTAGAGAGTGTTTTTTTTTTGTCACTCGCTTACAACAGAACTGGCTGTGGTAATGTGTAATCTTCCATTTCTGCCTTCCTGACACAATTTTTACTTATATACTATACTTAAATATAATTTATTCTTAATATAATTATTTATTTGATAAACTTTTATTATTAATTTTTTCTTTTATTTTTATTGTTTTGTTTCATATTTTCTGTTTCTGTAATTTTAAGATTTGTAATTGTGTAATTTTAAAGCAAATATTTCTCACAGCCTTCTCTTGATATTCTTTAGAAAAGAATCTGACTCAAACACATTCGGCGCAACCAACAAATTGGACCCAAACAATCACTTTCGCGTTCCTCAACGCACTTTCGACGAACCTAAATTGCAATAATAAAATTATTTAGCAATTTAAATGTGTAAATATATATGTGCAGCTGGTAATTTCGCATAATTGACGCAACAAAAATACACTTAGGCCTAAAGCTTAATCGTTATTATTTTGCTCTATGTAAATTTGCATTATTTGTATATATAAAAAATATTTAAAGCTTTGCTATTATGTACATATGCATGTATGTGTATATCTTAGTATATTTATTCTAATAAATATTTTAATGCGACTGGGTTTTATGCTGGGCTTATTAATACTAAGAAATTTTGTGTTTCTCTTGGCGAAGGAGATAATGCTAAATTAATAATTTTGCTTTGAATTTATTCTAGTGTTGGAAAGAATAAGCTTTTTAAAAGAGAAATTCGAAATCGTTCGATATGGCTGGTCACTCAAACACTTATAGTGTGAGCTTTGCTATTTCAAGCATGAAATATAAATTTTCTAAAATCTTTGCATATTAGTAAAGCATTTATCAGAAAAGTGAAAGCTTTAGGTGAAAGCTTGTAAATTAATTAAATTTGAAAAAAACTTCTTTTAGTGCCTCATTAATCAATTTTTTAGACTTTATCAAAAATCTGTAAGCTTTAAGTGAAAGCTTGTTCAATAAACTTATCTAATCAAATCCAATAACTAAGTATTTTTCATGTCTAAATATCTTTTCATATCACCATCAGTTTTGGTGCTACATAAATCGGTTAAATTTATTTTTTTTTAATGTTTTAAAACATGTAAATTAATTAAATTAAAAAAAGTTTGTTTTTCAGTCGAAAAAAGCTTTTTTTAATACCACATTAATCAAGCTTTCAGACTTTATCGAAAATATGAAAGCTTTAAGTGAAAGCTTTATGAAAAAAGTGAAAGCTTTAAGTGAAAATCGATAACTATTTTTCATGCTTTGAAATCTTTCCATCCCAACAGTTTTGGTACTACATAAATCGGCAAAAATTAACCGTTTTAATGTTATAAATTAATGAAATTAAAGAAATTATTGTTTCAATAAAGCTTCTATTAGTACCACATTAATCAAGCTTTTAGACAAAAGTTTTTACTTATCGCATTGCCAAGTGAGTACTTTATATTATTTGGCTTTTAAAATTATGTATATATTTTTTAAATATTTTTAAACATTGTATGTGGTTGAAATTTTTGTAATAATTTCAAAAACATTTTTTTAATTAATTAATTTTTTTTTTACAATAATTTTTACTTATTCCTTTCTAATCTTCACCTTCTTCTTCTTCTATTTTATGCCATATATTTTTTCAATAATTGTCAATAAATTTCTGCTTAACATTAGAGACCACAGTTATGAGTTTTTCGTCATTTATTTACCTACGCAAAATTTTCCTATATTAATGCTATTTAACCGTAATTAAAAGTTTTTAGTTAAAAAGTGATTTATTAGAGACTTATTTTACTAAAATCTAAAGCTTTTGGACTGTGTTCATAATTTTTTGATATATTTTTAATTAAGTTTGTTTATTAAGTTCTTCTGTTTTTGAAATTGACTTATTTTTTCTACTATTAATTGGTCTGCTTTTATATTTTCATATTACTTCAACTTTATGATTTCATTTTAAACATTTTTTTTTTAATTTCTTATTAGTTTTTCTCTTCTTTATATTTTTATAGTACATTTCTAAGGCAATTTTCGTTTAATTATAAAAATCTGTTACCTTTAGTAGTTGTTCTGAAAATTCTGAAAACAATTTAATATTGTATTTCATAAAAAATTATCACAAAAACAGAATGAAAAATATGATAAAAAAAGTAAATAAATATCAATATAATTGTAGTGCTACACGCCATAATCGCATACATCAACAATGTCAACTTTCGCTCGAAGGCATTTAGAATTACCTCAATATATCTGAAGTAGATGGCATAAATATAAAAGAATAGGGTTGTTGGCGCCTTTAAGTGTCCGAAATGCCTTCAGCAGTGCTAGATGAGTGAATATGATTGACGCTCCTGAAAAAAGCTTTAAAATCCCCAACTACCTCAGAGCTATGGTGCGGAGCCATCTTGGTAACAGAAAACTGTTGTACCAAACAAAGGAGGGATCACGGCAGAAAGCGGTCACGTTACGAGCAGCACAAGCATCCATTCTAAACCAAGACTTGTGGAACATCAGCTACGATGCTTACTAATTACAGCCAGAGGCACAGAAGAAGCACGAACAAAGCTTAATCAGCTCATGATATGGACGCAAGCCTGGCTCGACTCACATTGCCATCAACTCGCTATAAAAAACAGCTACTACTGCTAATAAATTAGCAGATAACCCTTGAAATAAGTGTGCAAACGACTATGGATATTCTTAGGATACAAAAAGCAGTAAACTATCTAGGCGTAAGATTGAACCGAAGACTAACCTTCTGAACGTCGCACGAAATGCAGCGAAAATCACCTCCCAACTTAGCAGGCTAATGGCCAACGGAAAAATATGTGTTAGCTAAAGAAAACATCCGAAAATAACAAGAGCGCAATAGAACAAATAAAGAAAGATACAATAACAACATGACAACGAAGATGGAAGAATGACAGTCGCAGCAGACAAATAAAAAATTAAAATTTATGGACAAGTCGTAAGTTTGGAGAAATCGATTGTTACACAACCCAGGCAGAGCAGTCATGCTCATACAACGACGCGAATTAAATTAAATTAAATAAAAAGTAAAAAAAATTAAATTAAAATAATAAAAATATAACAACTTCAATAAAAACTATCAAAATAAAATAAATTCATTAAAAATTCTCAAATTTTTTAATGGCTTTCATATTTTATGTTTGTTCGGGAATTTATTTAATTTAGTTTATTCCTTTAATTCATACTTTTATTTGTGTGTTATTGAGATTTGTAATTTTACAATCGTTATATAATTAAAATTAACAGTTTTCAAAGCCATTACCGCTACATTCTAAATATTTGTTTATACATATATGTAAACGCCCTCCCCTACTTATAAATATATTTTTGGTTACTAAAATCGGATTTATTATTTATTTATATGTATGTATGTATATATATATTTATTTTTTTTAGTGGCTTGTGGAATTATATTATTATAATTAGGTTATGTAAAGATTGGTGTTTTTAATGCCTTAAAAGCATTTACCTAAGAATTCAAAGCTACCAAATATGTACATTTTATGTACAAATATTTTTAATCGTGAATATATGTTTGTATGTATGTATATACAAGTAGATTTGTAATTTTTATTAGTATGCATACGTAAAGGTGTAGTTTATCGATAAATTTTGTGTACTATGTACATTGTATATGTGTGCAAGTATTTACTATGTATATAGCCTATATATACGTGTATGTATGCATGTAAGTGTGTATGTAAAATTGCTGAATATGTTCATTTTGTTCTATCAATCTTTTTTTCTTACAAATTTCAGTAAAATTTCTTCACTAGCACCAATTAAAAATGTGTTTATGTGGTAAATGATATTTGTCATGTTGTGTTATGTGTTACATACATACTCTAGTTGTATATACTATAAATGATTTTTTTTTTTTGGTTTCACTTGCAAGTCATTGAAGTAGATATGTTGTTCTAGACTACTAGGGAAATGAAAAGGTAGAAAAAAATTAAAATGTTGATGACCAATAATTAATAAAAAGTTTATTTTTTTATTCTGTAGAATTTTTTTTCAGTATGGCTATAATAATTTCAAAAGGCCATAAATGCCTGAATTTGCATACTTTTTGCATTATTAGTATTTTAGTTTGGAATGTTTGGAAATATTTGATTATTATTAGCGTTTAAATTTTTTTTTAATTTTAATTTTAATTCTTTGATTATTATTATCATTCATTTTTTTTTAATTTTAATTTTATTTTTTATTGTTATTTATTTGTTTTATTAATTTTTATGTTATATTTTAGTTTTATTTTTTATTATTTATTTATTTTTATTTTTTACTAATATTTTTTTGTTCGGAATGTTTGAAAATATTTGCTTAATATTATCATTTATTTTTTTCATAATTATTTATTTTTTTATTTTAATTTTTTTTTTATTATTTATCCATTTTTATTTTTATTAATTTTTATTGTTTTATTTTCTATTAATTTTTATTTTTTGTTAATTTTTTATTTCCTTTTGAGTTGCATATATGTATATTAACTAGCTGTTAATATTGGTATATCTATATGTATGTCAATAGTAGTTTGAAAATGAGAACCTGGCATATATTGTTCATTGGTCTATATACACCTGCATTAGTTTTAGCTATAGTTAAATTACATAATTGCAGTAAATTTCTAGATTTTCAAAATTATTATCAGATTGCATTAAACATATTTTATTATTGTTGTTGTAATATTTTTTTAATAAATATTTTTTTATGTACATGCATATATATGTACATATATATATTTTTACATAACCTACATAAGTATGTACAAATGTATCTACGCAGGAGTCATAGTTATGTATTGCAGTTTTATTAAAATTTTGCTAATTTCTCACAAATTTGCCTAGATTTATATATTTTTTATAATTGTCATATATTTAAAAATTTTTTTTATTTCACTTTATTTTATATTTTTTTCTTAATTTTTCTACATATTTTAATGTATTTTTATCTTTTAAATTTTTAGTTTATTAATCTGATTATTTAAATTTTCCATTTTAATTATTTTAAATTTTTTATTCATTATTTTGTATTTATTTCTTCATTTTAATTCTTTTAATTCTTTCAATTTTTTATATTTTTTATATTTATTTTGCTATTTTTTATTTTTTCACAAATTTCCCAGATTTATGTGTTTTATAATTTTATTGTATTCAAAATTTTATTTTTATTTTCACTTATTTTTATATTTTTTTAAATATTTTTAGTCTTGACAATTTTTAATTTCAATATTTTCATTTATTTATTTGAATATTTAAAATTTTGCATTTTCAGTATTTTATTTTTTTTAATTTATTGTAAATTTTTTATTGTTTATTACTTATATTTTCACTTTAATTATTTAATGTTTTTATTTTTTTTTATTATTTATTATATTTTTTCATATTAATTATTTTGAGTGTCTTATATATGTATGTATATTATTACTTTTTTTCAATATTTAGTTTTCATTGTATTATGTATTGTACTTTTATTAAAATTTTGCTAAATTTTTATTTTTTTATAAATATATACATTTTTATAATTTTAGTGTATTCCAAAAGTATTTTTTTACAGTTTATTTTTATATTTACTTCTTAATTTTTTAATATTTTTAATTTTTTTCTTTAAAATTTTTAATTAATTAATTTGAATAATAATATTTTTTCATATTTCATTTTCATTATTTTAATTTTTTCATTTTAATTTCCCTAATTTTTTATTATTTATTATCTACTTATTCATTTAATTATTTAATTTTATTGTATTTATTATTACTTTTTATTTTTTAATATTTTAATTTATTTATTTGAATATTTAAAAATTTTAATTTTCATTATTTTAAATTTTTTAATTTTAATTATTTTTAAATTTTTATTTTTTATGATTTATATTCTCATTTTAATTATTATAATTTTCTTACATTTATTTACAATTTTTAATTATTATTATTTTTTTTTTAACTGTTTTAAATTTTTTACTTATTATTTATTTTCTCATTTTAATTATTTTAATTTTCTTATATTTATTTTTTTTAATATTAATTTTTATATTCATCAATTTTTAATAATTTTTTTTACCCTCTGCTCTAATTTATTGTTATATTGAAGTATGTAAAAAATGTGCTAAATCCATATACTTGCATATATGTATATGTATGTATGTATGTATATGCTAGCACGTACTATAGCTTAGTAAATATGCGCGAATTTTTGCGCAAAAATTTGTTAGACCACCACCGACAGCGACTTCCTGCTCTACAACTCTACAGACACACACACAGCGACAGACACACGAATAAGGCGCTTTCCGTTTCTACTTTGTTTCGCCACATTTTGCTCTCAACACCTCCTTTCCTCCTTTCTTTCTTCACCACCACCAGCCACCATCTGTGATTTCGCCTTTCGCTTGAAGTTATAAATTCAAAAAGCTATTTGTTATAACTGTAAACACTATGGTGGAGACGGCGAGTGGAGTGATGCGATGCATCGATGCAGTGCTATTGCCAGCCAGTATTTCCGCCCGCTTTCGCATGCGTTCCTAAGGCGGAATAAAAGAACAACAGAATATATATAAATAAAAAAGGATTCACTACCCTATACGACTATATACAATCTATGTATGTGTACATATATAAAAGTGAATAAAATATTACCTGATATTTATTATCCTCCCCGGGCGGATCTAAACACTCAAACTCACAACAGCGCTCGCCTACACGGAAATTTTTACAGAACTGCAAATCAAAATTATAAGTAATTATCACGATTAACCCTTTATGTATGCATGTATATATGTAATAGTTTATTTACATAGGGTGGATCACAATAGATGGCCTTGCACCAAAGCGGCTCTGAGTGATAGCAGACACACAGACTGCAGACACCCGGCCCAGGCACATACAGCATGCCATGATTGACGGAATTGCCCTGGAAATCAATGCAGTCCTCCTCGAGGGCAGCTGTGGAGAGAAATATGAATATTTATGAATTAATTTTAAATATCAATGAGTTAAGTTTCTAAACAAAATATATGAGATTAACATAAAATCACTATAATTCAGCACAGAAGGGTGAACTTCTTTGGCCACCATATGACAAAACGAGAAGTTTTACCTTATTTATAGAAGAAGTAATTAATATAAACCGCAATGAATATTTACATAGTAGTTTTGATATTCAAATCCCTATAATATACAGCAGAATTTATTGACGCGATATAGAGTTGCATAAAGAAGATTTTTATTAAAGAGGTTAGGATGGTCAAACCTTTTATCTATGCTTATTAAAACACGATTAGCTGACAAAATTTCGCAGCAGAATATCAAAGTTTTGTTATCAGCTGAATGGAAATTAACAGGAGCTCTGACGTCTTCTTAGGATTTACTACTGGATGGCTGGACTTCACGAAAGCTTGGTGAGCTTTTTTACAGTCTCTAAGTTCTCCCAGTTCGAGATAAATTACAATGGGTTTAACCAGTCAGTGCTCTAATAGAATTTACATAGTGAAAACTGTCTTATTGGATCCCAGTTGGATTCCAGTTATTGAATTCGTTTGGTTGAATACGTGGAAGAAACATCTCAATACTTCTTGCTTGTCTCCACATCTCAGACCTTCTGTAATCACTATGAACTAGCGTATCAAGGATTAGTTTTGACGTTACATGAGATCCAACTATGACAGTATTCTGCCTACCAAGTGTGATTCCCATCTCGGAGGCTAGCCTGAGAACCAACTTAAGTCGGGTTAGAAGTTGTTGATAAAACGAGTTATTTATAGAAAGGAATTGAAAAATATTTTCAATAATTTCGGTAGGCTGAAGTCGGCATACTCCAAATCTGGAGCCCGGGATTACGTGTATTGTTAGAGAAAAATATTCCTAAATAATTATTGCAGAGAACTCGCCTGACCTAAGAACTGCGGACCATTTTTTTCAATCACTCCTCATTCCTTCACTGCTCAACCACAGTAATATGTATATTTTATAGCTTACGTTCAAAAATAGGACACAATTCAAAGATACAGTCAGATCTTTTTCTTCTTTATTGGCGTTGATATCGCTTACGCTGTTTGGCGCTAATTACTCAGGGTTTGAGTGTTTTCATTCATTCGGACGACATGACCTAGCCAGCGTAGCCGCTGTCTCTGCATTCGCTGAACTCGTACAGCTCAAGGTTCCATCGAGTTCGGCATTCACCATCGCCAATGCGCAAAGGACCATTAATATTCCGCAAAACCTTTCTCTTGAACACTCCTAAGGCCAACTCATCATATGATGCCATTGCCCATGTAAAACCACCGTAGAACGGGACAGGGATGATAATGGACTTGTTCAGTTTGGTCTGTGTTCAGCGGGAGTGGACTTTACTTCTCAATTGCCTACTCAGTCTGAAGTAGCACCTGTTAGCAAGAGTTGTTCTTCGTTGGATTTTGAGGTTGACGTTGTTGTTGGTGTTAAAATTGGTTCCAAAATAGTTGAAATTATCTACGACTTCGAATTTATGATTGTCAATAGTGACGTGGGAGCCGAATCGCGAGTGCGATGACTGTTTGTTTGATGACAGGAGATAGTTCGTCTTGACCTCGTTTACTACCAGACCCATTTGCTTCACTTCCTTATCCAGTATAGAGAAAGCATTTGTTCTGTTTTCTCTAGACTGGATAAGGAAGTGAAGCAAATGGGTCTAGTAGTAAACGAGGTCAAGACGAAATATCAGCGCGGTTATTGAGGCCAATGATATCAATATCGTGGGAGAATGGAACCATGTGTAGAAGTTCACGAAAGTAAGGAAAGTTCTCTGAGCGCCATTCACTTGGAAATGGACAGAAAGGATTCTTTTACATAAGGGTCAAGCAGTTCACGACTTCCGGTACGTTTGAAGGCGAGTTTAACTGAGAAGGAGAAACATTTCTCTACAGGGTTGTCCGCTGGGTTTGGGACCCAGGCACAAAACTAATAATTGCAATGACGTACATTTTTGCTTACTTATCAACCTGAAAGGAAACCTTACTGACTTTACGTCACTAACTTATTGAACTGTCTCTGTATTAAATATTCAAATGTTTGCAATTATAATTGCAATCAATACAGGAAGCCTGAAACCTAAAAATAAATACGCGGGTCAACAAAGGTGAGATTCACTTATCAAACAACAAACGGAATTGTGTACGATCCGGTTAAAGTTTACAAAAACTGCGCATGAAGCTAAACTGAACTAGATTACAGTTACAATACGTCAAAACTTGTGAACACCAGTCACTGATGAAATTATAACACACGATCTGTCAAATAACTGTGGGGTATGTGCGCTCGCTGTGCTTCCAAAGTTTAAGGTCAACACAAATATTTGTTTTCCTTTTGCGCACTTTGTTGTCAGTTATCTCTATCTGGGGAATGCTTTCGAATAATAGGCTATTTCTTGCCGCCATCAACAAGCCGTTAAGTTGCTTTGACACCAACAACTCGGCCAGCCACTGCACCATGGAGTATTGAGTCAATTTCAAACGCAGAACAGACAACCGAAGCGGCGCTAGACTGTACGACTATATACAAAGCAACGGTGGGAGGGCGACACAACATGCTGTGACGCGGAGTGAGGCGTGGCGTGGACCACATCTGGTTAATGGTGTTGACAAAAAGACAAACAAAATCAGCGAGCGAAAATTGGGTGAACGCGTTGAATGAGCTGAAAGTATCCTGAGAAGCGTTGCTTTTTCAATGCATAAACAAACACGAACACTAACACATATGTGGCACACATACACACACACACACACAGCTTTATGCCAGTGAAAGCCATTATCTGCACTTGTTTATGGGAGGCAAATGCATTTCCGATGCGAATTAGACGACTTGCACGTGTTTGTTTTCGACTGCTGGGTGCAGTCAGGAGCAGGAAGGATGTGTCAAGCGGCAGACTTGTCGCGCTCTTGCTCTCTCGTAGAGAACGCTCGATGCCCGCACGACGCATTGCGCAAACGCGGCGAATCGGCGAAATCGCACTTTCGCTCTCAACCGCACGGCGGCTCGAACTTGGTTCGGTCGCAACTTTTACTGTTTTACGCTGATGTTGTTTTTGTTTTCCATTTTTTTGACTTGATGTTTGCCGACCAACCAATAAATAGCCGCATGCAGCCGAACAGATGTTTCGCGTTCGCTTGCATCCAAGTGCTGCTGGTGTTGTTGGCGCAAATTAGGTGGGGGTAAGGCTTAATGCGAAATGTGGAGGCGCTCGGTACACACCACATGCCTCGCGTCACTCTATTTGCCCATCACACAGGTTCAATTACATAGTGCCCGCGGTGAAGGTGATGTTTTACGTAGTCACCCGTTGGCTTGTCTCAGCTTCGTTCTCAGTTGTGCCGTTAATGTGCTTGTTGTTGTTGCGCGAGATTTTGCTGGTGTTGCATGCATCACCTATGCCGCTGTTGCCCTGTTCATAGCCTAGTGTCGTCTAGTTGGTGCTGCAGTTGGCGTCTGCTAGTCGCATGCACCTTCGACCGCCCTCGGCGTCGCCAGCATGCCGCTGATTGTGAGCCAAATTGGAAGGCGCATAGGTCGCGGTTACTCGGTTAGTTAGTGCCGCAGTTGGTGCAAGCGTTTTCCGCCTTCTTCCATATTTAAACATATAATGGTATAGTCAGGCTTTATATTATAAATTGACGCGGAAATAATTTTGGCTTAATTTCGTGTGTAGTCCTTGATCTTGGAGTTTAAGATGTCCTCATTTGGATTTATGGGACTTTCAGCTTTAATCGTCCACTGTTGTTGAGTAGTTACGTTTGATGGCCTGTCAAATGCCACCTCTGAAGTATTATTATCAAAGATTTAGCATTGCTTGTCGGGAGTCCAAATAATGATGTTCGACCAAAATTGACATAGAATCGGAGTTCTGAGTAGGCCAGTGGGATCCTCAAATCCTTCCTTTTTGACTTTTTTAATCGGCCCGTCTAGTCTTTTTTACGAATCTGCTGGCGGCGTAATAAAATATCAACGAAATCAACTGAGCTGACCGATAAGGCCCTAACAACTCAAAACCCTGCATCTTTCATAAGGAAGAATCACCAAAACAGCTAATTCCGTAGCAGTATCTTTATCATAATTATCAAGGTGACATTAGAACCGAGTGCCGCGTCGATAAGGTTTCGGCAGTAGTCACCTTATTGCGCATGATGGCGCCGCTTGTGGATTTAAAGTTTCGCTATGTTTGCAGCCACTCAATTCTTTGGTCTGAGTTTGAGTAGTCCTTTTCTTTTAAGACCCACAGGTGTTCAGAATTTCAGTTTTTGGGAACTGGAGCGTTTGTTTCCATTCGGGCAACATGGCTAAGCCAACGCAACTTCAATGTTTTAGTGCTAGGTCCATATCGCCGAAGAGCGCGCATAGCTCATCATTGAATTGAATCCAGTACTTCCCTGAGGGCAAAAAATCCTTCGGAGAACTTTTCTCCTCCTCCTAAAGAAAATTCATCGCTGTTCATCATCGTCCATGTTTCTGCCCCATAAAGTAGAACGGGTCTCATGACAGTCGGGTCTATGTAACGGGAACGGACCTGGATTTTCATCCGACCAAGGACTGCCAACTCAGCACCATTCCTAGAAATCAATTCAATAATGTTTTCTGCCGCTACATCAATAATAATATCGGGTCTCATGAATGATTTATATAACGTTAGTTTAATTTCGCGAGAGAAAGCTCTGCTTTTCAATCGCTTGCCAATCCCCGGATAGGATCTATATGCACAAAGTCTTTCAATAGCTCGAAGTTATGACTGTTAACAGTGACGTGGTCTCCCAATTGTTGAAATCCTTTATTTGACGACAGGGGGTACTTCATTTGTCTTCGCTCAGTACCAGATCCATCTGCTTCGCTTCATTTTCTAAGCTTGACTGGAGACTGTTGAAAAAGATACTCCCAATACGGTTGAGGTCCGCAGTGCGAAATAACTACTCAAGCACATTAAGAAAATCGGACGATTAGAGGTCATTTTATTTTTATAGGGCTTACAAAAAGGTTAAAACAAGTGCTAATTTCGTACCGAAAAAGCTGACTTCAATAGGCTTCGCGTACCATTAAGGTGTGTTTCAAGTAGTAGTCCAAAAGCTGTGCAGCGATATTGGCACCGAGCTCAGGGAGTCGCTGGTAATTATAATGCGGATGAGTCTCCAGGGAAGCGCAATAACGTCTCGTTATTAAGGGCATCGGTGCGAGTGGGGATTTCTTCGTCCCTCTTACGGTATCCTCTGGGATAACTGGATCTAACGATGTTTAGTATAAACCGGACAATATGTAGGACTTGCGCGGTCGCTATGTTCTTCTCACTATAAGTAATCTCTCAATATGGCCCGAGTTAAAGGCTTTTCCTTCTTTATTGGCGTAGATACAGCTTACGCGGTTACTGCCAAGTTTACAGCGCGCTTGTTGTTCTTCTTTTTCGCTGTTTGGCGCCAATTGGAGATTCCAAGTGTAGCTAGATCCTCCTCCGCCTGGTCTTTCCAACGCAGTGGAGGAATCTCCGATTGGCGCCAAACAGCGAAAAAGATAAACAAAAAGCGCGCTGTAAACTCGGCAGTAACCGCGTAAGCTGTATCTACGCCAATAAAGAAGAAGAAGCCTTTAACTCGGGCCATATACGTCCCCCGGCGGATACTGCGTCGAATACTGTCAGAACTTGAGTGCTTTCATCTATTCGGACGACATGAGGGACTTGTAGAGTTTGGTCTTTGTTCGTCGAGAGAAGTTAAGTTAAAAACTAAAGCTCAAGTGATTTGGTGATATATCGCTGATGTGGACAGAGCCAAATTTACACAAAATTATAGGAGACCTTAATAGGGTACAGAAAAGATTGTTAAAATCAACAATTCAACTAAAACCCCTTAAGTTAAAATTTTTTCTCTCACTGTCAAGTCGTCTAGGTCTCTAGTATTCCAAATTTATTAATTTTCGTGTTTCAATTTGCTAGACATTTAAATTTTAAACGTTTTCACAATATTTAGAAAAAAGTCTTCTTTCCTTAGCAGCGGCATTTGCTTGCCCTTCTCAATACCAAATACATACATATATACAAACATGCATAACCACTATGGGTGCTTGAGTAATTGTTTCTTCTCGCGGAAATTCAGAACAAAATACCACCATATATGTATGAAGGCGCCCATACTTAGTAATGCTAACTGGTGCCCCCATTTTTTCACTGTTTGGGTTACCTACTTTCTTCGACTCATTCTTAAGGCTTTTGAATAATTAAAACCGCGTACTGTTTGTCAGTTGAGCGACAGCGCAGCGCAATTTTAGTAGCTTGACTCGGCACAAATGAGAGCACTCACCTAGTCACTCGTACTCCCGTGTACCGTTATAGATAAATACAAGCAAATGCGCGAATGTATGAATGTTTGTTTGTCGTGGAGGGCTTTATGTATTAGTGCCATAAGTTGACGTGGGTTTGCTGCTGACGGATGATGGCGTGTCTCGAACCTAAAATAACTCATGTATTGCTCCTAAAAGTGGGCAAAGATATTGTATATGGTAAGCGGCCTGGGGCTGCTGCCGCTCCTGCGTGGTGGTAAAGGAAATAAGTTAACGGTGGCATTATGTAGTGTTGGCTGTTACTATGTCAGCCGCGGTCGTGTGCAGCGCCATTGAGGCATACATAAATACCCTTAAAAGAATGAGATGAATGTCGTGTTGCAGTAAAAAGTTTGACTTTTATAACTGCCTATATGGAAGTATATACATATATACTATTTATATATTAACACTTATGAGGGTGTATTTCATGCGTGCACGATTTCTCACGACCGAAATTCAAAGATTCGTTGGAAAGAGATACGTAAATGTGAAAGGATTATAAAAATGTGAGAAAATATGACGAATTTTGCTAAATTAATTAAGAAATTGTGTGCTAATTACATCCCATTTCTGCGAGTTGCTGCATGAAAATATTAAAAAGACATGCGAAGCTGCCAGAAATTGCTTTATTGTTGTTGAAAACACGTTAAGTACATAACGTAATATTAACGAAACTAGATTCAAGGTGCGTCGCTCCAAAAATGAGCCGAAACCGAAAAAAATTAAAAATTGCTTAATGCACTGAAGTCCATCCCAGCCGAGGCTTATAACAAATGTATGGAGCGTTGGCTTGCTTGAATTGGCCCAAAAGGAACCTATAATAAAGGGTGATTCAGTAAAGGTTCTTTTCAGGTCCTCATGTCAAGCTGTCATGTTATTTTTATTCAATATTGTTTGCCATTTCATCATGAAAAGACTTGCGCCTGAACAATGATTAAAAATCGTTCAACTTTTTTACGAAAACCCACGTTCTGTAAAGAATGTGTTTCGCACGCTTCGCTCCACTTATGGTCAACATAATCGGCTTACTGAGCGTAATATTCGCAACACCATCACCCATCATGAGAACCAGCATTCATTATTGGATAATATTTGATCGAATGATCCGCGTTCAGTGAAGAAAATATAGCAGCCGTAGCAGAGAGTGTGCACGAAGACCGTGGAGAGTCGATTCGGCGCTGTTCGCAGCAACTCGTTTACGTAGTGATCTTAAATTGAAAGCGTCCAAAATACAGCTTGTGCAAAAACGGAAGCTGATCGAACATTCCAAGGGATATCGCTTCGGTTGTTGAAAAGTTCCCAGAAGATTCGAAGTTTTCGAACCAAATTTTCTTCAGGGATGAGGTCTATTTCTGGCACAATGGGTATGTTAATAAGTAAAATTACCTTATTTGTGAAGTAGAGCAACCTGAAGTGAATTAGGAGCTGACATTTTATCAAAAAACAAAAACAACGATTTGGTGTGGTTTGTGGGTCGGTGAAATTATCGGTCCCCATTTCTTCAAAAATGACGCCGGTGAGAACGTAATTGTTAATGGCCATGACATCGCGTTATCACGCCATGATAATCGGATTATTTGATGCCTGAAAGTGAACCTCGTAATCTCGGCGACATTTGGTTTCCACAGACAGATCGTTTCCTGAGGGGATATCTAAAGTCTAAAGACAAACTTTCTTCGATTCAGGCTTTGGATCAAAATATCACGCGTGTCATTCGCCAGTTTTACCAGTCGGAGTGTTCGACCGAGTCATCAAAATTTGGACTCAACGGATGGACCATCTGGAACGTAGCCGCGGTCAATGTTTGAAAGAGGGGATCTTAAAAAAATAAATGCCTAAGAATGTTCTTTCGAACGATAATAAACATTCCGCATTAAATTTGAGGTTGCTGGATCATCCTTTATAGCAAAGAAGTCTTCGAGAATCTGCTTTCTAAATCTATTCTAACTGACGTCGGATATCATTAATATAAGACATGTAAAAATCGATATTTCTAGCTTCGCGTCTGTACGTCTACGGTTGACTTCATAACGAATATATCTATCGAAATATTAGTTTTGTAGTTTAAAAAGGTCTAGAAGAAACTCATTTCTGTCCCAATGCATGGCTTTGGTAGTCTGGATTTGGTATTATATAATTCGGTTTCACTGTATTGCATTAGGAATATAAAATTTCTTTCTATCCACTTTCTAGACAGTTCTGTGATTGCTTGACTCAGTACTTTTTGAGCTTTCATTAAAGATCTTCGAAAAATTCGAAGTCAAGCGGAAGGAATTATGAATACTGATTAATGGCAATAAAATCGACCGCAACAAGATATTTGAAACGGGTTGTTACTGGTGATGAAGAGTGGGTCACTTGCGGCAGCGTCAAGTGAAAATGGGAAAAATGATTGACGGTGAGGAAAATTTGGATTGGAATCAACTATTATGAACAGCACTTCTCCGGATAGGGCAAACTAAAGGAAGCAATCGGCTAGTAACAAGAAGTTTTGACCAATAAGAGAGGATATGTGTTCCTACAAGATAGCATCAGGCCATTTACATGGGTAGTTAAGTTCCGGGAGCTTAGTATGAATCCAACTTTTAACTTAGACTTGGTACTAAGTGATTACTATCTGTTTCTTTTTATGGCCTATAATTTTGGTGTAAAATGCACCCCAAAAAAAGCTTAAGGAAATCGACTATTTTCAATACACCGCATGAGCTGGTCCCAAAGGCAACTTATTTATAAAAAAAATATCATTTTCGCAACAAAAAATCTTCCGATAATTTTTTATTTTTTATAAGTGCGTCAATTAATGGTTGATTCATACTATAATTCTCCACTCAGCTGAAAACATAAACCTTTGCAGCTGTCAACACCAGCCTACACAATTAATTTGCGCTAACAAGATTGCGATTGTGTGTACGTAAATCCAATTAATCGATTTATTTTTGTATTTAAACACTCCGAAGTGTAGCAGTTTATTATTTGCGCCGCATGAGCTTGCCTATTGTCTTCTCACTTTATTCATCGGCAGGCGACAGCCGTCAGCGGCAATGCAGGGGCCATGCGGGGCCAAAAGCGGGGTGTCAGTGCATATTTAACCATTGATTGACCGCAGACAATGGGAAGCAAAGCGCTTTACTATGCAATATTTAGACACACACACACAGGGAATTGACACCAATCGACAATCGACAAATGGCAATTGACAAAGATGTGCTTAGACACTTGAGCCTACCGAGATATTTACATACAAACCACACTATTTATTCGATTATTTGTGGAGGAGACGATAGCAATCGAAAGCACTTGATCGCGCAAAACATACATTTTCACTTAGAAGATTCTGAGGCATAAGGAAGATTCATGTGACATAACGGGATTTTATGTGAAGGGAAGACAAAGTAAACTATTTCTGAGTGAATGGAGCCGATTTATGTTTGTTGTTATATGTCAGAAGTGGTTGTTGGTTGGTAAAAATATTTTATATGTCTCCTTCATTAGAAAGAAACGAACAGAAGCGATACGAATGTTAACCGAGACAGCCTGCTTTGTAGAACTGGGTGTTTTTGACCATAGTGGAGAAGATGGAAACATCCTTAATAAAAATTGAAGGCATATTGCTGTGGCGGTCTTGGTCCGGGTTTCCCGTTGACCACCTTCTAGGTGAGAGAATGTGGGTGGGCAGCATAGCATACACAAATTTGTCAGGTGTGCCGACGAGTGGGAGGCCTCCCCGAAAAAGGAAGCAGTATTCATGGTTGGAGAAATTTACAAGGGGTCTTACAGAGTCTTATTCCCAGCCGAACCCTCCATCTCTGATATTGCAATCTACATCTCCATACCTACCAACTAGATTGTGATTAGACTGGAGAGAATCGATGAATCATATTAGCTATCCCTGATTACTGAATAAATAAGAAATTTATCGGACCTCTCGGCGACTCAAATTAGGTCATCAGTTGTAGCTCAGATATTATGACTTTTAGGATTCTCCCGATCAATGTCAAGGCCGATATTTCACAGTCTCCAGGAGTGAGGCCCAAACAGGCATGAAAGTGGATTTGGATTTTCGGACGTAGCGAGCTTGGAGACAAATCATTGATCGATGATTCGTTCTGCAATCTCGAGTATTTGTTATAGGAGAATGGACTAAAGAGTGCTGTTGGTGCTAAACTAAAGCTAACTAAAAATTCATCGGTCCTCTCGAGGACTCAAAATATCAAAATATAATCAAGGCGGATATTTCACAGTCTTCAGGATTGAGGGATATTGAGGTCCAACAGGTTTGACAGTGGATTTGGACTTTCGGACGTAGCGAGCTTTGGAGGCGGATCGTTAATAGATGATTCATTCTTCAATCTGGAATAGTTGTTGTAAGAGCATCGTCTAGGGAGTGTTGCCGATACGGAATTCGCACTTCTGAGACAGCGTCTGTCAAGCTCCTGCTTCGTCTGGGAAGAAACGAAACAATGTTGTCCTAATCCCATAGATGTATGTTGGCATTTTCCCACAGGGCTTGTAATCATAGACAAGTCAACATTTTCATGAGTGCACTCATTGTCAAGAAAACTATTTATTCTGTAACTTTTCAAGTACAAATACATAAATGCTAAGTTCTCTATGTTTATATGTATCTACCCCTAGTATATAATAAATATGTAGCTACATCCATGAGCACGCCGTAGGTATGAGTGCATAATTCATAGGCGCTAATGCCGCTGGAGACACTGTGGCAAGGTAGTCGCTTATCACCGCGCCATCTGCATCGACCGCAAGTCGCACCATTGTCAAGAATATTAAATAAACTAAACGATTTCCAAGTTGAAAGGCAAACAGATTAGTATTTATTTATGTATAAAAGTTTGTGCTATGTAGGGAAACGAATTTCATGTATGAAGGAATGCACTAAATTTGAACTAGTGAAACGGTATTCGGATAGAAATGGTATTTAGTTTGATATTGTGTACGATAATTGTAGTAGCTAATAGTACTAGTATCGACGGAAAGTAAAAAACGTGACTACCCCGACATATGAAGTCAACAAATGAGAGACGAGGCGGAGATCAATAAGAATTTCTCTCTGTCCCGGAGTTCTCGGAGTGGTCTGGTGCTGTGAATTGATGGATTAGCTGGCCTAACATACTTCCTGGGGCACGGGTTTTCCTTTACGACCCTGTGTGAAATAGTTGATAGAGCAGAAGCTTCAGTGAAGCATAGATATTCCGATTGAGGACCCACTGGATGTGATGCGTGATGCGTCCGCTCGCCTTAGTCTCAAATGGGAATTTGAATTCAGCCTTCGCAGATGGGTTCGTCTTCTTGTCCCAAGGTAGCATACAACCGCCATGAAGAAGAATACATTGGACCGGATTAGGCTAACCACACTTCGTCGATATTCTTTAGTGGATAAGGCTACCCAGCTAAATGATGTCTCTCGTAAAACTTCCGAAATCTTTTGTAGAGGAATGGCCAGAAACGATTCTTTTACATATGGTTCAAGCACCTCACCACTTCCGGTCTTAGACCA
The DNA here is from genome assembly GCA_037783105.1 of Bactrocera zonata. Classification (NCBI taxonomy): domain Eukaryota; kingdom Metazoa; phylum Arthropoda; class Insecta; order Diptera; family Tephritidae; genus Bactrocera; species Bactrocera zonata. The sequence continues at coordinate 116,799 of JBAWJQ010001789.1, read as the reverse complement.
AGTATCCTTGGTTAGCCGAAAAACATCCATTTGAAGACGAGCTAAAGTGAGAAGACGAATCTCCCTCCCCAAGGTTCTGAGCTATGTTTGGGACCCGCCACGTAGAAAACACCTCCAATGGAAACTTCACAACAGCTTCAGATCAGAGACCCCCGTTTTGTTGGCGACCTCTGCAAACGTTTAAAATAATATGAGCTGCAGAGCTAAATAGAGAATATACAATCTTCTATAAGAGTGTAAGCCTGGTGGCGTACGCCGATGATAATGAAATCATTGGCCTCAACAAATGCGCCTTCAATTCTGATTTCTACAGACTAAATAAGGAAGCGAAGCGCATGGGTCTGGTTGTGAACGAGGACAAGACAAAATAAGTATCTCCTGTCATCAAACTAACAGTCTTAGCTCCCACGTCACTGTTGATAGTCATAACTTCGGAATCGTAGATAATTTCGTCTATTTTGGAACCACATTAACACCAACAACAACATCAGCCTCGAGGTCCAAAGCAGAGTAACACTTGCCAACAGGTGCTACTTCGGACTGAGTAGACAATTGAGAACCGCCGAACAAAGATCGAACTCTACAAGTCACTCATTATCTCCGTCCTTCTTCATGGTGCAGGGGCATGGACGATGACAACATCTGATGAGTCGAAGTTACGAGTTTTCGAAAGAAAGGTTCTGCGGAAGGTATATGGTCCTTTGCGCATAAGTAACAGCGAATACCGCAGTCGATGGAACGAAGAGTTATACGAGATATACGGCGACATTGACACCGCTTGCAAGGGCATGTCTCATATGAAAACACTCCAGCCCTGAGGGTATTCGACGCAGTACCTGCCGGGGGAAACAAGGGAAGAGGAAGACCTCCACTCAGTTGGAAAGACCAGGTGGAGAAAGATCTGGCTACACTTGGAATCTTAAATTGGCGCCAAAAACCGAAAAGGACTATCACGCTGTTGTGAACTCGGCCATAACCAATAAAGAAGAAACATCAAAACACAAATAGAATTATATAATACTAATCATCATAGAACTAGTTCAAGACCAACCACATATGAAATGCCTACTAACTTTCTTTTGGATTTCACAGCATTAGAGCAAATGCACATACCTCTGATACTTATATATGTATTTATGTCTGTGTGCTATGCCCGCTTGTTGTCATTTATTTAAATGAACGTTTTATTTATGGGTGAGAATTAGAAGATAGTTGCCATGTCTGTGAAAAGTTATTTAAAATTCCTATCCGAGAATAGCAACAATGACTATACTTCTAATGACAGTGTGCAATTTTGTAATTATTTTTTCTCTCAAACAATTACCATATTAAAATATGTAGTGCGGCACGCGATTTTCATGCGAGCATTTATTATAGTAGAAGCTCTGATGTGAGTATCATTTGCAATCTTTTATTATTGAGTGGCGTGTTCTGCTGCATATACAGGACTTCGCGGCTTTATGTGGCCTCTAAAATGATATAAAAATGACTTAAATGGGGAGGCTTAACCGTTACAGAAGACGAATTTCATGCAATTTAAGCAGAAAATGGAGTTAGTAGTATTTATTCTAATTGTTTGATGACAGTGTCATATAATCTTAACTATCGCATGCTAGAATTTTAATTCCTCCTCGAATCTTGAATGATTTTCTTGTAGTGATTTCCTACCTAAATTACGTAGCTCGTTTAATAAGCTAAAGGGAGATTGAGCTCAATCCTGCAATCCACATTTTTTATTTAGAATATGAACGCCGTGAGGTTCAGATAAAAATTCGTTCTTCTTAGATTTTTGTACATTAGTTCGCTTGAAACATAGTCTTTCCAATGAAATCAAGTTGCAGAATCATTGAGAATTGTTGCAAAATCGTTTTGGGGTTAGGCTAGGTTGGCTTAGATGGTTGATCAAAGATCGCTCGTGGACTGCTATATATAGTTCTTTGTGAAGTCATAGATAAGTAAAAGCAGTTCGAATTTATACATTTTCAAAACGCTTAGTAGCCAATACAAATTTGTCGTTTTGACACAAACGTTTAATTTCCATTTTCGCCAGTTCGATGGGATGTCTGATGGTATGCGTTCCGAAGTGTTTAAGTCTCTTAAACGCGAGACAGTCAAGTGGAGAGTTGTTTTCACCTCATCTTCTTCAATACAGCTTCTGCAGATGGCGTCTGGTAGTAGTCTCAGCCTTACTGTGTTGACGTCAATAGGGCAATGACCCGTTAAAAGCCCCGCAGCAATGGGAGGCTAGCCTGACTAAGGACAAAGGGATCACTAGTCCTTCTGTGAATCCCAGCTATCTAGTAGTAGAACACAGGAGGATACGGGATCACCGACCCGCTCCCATTCTACCGATAACGATTCTAGGGTGACTTTTCCTGCTGATAGAGAGCTGCTGACAGTAAATCCCTCCACCCACCTTCCATTAAGCTTTGACTCATCCGTACAGAAGCTCACTGTCCCTCTCCTTCAACTGCTTCTTCTCACCCACAACTGCCTCGCCGGTACATGGGCAGAGAAGGAGCTGTCAGAGTTCGGTTTGACGACTCCATGAAGTCAAAGTGAGTGAGGATTTCCGAGTGGTCAGACATGTGTTTTTTTAGAAGTCTGATTATATGTTAGTTCTCTGAGTCTGATGGCAACTTTCGCAGCTATACACCTTCCGACGATGTTCAAGATGGCGCTAAGTGCCATGGTTGGAGTGGAACTTAATGCTGATAAGCGTCGCTTATTGAACGCTCTCGAGTTTCTTTGCAAATGTGGTCTTTTCTAGAGCCATCCATCACATAAAGACTCCGTAGAGCATAATGGGCTTGACTATGGTGCTGTAGAGCCAGAGAACCATTTTTGGTGAGAAACCCCACCTTTTTCCAATGGCTCCTCTACAGCAGTACAAAGCAATTGATGTCTGTTTTGCTCTCTCTTTGATTTTCGGCTTCAATAACCCTAGATATTTCACTGTATCCGTAGCCTTCGTACTGCTGGCTGCAATTAGGCTAATGACTCTTCGTTAAAGTCTCTAAATCGCATTTAAGTAGATGAGAGCTTCGACTGTTTTGTTTTCACAGTCAGTCAAACATTTGTTAGAAAAAAGTCACAATCAAACATTAACAATAATTTTTTTGGGGTTTTGGCAAACTTTTCCGAATGGATTATTCGTTATTAATTTATCTTATTCCTTACACTGTGGAACATTTTTGGGATTATTGTCTGGGGGGTGAGAAATTCCAAGTCAGGGTGATGGTACTAGGTCAGTATAGTAAAACCCTCAAAGGGTTTGGCGTTCGTATGTGCCAGTTTTTTTTTTTTAATTTAAAATTTAGATTAGCTGTTGTACTGTGTTATTATCAATTTTTCAAAATTATTTGCTTAATAGTTTTAAATGTGAATATACATATTGTGCGCTTTAAGCCGAGGGAGACATTTTCGAGTCGAGTGAGTGTTCTCCAATAATATTTGAAAAATGTCAGCATCAGATATTCTTCTATATTTTTTAAAAGCTAAAATATCCACATGTGCATGCTCATCTAAATATATTGAATTCCAACTTTGATTTTATAGAATGCAGAAATTTTATAATTTCCTGCACTTCAAAAACTTTCTGACAAATTATTTTCATATATACTGGAAGAGACTATGAAATCGCAGACTTACATTTAAGTCTTTGTATGTATGCATGCATGTGCACATATATCGTCGACATTCGCAAACAATTAGGCTACCTTGTCAGTTGCAATTGCATCGTATTTGCCGTTGCATTGCATGTTAGCACGATGTTGCACGAGAGTCATGGCCGTGTACTTCTGATTTTATTATTTTTAATCTTTTTTTTCTGAATTTTTGTTGTTGGAATTTTCTTGGTTTTAGCATTTTCAATGCTAGCAACAAAATATTCCAGGGAAACAAGAAATGCTACTGCTACAACAACAACCATATGAGCGTGTGCTGTGCCGGCATAAATGAAATATGAAAGCGGTGCCGGTTGGGCAGACGTGCCCTCACGGAGTTACGAAATTGGCTTCAGCAAATGCCACTTAGAATGCGAAAGAGTTTCGCTTGTGATATATGTATGTATGTATGGATATCCACGTACTATATTCACCCAAAGTGTCTAAATCAAAATCGAAAATTTATGATAAGGTCAATGCTGTTATTAAGTATTCCATCTCTCTAGCTTTAAAATATTGATGAAACTTGCTTTATTTGCTTTTTAAGTGCTTTCATTTGTGATCTAATAAACTCGGTGAAATGTGGAAGCAGGTTTAAGTATTTAAATTCTCTTAGCATTAAATGAAAAGCGCAAAGAATTTTACTTGTCTTCAATATTTAGAATATAATTAAATGTATTTGATTTGAAATTACAATACCAATTCCAAAAATACCCATTTTTACATTGGTAAAAAATTATGTAATAAAATCAATATTCATTATATAAAATTATATTTAGTTTATTTCTAAAGCTTTCAACTTCAATGATTCTGTTGGAGAGTTTTGAAGCAATGAATTCAAAGTTACTTCAACTGAGTGTTGCAATAGGAGGCCATAAGCTTAAAGAGAGGTTAAAAAAATATTTTTTTTATTCCATTATTTCTTTAATGTAATCTAAAGATTAGATGTTTGCATCAAAACTGAAACCTCATTATGATTTAACTGAAATAAGGATTTTCATGTAATTTGTGTCAGTTGCGGATGTTACTCATACGCCTATGCGGACAATTTTATCTGCATACATTGACTAGCGCAACACAGTGAAGTTTCACAATTTATTATAGATATAAGCTTGCTTAACTGCGGAAAAATACAAAAATTAATTTGAATATGTGGAAATACATATGAAATTAAACAAAATGGCAACTGGTATACATATTCAAAAAAAAAAAATACAAACTTTTTTTTTAGCTTTTTCGATAGTTTATATTTCCAAAAATATCCTGTGAAATCGGCAAGGTCGGATCTTGAATAGTTTTTGGCTGGTGGCTTTCTAAAGAACGACCGCTTGCAGTTATAATCATATATGAATGAAACTTTAAACGCGTTTTTCTCAAAACGACATTTTCCAAAATTGCTGACATCATAACTCAACGAGAAATTAACAAGTCAACTTCCAATTAAAACTGAGTATTGTTGAACACATTTGAAAATTGTTAATTTGGCATTAAAAAAAGAAAAGAAAATTTTTTACCTAAAAAAAAACGAAATTTTTTTCAAAATTACGCCATTTTGATAATTTTTTGATATTTTTCAAAGATTGCTGGTCATTGTATAGGAAATATCTTTATGTTTAATAAATTTTTTTAGCTTTTTTGTTTCAGGGGGTATTCTAGTCTAGAAATTTAAAAAAAACGACGATGTTCTAGATTAATAATCTTTTTTTCTTATGGTCACGTGGAAATTTTTAGAGACCCTCCACTTCGTCAGCTTATAATTTTTGAAATTTTTTACTTCTTTAGCTTTTAATTTTTTTTTCTACTCTTCTAAAATTTACAATTGACGAATAAAAAAATTTATAGTAAAAATATTAATTGCCTTTTGTTCGACACTTTAAAAATTACCTGAAATTCATTCTTCTAGACTAGAATACCCTCTTTAGCTACTCATTCGGTCGGCATCATGTCAGCAGTTGAGGCTCCGAAGACAGTCCATAACTCCGTTATTTTTCAACATTTTTGTGAAAAAAATATCTTAAAATATAGTTGAAAATGTACCTTTTTACGTTCAAAGAAGTTCCAAATGTTCAATCTCGTACTTTCTCTTGAAAAATTCACGAAAATCGCCTAATTTTTCATATGTTACATTGGTATAGCCCCTTAAGCAGTTAAACTCAATTTCAAGCCAGAAAAATATTTTTTTATGAACTTTTCTTAGAGACATTTTATTTAATAAATAAATAAAAAATGTACATTTTTGGAATAAATACTTTATAAATCGGTTATTCGTTTTGAAATGAAAGATTTTGATTTGGTAGCAGATATCCAGGAACACTTTGGAAAATAGACGCCTAACAGCGGGGAAGATTTTTTTATATATGAAAATTAACTCAAATCCAAAATGTAAAGAAATGGACTATAACTATGGATAGATAGCAGAAAATGATCGAACATCTGGTCAATATTTCGATTTTTAACAAACGAAAGCTTCCCAAAAAAGTGCATTTTTCTTTTAATTTATACTTCAAAATGGCTAAAAACATCAAAATGATTGCAAAATATTTTATTTCTGCGATCAGTACCTGACAAGTATATCTAAAAAGAAGAAAAAAAATGTCACGGTGATCATAAAAGACATAAAAGAGGAGTGAATGATTTTTAGGAGGTTGACTTACATCTTATTACCAGGGACAGAACTTTTTTGAGAAATAATAATCTTTCATTAGTTTACAGATATTTTGTGACTGTGATGTTTCTTACTAATTTTGGGTTGCTAAAACCGAAAATGATTATAAAAATTTCCTAACAGGAAGGATTTTTTTCATTGTAGTCAAAGAGTTGAGATGTCAAACTACCACCATTTACTAATTTGGAATATTTGAACTCGAATCCGTAATCAGGACACCTCAAATTTATTGAGTAGTTTTATTATTTTATACATTGTAATAGACGCACCAAAGAATATCCGTTGAGCTAGTTATTTACTTTTACCTTCGTATGTAACGAAGCTTTATATGAAATGAGAAACTAAATTTATGGTAATGCTAACTGAAAGAGTTTACTTAACACTACGAATAAAATGGGTCATATGTTTCACAGTTTAGCTTTTGTTACTGTTGGTACTCACCAACAAAGATAAATACATATGTATTAAAATTATTTGTTATATTTTTTTTATACCTGTAAGTAATTTCATGCTAAAATTATTTATATAAGTGTCTGTGATTTTTTGCAATGCATATCCATAAGATGTAGTATACTTCAAAAGTTCGAAGATATGGTTCTACTGGTACAAACCCAAAGTAACAGTCGAAATAGTGGACACTCGCCCGCAAGGGTAATGAACTGATTTTATAGGACTAAAAGAACGATCACTCTACTAAGCATAATTATTAGGCCGACAGGCGCTTAATTGCATAATTAGCGTACCCATTTGATGAATAAATAGTGCTCTTATGCTTTTCCATATGTTTCCCAACTAAACAGGTCACGCGACGATAAGTATTTCGACTGAAAAGGCCATCATTGTAATAAAGGCCTCATTTTTCAGACTACCAAAGAACATAAATATTTTATAGACGGTCTGGAATATTGCAGGATTAAGAGCATCAAAATAAAATTAGACTATTTATATTGAGAAATAAATCGCCATACTTTTAAAGTTTTCGTTTTTCTTTTGTAGTTCTGTAGATTTTGCTCAGTACTTATCGGACTGTTCTAACCTGAAAACGTTTATTAACGTCTACAAACTATTGCTCATGCACATGAACTTGTACAATTATTTCCTAGAACAAAGTTGTGGTGGTAGAAACCATCGTTCAATGATTTATTTATTCACATATGGTACATCCTGACAGTAGCAGGCAATTAATGTGCACTATTTTATATACTGCTTTGGCAAAAAATAGTGAAACTTTTAATTTCAATTTCGCTCGAAAACGCGTCTATTTCTAGAATGGTTAATTGTCACGAACAAGTAATTTTGATTGGTACAAATTATGCAAAGAGAGTCGAGAACGCGTTGCCGATGAGCCACGTCTAAAACGGCCATCAACTGATGATCAACACAACAATAAAATAAAAAAATTTATGCTTGGGAAACGACGATGAACAGTCAGAGATCTTATTGGCAACGTGGATCAGTAAAACCATTTTTAAAGATCATTTGGGCCTAAGAAAAGTGATATCACGCCTGGTTCCAAAATCACATTTTTATTTGGAAATCCAGGGTCACTTGAACGTTTGTGAAACAATGCTTTCCGACAACCCAGATATTATGAAACCTATTATTACTAGCGATGAGTCTTAGATCTATGCTTACAACCCGGAAACAGTCGACCAATCGGGCGAATATTGAGGTAAAGATGAGCCAAAGCCTATAACATCACGTCAAAGCAGGACAAAAATCAAGGTTATGTTGACAGTTTTCTTCGATCATCGAGGTGTGGTGCACTCCGAATTCGTTCCGACCGGCAAAACTGTCAACAACGAATACTATTTGAGCGTTATGCGTTGTTTGCGAGCTATTCGCAAAAGAGGTCGGAATTATGGGCCAACCACTCTTTATTTCTGCACCAGTATAATGCATCGTCGCATATTACACTGATTCTTCGAAAGTTTTTCTACCAATACCGTGCCGCAATCATCGTATATTAAACATGAATCGCTGCGGTCATTAAAGGTTATTTCGGAAATTGATTTTAACAACTGTTTCGAAAATTGGCAAAAACCGATGGCACTGATGTAATATGGATTACTTTGAGCTAGACAAAATAATGTTTGAAGAATAAATTAAGAATTTTAAAAATATGAACAAAGTCTTACTAGTTTTTGTTCATAGTATTATGCTATTTATTTTTTTCCATATGAGTTGGTATGCATACATATGTAGCATATGTATTAGGATGAGTAAAAAAAAAAATATTGTTCATTTTATGGATCATAATGAACTTATAAGTATACGCAGATAAAAAAATATTCTTGTATGCAGGATTTTTAGCTGTCGGTGGATTTTCAAAGCTTGTCATTTAAATTTTTTTTGGTAACTTTGTACTAGCGATGCAAAAAATTATATGATAAATGGTTGTAAAGTAATGGTGTTGTAAGGAAATAAGCTTTTTATGAGTTATTTACATGGGAAATTGTGAATGTTCACCGAGATCTTTTAAAATTATGCTGAAAATTCTGTCTTGCAACATATTTTTCTCACTACGAGTATATGGGTTTATTGTAACCCACAAATTCAACATTATTTGGTTTTTTATTTGGTCAAAACCTTAGCATTCAAAAAAATTTCACACATTTTTCACCCCCGACCATATAGTTTTAACATAATATACATATGTACAATCTAAACGATTACTTTAAACAATGTCTCATTATGATATGATAATCAAAAATCTCTGTAAAATTACCGCTTAATGTAAGGCATAGAGTGAAGAGTAGCATAAAAACCGATTTGTGTTGCGACTCCATTGTCCTTATCCGCACCACGGCAAGTTTCCGGCAACAAGTTTTGCGATTCCTCGGCAAGTGAGGTGAAGTGAAGTGTCTGCTCACTTGCGCTCGACGACACTGGAGGCTGCCGCTGTTAGCTGGGGGCGCCACTTAAAAGTGACTTGCAATGGCGACGTTTAATATGGAAACTTACTGCTATTCTATTCTATTTCCACTTTCCACTTTTTTTTTATTTTTTTTTCGTCACACGTAGTTGAACAATGTGCTTATGTGTGGGAGTGCTGCTTTGTGTTGTTGTGCGTTTGTAAGATATAATCAAACGACAAATTGCGCATAAAAGTCGAGTGGTTGTCACTTTCTTCTTTTAGTTTAGATTATGTAGTTTTCTATACATATGCTTTATATATTTTCATGTACATTTGTATGTTAATTAATATGTGTTCGCGCTCAAACGTTGCCTTTATTATGTTATTAAGGTACTAAAAGTAGTTTGTATGTAGTTAAGTTGAATTTTTTTTAGGTTATGTTCTGCTGCATAAGTTATATCACAGTGAGGGGAATTAGCACGAAATTCTTTGTAGAGAATTTGAAGGTTTTTTTAACTTTTTATTATAAGAAATTTATTGTATAATTAATTAATTAATATTTTTTTTCTTTTTTTCTTATTTATATTTTTTATAAATTTTTTTATTTGATTTTAATTTTTTATTATTATCTTCATATGTACATATGTATATTATTTAATTTTTTTTTAGCTGCACAATTGTCAATTTAAATACAATTTAAATACCGTAAATCTCATTAAACGACACCAGTGTGCTTGTTATGCGTGGAATTCGTTCGTCAAGACACTGTCGAAGTGTCGCCTTGGCGCGCACAGCTTCTTAAATGGCGCTGAGGTGTGACTGGGCGTATGATTGTTGTACTATTGTTGTTGCTGCACTTTAGTTGTTGCCTCAACTATTATTGTTGTTGCTGCCTCAACTATCATTATTGCTGCTTCATAAATTTATGTATGTATTAATGTGTGTGTTGGTGTTTGTGTTGCTTTTATGCACACTCCGCCAACCGCTCAACTGCCTACACACTTTAAATTATTCAATTTCTATAAATTATATGCCACAACAATGCGTATACAAACGGCGACAGACAGACAGACATTCCTTCCATACAAATTGTTGTTAATTTGATACTTTTGCTGTTGTTTGTTACTTTTGTTTCCCTTTCTGTGCTCGCACTTCTCTGTTATTATTTGATTTTCGTTTTTCTTATACTTGGCATTGATCCTACTCACTGACCGTTAGATGGTTTGTTTTTGTTTTCGTTGCACTTTTTTAGTTGCAGTTATTTACTTTACACAAAGTAACTGTGCATTTGTGGTGCTTTTGTTGGCTGCTGTTTTGGCTGGTAGGAATTCAATGGAGCCAAAATTATACAGACGTTCACCACTTAGTCGATTTCACATATATACATATATACTATATACTTCGATGTTCGTATGCATTAGGATGCGCCAAAAACTAACTTATCGAACTTAAGGGTTACTCATTTCCAAACTACGGATATATTCATAAATATTTTAGGAATATCCAGCAAAATTTTGGAAGAAAAATGTATATATTTTTTAAATTACATACATGAGATCTCCGCTGGTCCTCCGTGATTCAAGACTTGTCCGTGATTGAAACAAAAAAATTCTGAACACTTCTCGAACCTGCTAAATGGCTGAAGCAGTACCGCGACGGACGAAGAAAAACCAGCACCAAAAATCTACAGCTCTAAGGCTTAAGAACATCAAAGTCCCAGAAGCCGATGAAATATCGGCTGCACCTATGTATAGTATATACAGAATTTGAACTTAATTAAGCTAAAACTGAGTTTATCCCGCTCGGCTGTAAAAAGACAAATTTTATGATATTTAGCAAGTTCCGTTTCTACCCAATACCACGGATTTTCGCAATGCCTTAGAATTAAACTTGAATTTGATCATTAATATTGCCTTCCTATCTAGCGAGACGTCGAATAGGGGTGAGGTGAATAGGGAGACAGAGATAAGTATCTATACAGATTGGTCCGAACTGGATAATCAAGTGGATGTTGATGTCTTTAGATACCATTAGATCGCTTTCCGGCTATAACATCAGAACAATGTCTTCGAAGTGAAAATCACAGTATTTTAAGAAAGCCTTCTTGATCTGCAAAGCAGGTGTTTACAACAAGAAATATATTGATAAGTATCTTTGAAATCGCTAAGGTCTCTTAGGGTTTCATCGGAGATAGTGAAAGGACGCCTTGATGTCTTCGTGCATCTAACATCCTATTCACAATAAACTTATAATGGATTCCAGCACACAATGATATTCCTGGCAACTGTGAAGCAGATGAACCAGCCATACAATTAGTCTTGGATAAAGAGACCAAAATGGAGCGTGTCAGACACCCACTCTAAGTGAGTTAAGCTATTATCTGTCGCGATATAACTCATATTGTTCGTGTTTCCATCTTCTTCGATACTCATCGCTCACGTCTCCAAAGATCTTGCGAAGAACAGTTTTCTCGAATGCTCTAAATGCTTTCTCATTTCTTGTCATCAGCGTCTATGTTTCTGCGCTGTATAATAAAATGGGAATATTGAGAGACTCACCCAATTTTTGTTCTTTGAGGGAGGGATCCACTTTTATTTGTCTACCGGCCCCAAAGTTGCATCTACTGGTAAGAGTTATTCTGTGCGTGATCGCAAGTCTTAGATTATTGGTGGAATTTTTGCTGGTTTCGAGATATACAAAGTCCCTAACTTCCCCAAATACGAGGAATCTTTATATGTGGCCTACAAGTATTTTGTCTTGCCCTCGTTCACCAAAGAGGTTGGTCTTACCTCTTTCGCTTCTTTTTCTAGGCTTGAAAATGCGGTTCTGTCGGTTCTGTTATATAGACCTACGATGACAACATCATCTGTGTACCCCAGTAGCATTGTACTTCTAGAGTGGAAAGTGCAACTGCGGTTCAGATTAGCGGCACGTATTACCTTTTCCAGTGTTATGTTGAAAAAGACGTAACCTCGTTTGATATCGAACGGTTCGGAGAGGCCTTTCTCGATTTCCACGGGATGGGAGGACAACTGATGGTTGTGCTCAACGCTATGTTGCAAAGTCGTATGAGTTTCGCAGAGATACCAAATTAAGACATGTTGTCAATTCGGCAGTTCCTAACAGTGCTGTCGAAAGCGCCTTTGAAGTCGACAAAAAGGTGATAGTTAGGATCTTAGGTATTGTGTGTGGTCTAAGGAAGATTTTCCGGGTCTAAAACACTGATAAGGTCCAATAAGTTTATTTATAATGGGGTTAAGTCTTTCGCACAATACTGCCGAAAGAACCTTATATGCGATATTAACTCCTTTCTTGTGAATAAGGCAGAGTACCCTCGTATTCCAATCATTAGGCATGTATTCATCCTATCAAATCATGCTTAGCAGCTGGAATATGCGCCCTTCCATCACCTCACCGCCGGCTTTAAACAGCTCAATCGGTAGTCCGACGGCTCCTGGGGCTTTTTGTACAATATCTTTAAGTCAGATTTTTTTTTGGTTTCAGTCGCCTTTTCGAAGCTGCTTGGAAACCAAGGAATATGAATTAGGTTTAGGTTTAGCGGAGGTTAGGTTTAGCGGATTAAATTTCCGCCTTCCGGCTTTCGATGCGTCCTCATACTATAAAAAGCTGCTTTGCAGCGATATTCTCTTCTCTGCAAATCCACTGACTTTAACCCATAAGTACGATTGGTTAGTTTTTGGTTGACCTTAGTGTATACATACATGTTTATATATAATAAATGTAACAACTATGTACAAGTATATCTACATATGTATGTATGTGCGGCACATTCCTTTTTGGCCCGTTATCTTCCACTGTTAGTGCAATCGGAAAGTGAGTTGCAGCAAATGCACCGTAAATTTTGTGGTTATGGTGCAGCTGCGCCTCTAGAGCCTACCAAAAAATATCTTTTATTATTTTACCAATGTCACTGCAGTCACAACGACATGAGCCGAGCAGTGTGAAATGAAATGGAACTGCTTGTGACATAATTTGAGGATTAAGAGATAATCAGGAAGGGAGGCAACTCATATACTAAATAAATAAATAAAATAGTGGTTAGTTGGTGGCTTGCCTGCTTAAAGTCGGATATTGTTAGGACAACTGACTGCAAACGGTAATATAGTTCAGAGATCATTATACCATACATACCACCTATACAATATACATGTGTATACTATATAACTATCCTAGAATCTCAAATTTTGTATTTCTAACGAAATTTCGTCTGCGGAATAGTTGCAACTGTTGGAAAAGGCTTACTATGATTCAAAAACACAAGCTTTTCAGTGGTACAAAGCCTTCAAAGACGGCCGAGAGATCGTTGAAGACATGCCTGGTTTTGGATGACCTTCGACATCTGCAACTAATGAAAATTTAAAAAAAGTGAAGGATGTGGAGCTTGAAAGTCGTTAGGGAAGTGTTAGAGGGGTGGCAAGATAGCTCGACATCTCTTACAAGTCCGCTCGAATGATTTTGGTGGATATATTGGGCATGAAACGCGTTCTTGCTTGACTCGTCCAAATAAAGCTGAGTTTTTTTTTCAACAAGAGTACCGTAAACAGATCTCTTTAGACGTGCTTAATCGTGCAAATTCCAATCCCACTTACGTAGAGAGCATTATAACTTTGACATGCAAACAAGTCGAAACCATGTCAAAGCCGCTCAAAAATCAAAGGAATGGTGATGTTTTTTTTCAATATTCGATATTTGGTGCATCATGAACGTGTTTCGGAGGGACAAACGGTCAATAAAGAGTTCTATTTGGCCGTATTGACCGTATTGTAGAAGAATAATTCATGGGTTTTACACGTTGATAATGTACTATCGCATTGTGCCAGAATTGTGGCCGAATTTAAAGCCAAAAACGCAATGAATACCAACGGTTAACCAACGTATTCACCAGATTTGGCTCCGATTGATTTTTTTTGTTCCCTAAACTAAAATTGCCGCTCCGTGGAACCCCTTTTCAGTCGATCAAAGCGATAAAACAAAATTCGCTGAAGGAGCTGAAGGAGCTGAAGGCCTTCCCAAAAAATGCTTTTGAAAGTGGAAAAGTGGACAGCAAAAATCGTTGGCATACATACATAAGTATGTAAGTGTCTTACATCTGGTGGAGATTACTTTAAAGGCAACGAAATAAATATTAATAAAAAATTAATATTTTCTGTTTTATTTACAATTTCCGGTTATTATTATTATTTTTTTTTTTTTGTCACAGTGTACGAAGATTCTTGGTTTAATTATTGTTTGAACCCCTTCAGCTGTCTAATAGTTTAATTAATACGAAAAAGAGTGTGATTCACCCTAACTGCCATTACAATGCATTGATTGCTCAGCCTGCAGGCGTTGGTTTAACTGTCAATCAGTCAATTTACGACTGACTAGTTGGCATTATTGACGTTTTTTTTCTTCCTGCTAGCTGCCCAACAGCTTCAACGAACTGCAAGGATATGCGTGCCGCACGCGCTATATAATAAATACATACATACATGTATATATAATTGATTTTTTTACCGCACTTGTACTTTTTATTGGCCGGACATGTACAAATATACATACATATATATTTAAGTTTATATTTTAATATTTTTTTCTTGGCTGCAAGCATTTTGTTAATTCTTAGTGTTTTGTCAGCAAATCAAATATGCACTTGTACATAAATCGGTATAAAATATATATGTAATTATATATATATATATATGTACATATGTATATTTGCTTACATCGCTTTACAATGTGTGTTGAGTACTTTTCCTACTCTGTTTTTTAAGGACCTGCTTGCCTGCCAACTCACTTTTTTTTGTCCAAGCGTGACCCTGATTTCTTTCATTTGCCACAAAGCGTGTTTTTGTTGCTGCTTTTTATTGTACTATTCTCATATAATATTTATATTGAGTGTTTTTGCGCTTTGACTTTGATTTTTCTTCTAGTTTTTGCTTTGTTTTTTCTTCTACTTTTTGTTTTTTGTTTTTTTTTTCTCCTTCTTGTGTACCAAATATTTACAGCGTGCGCAAAATTACCGAAATGTCAAATGGAATGCGAGTTTATTGCTGGCAGGTGACTGCAATAAAAACAACAATGCACGAATTAAATCGCACGAAATTTCCTAAGAAGCACACACACATACATAAGCGCCTGCATACACGTAAGTATGTATGTAAGCGGTAAGGCTCAAGGAGCAGATGCGTGCAATGAATGGACGCAAAAGTAGACGCGCTACGAAGGACACACACACACAGATACGCATAAACATTGTGAAGCTTTGCACTTTATTTTCGTTAATTATTTTTATGATTTGAAGCGCGCGCGTTAAATACCCAGCCAACGGGAGTAAGTCCTTGCGAAAACGTCCAATTGGGGCGAAGCTTAAAAAGAAACTGACTGATTTAGCGAGCTGCTGCTGCTCGTATTAAGCTATTTTCATTGAGATGCCGTTATTCGCCGTTTCCGACACCGACATCGACGCAAACGAACACGATGCGCACCGAACAATGAAAGTCGAAGACAACAGTTAATTTTCGCCGCAACCAACATGTTGTAACATGTGAACATATGTACATGCATATATACCTGCATATAATTGTATGTAAATATGTGCTTACAGTGTAATGCTTCCGTGATATTTGATTACATTGCAGGCAAACGTCAACGCTGTTGCTAACACTTGCTGTAATCGTACCCAGACATGTATATACATACGTACATTTGTTTAAATGTGTATGTTTGTGAGCTTTCATCATTACTTTGTCAAAAAGCTCAGCGCACTTTCACGTACACACACACTCTCACGCATACCTCAGCCGTAGCATCCATTTACTTTCTCGTTTCGGTTACTTTTAAACACAAAGCACAGCCTTTATATGACTTTATAAGTGTTTGTTGGTATAGGTGCACTATTTTCCACTTGAGTGGAACGTAAATTCTACCAACCCACTAAAAGTAAAATAATAAAAGTTTAAGTGGCCACTTTTTGGCGTTTCAAACACTGAGCAGACCACTGACCACTCGAAGTGCTGCAAAGTTCTGAAGGCTACTACCGGCGAACGGAGCTGGTTAATTAACATGGCAGTTGGCTGCAGAAGAGCAAGCATGTTATGGAAAATACTTAAATAACATAAATATAGAACAAACATTTTTGTGCATTTAAATGTTTGATGGAAAGGCTTAAATTTTACTGTGTTTGAAGAAATCTTAAAATATTGGGTAGTCGAAACAGTCTTTTCGTATTTTGTCAATAGATGTCGTTTCAGTATATGTATCATATAGTGTTGAAAGGTGAGATTTTAAGCTTCATTAAAAAAATTAAATTCGGGGAAGTTAAAAAAGTTACAGCTGTTCAAAAATGTGTGGAAATAATTAAGAAATTCGCTATATTTTGAAATTTGTGTGAAAAAATGGTAAGAATGCCACGCAAGCAAAAGATAGCTCTGGTCGGATAAATATGTAGCACAACCTAGCGATTCATTGTCAGATCTTCAACTCTAACAATACAGACATGTCAGCATCACAAAATCTTCCGAAAACACCCTCAGTTGCAAGAATGCAAAAATAGCGAAAATCGATCTCAATTTCCCGATTGATATCACAAGCCTTGCCTGAGATTGAAGCGAAACTGAAACTGAAATTAAATAAAACAAATTTGTTTGATTATGATAGGTAAGTTACTCTCGCTTTTTTTCAATTCTTCAGCATTACAGAAAATCAAAGCCATTCCTATAATTTTTCTAAAGTGAATAAATTGTTATCAAGCATTAGAATCCCTAAATGGATTTTATTTTGAAGCTCAATATACACCAAATGAGTGAGGAAAAAGAGTCTAGTGTTAAACTCTTTTTCCTCACTCATTGGATCTTCTGTATATGAAGATACCGCCTTCGAAACCAACTATTTTCATGAACGATAGTTAAAGGGCAAGGATCTCAAATATACTTTATCAAAGATCGTTTAACTATATACTCGTAAACTGCCACAATGGACAAGAAGTAGACACCAATATCCCCGGTTAAGAGTAAATACATTTTTCTTATCACTTTAACATATAGTATGTATACTATATAATTTATGAAAGGAAAAAGCGTATCATTGCAGGCGTGTGTTAAATGATATACTTATGTATGTATGTATACCATAATCAAAACAAAGCCTATCACAACTATTTATCAATGAACCTTTTCAAAATTGTATAGTTGAGTATTGTAAAGAGTCTGGATTTAACGCGTGCAGTTTTATGCATATTAGGGGTATTCTCTTGCTCTTGCAAAACCCTAGCACGGTGCACGAATTGCAGATATTTCCACTCGGTGCACCGGCACAACAATAAACACACACAGAAAATTATTTGCAATGGCTCTAAAATATGTCAGACCAAAAACTATGTTTATTCTCGTGCAATGACACGTAAAAAAATAATTGCAACCCTGTGCCAGCTGTCATTTTACTTAAATACATATTTTGACGTTAAATTGTTGAAGAAAGTAAATTTTAGGGATTTTATAATTTCTATTTAAATTATAAAGATTTGTTACAGTTTTTTTGTTAAAAATTAATGCTGAATGCTGTGCGCCAATTCACAATAGCCATGCACAATAGCCATTTACAATAAATTGATGAAACCAGCCATTCATATATTGTATGTATCACCAGATTCTGCAATGGGTGCTCTCGTGTCCTTACATATTTCGGTATAGGATTTTTGCAATCTGCAATCTTGCAAGAGCAAGAGAATCCCCCTATTATGTAAAGGGGGACTCATTTCTCTACCTTTTTTTTAAGAAAAAACACAGAAACTTCGAACTTATTGGGGAATGTTTAATATCATTCGAAAGGACATTCTTTGGCATTTATTTCTTGAAGATTATATTTTTCAAATGTACGGAGCGGCTACGTCCCAGGTGGCCCACCCGTTGAGTAAAATTTTCAATGACTCGTTCGAGCATTTCGACTGGTACATGGCGAATCATACTAGTGATGTTTTGCCCCAAGGCCTGAATCATAACGAGATTTTATGCATAGATCTTAAACTTTACATATCCCCACATGAAAAGGCCTAACGTGAATTTATCTGCTCTTCGAAGTGTTCTTTCAATAAATAAATACTTCGGATTGAGTAGGCAATTGAGAAGTTCGAGAGAGGGCGAAGATCAAAGATCAAACTCTATAAGTCACTTATTATTCCCGTGCTGCTATATGGTGCAAAGGCATGGATAATTACAACATCTGATAAGTCGACGTTACGAGTTTTGGTGGGATCGGAGCTGGTTTTTGTCAATAACCCTTGAACAAGCACCCTATATTATTATCTTTACATAGCTGTATTACGGTATATGCTTAAGTGTGCCGAAGTAATTCAAAGACATAGCCTAAAAACACCGTTTCTGCAAGACACTTCTTATGTCATATTAAGTGACAACAAAACGTAGCGGAGCTGCACTGATAAGCCAACCACGCCGGCTCTCTCCGCACGCATACATATACACACAAATATACAAGAGGCACACATTTGAAGAGATAATCTAGTTGTTGTACAGTAATCTAGTATGTGGTACTGATATTTGATCTCGAAGTAAAATCGATCGATTGCGAACTTCTGCTCAACGCTGACGTCAAGCCACAGACTAAAGCGAGGAATCCGAAGAATCTCCATTCAAAACTCAGCAGCTCATTCAGTTTTCTTTCAGCGTTCGACGGTTTCGGTGTTGCGGTAATTACGCGGTGTGACTTGAAGTGGAGCATTTACAGTTAAACAAATCAACAGCGTGTTTTTCAGCAACTGTGTGTGTGTGTGTTTGTATTGTAATCAGTTTAGAAATCGTTAGGAAATTTTATTGAGCATGGCTTGTCCGTACGCTGGAAATGGGTGCGTAGACGTGTTGTGCTGTCTTATCACTGCACGTTTTTCCTGTTATTGTTTCACGTGTAGATTAGCTTTGCAAATCCTAAAAATATACGCGTTACTTTAATCTGATCTCTTATACACCGTTAGTTCATTACATGATGACACAGCCACGCCTTTGGGTACCGAGATAGGCATGATCTATGGCGAATATCTGATGCTGGACAAGGTTTTGAGTTCGCAACGTATGCTCTCGGTGGTAGATAACCGGCCCGTACACGACGAGCATCTCTTCATCGTTACCCATCAAGGTTAGTAGTGAATGTTGTGCGTTGAACTCAAATATCACTTCTTATATAAATTCACACTGAAGCAAAAAAATATGGTTTTTCAAAATTCGATTGTACGATGAGTGATTCTTTCATTTGTTTGTTAGGTTTCAGTGAACTCTTATCAGTCTATGGCGTGTATGTGTTCATATAGCTGTTGCCTAAAATAATGTTGATTTTAGTTGTTTAAAAAATATATATATGGATTATGTATATATAAACTACCATAAAAATATGTAAATGATTAAAGATAGTGAAATTCGCACGTTTACTAGCTCATTAAAAACTATAATTATCAAGGTCTCAAGTGCGCAGTAGTTTTTAGATCCGTGAACTTCCAATTAAATACTGTGATTACCACAATAAGCCGTATTAATTGATACCAAAAAAGAATTCTACAAATTTAATTTAATAGTTTTCTTAACAATTTATAGTATTATACTATGGGTGACGAGCTGAGTTAAGGGGTTAGGGCTAGTCAAAGGTACGAAAAAATTAGAATTTTCAGTATTTTTTTTTTTTGCTATTAAATCGTGTTATTTTACAAAAGTAGTAATATGGCATTATTATAGAATGTGTTGACTTGAAGTCACGAAAATTAAAAAAAAAATTATTTCCCAAAGTTATAGTTGTTTGTGTTGACCCAGTTCCAAAAAAAAGGTACTTGCGGTGACAACCATAAGTCCTTGGAGATTCATCTAAAATCAATCGGACAATTAACAAAATGGCGGCCTCAGGGAATTTTTTCGAAATTTTTGGGAAAACATCAACAGTTAATTGGACTTAAAAAATCGACATTTTTGAAAAAATAAAAATCCTTCGATCAGGCCAGAGTTGTTTATGTAATTTAAAAGCTGTATAAATTTCATTAAAATCTACTGAACGGTTTTCGAGTTACAGTTGCCACCAGTTCAAAAAACATAGTTTTGAGAAAAACGCGTTTAAAGTTTCACACTAGCGCTTTAAAGTGCCCGAGCTCTCTTTGTTATTTATCGAATAACTCAAAAACTAATTATCGGATCAACGTGAAATTTTCAGGGAATATTTTTAAGATATTACACTTAACGAAAATGCAATAATTTATTATTTAATTATTTTTTTTGAAAATTCTAACTACCCCTAACCCCTTAATTTAGCCATCACCGTCTGTCTGACAATATATAGACGATGTAGCACGTCAGTTTTGGAGATATTGATCTGCAATTTTGTACACGTTCCTTTCTCCCCAAGAAGCTGCTCAGTTGTCGAAACAGCTGGTACCGCTGTAGAACAAACTAATCGATACAAATTAAGTTCGTGACACTTGAGAAGATATCATCTTGAAAGTGTTTTTTTTTATTTCGATGTATTTATTTGTTGGTTCCGCTTTTTTTAAGCCGAACAATAAGTTATATAATCTTAATTCTATTTAAAAACTAGACTAACTCAAGCAAGTGATTTAGTTGTAATAGTGATACGTTGCTCTTTAGTACGCAGACTTCTTTGGAGACGTTTTTGAAAGCAAAGCATTAGCCAATGGATTTGAGTGATCTCGAAGTTTAGATAAATATATATTTAATTCCGCTGTCCTCTACTTCTTTCTTTACTATAGGAATACCAAGATCTCTATATCTTCTCTTAGAAACTCTTTGAATAAAAATATAAGTAGATAGAAAAAGTTTAAGGCATTTGAGTGGTAATAGTTTTGAATAAATTCGCCTTCATCAGAGAAATACTTTAAAATTCAGATTCTGTTAGAATAATATTATTAAATATGTGAAAAACCTGCCCTTTAAAACAGCACTGATTTTTTTCATAGTATTTTTCGTGGTACAGTCGATTGATGTTCCAACATAAAGGAGAACATAATCCTAAGGTGAGCCGTCTTTACAAGGATGTAAGACAGAAACACTGCCGCCTTACAAATAACTGTGATATAACAACTGCTTTGGGATGATGATCGTCATTCAAGAACTTTCTATTTTTTCCTGTGATGTCTGGCTCTGTTAGCTGACAAATAAAAAGTACCTCGAGATTTAAGAGTCATCAATGACAACTGTTTTTTTTGGACAGTAATCTTGTAAATGGTGTCAATACACAATAGAGATTTTGGCTTTAGCCAATTTAGGTATTGGAATCAGCTTCATAAAACATAATCATATATTTTTGGTATTAATTTACATATCTTCTACAAGTACTGACAAACCGTTCAGCAATTTTTTTCTATGAAAAAGATTCTCATAGAACTAATAAGCCACTTGGGGGCCTTTAAAAAGAGTAGCATCTACAAGCCGATTTCCTAGATTTTCTCTCAACGATGGTAGTTATATTGTTGCTTTTGTAACGGGTACCTAATCCCTGTTAGGATGGTAAGGATTAGATAAATTATAATCGATGTCATCTAACGATAAGAGCAGGAATCATGCTGTTTAGACGGGGTTGGACCATAGGGAGAGGGATGTCAGCAATGAGGTGGCTAAAGTCATGCGGGGCTCGTTGGGTGCTGGACATATGTTTTATATGTAAGTGTCGATTCTGGATAACTAGGAGTATCCAGAAGGAAGGTGCGCAAGGGCTACTTTTGATTCTCGTGGCAACACAAGCTCTTCATCTACAATGGGTGGAGGTTGAACTCGAAGTGCGTCATTCACTGAGAGGGAGTCTGTGAAGGTGTTAATGACGCGCGTCTGAAGTTTGTTGCGTCCGAAGTCTGGTCGGCCTATTGTTTTATGTCGTCGACGTTGTTGCGGAAGGAGGATACTCCTAATAGGCGATTCCGCTTCAAGCAGGGATGATTTCTGCAAAAGCACCCCCGAAGATTGCCTTGTATGTTGCAAACAACGTTTCTTTGCTTGTTCCCCATGTTCGGACGGCTAAAAACTTGACGATTTTGCTGCGGCTCTATACTCTGGCAATAATCGCGGTCGTGTGAGAAGTGAAGGAGCAGAGGCAGTCGGAATTTTAACGGCATCGACTGCAGTATTAAGGTCAAGTCTGTACTAATTCGTCCAGTTAGTGAATATGGTCGCTGTATTTAGTGGGGGGAGAGTGTCAGGTTCCGTGCAGCGGAAGTGAACTTTATAACTCATATTAGAAATTTTGAAAAATCAACAGAATAGATTTAAACTGTCGCTACTAAAGAAAATCATCTATACTTTATAGTTGGTTCTGGCGTATTGTAAGTCTAGGGGATAAGTGTAGTATGCCAGACATCGTTAACCAAATGATCATTTATCTTTCACGCTTCCGCAATACCTACTCCTCATGTCTTTTGATTGCGACTTATTAGAAAGAAAGTAGCTACACATATCATTTCTCCAATCCTAGCGTTTTAGGTATTCAGGGATATTTTAACTATTCACATCTCCACCTTGAGCGAAGAAATATTATTTGACACATCCACTGTCTAAAGATCAGCCTATAACCCACCTAATGTCGCAGCTCTAACCCACTACAATCTCGCTCTCTCAGCTCATGGTAGAAACTATTCGAACGTTTTCCTCAATGCACGAAAACACGGGCGTGTCGTCGTAGAGATATTTGATTTCGATTTGATTTATAGAACCTTAATCTACCGATGATGTACCATAGTCATAAGTCCCATTTAAAGTGGATGACTTGGTTATAAAAAGGGTTTAAGACGATTCGTTGTCTCTTATTTCATTTTCTATAACTTTACTCATTATCTTTTTACTCGTTCTAACTTCTCTTCAAATAACATTCTTATACTTTCAGCATATGAACTATGGTTCAAGCAAATAATTTTCGAACTCGACTCCATACGTGAAATGTTGAACATAGAGGATCTCGAGGAATCTAAAACGTTGGAAATTCTAAAACGCCTCAATCGCATAGTGCTCATACTCAAGGTGATAATTACAATAATTGCCTGAACTGTCTTAATAATTACTAATAATTTGTAAACACAGCTGCTCGTCGATCAAGTACCTATACTGGAGACCATGACACCGCTCGATTTCATGGATTTTCGCACATATCTTGCGCCGGCTTCCGGTTTTCAGAGTTTACAATTTCGTCTAATTGAAAATAAGCTGGGCGTCAAGTCCGATCAGCGCGTTAAATACAATCAAAAATACTCGGAGGCATTCGGCAATGAATCGGCCGCAATGGAAGCTATACAAAAATCAGAAAATGAACCCTCCATGTTGGATTTAATACAAAAATGGCTCGAACGTACACCAGGACTGGAGACGGACGGCTTCAATTTCTGGGCCAAATTTCAAGCGAGCGCTGAGAAATTCTTAGAGCAGCAAGTGCAGACAGCAATGGTGAGTTCGTTAAGTCTTAATATACACACAAACTTACCTACATGCCTCGTATCGTCGTTACAGCAAGAGCCCGTCGAAGCGGCACGCAACTATCATCTTATGGACATTGAGAAGCGACGCGAGGTCTATCGCAGCATCTTCGATCGTGACGTGCACGAGGCATTAGTGTCGCGTGGCGATCGTCGCTTTAGCTACAAAGCTCTGCAGGGTGCCATTATGATCACCTTCTACCGCGACGAGCCACGCTTCAGCCAGCCGCATCAGATGTTAACACTGTTGATGGACATTGATTCGCTAATTACGAAGTGGCGATGTAAGGCAACTGAAATATGTATGTGAATACGAATTTTTGTATGTATGACTTGTATCGTTTACAGACAATCACGTGATCATGGTGCAACGCATGATTGGCTCACAGCAGCTGGGCACTGGCGGCTCTTCGGGTTACCAGTATTTGCGCTCCACGTTGAGGTAAATCAATTTGTCTTCATTTTGTTGAACAAAATGTATTTAATTAATGCTCGTTTGTTTTCGTTTTTTTCGCAGTGATCGTTATAAGGTGTTCTTGGATTTGTTCAATTTGTCGACGTTTCTGATTCCACGCGATGCCATTCCACCGCTTGATGTCTCAATGCGAAAGGAGTTGATTAATTGACATTCGTTTTAATTCTTTTTTTGCTGCTTTTAAGGTTATAAATTTCACATATTTTTAAGATAATATACTCAATATGTTATCATATTTCGCTTAGTTGTACTTATGCTGTTTTTATATCACAACGTCATATGCAGACCTGTCTTGGGCAAGTTGGAAACTCATGCTCATATTTTCATTGTTCTAGCCTTTCATTTAGATTAAAAGTTATTGAAATATAATAATTTTCAAATATATTTGTGTGTTTGAAGATATTTCCATGGATTGGCTACTCATTTTATAGCCTTTGAATAGAGTACCCCACGGAAGTATATCCTTTTTCCTACCACGGGTCCATTAGAGGAGAAACGACTAAAATCCTTCCAACGTCATGTCATTAAAGAGTGTGGCAAAAAATAGTAGGATTTTATAGTTTTAATATCGCACATTCTTCGAAGTATGTTTTTTTCTAGATTGGTATGACTGTCAGTGACATCTGCGCTAAATATAAGATCAAAATATTCATGTTTGTATTTAACATAGGCTTCTTTTTCTGAAATACAAAAAGTGAATTCGGCGATTTTTATAATGGGTGAAATTATTCAACAAAGAAGTTCCACTAAATTTTGTGAATGGAATCAAATTTCTGGTGTTGAAACGTTCAGATTGTTGAATAATTGTTTACTGCTAGGAAATGCTTTTGATTGTTAAAAATTATTCAAAGAAGATCGAAAACGTGTTGACGAACCACGTCCAGGACGGCCATCAGCTGATGATCAAGACGTCAATAAAATAAAGGAATTGGTGCTTGAGAATCGACGATTAACAGCCAGAGATCTTACTAAATTTTTTTCGAAAAACAGCGTCGCGTTAAAGTCTGTGAAACAATGCTTTGAAACTTCCAAGATGTCATGAAACCTACTATAATTGGCGTTGAGTATTGGATCTATGCTTACAATCCAGAAACAGACGATCAATCGGCAGAATGTCGTGTTAACGGTGAGTCGAAGCCGAAAAACTACATCAGTGCAGATCTTCTTCGATTATCGAGGTGTGATGTACGCCGTATTCCTTCCGATGGACCAAACTGTCAACAAGGAATACTATTTGATTTTTCGTGAGTTTTTCGACAAATCGTGCCACAACCACCGTAATCGTCTGATTTAGCTACGTGTGACTTCCGATCATTCAGCAAACTGAAACCATTGCTCCAAGGAAACCGTTTAATCAAAAATTGACTTCCCAACTGTTTCGAGGATCAGACAAAACGTTGGCACCAGTTTATTGGGGCCAAGGGGGATTACTTTGACGGGAACGACATAGATTTTGAAGAACAAATTTTTAAATTATCAACGAAGTCTTACTATTTTTTGCTCATAGTAGTACAATGAAGATGATGAAAAAGGAACTTTAGTGAGGAGATAGAGTTTTTGATCCACGATTTCATATTGGTAGATCATAGATTGTAAAAGTAAATGCGCGACTTAGTCTAGAAAGTAAATTTTTCAAAAATCGAGTAAAATATGGCACTGTTCCTGAGACCACTTCACATCAGTCTTTGTCACTATTTAAGTGCAATCTGAAAGAGTTTCTGAGTTGAAATGTGGGTCCACAAATATATCAAGGAACAAACAATAAACTTTACTCGGCGAACCTGCTTCAAAGAAGTCGAAGACTGAGCCAGAAAATTAATTACTACAGTTCATTCAACTTCATAAGGTGTGATCTACATCTATATATAAAGGATGATCCATTTCGAGGACATTTTTAAAGAACATT
Organism: Bactrocera zonata; assembly: GCA_037783105.1. Taxonomy (NCBI): domain Eukaryota; kingdom Metazoa; phylum Arthropoda; class Insecta; order Diptera; family Tephritidae; genus Bactrocera; species Bactrocera zonata. Next base: position 90,770 of record JBAWJQ010001789.1, on the reverse strand, counting down.
ATTTTATTTATGGAATATTATTGCTTTCAAATGTTGGTCGCAACTACGTCTCAGATGATTTATCTGCTCACCGAAGTGTTTTTTTCCACAAATTAGTTGATTGCTGCGATGTGTGGGAAGTGGCGCCATCATGCTGAAATCAAATGTCGCCGAGATCACGAGCTTCAATTTCATGCATCAAATAATCGGTTATCATGGCATGATAACGGTTGCCATCGACGGTTATAATATGAACCGATAATTTCACCGGCACCAAATACCAAACCGTTGTTTTTTCTGGATGAAATGGAAGTACAGTATATTCTCGAAAAGTAAATCGATTGGTATTTTGGGTAATTTACTTTTTCGAATAATTTACTTTTCCAAATATATACATAAATTATCTGTTTTTATAATATTAAATGCATTTTTAAACTTAAAAAATTCATTCATTTATTTGCTTCAATAAAACATATGTATTTACTATGAAGAGAAAAAATCTTGAATAATGATTATAAGTGATACATCAATAATAACTACTGCATGTAAAACAAGCGACGCGATACTCAATAAAAAGAACAAATACAATATTATTTACCGTTAACCTACATTCTCAGTAAAAAATGCAAAAAAAAAAAGGAATTTTAAAGAAGCATCGTTACCTATTGAAATATGTAGGTATGCACATATGTAAGTCAATAGCAAAACAAAAAAATTGTAGCACAAACAAATGAGGAACTAAAATGGTAAGTACATATGTTTGTACATATCTCAAAGTAGGAGAGTTTATTTACTAAAAAGGCGCGATAAACAAGAGAGTAAGTGTTTTTGCAACATCGTAAAAAACGCTGCTTGCTTCGTTTCGAATTTTTTATCACACTCTCTGAAAAGTAAATTAAGAAATTTACTTTTTCGAGGTGCATGCGTAATCTTAAAGGTGATTAACTTTTCCGCGATTATTTACTTTCTGAGAATTTACTTTTCGAGAGTGTACTGTACTTGAATCTATTCAGGTTGCTGTGCATCCCGATTGGCGGACTTTTGTTTCTTTACATACCCATTGAGTCAGAAATTGTCCTCATCGCTGAACAAAATTTAGCTCGAAAACGTCGGATCTTCCTGACACTTTTCAAGAACCCATAGAGCGAACCGATGTCTCTTGAGAAGGTCGAGCGTATTCAGTTCTTGCACAAGCTGTATTTTGTACGCTTTCAGTTTGGGATCTCGACGTAAAATGCGCCAAGTCGTTCCATACGTCAGCCCGAGTTGCTGCGAACGACGCCGAATTGACTCTCTATGATCTTCGTGTATATTCGCAGCTACAGTTTGCTACATTTTTCAATCCGTGCATGATGTGGTCTATTCTGTCGAATATTATGTCAAAACGACTATTGAAAGGATTACCTCTACTTGGATCAGCTCAAAATAATTCAAAATAAAGCACACAGTTTTTGTAAATTTTTACGAGTTATTTACTCAGTCGTATTATATATTTATTTATATATATTTATATATATATATATATATGTATATGTATGTATATCTATATGCATATACATGTCTAATAATAATATACAATTTTAATTCAAATCTCAATATCATAATTTAATATATTCTTTTCGGTTTTTGGTATCCTCTCATATATATTTATGTATATATGCATTGTATGTGTGTGTGTGTTTCAATTACTTTTTTATATATATTTATTAATTGCTACAACATTTTTACTTGCTATGCTCGCATCAATTCGAAAATCCAAACAAAACGCCCGTTAGGCAACACAACCGCAACGTGTTGGTACAATTTGTCGTCGAAGGATGTACATGCATATGTATTGGTAAAGTGTGAGATTCAGCATCAAATTGCTATAAATATTTATATGTATATATATTAGTACAAACATACATACATGCACTTGAAGGTGTGTGGTAATTAAATTGCACCATTCCATTATATAACTTACTGAAGCTAATACAGAAAAATACAGTTCTACATTTCTTTTAACGCTAAGGATTTTTTTAAATTTAGTTTTGTTTTTATTTTTAGTTTTCATGTTTTTATGTTTGTTTTTTTTTTTTTTGTGACTTTGTTTTTTGGTTGCTATAAAAAGTGGTTTTCAAACTGCTTTTTTAATGTTTTTGTTTTCGTATTTTGTTGTTGCTTACGAGCAATTTATATATGTATGCTTTTTATTGTTGTTTTAACGGTAAGTTCATTTAGTGAAGTATAAAGTTTTGCTTTTGCACTTTAAAATACAGACATATTTATATATATGCGTGTGTGTGTGAATTTACCTTCATTTATATGTATGTATGCTTTCCTTTGCTTCTTATTTTATTTACTTTTACTTTTGTTTCGGTTCTATTGATTTTGCATATTAAATTCCTCTTGATTTTCAGTGCAACTTTACTCATTTTTATTGAAGTTTTTTGTAAGTGTGTGTGTGTTGCAACTATTAACCTATTAACGGCGCTCACACAGAATTCTTATGTGCTTAACATACATACCATATACAACTATACATAAGTATATATTAAATGTGTATGTTTATGCAACTGTTGTTTTTATTGTTTTTGGTTTTGTTTTTATTGTTAAACACTCAAATGCTTATGCACATTTTTTAGCCATAATTTCCTTATGTGCTTCAATGTACATACATACATATGTGTTGCTTTTTTGCATACATTATTTATATTGTATTTATTTGTTTTTACATTTCTTTCATTTAAAATTATTTTCTCACTGCTTTATGTAGGTTTTCGTCGTGAAATTGTTTTGTCTTTCAGCGCTTGGTTTCACTAAAATTTTTTATAAATATCAATATAGTGTTTTACAAGTTCTCATATACATACATACATACATGTTTGACTTACATATTGCATATACAGTGGCGAACTTAACTATGCGTACACTACTATTTTCGATACTTAGAAATTTTCTATGTTTTCTATGGAGCAATTATTCAGTCAGGGGCGGATCCAGAATAGAATTTTGGTGGGAAGGGGGTACTATATAGTTTTGTATTGCGACTCAAAGTTATTTTTTTCGCAGAGTGTTACTTATGATGAAAATAATGTATAACTTTTAACTTTTGTGGGAGAACTCTACGCGAAGAAACAGAATTTGAGTCGCAATACAAAACTATATATCAGCGGCTGCTGAATATATGAGAAAGTCGAAGGCATTTGTACAGAAGTGGATACAACGATATAAAGTGGCTAAAAACGTCGATGATTTGCCAGAACATGGTTCTATAGGAAAAGTGAACAAAAAAGATGAAAAAAGAATAGTGAATCTGTTTTCGCGAAATTTTGCTTTAACACTGCGGCAAGGACAAGCAAAATTAATGGCAAAAGGTTTAGATATATCCTACGAAACTATCCGAACCCTTCTTCACACTCATAATCTGAAATGGCGCAACACAATGGAGAAGCTTCTGTTGACTGAAAAACTTATGACAAAGCCACTCGCTTGGACGCATGAGAATGTTGATAGAGATTTTAAAAATATCATTTTTGCTGATGAATGTTCTATATGGGCACGTTCTGTCCTCACGCGCGCCTGGCCAACTTCCACTAATAGGCTTGTACAGCGGACCGTAAAACATGGAATAAACGTGCATCTTTGGGCTGCTTCTCAAAGCAGGGATTCGGCACTTTGTACCTCTTTACTGACAACCTAAATGCCGAGAAAATGATAAAAATCTACAAAATGGCTTTTCTGCTATCTGCCAAACGATGGTTCATCAGAAAAAATGAAGATTGGATTCTGCAGGAGGACGACGACCCTGAACACCGCAGCAAACTCTGTACTCAGTGGAAACTCAATCTGGCATCGTTACATTGGATTGGCCGTCACAGTCGCCCGATGCAAACCCTATTGAAAATGTGTGGCCATATATTAAACAGAAGCTACGTGGAAGACGCACATACACTTTGAAGCAGTTGTCTTACGAAATTCGTCGGATCTGGAGATCCTTGCCACTAGAATACGCCGTCAAATTAGTAGAAAGCATGCCTCGGAGATACCAGGCAATTATCGACGCCGGTGGGGACAGTCGAACGAAGAGGTAAAGCAAATTTCACTGAAGCAGCTAAAGACCGTCCGAAAAAGTAGCTTATGAAAAGGGTTTCAAGGACTAAGTACACCCGAAATCTTTAAAAACAATTGTTACAGTAGTTTTTGTGTTTTTAATTCCCAAAAATGGCCTTTTCTAGGTTGTCATTTTACATGTGCTCTTGTAATGCTCATTTCTCGAATGTAATATGTATCGACATCGGTTGTGAAAGTACCGAAAATAGCGGAAATATTTATATGTGTGCATACTTTTGCTCGTCACTTTATATACTGTACACTTGCATGTATATATGTATGTATATATTTAAATAATTTTTCATATTTTCTATATATTTTTGCAATATCGTTATATTTGCTTTATGCAATTTTCAACATTTCTTTTTTAATCATAAGACTAACCAACTACAAAAAATACAAATAAAATTTTAACCATACAATTACATATTTATACATATACTATATACTATAATGTTTACTTTCCTGTAACTACAGATGGTGTGTGTGAGTATTTTTCACTTAAATCTCTATTTTTATACTTCTATGGAATTCTATTCCCGCTTGCATTTCAGTTGCATGCAAGCCATTTCTATATAGTATATACACATGGATGTTTGCGTCGTGTCGCCTAAACTACTTTGCATTATTCCTACGAATTTAAAACTCCCATTGCAAGTTAAACGCTAACTGATTTTTTATATAAATCTCTAACTAAACATTTTCCATAATAATATATAATGGTTTTAAGGTTTTAAGTTTCCATCTAATTTTAAATACTAACTGCACACTCTGAAATTAGTACATAAGCACTATACATATATGTATTTCTTAAAAGTTGTTGTTGTTGTTGCGTCACTTTGGCACTGTCACAGAAAATTGTCGCAACTATGAGTATATAAACTAATTATATATGTATGTGTGCACCTACATTCAAATATGTATGTACTATAATCTTAATGCTAAGCTTGCTAATTACACAGTTGCAGTAATTATATGTAAGTATAATTAAACAGTTATACATACAGAAATGAGTTACATATATAGCAGGCATGCTAACTAAAAATTTAATTTTTATAATATTAAATATTATATAATTAAATATTTAATATAATTACATAAATGCCACATTTAATTATAAAAACTAACAAAAAAATAATTAAATTTTTTTTCCTTTTAACTTAAAAACATAAAAAAAAAATTAATGCATATGTATGCAACAATTGAGTAATTTCGCCAAATTTTGCTTTAATTAATTTCAGTATCATATTTTCAATTAATTTTTTTAATTTTTAAACTACTTTTTAAAGTTTTTTAAATAAATATATTTCATTTTTAAATAAATTTTTTGTAATTTTAAAATAAATTTTTATAATTTTTAAATATTTTTTTTGTAATTTTAAAATTAATTTTTATAATTTTTTAAAATAATTTTTATAATATTAATTTTTAAAGTCTTTTAAATAAATTTTTTTCTTTTTTAAATAAATTTTTTGGAATTTTAAAATAAATTTTTACAATTTTTAAATACATTACTTTAATTTTTAAATAAATTATTTGTAATTTTGAAATAAATTTTTATAATTTTTTAATTAATTTTTATAATTTTTAAACAAATTTTTGCACTTTTTAATTAATTCTCACTTTTAATTAACTTTATTTTCTTGAAATTAATTTTGATACTAAACTACTATCAAAATTATATAACTTCGGTAATTTTCAATTAATATTCATTTGTCCTTTAACTGTGAGCATTTTTAACTAAATTTTGTTAATTTTTTAATTACTTTTGACAATTTTTTAATTAATTTTGTTAATTTTTTAATTAATTTTAATTTTCAATTGATTATAAATTAATATTAATTTCTTGCAATTTAATTTTAATTTTCAATAAATATTATTTTTTTGCAATTTAATTTTAATTTTCAATTAATATTAATTTTTTGCAATATAATTTTAATTTTCAATTAATATTATTTTTTTCAATTCAATTTTAATTTTCAATTAATATTAATTTTTTGCAATTTAATTTAAATTTTCCGAAAATTCGCATTTATTTAAATATATTGGGCATATAAATTTTGCTAAGCACAATTTTTTTGATTTTTCGTTTAATAACGTTCCACCAATTATTTGGTTGCAATTTCAAAATTTTACTTTAATGAGTATATTTAAGTAATTATTTTTTGCTAATTTTCGCATTAACGAATACATTTAAGTTATATAATTGCTTAATTATGCAACCACAGCGCAGCACATACAACAATTCAAGTTAATTAATTAAATTATTTCTAAATTAAATTAAGCTTAATTAATTATTATATGCAATAATACTAGTACTCAACAAATTGAATTAAATACTTTTGAGCAATAAAATCTGCTAGCCTTAATTTTCCATTCATTACACTAATTAACGGGTGATTTTTTTGAGGTTAGGATTTTCATGCAGTAGTATTTGACAGATCACGTGGGATGTCAGACATGGTGTCAAAGAGAAAGATGCTCAGTATGCTTTGACATTTCATCATGAATAGACTTACTAACGAGCAACGCTTGCAAATCATTGAATTTTATTACCAAAATCAGTGTTCAGTTCGAAATGTGTTTCGCGTCCGTGTCCGATGAGCGATGAGGCTCATTTCTGGTTGAATGGCTACGTAAATAAGCAAAATTGCCGCATTTGGGGTGAAGAGCAACCAGAAGCCGTTCAAGAACTGCCCATGCATCCCGAAAAATGCACTGTTTGGTGTGGTTTGTACGCTGGTGGAATCATTGGACCGTATTTTTTCAAAGATGCTGTTGGACGCAACGTTACGGTGAATGGCGATCGCTATCGTTCGATGCTAACAAACTTTTTGTTGCCAAATGGAAGAACTGAACTTGGTTGACATGTGGTTTCAACAAGATGGCGCTACATGCCACACAGCTCGCGATTCTATGGCCATTTTGAGGGAAAACTTCGGACAACAATTCATCTCAAGAAATGGACCCGTAAGTTGGCCACCAAGATCATGCGATTTAACGCCTTTAGACTATTTTTTGTGGGGCTACGTCAAGTCTAAAGTCTACAGAAATAAGCCAGCAACTATTCCAGCTTTGGAAGACAACATTTCCGAAGAAATTCGGGCTATTCCGGCCGAAATGCTCGAAAAAGTTGCCCAAAATTGGACTTTCCGAATGGACCACCTAAGACGCAGCCGCGGTCAACATTTAAATGAAATTATCTTCAAAAAGTAAATGTCATGAACCAATCTAACGTTTCAAATAAAGAACCGATGAGATTTTGCAAATTTTATGCGTTTTTTTTTTAAAAAGTTATCAAGCTCTTAAAAAATCACCCTATATGTAGAACTGTAGCACCCACAGTGGACTGTATGTATGTATGCGTGTATATGTAAGTAAGTAAATTAAATAAAATTTGACCTTAGACTAAGCATAATACTTTCTTGAGACATATTTAGAAGCGTTTGAAGCGAATTGTTTGCTTTTGAAACATAACGGTATTCGGTAATCAACGGGGGATTGATGAAATCGAGTTATTTATTTTTTAAATTTTATTTTTGTGTTACTAATTTGAAAGTCATTCATATTTTTTAAACAAAAAATTTAATTTAATTTTTTGAAGGTGAAAGTTATTCTTTTTTTTCAATCTTTTTTCGATCTTAAACTCGATTGTTTTCCACAAAAAACGCAAGAGGTTGCCACCTGCTTAAAAACTTTAAGTATGAATAAAATTCAAAAATACCACAAACTGAAGTGTTTTGAGATAGATTTCTGTGGAAAAAAATGTTGACGAGTTGCCACCTGATAAAATTTTGGTAACAATTAAATTGGCATGTTAAATGAAATACTACTTTACCCAGAAGAGGCACAAGAAAGCTATTATTTGAAAATATTTTTGCGAAGGGTTGCCACATGTTTGAAAATTTTAAGTTAGAAATGTTAATAAAATTAAAAACTACTACGAAGTGAAATGTTTTAAGATCAGTTTCTGTGGAAAAAATTATGAAGAGTTGCCAACTGACAAAATTTTGATTGCAATTTTATATAAATCTATAATAAAACATTCTACAATACAAATACTAAAAATGCTTATAATTAAAAACATTTTTGGGTAGAGTTGCCACTTCTAAAAAAAAATTATGATAATATAGAAAACTGAATGGATTGAAAATATATGAACTAATGAAACATGGGCATCCAGCAGAAACCCTTTGAAAAACGCATCTGTCGAATATATCATTGAAAAAAGTTGCCACTTGTTTGAAAAACTTAAATTTAATCAAGTAATTTGACTATTAAAATATTTTCAGCCAATTAATTATTTGATAAATCTTTCGAGTTGAAAAATCACCAAACTGAGAAATTATCTTTCTATAGACCATCGAAAAATCTCCAAATTAAGAAATTAATTTTGTATACACTATATTATACATATATATTATCAGGGATACATGTTTTCAGCCGTTCATTCATAAAAAAATATACCAAAGTGGTTAAAATGGAAAAAAGGATATATTACCCATATATTATATTACGTTTTATGACCTTTGGAAATACTAAATATAAATAAAAATTTATTTATAATTGTAGGAAGCTCAGTTTGCCATTTTTTACAGCAGAAAATTTTCAAAGCAAGTTGTAATTGTGAAATTATAAGTCAACAACTAGAATTAAACTACAATAATAATACCAGTACGGTGTGATGCTAAGGAAATGTACATACAAAAATATGTGTTATTAATAGCTATATGTATGTACATATGTATGTATGCACTTTTAATCGTAGGCAAGCAGTTTAAACTAATCAAGTACTAAGTAAGAAGACTTTAACTGTGGTCTGGTATGTTCCTGCATTATTACGCCTTATAATAATAATTAATTATTAAATTACAAGTATTTTAATATTTACAACGTTAAATATAATTACAGCTTGTCCAAAAAAAAAAACAAAAAATAATTGCCATCAAACGACAACATTTCAAATGTTAAAAAACGAATGTTTGAGATTCCTAACTTAAACTAAAAATAAATAAAAAATAAAATAAAATAAAAAATAAATAAAAAATATAAAAAAAAATAAAAAAATAAATATTTGTAATAAATACTTAAAATACTTAAATACATTGCATATTTATGTAATGACTAACTGTATGCCTCAAAGCACATATTACACACATACATTGTTATATTTATATGTTATACTAAAGATATATACTTATAACACTACATTATTTATATATTTATGTAAACTATTTGCTTGCTTCCTTATATAATATATATTTTTTTAATATTAATAATTTTTGGTTTCTATTATTATTTTTCTGTTTTTTGGTTGCATAAATGTTGTTTCTGCTGAAACTTTGCCATTTAAATTTTGGTATAAAAACATTGTTGTTTTTGTATGTCATTATTGTTGTTTGAAATTGCACTTTTGCTATTGTTGTCTCTTTTTAATGAGTATTCTATTTATGTGCGCTTTGTTTTTGTATCAACCAATTATTCAGTGTTTCAGTTTCGTTTTTCGAATTCTAGCCAATTCTTCACATATTTTACAAATGTATGTATATTACTGTGCAACAACAAAAAATAATGTTCGTGTAATACTATTTTCTTCTTAAATATTCTGCAGTTAAGCGACATAAATGTATAAATTCTGCTTGGAGGCAGAGTAGCTAATTCTTTATGGAAAACATAAGTCCATAGGCTTGACCGCTGATGGCTACAGAGCAAGGAATATCCATTTTCGAGACAGAAATTTAAGTCTTGAACTTTTGAATTCAGCATGATGTGTCGCAGTTACCTTGGCGTTGGCGGTTACCAACTCAGGGTTGAAGCAAAACTTGCAATAAATTAGTCCCTGTTAACAGTAAACGCTCTTCGGGAGCGAATCTATGTAAACATTTCCATAAAATCTTGATCCGAAAAGAAAATTCTCTCGACGAAATCGCCTTATAATGTTGGAAAAGTGCCGGGTTAATAGCAAGCGCGCTTCGGATGGGAACCTCTGTAAACATTTACATGAAATCGTGATCCGAAAACAAAATTCTCTCGACGAAATCGTTTTATAATGTTCGAAAAGTGCCTTAACAGCAAGCACTCTTCGGAAGTGAACCTCTGTAAATATTTATATGAAATTGTGATCCGAAAACAAAATTCTCTCGACGAACTCGCGTTATAATGTTGGAAAAGTGCCAGTTTAAAAGCAAGCGTTCTTCAGAAGCAAACCTCTGTAAACATTTATATGAAATCGTGATTCAAAAACAAAATTCTCTCGACGAAATCGCTTTTTAATGTTGGAAAAATGCTGGCTTAACAGCAAGCGCTTATCGGAAGCGAACCTCTGTAAACATTTCCATAAATCTTGATCCGAAAACAAAATTCTCTCGACGAAATCGTCTTATAATGTTGGAAAAGTGCCGGGTTAACCAAAACCACTCTTCGGAAGTGAAGCTCTTAAAAAATTTACATGAAATCGTGATCCGGAAACAGAATTCTCTCGACGAAATCGCTTTGTAATGTTGGAAAAGTGAAAATTTACACCATCAATTTACTTTCTTCGATAAATCCAACTTTCGCAACTAAAGAATTCATGGATCTGTGTTTTGGGGAATATCTTAAGGTGGGAAGAGCTTTCAGAGCTTGTTTATGAGCATGCTGATCATATATATATATTTTATAGAGACTGCGACACTATCTAAAGGGTGTCACCAACTTCGTAACAAACTTAATATACTCCATTCGGAGTATAAAAATCCTTACCAACTCTGCTCCACAGTTGCATAAGCTCAGTATAGAAGAAAAAAATTAGTAACTACCGAAAATGAAAAACGTTGTTGCACAGTGTTCTTTTACAGTTGTAGCATTTCAAAAACATGCTGCCATTGACTACTTCTAAAAATTGCTATCATTAATTTGCAATTAAATGGAAGCTTTCATTTCTAATGGAATATGACACGTTCATACGCTGGCCAGTAGCGCCGTTACATAGATTATACATACACATATGTATATTAAAATTTAAAGTAAGTACATACATATATGCAGACATATATACCAGTACATACATATGTATATTATGTAATCCATTCATAAATGTTCAATGCTCAATGTTCACTTCACTATGACTAATAACACTAAATCATTTCTAATTAAATTCCCTCGTTGCTGTTGTTGTTGTTTACATGCATGCTTTCATGCCAAGATGCATAACCTCAACGCGCTGCATTTTGTATGCATGTATGCACTTACAAACACAACACACAACAAAGCATAATGCATGTGTGTGTGTGAGTGTTTGTGCGTGCGCCGCCAATTACCCGTACTTTAACCGTTATAATAATTACCCAACTCCCGCCATTGCAGTGTTTACCGTGTGCTCAGCTGTACCGACGACATTTCGACGCGTTGACACTGACGGCGCTCCACAATGACCGCCGCCGTTGGCGCCGACTAATCGGCCGCGGGTCATACATTCATTGCATAATAGACGGAACCTTGAGCGGCGGCGGCTGCGGCAGCGGCGGTTTGCTGTTGCTGTACCGCATTCGGTGGTGCTGGTTGCTGTTGTTGTTGCTGCTGCTGCTGCTGGTGCAATTGCTGTTGTAATTGTTGTTGCTGTTGCAGTTGCTGCTGCTGTTGCAATTGTTGTTGCATTTGTTGTTGCACACTTGTTGCTTGACTAGCGGTTGGCGAGACCATGCTGTGACAGTCGGTATGCGAGACCGCTGCCGCGCCCTCCGGCACGCCGCGCTCACTGAAACCGGGTATGTTGCCCTCCTGCGCGAACTGATAGCGCTGTGCCATGATGCGCGGATGCGGTGGATGCGGATGTTGATGCGGTTGGTGGGCGGCGGCTGCTGCTGCTGCTGCGGCGGTGGCAGCCTCAACGCCTACCGCTTGCTGCGCGTGTTGCGCATAGTGTGCGGCATGACCACGTCCGGCCATCACGTGCAGTTGCATGCCGGGCAGCGCATAGCCGATGGGTACGCGTATGGTCTGCTGGGTCACCTGCAAATGGCAAATGGCAAATGGATTTAGCGTGTGACATAATAATAGTGTGTAAACGGTTCGTCATTTGACGTTGGTTGAGTGCACACCTGTTGGTATTCCAGTATGTTTTGGCGTTGTATGTGCGCCATCTTCGGATCCATATTGCTGGCGGCAAACTGTGAGTACGTCTGTGCGTTGTACGGTATCAACACCATTGTTTGATGGTAATTACGCAGCGGTGGCGGTGACTCTGGCCGTCGTGTCGGACTGCGTGCATAGTGGCCGTAGTGTTGTTGTTCGATGGCGGTGACACTTTGGCAATTTTGCGCCGCATACATCATGGCCGCTTCGTCCTGACCTTGTTGCATAATGGTTTGGCGGAACATGGCGCCGCCTGGTAGTGTCTGGTAGTAGGCCTGCTGCATGCCGGCGCCTTCGATGGGCAAACGTTGCTGCTCGCCAGCACCGCCTTCTGTGTAGAAGCTCCAGGTGCGTTGTTCGGTTTGTTGTTGGGCGATTGTGTTGGCCTGCATTTGTACGGCTTGTGTTTGCTGCTGCTGTTGCTGTTGTTGTTGCGTCTGCTGCTGTTGCTGGCCCACCATCACCTGAGAAGGCGGTTGTGGCTGCTGTGCTTGCTGTTGTTGAAGATTTTGCTGTTGTTGCTGCTGTTGTTGTTGTTGCTGCTGCACAACATTTGCAGGATGTGGCACATTTTGTGGAGATGGATTTTGTGAGATCTGCTTAGTCATGGAACTGGTTGAGGCCTGCTTTGGCAGCGTATAACTCTTAATTGCCTGGTTGATGGGCTGTGGAGGAGGGAAGAGGGTATTAAATATTTAAATAAAAAAAGTTTAAGTTATGTTGAATATATTTTTCCAGGGATTACTATATGTTTAAGTATTTTGGGGGATCATATGAAATTATTCGAGAAAATAGAGAGATACTAAAGAGGCAATACCGGAAGCGGTATCATAAAATTATACGTGGAATACCAACAAAAAACACCATAAGCCATTCAGCATTACTCGAACATACAAGGTTTGTGTGGAAAGTAATAGGACTGAGTCGATTTAAAAAAATTTATTGAACCAATCGTTGCATTCCTTTAAAAATAGGCTCCTTCTGCGTTGATGCAGCGCTGGCAGCACGATTTTCAATCATGAAAGGCATTCTCCGGAAGAGCCGAGGGGCTTGTTGCTTGGATCTCCTCTGTCGTCTCAAAATGATTGCCTTTTATTGACTTTTTCAGGCAAGGAACGGGGGGCTCACATCTGAGCTGTAGAGCGGCTGCGGAAGCGTTGGAATGGGGGCCTTCATTAGCTAGCTATTCACAAGAAAGGCGGTGTGAGCCGGGGCGTTGTCATGGTGTAACGCCCAATCGGCTGCGATGTCTTGTCAGACCCGATTGACCCTTTGTTTGAGTTTCTTGATAACTGACCAGCCGCTCTTTCGTTAGCCAGGAACGCCCTCTGCCGAATCCAGTCAGTGCACGCACGCTCCGAAGTACAGTCGCGGCCGAAGAAAATCAGTCCTATTACTTTCCGGACAAAACCTGGTATTCAAAAAGTATGGATAATCATAGATGCCTACATGAAGTTGAAGCGTAATCCATTCTGAATGAAATTTCTCTTTTTTGCTCCAAAATTTGTCGAACCCTAACTCCTCTTACTCTTCCTTGACGGAGTTCACAGCCTTCAAAATAATATTCGACACAAAAAACCTCAATTCACCCCTTCTTTACCTGCCCCACAGCGACGCTGGGCATCTGCTGATTCAATTGCTCCTGCATCTGCTGTAAAATCTCATTGGTGGAGCTGAATTTCGGTTTGATGCCGCGCACCGATGGGCGCTTATTAAAGCCATAATCATTTTGCTCATCATCATCGGAGCTATTGTTGGAGTTTTCGTTAGTGTAGCGCTTTTTAATTTTTTCCGTGCGATTGGCTTCCTGCTGTGCAAATGCGGCCAATTCATCTTGTTGCTCTTGTCCCGGTGTGCCGGCAATGACGTCGGGTGCCACCTTGCGTACCTCATCGGGACCACCACCAACACCACCGGCCGGTGTCACGCCGACCTGTTCACATAAATTGGCGCCGGCCAAATTGAATTCGGCAAATTGTGCATTGTTGGCCGCATGGCCGCTGTGATGAGCAGCCGCCAGTGTATAATAGGAAGATAGATCGTCTTTGTTGCCAGCCACACAGGCGGTCAGCGGTGCTAGGGTGGAGAGGAATTGGCGCTTCGGCTCCACTTGACGTGGTGGTGTGCGATGTATTTGGGTGTGGACAACGGGCACTTGTATGCCCATACCAAGATCGGGTGCGGCCGGACAACGGCATTCCTGTAATGAGAAAGGATTGTGAGCAAAATTTATTTTCGTATGAAGCATGTTACGAAGGGAGTTTGACATACCTGAGGTATTATGACTATTGGATTCTCTTCCATTTCCAGTATCTTGTCTTGCTTCTTGTCGCGGTTGAAAATGTCGGAAATCTTTTTGTATGCCGATGAACCGCTCGACGAGCTCGACACAGACGAACTGGGTGAGAAACTCTTATCGCTATTGCCATTAGCAAACTTCTGTGGATTCTCTTCTCCCATGGGACTGCCACGATGTGTCAATTCACAATTGGCCTCCGCCGCTAGCTTTGAGCTCTCTTCATCGCCATTCTCCGCAGCGCTATCCTCATTCGTTTCGTCAATGTCACAAGTCAGCTGTTTGATGCGCTCTTCGAGTGAAATATCGGATTTTACAGCTTTTTTCCTAAGATAAGTGCAAACAAACAAAGTTTACTTCTTGGACTAAGCAAGAAAAGGAAGGGAGTGATAAAAAAAGTGTACCACTTACTTGATCAACGATCGTCGCAGTATATTACGCTCAATGCTACGTCTTATGGTATCCGTATCACCGCAGCCGGGCAGATTTGGCACCAAACAACCAGCACGCTTAGACTCGTCGAACGCGCGTAATGCTTCCGAAGTCAGCACCGGTGTTTGGTGAGCGACGCTTGGGAACAACTGGCGTACGGCGGAATTGGGACGTAATGCGTTGTTGAATAATGTGGAATGTTTCTTGATCGGTATGAGTTCGTTTATCTGATTCTCCCCTTCAGCGGCGTCGCCAGTTGTCTGACCCTCGCCGTCAACGGCCAAATCTTCAGTGACGAAGCGTACCGAACGCTTTGTAGTGCCACCCTCATCTTCCGATGTGGTATTGTTTTGATCATCCGACTGAAAGTTGAAAGTACGAAAGTTATAAGTATTTTGAAAGACGAAAAAGAGGTGTTAACGAATTTTATAACAATATTACACCTGAAATAAAGTAATTTAGAGTAAAAAAATATACCTATAAAAAAGGTAAATATAAAAACTCAGAAACTGTGATATCTTAATCTCAAAAACTCCGTCGGGTGACTACACTTTTTTCCTACGGGATCGCTTTCATGAATGATTTTTGAACGCCTCGCGACTTGAGTCACATGACACGATTGATGGTCGTAATATCGAAGGTCTAATCATGTTCATCTTCATATTCTGAGACGCAGTAACTGCGCGGGGAAGCATAGTAAGAGTCAGACTTCTAATCCATAGGAAAAACCAATGTTGACAGTTCTTGTCCGTTCCGGTTGCATAGAATGGACTGTCGGACTGCCATATTGTCGATCGTAATATAATACCAAGGGTGGAGTCATGTGTAGAAGTTCAGGCAAGTCAGGAAAATCCTCAGATTGACATTCACTTGGGAGTGGCCAAGAAGGATTGTTTTACATATGACTCAAGCAGCTCACGACTTCCGGTCTTAGACTCAATATTCTCTGGGTAGCCAAACAACATTTGTTTGAAAGCGAGTCAGAAGGCGAACTATCTTTCCACAGGGTTGTGGGCTGGGTTTAGGACCCGCCACGTGACAAATGCTAGCCAGAGTCAGTGCCTGCAGAAATAACAGAGCTGGGGAGTGTCGGATATACTCAACTTCATCCCAGATTATAAAGGCTTTACTGAAGCAGACTCCAGATCTAAGGGTTTCAAGCTTATTTATGTTACGTCGCAAACATCACGTGAAAAGAAGTTGGATACATGTGGTTCTTTGACTTGGTGTCAATTATTAAAAAGTACTCGACAGAAAATGCAAAGCATGAAGGTCACTCTTTCCAGGAGATTACATGGACTATTCTAGTTAGAGTCACCAAAAACCTTCTGATATTAGTTCCTGTGGAACAGAGAGCTACGCAGCTGGATATCATCGAGTATACTCAACTTGATCCCTGATTATCAGATTATAAAGGCTTTATTGAAGCTTTGCTTTTATTGAAACTTTAATAGATATCTATTGTTATGTTTCCTGACATTCTTAGATGTATCAACTTTTGATAGTTCACTGTTACAGTAGTCGACAGTTATAGTCTTGGTGTCCATGCGAGTCTTCTAGATTTTTCAAGGATCTGTGTTAAAACAGGCGAACAGATAGAAAGTTTTCAAGTTGGCAAAACACGTATCTTCTCCATATATCGATCGAGCCAAGAACTCATATTTCACTGATTAAAGCTTAAAGAGTCTTATATAATTAACAGACGGAGACATATTCTTTTAGAATAACACTTAAAAGAAATTTAAAACATATACAGAAATATTATATATACATATAGCAACTCCGCATCCTTACCTGTGACATTGAGTCCTGCTTCCACAATTTGCCGCCCTTCAGAATGCCGCTAATTTGTGTGGGTGACGACTCCTTAGGTGGTATGGGTGGCGGTTTCTCCTCATCGTACACCTCACCGCCCACAGCTGACACCGGTTGTGGTTGCTGCTGTTGCTGTTGTTGTGCTGGCATTGGCTGACCGCTAGCAGCACTCACAATAGCACCGGGTTTGGCCGGTAATGCTGGTGGCAAGAGATCCGTGGCGCCCGTTACATCCTCGCTGGCTTCACGCATGATGCGTCGCTCCGTTACTGTGGTCATAGTGGTAATAGTTTCAACAACAAAACGTTTATTCTTCTTGGCATTCAAACGATTATCCTTTCTATCTTTGACTTTATTACATAATATGCGTTCAAGTCAAATATGTACGAATGTTTACGATTAACGATTACAACATAATTACAGCACAATTACATGTACGAGATATTTAGTTATTTTTTCATTTTTTGTTTTTGTTTTTTTTTTTTTCAAATATATTTTGTTAGTATTTGTTGTGTTAGTAAGACAGTAATATTATTATTATTATTGTTAATTTTTTTTAATTGAAAATTGGTTAGTTCGGTTAGTTCAGTTGGTTAGTTTTCGGTTAGGAGCGCATATATGCAGACATGAGCGCAAAGCGAGTTCACCGCGTCGCCCACAGTGGTTTTGGTTGGTAGTAGCGGTGGTGCGTATGTAGCGGATCACCACCACAAATGTGATTTGGCAGCATAATGAGAATTACATACATACAAACATTACGAATATCTATCTACATACCATATATTTGCACTACATACTACATATGTATGTATGTAAGTATTTTGGGTGTGAAAAGCGCGTTAATTATACATATTTACATGTATGCAAGGTATGTATGTATGCGGCTCATGCAGTTGATTGCGGTATGCGTAATGCGAAATCGGGAATGCAACTCTGTTATGAATGCTTCATTAAATGGCTTATGCGCTATGTTTGTGCTTATGCTTATGCGTTTGCGTTTGCGTTTGCGTATGTATGCTAATGCTTATGCGCTTATTTACAACATAGAAATTACATATACATACATATTTATGAAATCGCGCATTAGTCTACAACAAAAAAGTGTCGGTTGATAAAGCAAAACGAACGAAAATTATAGTGTAACTCAATTAAGCTTGCCAAAAGCGCAAATTATATATCAATTCTTCTTCTTCTACCTCTCTTATTGCGATTTGTGCGTTATTTATATTATGGATAATGAGAGATTATGATTTTTGCGTAATATTTTGTTAATTTAAGCATTTATTTATACATATGGGTAGCAATTCAGGTATGTGTATCGAAAACTAAACAATCAAATAAGAGATCAATGGCTCTAGTAATACGGATCGCAGCGTTGTATTGTATAAGCGTGATTGGATTATGAGATTAGAAAGATTAAATTTCGTACTACAAGTGATTGCTCGACTCAGTATTGTTTGAGAATGTGTCAAAAATGGACATTAGCAAGGCCATGCTTTACAGTGTTTATCCAGAAAAAACGTACGAGTGCTTCCTTAAGAAGTTCTTATACATCCACATTATAGTCTGGAACTGACATCAAGTGACTACTACCTGTTTCTTCATATGTTAAATGATTTCACTGAAGCAAAAATCACTTCAAAAGAAAGTTATCGAATGTTTTTAGGAGCAGAGAGATAGTAGGTGCCGAAAAACGGTCGCATATATATTGGGTTGCAGGTCAAAAAGAAATTCCGGGAAACGAAAAAGCTGAAATGATTGCAAAAATGACATCCATCTGGCTACCGAATCAGTACAAAAAACACGTTAGTCATTAAAAACAATATACTTTAAAATGTCCTAAAGAGCTGACAGACTGGTCAGGGTAAGATGGAATAGCTTAATACATTCCTAGGCTCGAATAGCCGAATGAGCATAAGAAACGACAATACATGTACATGCAGATAGTGCAGGGAAGTAGGAGAGCGACTCTGGAAAACGTTCTATGCTTATTTCCAGCACTATCTAGAACTCGTCTCTGATATTTAGGAGCTTCGCAGTTCAAGGGACTAGATGAAGTATCAAAATTAGACATCAAGTGGTAAATAGCGGTGACTTCTTGTATGACGGATACTTCATCTCAACTTAAACTGAATCTCCATCTGGCATTACTATGGAGCAGTAATTGATGTACATTATGACAAAGAGTACCCGGAAATTGTAGTTAAATTTTCCAAGTAAATGATATTTCAATAAAATGTATTTTTCTAAGTTGGTCGGACTGTCCTTAATTATTGTACCAAATATGAGCGCGATCTGTCAACCAGTTTGTTTACAGCAGCTTTTTAAATCGATACACCTTTGTAGTGAGTGGCGATTTTTAGTTTGGATGAAAAAATATCGAATAAAGAATTTCTTTCAAATTTTGTATATGCGGAAAAGTTGTGATTGTTGGAAAAGGTTATAAGGTATAAGATATTTCAGTTGTATCAAAAATACAAGCCTATAAGTGGTACAAAGCCTTTAAAGACGTCGAGGGTCGAGAGATCGTTGAAGTCATGCCTCGCTCTGGACGAATTTTGTCATCTTCAACTGATGAAAATGCTAAAAAAGTGAAAGATGTGGTGCTTGAAAATCGTCAAGCAAGTGTTAGAGAGATGGCAAGAGAGCTCGACATCTTTTTCAAGCAAACTGATTTTGGTGGATATTTTGGGTAGGAAACGCGTTCTTACTCGACTCGACCAGATACGCTGTTTTTTTTTTTTTTTTGTTCAAAAAGTGTATCGTAAACAGGTCGCTTTGGACATGCTTGATTGTGCGAAATCCGATCCTATACAAATGGAGAGCATTACAACTGCCGATAATATATCGACTTATGAGTTTGACATGCAAACAAGTCAACAATCATCGGAATGGAACCTATTTTCAGTAGATCGAAGAGATACAACAAAATTCGCTGAAGGAACTGAGGGCTATTCCAAAAAGTGCTTATGAAAAGTGTTTCGAAAACTGGAAAAATCGTTGGCATAATTATATTACATCTGGTTGGGATTACTTTAAAGGTAACAAAATAAATATTGATAAACAATTAAATATTTTGTATTTTATTTAAACTTTCCGGGTACTTTTTTGTCACAATGTATAAAGGATTTATATATGAGGTATTTGCAGAACTGATATTTATCTGCTTTTTTGGTATGCGATATTATGCTTTTTGAGTTTCCCAGTTTGAACTAAAGGGACTATATCAATGTGAAACTTTCAAAAAAAAACTTTTTTTTTATTTGCTTTTTCGATAGCTTATATTTCCAAAAATATCCTGTGAAATCGGGAAGGTCGTATTTTGAATAATTTTTAGACGGCAGCGTTCTAAAGAGCGAGCACTCGAAGGTGCAAACATACATAAGTGAAACTTTAAACGTGTTTTTCTCGAAACGACATTTTTCAAAATTGTTGGGGTCATAACTTAACGACAAATTTACCGATGGACTGAAAAATTAAAACTGAGTATTATTGAACATATTAACCATACAATGACCTACGAACTTTTTGATTGGTTGAAAATTGTCAATTTGGCATTAAAAAAACGACCATTTTTTACCTAAAAAGCCCATTTTTTCAAAATTACGCCATTTTGTAAATTTTTGATATTTTTGAAGATGGTAGGTCATTGTATAGGAAATGTATTTAAGTTCAATAAACTTTTAAAATATTTTTGTTTCAGCTACTCATTCGACCGGAATCATGCCAGCAGTTAGGGCACTTCTTTTTTGACACCTCCGAAGACAGCCCATAACTCCGTTATTTTTCAACATTTTTGTAAATAAAAAATCTTAAAATATAACTGAAAATATACCTTATTACGTTCAAAGAAGTACCTTCTCTTAAAAAAATTTACGAAAATCGCCTAATTTTTCATGCGTCACACTGGTATAGCCCCCTAAATCTGCTTCACTATTTAGCGCTTCAAACTATATTTAACTTAACCTCAATGTGATCGAAAGTATTAAAGGTAAATTTTATACTGACTTACACAAATATTTCACGCTCATTGTCATTTACATTAGTGCCTCAACGTCAAATAACAGTAATAATAAAGCAAAAATACGCATGATAATTGAAATGAAAGCACCTAATGCCCACAAATACAAATACAAAGCGAAGCAAAGCGTATTATGCATAGGTGTCTAAGTAAATGACATATTTACAAATATACAAAAGCAATAACAATGTACGAGTATGCTACAAATACATATACAATAATACATAAGAGTATGGCATATATGTATACTTAACTACAGTTAGGTAAGTAGGAGAGAGGTCATATTTCATTTCATACCTGGCGATGGTTTATACTGCGATTGTAGAACGTATTTGGGACGCTCTTCGCCGGCGATGATTTCTTTCTGTGTGATGCGACGTTCGGGTGAACTGGTGTGTAATGGCAACAGTGCAACGGCCGACACGCCGAGTGGGGTGAGCTCCTCTTGGCATTGTGGCGAAGTGCATTCTACGTTACAATACGAGCGCGCGAAAAAAAAGAAAACGAAACAACAACAACAAAAACAAAGAATGAATAGGTGAAATCAAAAGTTGTGACACAATCAATGGCTGATGCACGCATTTGTGCATATGTATATATGTATGTGTAGCTTAAAGGTAATGCTAATGAATGTGGCTATATATTATATACAATATATGAGTGTGTGTGTGTGTATGTAAATATCTAAAGAATTTAGCGTGTTTAAGAATGGTGGTGGTTGTCTAAATATTTACAATTTAAGCGGGATGGAAAAAGAGACTAAACATGACGTAGTGTTGTTGTTTTTTATACAACAACAAATACATTTCAAAATGAAATTGCTACTGCAATTGATGGATGCACAATTGACTGACTGAATATTTCAACTTTTTTACATCCCCTTTATGTGCACACACACACGCACTCATATATGTATGTATATGCATACATACATAGTTACATTTATACATAGGTGCATATGTGTGTCTTCAGTTTAAATGCTAATTGTTGCATACAATTGCCGCGTTTTTTGAATTTGAATTTTTTATGCTCTGCGCTTGCACACGTGCGCAGGAATAAACGAAAATGAACGCTTCAATGAACGAGTGATTGAGTGAACACGCGTTGCTGATATGCTTCTCCCCACCCGAAATGAAAAAACATAAAATGTTTAAATCAAACATGAAAAATAGAAGTGCATTTGTGAGCGGAACTCTGCTTGAAGGCATCTGCCTGTGATGTCGCGCAGTTGAGGCGTGGCCGCTGGGGCTTACGCGTCATTAGGGCAATTTCGGCAAACGATTTTCAGGGTTTGGTTAGCTCGTGTCACAAGTGACTCTTGTCCGACGCGCAGCAGAGGCGCAATTTTACGCTTCTGAGGGTCAGAGCAAAAAGAAAAAAAATTAACTTGCAATCTGTTGGCTTGCATAAAGTACATACAACTCTTTTTCGTATTTATGTAGTGGAAGTGGGTGCATTTACTTCAGTTTGAAATTCCTGCATAAAGTACAGTGCGTTTCACATGAGTGTATGCTTTTCTGTATTTTTTTTTTTTTTTTTTTTTTTTGGTGAAACTATACTTTTCCACATATTTAAATATACAGTTTGTGTCTACCAATGCCTTCCCTATTAGTGCTTTTAACAACTCGTGGCGGCCATGTTTGTTTACGAATTTATGTCAAATTCTGTCAGTTTGCCATTATATTATATCAAATTTTACTCTGGCTCAGCACTTAAAAATTATCCAAGATTTTTACGCAAATTGATATTTTCCAATAGCCACTGTTTTTTCACCGCAAAATTATTTTCTCAGATAGATTCTCGTCAACAAGCAAAATCGCTGTTGGGGAGACTCAAATTTTCGTATTGTTAAGGAAACGGAATTACATCCCCAAAAATTGACCGTTCGAGCCCTAATTCTTTCGAAATGAGGCAGGAAAGGTCATTAACATAAATTTCGATCGTTATAACAGGATATTGACTAATTTTTTTCCCTTCGCAATTTGCTTTAATCGACGTGGACGATGCCTATTTCCAACAAGACTGTACGGTGCCTTATGATTTACGTCAAAACGTGGACCCATTACGTGCACAGTTTGGCGATTCGGTAGTTTCAAGAAGTAGCCCAGTCAATTGGACGTCAAGATCATGCGATTTAGCGCAAACCTATAAACTGATTCCGCGGAAGTTTTTAAGGAAGCTTCAAAGACACCCGCAGGCCGTCAAAAGCTACGGAGTCTGTTTTATTCGTTTTCTGCGTTTATTACAACATTTTCGCAAGATTTAAATTTGTCGCCATTTCAGTTAATCTTCACAGCTGACGAAGTTAAATCACTATTACGATCATATTTTGAACTAAATTGGCGAAAAATTTAAATATTTGTGTTAATTTTGGAACACCCTTTACAACACGTAGAGAGATTTGAGAGCATCTACCTAAAATTTGAAGTTGAGCCGGTAAATAGATTCGGAGCTATTCGGCAAGAATTTTTAGTACTTAGAATAACCATCTCTCAAAACTTCAAACGCATTTTTCTCTAAATGCTGAGAAAAATTTCTCCGAAACGGTTTCACCGATCGATTTGAAATTTTCATACGACCTTCTTAGATATATTTATAGAATAATGATCAAAGAAATACGAGGTAATAATTTCGATTTTTAAGCCGCTCGGAAGTGTAAGTTAAATCATCGATACCGGTTGATCTTTAATCGATCCATAATTATTTAATTATTTTAACTTCACTTTCTAATAAGCTCTTTTTTAATTTTTTTAATTAAAATTTACTTACAACTGTTCAAGGGTGGCAATTCCGATTTTTTTGTCGTTCTGAAGAGTAAGTTCGTTCAAAATCATCGACTTTTTTTCGGATGCATCGACTTATTGTGAATTAGAAGACTGTCAGACATGATTAATTTTTAGCACAAAGTTTTATTTTTTATTCTAAAATATGTCAGTAAAGTAACCTTTAACAAGAATGTTTTTCCAAATAGTTAAGGGGCATTTTTTTTTAGTTTAGTATATGCTAGCATGCCGGCAAGAGTTTTATCAAAAGACTAACTATATAACAGTTTTGCAGCGCAATTATTTCGGCGAAATTTTTCAAAGGGTTATGAGGTTAAAATTCAAATTTAACAAAATAAAAAGCAAACAATAAAATCAACCACTCTGCTGTGTTACTGCGGTATGCTTTTAAAAAAGGGTTATAAGTGCAATGAAGCATGACATCATCGAAAAAAGGCTAGCACATACATACATATGTCCCACCCATAGAAATTGCATGCACACACTATTTCATGTATGCAAGTCCTACACTAAAAAGCACTAGTTCCGAACTAGTCCACTTACAATGAACTACTCCTCTTTACTAGAATATTTTAATAATACTTTTCAAACAAAAGTATTACTCCCTTAGAATTGACCTTTGAACTGCAATCTTGGCTCGCATATTAACCAAATTTTATCTTTACTTAAATTATGATAAAGGATAATTACTAATTATTTCTAACATTTATTTACATTTTCATTCATGCATAGGCAATGAAAACAGACGTAGCAGTAACGACTGAATACAAGAGCTATAGCTAAAAAACAAATGTGTCGTATTTCTCCAGCATATGGGCATTTTGTTCAGCGTTGAGGTCCATTTCTGGATCATTTCAAACGGATGGACCTTAGACGTTGCCGCAGCAAACATTTGAAAAAAATAATCATAAAAAAAAAATGCCAAAGAATGTTCTTTCAACTGATAATAAACATTTCTCATTAAACTTGAAGATTCTGTGTTTATTCTTTGAAAAAGTAGGGAACCTCGAAATGCATTTTTTATTACCCACTTTATTTCTCGTAACAACCTCAAGCCACCTAAAACTTCTACATTTCAAATCCATTTTAAATTACCTTCTTAACTACTTTAATTTTCACAGATTGGCAACTCTTTTCGCACACTCTTTACACACAATTTATCATCATGTACTATACTTGTACGAGTATGTCAATAGCTCAATCTATATTTGTGAGCGCCATATTTGTTTTTGTTAGCATTTACTGCTATGCGCAAATCATAAATCAATCAATTAGCGAATGTCGATTTGTTGATTTTATAATCGAAGCGAAACAATGACGCTGCGCAAATCTATTCATGTCAGTCGACCGAAATTAACTGCAGCCAACTTTGTGTGGGTTTATTTGCCTTTTTCTTCTCCTTTTTGGTCTCCTTCAATTCTTTAAAAAAGCACAAGGTCAAAGCGTAAAAAGTTGATTAGATGCTGCTACATACGAAAACATACATACATCTGTGTGTATGTATGCATAATATATGCGCACATGAGAATTTCTATTGGTAAATAGACATCCCAAAAAGTTTTCCCTTTGCGCGCCTAAAACGATGCTACATATATGCATAAGTACGTATGTAAGCCTATGCACTATGGAATTTTACTACGGCGTATGTACTATGGTTGGAGAATAGCGTCAAGTGTAAAAGTTCACGCAAGTGAGGAAAGTTCTCTGACCGTCATTCACTTGGGAATGGCCTGCAACGATTCTTTTACATATGACTCAAACAGCTCACGACTTCCGTTCTTAGACCAAGTATCCTCTGGGTAGCCAAAAAACATCCGTTTGAAGGCGAGTTAAAGTGAGTGGCCAACCATCCCTCCCCAGAGTTGTGCGTGTCCCCCTTAAAAGGAAGAAAACAGCATTTGTAAACTCTGCTATAACCGCGTAAGCAGTATCTATGCCAATAAAGAAGAAGAAGAAGAAGGAGTATATACTATGAGATATAATAACTATTTGTCTATGGAATAAGCAAGAGCTAACTGGATTTCCATATTTTTGCAGTTATTGAGAGTTGAGTTATTGAATTCGATCACCAAGAAAGACTTCTTAACCATTTTCGAGAACTAGTACGTTTGACAAAATCTTACACGTACATATATCCTTGGTATGGCTAAAATATAAAAAAAATGTGTCGCCAAGGAACTGTCCATGAACTCAAAAACTCTTTTTGGATACCGCAATAAGTATAATATCTATTTATCCAGCCTTAGTCTTCATACAACAAACATATGCCCTGGAATAAACGAGTACTAACAAGTCGCTAGGTCCTTTTCTTTGCATGGCTATTCAATCTTCTTCATCTAACATAACTTTTCTTATAATCTAACCTCGTCGAATTTCCAATCGATGAAAGCCTCCGATTTCTAATGACTTATCGCCAATGGTACAACTGCAACAGCAACAATATCAAAACCTGTGGAGCTAAATTCCTTAGTTTTATATTATAAAAAAAACTTCTTCTCCATTGAACACATGGAGGGGCCCAGCTCCTCCACAGAACAATACAATACAATTTAAAGGTACATTTCTTATATGCTAAAGTGTTCCGTTCTAAACAATGTGCTCGGAGATTGTAGCGCTGTCTTAGACAAACAAATTTCGTGAAGACTATATTTCAAAGATCGATCAGTTTGCACGGCGGCTATAGCCTATAATGCTCCCATATCGGCGATCTCGACAAATGAACCGCTTCTGGGGAGAAATATGACGATGGATGATGGTGTAGTAATATACTGTACAGGATTAGTTGCCGGACTACTGCAGTATATTTTAAGCTGAGGTCTTTGCTATTGCGAAAGCCGCGGAGCTGTCCTCCATTGCATCTGCAGGCAATTCCAGAGCCAACATATACGTCGACAGCCAAGCAGCAATCAAGGCAGTAAAATCATTTCACATATCGGCCAGAAGTGTCTTGGGAAGGAGGGAAGCAGTGGAAAGTGTTGCCAAAAGCAAGCAACATCACTTCTACTGAATGTCAGGCCACAAAGACCTGGTCACTGTCTAGTGGCGACACACGCCCGCAGCCACCGACAAATCAAGATGACTGCAGAAAATCTCCAGAGCAAGGCAGCAGGGAAACAATGGATCATCTTTTGTACACTTGTCCTGCATTGGCAAGACTACGCTCTAAACATAGGGGAACTCCACGGTATGATACCCTGGAAGTGGTATCGATAGAGAGACCCCAAAGTCTGTTATAATTCGCGTCAAGCGAAGACATCCCAAAAGCTGACTACTTCTCATGGACCTAGCAACTGAACTCCATCAAATATAGCAAAGGACCAATACTGGTCTCTGCGTGGCTTATTGGCCTGCCAGATTAACCTAATCTAATTTATTAAATATTTATATTATTCATATATTTCTTTTAGACTTTTACTCCGCGCTAAGGCAAAATATCGCAAACAAATTCTACCAAAATTCGATTAGAAAATACTTGGATTTTCGTTATCACTGCCAAAGTTGCCAGCGGACAAAATAAAGGCATAATTAAAATACTCCAGCATTATATTCAAAATAGATTGCAGCCGGTATCCAGTGAGTGTTTGAACTGCGCTCTCCATAAAAAAAAAAGCTTGAAAATAAATTATTCCCCCAACAGCGGAATGCCGTTATGGCCAGATTCTGTGCTCATTTATGGCGGAGACTGCGCTGCTTGTGGTGTGAGCAAAAAGCCAAAAAAAACCAACAAAAACAACAACGTTCAAATCCAACGGCATAATTTGCGATTAATTGAAATACCGTGCCAGTTGTACGTTCACCTCTGCCAGCCAGTTGGCAACACGTCTGTCCGTAGCAGATGTCAGCGGAGGAAGTGCAGCAGCCCGTGTGCGCAGCCGACGGTGTGGGTGCAGTCACCGAAGCAACCGAACAGCCAGCGCACAATAATCACAGACTAGACTGAGCGACTCGATTGCCAATGTGGCGGGAGACCGGCTGACAAAGTCGGGAGCTCGTCGTGCGGCTCCGCCAGCTCTAATGGCACATCATAATTTGCCAACAAAGTCGGCTGAATGTAGTCAGACTAATTGCATTGTCACCGCAGGTATCTAACTTAACCACATGCTCGAACTTCCATTAGCAACACACACATACACGCATACACGCAACCTCGACACACACATACATGGACGGGAATAGAAGCAGCACTCAACTGTTGTTGGTGCGCTCGTGTGCACAACATCCGGTGATTTGCGACGGCACAGACACCTTTTCGGTTTACAGGTGTTTGTGCCACAACAACAACAACAAAAAATAAGTAGACACCGCAAAATAGAAATGCGATAGGCTAGAATTGCTGGGTAAAGAGCGGTGTGGAGTGTAAAGTGATTAGTTAGATTGGTGTATTTACCTGTATCCTGGAGCTGCTTGGCCGCGCACTCGGCACATTCGGCGCACTCGGTGCAAACGCCAAGCGAGTCGTCGTCGGGCGAATGTTGTTGCGTCTGCTGATGGTGTTGTTGCTGCTGCTGTTGTTGGTGCAGTTGTTGCGCTTGCTGTGCTATTTGTTGTTGTTGCTGCTGCTGTGCTTGCTGCTGCTGCTGATGTTGGTGATGCTGGCTGAGCGCTGCGCTGCCGACTGGCGGCGGCGGTGGCGGTATCTGGTTGTTGTTGCGCGCAGCCAACATGGCGGCGCGTTGTTGCTGCAATCGCTGTATGACCTGCAGCTGTTGAATGTGCTGTGCGCCGAAGATGTGTCCGCTTAGCGCGCCGCCGAGCGTGTTCTTCAAGCCATTGTCCTTGTAGCCGTCGGGTGGACTCAGTGCGGCCTCGTCAACGAACTCAATGGGGGGCGCATATTTCGGGCTCTGTTAGAAAGAGAAGAAGCAGAGAATGAAGTGCGATTATAATGTTGAATAAATGTAAAAATGATAATTTGGAGTTAAGCAATAACGGATATTAATTATTATAGAGAGGTATCTCCGATGAATATGAAGGTGTTGGTGATTTCGTGTATTTATTCTATAAAATCTCCAAAAACTCGGAGGACTAGTAAATAAAAAAATAATAATTTTTCAGTCCTAATCAGAAAAAAATCTTTTCTCTCCAGGGTATTTATTTTTGTTCACCCAAAAAGTCTAAATTCACCCAGCTTTTGTCGACTTTTTCTTAGTTATTTCCTGTTTTCTACAATTAAACTTCTTTAATCTTTTACCGAATCCTCCTGAATCAGTTAAAAGGTCCACTCGTCTGATGTAATCGTATTCTACGGTTCGTTTGGATCTATATCTATAATTGTACAGTTTGAGAAGAGATGGCTTACTTGAATATTATTCCATTGTTCCCATATTCCGAACAAGCATTGGAAGTACCGTCCCTGTTCGTCGTGTTATTCGTTTTAAGCGTTTTAAGCGTTAAAAACAATAGTAATTTTTGGACTCAAATATGTCTTTGTTCCTGAAAAGGTGAATTTGCCGAGAGTTCTTCTTCGTGACTTTTATATGAAGAAAACTCCAGTCGAGAGCCATCATATTTTGGCAAAAGCTTACGGTGAACATACTCTAGCTGAGTGAACGTTCCAGCAGTGGTTTACACGATTTGAAAAGGAGGATTTTGGCTTGTAAGACGAAGCACGTATTGGCCAGCCAAACAAGTTTGAAGATAATCGAAACATTACTCGATTAGGATCGTTGCCAAACATAAGAAATCTCGCAGAATATTTTTGAGGTACTCAAGATGCCATTTCAAATCGTTAAAAGCAGCCAGATCTATTCAAAGGCAAAGATATGGAGTACCATATCAATTGAATGGTATCATGTCAAAAATGCTACTTTAATGACACAAAAAAATTGTCTGAACATCGAATACTCATTTTCGATGAAAAATATATCCAATACTGTAGTCCTGAACGTAAAATATCATGTGTGACACCTGCCCAACCAAGCAAATCAACGGCAAAGGCTAATACTCTGCATTCGGTGGAACGAAAGGATGAGCTGATTTATGACTCTCTCTCTCAAATTATAGCAAGCGATTATTATCGGACAATAACTGTCCATCATGACAACGCACGTCGTTTCGTTGCAAGACTGGTTCAAAAACTATCTGGAAATGACGGTTGGGAGATTTTCCTTCACCCGTCTTATACACCAGGTCTTGTTCCTTCTGACTACATATCCAATAATTACCAGAAAAATGGGAAATGGGAAAATGTTACAGCTTCAAATATTTTTCTTAAATAAACATTCAAATTAAACACACCATAGACCCAATATATATGTACTTGTATATCATATAATAGATCTGACACGTTAAACAATTTTTGACTAAAATTTTAACACAAGCTTTTTAAATGTATTTTTTAGTAATTAATCGAAGATTTTTCTCACCGATAAATATATTTTTAAAAACAATTTAAAAGCGAAATTTTTGTCAAAAATCGATTTTTTTAGAAACCGCCAGTTTGTCAAAACAAATATTTTGCTTATTCCTTCGATTTGCTTTACTAGATTTAACATTTCTGTAACGCGATGCGTTTGGTTTTTTTGTTTCAGAGGATCCAGTTCAGAGATATAGTGGTTACCGCAAAAAGTCCTTTTTGAGAGGAGCTCCCGGAGATCAGCTATAGTTCCTTTCCAAATAAATATTTTTGCTAAAACTAAGTCTTTAAGTATATTTAAAAGATAACATGATATGTGTACAAATATTTGGATCAATAAATTTAAAAGTTTTCTCAAAAAACAATCCTGAAAATTCGCTTTTTTCGGTCTTCTAACGGTATATAACCCCTTAATTTTGGTCTGCTTTATATAGTTTGGATATACTTTAGAGCATTTCTATCTTTTTCTGTGCCATAAATCGCATATGCGAGAACGGTTCTACGGATCATTCTGAACAACTTTGTCTAAAAGACTATGGGTCTAAAACCGGGTTCGAGCCAGCTATCTTTAAGTCGAAGTTCAAAAAGCTGAATAATCGGTTGTATGGAAAATATTTGTTATGTATGGCCGATGTGGCCAATTCCGAAAAGGATCAAGAGAATAAACGCAAATACATATTAAATTTCATTCGGATAACTCAAAAACTGACGAACAAATTTTCATCATTAAAATCTTCACCTCAATAAACCTAAACCGGTTTAAGATCCATATTCCCTTAGATAAATTTCAGAATAATCCATAGAACATTTGCCGAATACCCATATTTCTGTTTTTTTTTTTTTGTCTTCCTGTAAATAAACTAAGTCAATAACTACGTAATTCAGGAAAAACTCCCGGTTATCGAAACCGATCATCTGATGAATAAAACGTATATTGATTGATGGCTGGAGTCAGTAATGTGCGTATGGAAGCTCAAATCGTAGCAGTTTCGGCTACGAGGTCTAACCGGTGATTAATTCTGGTACTGTGGGGAGCAGGAGCTCTTGAAGTTCGCTCCAACCTGCTCATGCGCCCTCGGGGAGTATCATGGTGGTTGTGTTTAAAACCCGAATGCGGAAAGAACTAATACTTCAGTTGGATGTGGAGTTGCATTGCAACCGGTTGCCGGATCCAAAGTGCGGCAGAGGGTTTAGATGGGTCTCGAACCCTACCAAGGTGGTTAGTGTGTCCATTCCACAGTGCCAATTGGTACTGAAAATGCCTGTCATTTTCACGACACTGATCAACGCATTGATTTAATCCGCTGTGCTCTTGAATGAGGCGGTCGTCAGCAGGTACCCACTTTAAGTACACCACACTTAGACAATTTCTAGCAAAAATGTTGAAAAATATTTTACAAAAGTAGTCACATTCGCAAAGATATCATATTCAAACAAGGGTGAGAGCAGCAAGTTTCTATTAATCTAGTGTTATCTGAAGGCCTATGATTAAGTACCAAGGAATTCAGTAATACCTATAGCAGTTACAGGTCATATTTGTGGAACCAAATTTATCACACTGAACTGTTATCTTCTGTAGAATCAAAAACATTGCGAGACCTTTCAAGTTTCGAACTTTCATTGTTTTAGCGCAGAAAAAGTGTACCTCCCTTCGCGCCACGCCTTATACCAACAATGTGTACTCACATATATACATAAATATCTTTAATGTGATGTTTGCCAGTGTTTGCTGAAGTGTTGGTTGTTAGGCATCTGTGACCGGAAAATTAGGATTTCCTGTCAGGCAATTACAGTCGTATGAATTTTTGATGTTCTTCGCTGTTAGTTGACGGCGGCCAGGCCCCTACAATGGTGTTACTCTGCGACACAATGTAACGGCGAGGGTGACGCTGATGATAACAATGGGAGCGCTGCAACGGCCGCTAACGATAATATAACAAATATATGTAGATAAGTGTGCATATATGTGTTTGTGGCTGTAAACGCGCTGAAGTCATTGTACGACATTTCGCTCAGCAGGCGGATGAATGGCAACAAATTCGCCTCTGGAGCGTGTGAGAAATGCGGTGTGAGCGATGTGCCAGCCAAACTATTGTACAAGGCACACATATACATACATCTACACGCTTACAAATCTTAGTTGGCTTGACAAAGCTCACACATATTTACACAACTACATATATATACATATGTACTAAACATGTGTGGGTACAATGGCTGAAACGTGTTGGTCAAAACTTTTTTGCACTACTTTTCTGCCATTTTTGTTCGACTCCAAGTACATGAAAAGGGATTGCAAAGTGGCTTGGCTCTAATGTTTCTGCTATTTGCTTTGAATTGTCGTGGAATTGGTGACGGCGCTTTGCATCCCTTTCACTATTAAATATTTAACTTTATTTGCAGTTACTTGACTTGAATGATTGTCAAGCTGTTAGTAGTATATATGTATATGCATATATACAAATACATATTGATTCATGCATATACAATCATAAAATATATATGTATTTCGTTTGTTTATAATATATAATTGTATTTACATTAACAGAATGAAGCCGAAATGGCAAAAGCTTTCAATTATATAATTTGTCAATAAGTCTCCTTCGGCGCTCTCGGTCGAGAGTAAAAGCAAATACTAGCATTTCACTTATTAACTCAACCTTTTAATGATTGTATGGGCTTATTAAATGTTCGCCATTTAGTATGGAATCATTTTCTCTTGGCCTAGCGGAACTTCGGGAAAACAATGTGAATATAATAACAAATTGATGAAATGACTTAAGTAAAGGAATAACGAAATAACAACAAGCAATAATGTTTGCACGAAAAATTCATTTCACAACTATTTAAGGTTTTGTAAAGTTCTGAGTTTAGTACCGCAGAATACTATCTATAAGGACAGAGCAATGCGTAATTTGATATATTTACAAATAAATATTTTTTTTTCGTACCATTAAAGTCAAGTATTAGTACCAGAGATTCTTCTTAACCAGAGATTACCCAATTTAAAACATGTAAAAAAGGGCTAAGTGCGGGTAGAACCAAACATTATATGCACTTGCAAGATGCAAGAATCAAAGCAGAATTTTTATAGATGGTATGTATTAAAAAATCTTTGAAAATTGCATACAGCCTTACTTAAAAAGCTGAAGTATTAATGATAGCGATTTTGACCTCGGATTTTTATAGCAAATAAAATTTTCTACAAATTTGTCGTTTGAATTTTTTCTATAGCTCCTGTCATTTACGAGATATATCCAAAAAAATGCAAAATTCTTGAAAAAATCGGGTTTAGAGCCCATACTACTTCGCCGGTGTGAGTTACGGCTTTGTTGCACTAAGCACTTTTGTAGAGTGAAGAATTCTAAGAAAAATGCGTCTAAAATCAAAGCGATGCCATAAAATACCTCTGATCTGTAGAACTTTAAAGATAAAAACTCACGATTGTAGTGTATTTTCTATGGAAACTTTTTACATTCCTTGGTCCAGTTCTTAATGTTAATATTAAGAGCTAAAATTTTCAGGGAATTTTTTTTAGGGTATTTTTAAGGAAATTTCGTGACGGGACTGAAAAAAATTAATAGTTCAATAAAAAAACACCCTAATATACATAAACTATATATAACTTATTTACTGACCGACAAATCATTATATTTATTATGTGAGAGTTGGGGTAGTGTCGACCCGATTTTGTCTATTAACTATTATCATGCCACATAAGTACTAAAAAATGTTCCCTGGATTTCATTATGCTATCTCACAGACAATCGCCAGTCATATGGAGCAAAACCAGACGGATGTTCGAAAATCCTGGTGGATGCTAGGTCAAGTTTTCGCCCAATTGTATTTATTCTAGGCACAATGGTATACTGTTATGAGTAAAATATGTTCATTGAGATAATTCAAATATTGGCCGATATATACGTATCCAGCATAAAGTCACCAGGAAGTTCGAAAATCTTTATATTAGGTATATGGGGACTCAGGGAAGCATTAACCAAATTCAAGTCATTTTTGATACACAGAACTACTCAGAAAGGAATTTTGTCTGAATTTCAATTGTATATCTCACACATTGACCGATATTTTTGGTCAAAAGTCAACTATAGGTTCTGGGGTCTACACATTCGGTACCTAAGGTCTTGAACAGTTAAGGTTGAATTTGGACAATTTTTGGTCAAAATATGGCATATTATAAGGTAATCTTTAATGCAAAATTTTATTCCGTTTATTAATAACATCTTTACTTGTGTACAGAAAAGTGAAAGAATCAAATGGAATTTTGAATTGTGTTACTTGGGAAGTAGGCGTGGTTGTAGTCCTATTCCCATTTTCACATTGTGCTATAGGAATGTGAAAGGGATACTTCGTACTAAATTTAGTCGAAATTGGTCGGTCGTGTTCCGAAATATGGGTTATTATCAAAGAATGGGTGGTGCCACGTTCGACTCAATTGTTGACAGTAATCGGTCCGAATAAGAGTTTGGCCGTGGAAGAGCAGTTCATAGCAGATGATTTACTGCCAGTCATACAAATAGCAAAACTTTCTTGGCCGTCATTGGTCATTGGCTTGGTCATGGTTTACGCCAGCTCTCTGCGATTAGACCACGATCATTTTCACTTGAGATTGGAGTGGGTGATCCACTTTTTACCACCAGTAACCATCCGCTTTAGAAATTGATCGATTTTGTTGCGATTCAACAGCGATTCGCAGATAGAAATTCGATCCAATGAGGTTAGCTCGGCTGGATCTATACATCTAGCTTGTTTTTATATCCAGGCTTATTTAAATGGTTCCAAACGATTTCTAGTCCAATGTTTATCTCATGGACAATCGAAAAAGTTCTTACGCAACGGACGGACTCCACAATTTACAAAATTTTAATGATGTTTTCGAAAATTGGCCTACCAACGCGCGAAGCATCTTTGACATCAAACTTAGTTGAATCGACGAAACCAAAGTTACACGTTATTAGCAGTAAAAGCATCAGTATCATAATTACTCTTCAGTCACTTGGCTGGCCTTTTCGCCTTTATCGAAGATTATATGTGAAATATGACATATTTTTTTCTATTTTTTGGTGTCCATCTTTAACGCGTGCTCAAACCATACTGAGTTAAACAGTCGCAAAACTGTCTGAAAAGATTTTATGAACGAAATCTTATCTTAAAGAATGTGAGATACATATTACTAAGGCCAGCTTTGGAAAAATACGGATTTCTTTTTAATAGAACTTATTATATGACAAACCTGCCTTATTGAAGTAGAAAGTCTTTCTGGGATATACTAACAGGACCACATGGTTTCCATTCCCAAGTGAGGAGATTATTATAATTATATGATATTAGGACGTCCTCGAATGCCTAATTAATTTTACGAAATTATAAAACCCTACACAAATTCAAATTAATCCTTAAAAGACCTTTATTTTAATCGGCCAATTTGTACAGCACATAAATACTATAGTGACTTGAACTGAACAATTTCTACGGCGATTACACCATAGGCTCATAAAGGTGTAATTAATTATAAACTCATGCCGAAATTCGTGAAGATATCTTGAAAATTGAAAAGTTTTCCATAGAAGCACTTGATCCCAATCATACAGCAGCTACATACATATATCGGCGATTCCGACAAACCAGCAGCTTCTTATGCTATGTTCGGACCGACATTGAAAACATTCTGAAAACACATTTGTATGTTGTGGAACGTAAGTCGTTCGGACCGACATTTTGTGTTTTCGCTGAGTTTTCACTGACAACTATCAATACGGGGATTCTCTTACTCTTTCAAGATGACACAAAATGCAAAAATCCTATACCGAAATATGCAAGGCCAAGGCAGCACCCATTGCGAATCTAGTGGTATATGACGGCACGAAAATAAACATGGGTTTTGGTCTGACATATTTTACAGCCATTGCAAATAAATTTTTGGGTGTGTTTGTTGTGCCGTTGCACCAAGAAGAAAATTCTGCAATTGGTGCACCGTGCAAGGGTTTTGCAAGAACAAGAGAATCCCCTTAACAGTGAGCAGCTGTATTTGTATATGGAATGTAAACAAATATCATGTGACAATTTAGGGCCGGCAAAAAATGTCTTCCAAAAAAATCGATTAAACTAGAGCAGGCACAGATTATTATGAGTGAAATGTAAGTTTTCAAGCGGTTTTCAGCGAAAACTGTGTTTTCGTTTGACAGATTTTACGTGGACGAAAACACAAGTTTTCGTGCGAAAACCATTTTTTCCCACGAAAACATGTTTTCGCTGTCGGTCCGAACATAGTATTAGTGAGAAAAGGGGTGTGCAAAATTTCAGATCGATAACTCAAACACTGGAGGACTATGACGAACGTGGCTAAATCGACCCAACTCGTTCTTGTAAATATTTTATAAGTTCTCCGATGTTTTCTTGTATCTAAAACATATATCCTGGCCAAAGTATAAATACACAGAATGGTTTGCCTATTATGTAAAAAAATATTATTTTCAGGAACATGGGACCTGCTTGAGATACTTCAAATTGGTAATATGTACATATATCTAGTTTCTGTAGTAATATTAGTTATATATTTATATTTTATACGTCTTTGCTGTTTTTATAATATTGCAGCAGTTCAAAAAACAAATAAAGCTTCATATTAATTTATTTTTATAAAAAAAAATATTTTATTTGTAAAAATTTAATGCAGTTCGCAAAGCAATTATTTCAATATAAATACATATATATATAGAAATCACATTATATGACCCAGCATTGACAACATTGGAAAATCATAAGTGCCACCTGATGTGGTAATAATTTCACACACCAACACACAAGCAAACAGACCCACCTGCCAATTTATGCACTAGACAAACAAACAAACAAAGGAAAAAATTTAACGAGCATTATGTGACACTAATCGTTGTGATGGAATGTCAAATGTCAATAGATGCGATGCATGCCAAAATGTGATAAAGCAGATTCGCTCATTTATTGAACACATCATATGAGCATAGCTATCTAATTATGTATGTAAGTATGTATACTTATGTATGTATGTAGTCGAATGTGCTGAAAAACCTGTGCTCGTTTCTATTGCTCTCTATATCCTCTGTAGATACTTATGTGGATGCATAAATATTTGTCAATGCCAGTGAAAATGATTTTTCCAAAAATAACTTTTATGAGTTTGCAAAACGTGTTAGCAAATCAGAGGTTACTTCGTTACCCTTGGCTCAATGGATATGTGGAGATTATTTATATACATACGTGTCTATATAAATTCGTTTGTACACCTACGAGGTTTAAAACAATAATTAATTAAGAAACAATACTCTTTCACTCTGCCAGAAAATGTTCACACAATCAGTGATGTAGAATCAAAGGACTCTTGTTTTTTTCTGAAAAATTTACCAAATGGAAAATTGCCAAATAAAAAAAATTAAATTCTCTTATATAAATGAGAAAGGACTTTACAGTTTTCACATAGGTTCCCATTTCTCTTTTTAAACCCAAGCGATGGTTACCAATTCGGTTGTGGTGCAGAGACGTTGTGGATAACCCCACAGAGGTAAGGAATAATGGTTTTAGGCACCCAAACGTGGTTTTCAGGCAAAAGATAATCCACAATTGACTGTTCGGACAGTTGGATTTGATTCAGTTTTATTAAAATATGTTCAATTTTGTTGTTGTTGTTGCAGCGCCTGAATTCTGCCGAGTTGACAGTCCATGGCTGGATAAAAAATCCGGATTCGTTCGGACTAAACACCTAGATGACCTCTGGAGCGAATGCAATGAGTGTGTAAACGGTCTGCGCCAATCGTTCTCCTAAATGAGTTTAGATTAGAACTGGCTAAGCAAAAATCTTGCTCATAAATACTAGAAAAGTGGAGGAAAGTATACGAGGTATGACAATTAAGTAATGAGACTGATTCCATAAAAACCGTATATTTGAAAATTATTCTACAACTTTGCCATCCCCTTCAAAGTAGTCCCCTTGGGCAGCTATACAGCTATTCCAGCGAGTTTTCCATACTTCGTAATATTTCTGGAACGCTTCGACTGGAATGTCCGCGAGTACCCTCGTCACGGCCGCCTGGATGTCCGTAATCGACTCGAAATGGATTCCTTTGACCACCATTTTGTTTTAGGAAACAAAAAAAAGTCATAGGGTGACATGTCGGGCGAATAAGGCGGCTGTTGCAACACGGCGATCCCTTTAGAGGCCAAATACTGGGACACGCTGAGGGCGGTGTGGCACGGCGCGTTGTCGTGATGAAGGATCCAGTTACGAGCGATGTCCGGTCGCACCCGAAGTCGTCGGTTAAAATTTGTCTGACTATTTCACGGTTCATACTCAGTTCCGAGGCCAACATTCGAACTGTTAAACGCCGATCATCACGGATTAATGCGCGAACACGTGTCAGTCCGTACCTCGACTGGTCTCCCACTCCGCACCTCGTCTTCCACGCTTTCACGCCCCTCCTTAAACTCTTTGTGCCATCGAAACACCTGGGTACGACTAAGAGCACTATCACCATACATTCGTACAATTTTAGCGTACGTTTCCGAAGCCGTTTCGCCCAATCTGGCGCAAAATTTTATCGCGACACATTGCTCTTGATTTCGTTTTTCCATTTTCATGACAAGCACTACAAATACACGTCTACTCAACTTGACGCAGCAGGCGAACTAAACCAGCTAGAGCGATGCTACATACTTATATCAATGGAGAGGGGGAGGGATGCCGGAAAAAGAAAAAGGAAATTTCAAGGTCACAGGTTTACCACAAGCGCGGCAATACAATCAGTCTCATTACTTAATTGTCAAACCTTGTATATCTCACCATAGAGAAGTATGAAAATTACTAACAGCCACAACTAAAATGTCTGGCGAAAAAAAGTCCTAAACGCCATATCAAGAATGAATGTCGGCACTATGAGTTATCAGTACTTTGCGAATAATATCAAGCGAGCTGCTAAAGGAGAAGTCAGTATGTTGCCCATTGACATTGACGAGCAAGTATAGAATTTATCAGAGCCGACTATAGGAGAAAAAAGAGTAGAGAGAATCAAATATGGCAGCAGCGGTGGTGAACCTCACTCAAAGAACGTTGGACCCTCAGATTGATACCGGACATCCATTCGTGGATAGACAGAGAACATGGGGGCCTGGATTTCTGCCTAATCCAAATACTAAGTGGACATGGGTGCTAGATTTCAGCACGACATTGGTCCGAGTTAGCCGACGTTTTCAGAGTGCTTAGAAGACTCTAAGCAAGTTTTATTTTAAAGCTTTTGCTTTAAGCACAAGGGAGACACTTAAAACTACACTCGGTGGTAGTTTTACGGCGGAAAATTTGACGACACTCATCTGTCAGTTCATGAGAACATTACAAAATTAAGTCATATAGAGCAGATTAGGCGTCCGTCAGAGGAGACTTAAATGTCTTATCACTCCCACAAAATAATGCTTAATCAGGTGGTTCCGTGAGAGAGTCTGGAGTTAGAGTAGGTTAGGTTTAGCGAATTGAAGTTCCGGACTCCGTCTTTTAATATTTTCCCCTACTTAAAGAAATCAACAAAAATAACATACATACTTTATAGGGTCTTCAACGTTTTCCTCTGCCTGCTAAAAGCTTCATGGCGAACTTAATATATCCTGCTAAACGTATAATAAATTAAGACAAATCAGGTCGGTAATTCTCAGAATATTTGTTCGATCTCATTTTCATATGTTATTATAAAAAAAAATTCCTAGAAAAATATCAATTTTAATAGAACCCTCATATTGATCAACTTGCTCCTTTAAATTGCATCCTTCTTCATAATTACATAACCTATTAAATGTGTATGTGTGTATAATAGCTTTACTGTTACAATTGGTTTACGAAATAGTTAACAAACTAAGTATTATAAATTTCTCACATGAAAGCGAGTCTCAAATGTATTTTAAACTCATTAGCTGAGCAACAAAGCCACAACGCATACAAGCTAGCCAAAAGCTAAGAAGTGAATTCCGTACAAAGACTCACACGAGTACATACAATTTGTATATAAAGTTGATACGAGTGGCTAAGTAGATAGCACATCATGTATGGGTATTTTATCCGGAGGGAAGGAAAATTTCTATGCGTATAAGTGTGTGCACTTTGGTAGTAGTTACCGATATTTAAATGCAACAAATTTGTAAGCGAATTTCGTAATCTTTCAAGCAAAGCTGTGGGTATGTGATACATAAGAGTAATTTAACCCATACAATAACAATAACATAATAAAGAACAGCAACCAAAAATGATCCATTCATTGGCA
This sequence comes from Bactrocera zonata, assembly GCA_037783105.1. NCBI lineage: Eukaryota > Metazoa > Arthropoda > Insecta > Diptera > Tephritidae > Bactrocera > Bactrocera zonata. The sequence goes on along the minus strand of JBAWJQ010001789.1, from coordinate 50,587 downwards.
CAAATTTTGAACTACTCTGAAACCAGTGTGAAAAGAAGATGTATGTACATATGTACCAACAATATTCTCGACAGTATATGAAATATACTTGTATAAGTCTCAAGCCATGTTCCAGGTACTACTATACGAGAATATACTAGATAAAAATAAATTTTGAAAGCTGGTTTTTGCTAAAAAAAAAAACACACATATTAATCAGATATCATAAAATTCGAAATAATGAAAGAAATTTATTTTCATGTAGTACATACATTCTCGCATAGTAGTACCTGTGTTTTGACGGGCCACCGATTAAAAGTTCGAGAGAGCTTTTCTCAGGGATCTCAAGAAATCATTTGTGTCATATCATTTTAGAAATATTGAATATGAGGAAGCTGACAGCCACTAAGGAGCTACGTATATGTACCAGTGTGACACTTTCAAAAAAAAAAATTTTTTTTTATTCGCTTTTTTGATAGCTTATATTTCCATAAATATCCTGTAAAATCGGGAAAGGTCGTATTTTGAATAGTTTTTGATGGAAGCTTTCTAAAGAGCGCCAGCTTGGAGGTGCAATCATACATATATAAGTAAAACTTTAAACTCGTTTTTCTCGAAAGGACATTTTTCAAAATTCCCGCGTCATAACTCAACGAGAAATTAACAGATCAACTTCCAATTAAAAGGTAGATTGGTTGAAAATTGTTAATTTGGCATTATAAACGACAATTTTTTACCTAAAAAAACGTTTTTTTTTTCAAAATTACGCCATTTTGATAATTTTTTTGAAATTTTTCAAAGATCGTAGGTCATTGTATAGAAAATATCTTTAAGTTTAATAAACTTTTCAAATTTTTTTGTTTCAGGTACTCATTCGGCCGGAATCACGCCAGCAGTTGGGGCACTTTTTTTAGCACCTCCGAAGACAGCTGATAACTCCGTTATTTTTCGACATTTTTGTAAAAAAAAAAATCTTAAAATATAGCTCAAAATATGCCTTATAACTGTCAAAGAAGTTCGAAATATTCAATCGCGCACTTTCTCTTAAAAAAAAATCACCAAAATCGCCTAATTTCTCATGCGTCACTGGTATAGCCCTTTAACCCATTAACCAGCTGACTTTAAAGCTATGTAAGTGAAGTACGACAAAGTTTCTGGATCCTTTTGTGAACGACGGTGAAACAAAGATCCATTAGTTACATAGTAGAGGCAAAAGGTCAGTTTAAATAGTTGGATTCACCAAGCGAAGCTGCTCTAAAGAAGACGAAGACTGTACTATAAACAGGAAAGTTTATTGCTTCGGTTTGTTGGGTTTCACTAAGTGTGATCTAAGCTGTGAGCTAAGATCCGTTACATTTAATTTTCGCAACGAAATTGCTTTTATTCAAAAAGCTTTAATTAAATATTAAAGTCTTCATTATATAGGGAACAGACTGATTTTCTTCCGCTGCGACTGTACTTCGGAGCGTACGCGCATCGACTGGATTCGGTAGAGGGCGTTCCTAGATAACGAACGAGCGGCTGGTCAGTTGTCTCCGAGCATCTGGAGAGTCAGGACAAACATTTTCGCACGACGTGAGTGGTGCAAGCCGAAAATGCAGCATTCGTTAGAGCAGAGTTACGCGATTAAATTCTGCGTGAAACTCGGTAAATCCGCCACAGAGACGTTTGATATGATCAAGCAGGCTTACCCAGATGTTGCTTTAGCAAGAAGTGGTGTGTTTCGTTGGCACCTGGTCTTTTAGGAGGGTCGAGAAGAGGTCGCTGATGAAGAAGAGGGATAAATGAGCAAATCCAAAGTGAAAACGATGCTCATTGTCTTTTTTGATTTCAAAGGCATCGTCCACCATGAACTTATTCCTCCTAGACAACCCGTCAACGCCAAGTTTTACGTGCAAGTCATCAAGGGACTCAAACAAAGGGTCAATCGGATCTGTACGAGCTTAATTTATGAAAAAATCCCAAGGATTTTTGCAAAATGTTCAAAACACGCTAACTCTCTCTTAACTTGGTCTGAGCAACTCTTTCTTATATGACTGCTAAAAATAATGTTGGAAGGTGTTCACATGTTTAATTTGTTTGCGCAATTTATCGAGCACGTGCCAAGGCTGGGTTAACAAACTACCGTCGTAACATCCCCGCTTACACACGCACACACTTGCAGATATATGGAGATAGCCGAATATCCCACACGCATAATTAAGTAGAGTATCCTTCGGGTCTTATGCAGTAGCTCATATTTTTACTGGTAGTTATTACTCAAAATGGGTGTGTGTATGCTAATGCATACATATGCATTTACTATAAATGCGTTTGTGTGTTAAAGTGTATGTGTATGTGTGTGTGAGAGTTCAGGACTGCAATCAGCTCAACTCAACTGTTTGGAACTAAACTCAGCTGAACTGAAATTCCTTGGAAATTCTTAAATGAACAACAAAGCGGCCAGTAATAGTAACAGCGGCTACAACAACAACTACAACAACTATAACAACAAATGTTGCAGCCAGAACATACTATAACAAAAGAAACAACAAACAATTTTGTTAAGTATTATACAAACAGTTGTGTTTCCCTGTTTCGTTGGCGTTGTTGTTGTAAATGCTTCCAGCAAAGTTGGCAAGTGCAAAGTAGCGTAGCTACACGCACACACAGCCACATACTGCTATATGTGTATAGGAGGTGCTTACATAAGTGAGTAAGCATGCGATGGCAGAGCTTGTAGCATTTTCGGTTATGAGTAAGAAAGTTTCGGCTGATTTATGCACTTCTTGCGCCGTTTGCATTTATTTTATATTTACATACGTTCATATATTTGGTTATTATATGCTCGCATGCACATATGTATTATGTATTATAATGTACAATATATGTATGTATGTAATCAATGTGTGCTTTTAGGCGCAAGAAATTCGTGCCGCTAATGTGTACAGTTATGAACACAAATTATATCGGTTTTTATATAGTTTAAATTTTCAGTTTTAAGGGGTTATTCTACTCTAGAATTTTGAAAAATTCGATTTTTTCATATATTTAAAGTTTAGATTTTCAAAAATATGACCTTGGAAGGATTTTTCAAAATTCGACTTATTTTCGGAGATACAGCCGATTTTGTGAGGTGGCGTCCGTGTTCACTAGAATTGTCTCCTAAACTTTAAACGCGTTTTTTTCGAAACTACTTTTTTCCACACGGTACCGGCATTATCTCAAGTTCTATACAACCGATTTACTTGAAATTTTGTGTGAACCTTCTTTATATATTCTTTTATCGTTCCTACCAGCATCGTGTAAAAATTTTTGTTTTTTTGTAAAAAATTATTTTTATTTTCAGGCAGTCGCCATTTTTCAAAAAAAGTTTTTTTCGTGTTCCCGGACTATAACAGCATCCTTACTGATTAATAATTTCTTTTGATTTTTTTTTTTTCAGACCACCAGGAGAGTCAGTATCAATGTCACCAGGATGCGCCATTTTTTTTACACCTGTCTCTCCCTTCCCAAAATTTTTTTTCTGTATTCTTAAGATATCAATAAAAACACCATAAAAATGGATAGTAAAAATATATATATATTTTTTTTTTAATACAATTCAAAAAACTGCCCAAATTTTGATTTCTAATATTTCACATGACTTTTGCAGAAACTCCTTAATAGTGCCCTTTAAACACAATTTTCCCTAAGCAACATTGTAATTACTCGGAAACGAAGTATCCGATTACTAAGATGTTTCTGCATGTTTTACAAATATTTATCCATACAAAAACCGACCAGTTTTAAGCAGGCCAAAAACAACGAACATTTTTGATTTTTTTTTCGACCTTAAGTCACTCCACGGTCAGTATTTTGTGGAAAGAGTTCTTTTCATTATTATAGTAGTGAAGGACTTTGTTACTTTTAGCGACGTCGGAGTGTAACTCTTAATTTTTTTTAACATTTTGATACAGTAGTTTTTTTTCTTCTCAAAAAACGATTTTATTTTAAGCCTTCATCGTTCATTTCATTTTTGAATTTTCAAAATTTTTTGTATTCTCAAAAATCGATTTAATTTTAGTATTTCAGCGTTCATTTCATTTTTTGAAATATGCTTAGAGAAGTTTGTCTTTCTATAACAAATCAGTTACGATTCCACTGTCCTAGAACTTCTATGTTTTCAGTAGAGCGCTTAAGAAGTTTGTTCGTAAGAAATCTGTAATCTCTATGCTAATCTCGGATAATGTTCAATATACTCTAGAACTGTCAACCAGATTGTCTTACACTTTTTTCCTCAAGAAGGCGTGGCGAGGACAAAACCAACGTTACGGTTGACAGCAATCCCAAGTTATATCATTTTAACGCTGTTTTTCTTCTTTCTTAATACAATATAAGATCAGCAAGTTTTATAATAGTAACATAATATGCTACACCCACATATAACCGTTTGTTTCAACATTACAAAATTTAAATGGTTTTAGCAAACGATCGTGGTGTCAGTATCATTCAACGGCTCATTGTTATTAACTATTCACTATATAATCCTGACTTTCTTTCAAAGAATATGTCTCAAATTTTGTATTTATAACCACATTTCGAGTTCGGAATCGTTACAAATATTGGAAAAGGCTTACGGTGATTCAGTTTAATCAAAAACACAAGCCTACGAGTGGTGCGAATCCTCCTCTGGATGACCCTTGACCTCATCAACTAATGAAAATATTAAAAAGTGAAGAAAGTGGGTGCTTAAAAATCGTCAAGCAAGTTTTAGACAGATGGCAAGAGAGCTCAACATCTCTCGTGAGTCCGTTAGAATGCTTTTGGTGGATATTTTAGGTACGAAACGCGTTCTTGCTCGACTCATCCCGATAAAACTGATTTTTTTTTTTCAAAAAGAGTACGATTGTGACCGAATTTAAAATCAAAAACACAATGAATTCACCAAAATTGGCTTCGTGTGACTTTTTCTTGTTCCACAAACTGAAAGAGATAATGTATTACATCTGGTGGGGATTACTTTGAAGACGACAAAATAAATATTGATGAATTATTAAATATATTGCGTTTTATTTATAATTTCTGAGTATTTTTTTATCACAATGTGTATATATATATAGTAAATGATTAGCGTGACAAGCTAAGACTACTTAGCCATACGCGCGAACTAGATCCTCAGTTTTTGAGAAATTTATCTAAAATTTTCAACACGTATTTTTCCTCTCAAGAAAGAGCTCATTTGCCGATATCGCTGATATCGAACCAGTATAAGATATCACTGTTATACAAACGGCTGGATCATACTCAAGTTTTTTATGGAAAACTCTTTCTTTGACAAGACAAACTCAGGTTTAGCAAATTATTCAGATCGTTCAGATAAGGTTTCGTAAAATGTTTTATGGAATGTATTTTGCTTAACTAAAATCGGAATAATTTTCCAGTAAATTCTTTGAGACAAATAACCATCCATAACAAATTCATAAATCCTAACAAAAATGAGTTGACTTTGTTGTTAATTATTATTATGAACTCTGGCAAGTATCTCTTAAAACTTAAGTAAGCATCTACAAAAACAAGAAAGTGATACTAAAGTAAACCAAAATTGCTCTCCCAATAGTCCCGCAAGCAGTCCAGTCGAAAATCATCACCTGAACACACAAATTCAGGCAAGGAACACTATATCAAGGTAAGAAATGTCTTTTGCTAGAAAAGAGAAATTAATCACAGAGTCACTGTGTTATTATGTAAGCCAACCAGCGTTTTCCGTTAAAAGCCAATTACTTTCTCAAAGCTTAATACTTTCTTTTAATACCTGCGCTAGATATGCCACACAAAAGTACAACAACAATGGCGAAATCCGCCTTCACCTCGCGGTAATTTATTGGCATAATTGTGTTTAAATATTCGCCATGATTGATGATTTAGTAAAAAGTTGACAGAGAAAATAATAAAAAAATAACCCAATGTGTGTTTGTGTGTCTCTGTATACGATTGCGCTCTAATGTACTCGCTTCATAGATATATGGAGCACGTATACGCCCCGTAGTCCAAATTGTCTGCTCGTCGAAGTACTCCGGGTGTGTGTCGGTCGGTGTGCGCGCTTCAAGGATTTCACTGTTTTTCCACGTTCTCAAGGCAACAACGCTTTCGTATAATTGAAATGTTTTCCACCTCCAACAATGAACCACCAACAACAACAACTAACAACCAACAACAAACCAAAAAAGCGCATTCAATTTTGTACATAAATAATGTGTTTTTCTGTGCTGTTCCTAGAAGGCTGCCAGCGCCTGACCTTTTCTATGTCAAAGCCAATGATGCGTGTCAAGTGTGTGGGCGGCGAGGAAGCCAGGCGAGAGCGACTACTGTTAAATTGTGCGGTTGAAGTTCCTAAATTTGAATACAATAAATGTCTAATCGGATATTTTTGGTGTCTAACTATTGTATGTTTGTGTGTACATATATATTTGTGAGTACAAATGACAATGTGTCGAAAAAGTTGGCACTGTAAATTTTTGGATCCTGTAAAAAATAGTATTAAAGGCCAATGAAAAGTTTGCGCCATTTTTTTACCTTGGGAAATTAGTTTTCGGTGTTTTATTACGAAAAACTATTTCGATTAATTATTACAAAAGTTTTTTAATTTTTTCTAGATTTTGAATTGTTTTGTTTTCATAAAATTGTTGAACTATTTTTAATACAATTGAAAATTCGAATAGTTCATTTTTATTGGCGTAGCATAATTCTCAAATGTGATTTTTATTAGAACACTGACACTGAAAATTTTTAGAAAAATATGTTTTCATGGAAAGTGTAGCAACAACAAATTTTACATATTCTGCTTTCGTAATGTTTTTTCCGATTTTAATGAAAACGAATAAAAAATAGTTAGACTTTTCTTAGACACAAAGCATCAAAGCCACCAATCCAGCTTAAGAGAAGACTCTCGTTTAACTGTTCTGCGAATGTAAGCCCATATCGACGTAGATCCCACACACGATCGTAGAATTATTGCTTTATCCAAACTAATTTCTATAAATTGTCATACTCCCTATTCCCTTTATCTTCCAGTAACATCAAGTGGCTCCATTTGGCTCCGAAAAATATCGTTTACAACAAATAGAGCATTTTTAAAAACAAGATGTTCTCGCAAAGGCCATGGGGAGTCGATTCGACGCCGTTCGCAGCAACTCGGACAGACGTATGGAATGACTTGACGCATTTTAGGTCGAGAACTTAAATTGAAAACGTAAAAAATACAGCTTGTGCAAGAACTGAAGCCACTCGAACTTCCTAAGCGACTTTGCTTTGCTCTATAGGCCCTTGAAAAGTTGCAAGAAGAAATCGACGTTTTCGGGTCAAATTTTGTTCAGCGACTAGGGCCATTTGTGGCTCAATAGGTATGTAAACAATCAGAACTGTCACATTTTGGACGAAGATCAATCTGAAGAGATTCAAGACCTGTCCTTTCATCCCAACAACGGTTTGGTGTGGTTTATGGGCCGGTGGAATCATCGGTCCATATTTCTTCAAAAATAATGCCGATGAAAAAGTAGCCATCAATGGTGACCCTTGTAGCGCCATAGTAACCGACTATTTGATACCTGAAATTTAAGCTCGTTATATCGGCGAGATTTGGTTTCAACAAGACGCTGCCACTTCCCACACATCGCATCAGTCAATGAATTTATTGAGAGAACACTACGGTGAGCAGATAATTTCACGTTTTGGGCTGGTCAATTGGACACCAAAATCGTGGGATATAACACCGTTAGACTTTTTCCTGTGGGAATATGTAAAATCTAAAATCTATGCGGCCAATCCCGATCCGATTCACAACTTGGAACACATCACGCGTGTCATTAACCAATTACCAGTTTCAATGCTCGAACAAAAATTGGACTCAACGGAGAGACCATCTGAGACTTAGACACGGCCAACATTAGAAAGAGGTAATTTTCAAAAAAGAAATGCCAAAGGATATTCTTTCGAATGATAATAAAAATTTCCCAATGAAATTAAAGTTTCTGTGTTTTTTTCTTTAAAAAAGTAGGGAACCACGAAATGGATTGCCTTTAATATACATTACAGGCTCAAACTCTCCTTAATTAGTTCGCTCACATAACCTAGTTAAAGAACTAAGCAAAAACAAGAATATGATCTTCTACTATAATAAGTTGAGAAAGATTTGATTTGACTTAGATTTAATAACTCATTTTGAAATGTGAAGTTATTTAAATGAAATACTCCACAAATTTTACTGAGTTCTACAGAATTCAAGGCAAAAATGAATTTAAAATACATATACTCGTATCAAGTATAATATAATATACTATATATCGATTAGATCGAATTTCTAAATCGAAACAATATATTAATTTTCGCTTAAAGAGAGGATAGGAGTAATCCTATGCGCTATTAAAAACATAAATATGCAGTTTTTTCCAGAAATCAAGGATCTCAAATCATTCTAATTCAGTTAAGTTTGTTCAGAACATTCTTCAGAATGTATGTTACCCTTATACATATATTGTATCAAAAAAACTATTTGACGAACTAAAAAATAATCCCTTAAAAAACTCACGAAAAAACTATAATGAAACGTCTTTGAAAGTGTTTTCTTCTAATCAATATGAGGCAACTCTTAATAACAGCTATGCCAACAAAAACTTCCAACAATTTTACGCTTTACAGCCAGCAAGAACCTTCTCGTAAATAAACGTAGAACTTAAGCCAATTAGGTGCAAATAAACGTGAATGACTTTTTCTGGAAAGCAAATAAATTAATTGCTCATTTGGGATGGCGCTTGGACACGACATGCCGTGAAGCATTATTTGCAGAAACGAAACGGTACTTATGTACGTACACTTGTAATGGAATCCTAAAAACCGAAGAAAAGAAAAACTTGTCGTAATATCAAAAGTCATTGAGCACACATATACCAAAGATGCATGTGTGTATGTGTCGGTATGAGGGTAGATTAAATATTTGCTGTACATTTGTGCAAAGTGTAATAGCGGTGGGAGTGAAGGAGTTGGAGTGGTGTAGTGATGTAGTGATGTAGTGGATTAGTGTAATTTCAATTGAAGTGTTTGTCAGGGAGGTGAATGTTTTTCCTTGCTATCAGCGTGTTTGGTTGCGTTCTTAGTTCTGTAGTTAATAACGGTTTTTTACTTTCGAAGATGAAAATGTTTATACAGGGTGATTTCCGATATTTTAGGAATTATTTGGGTAGATGAAAAATAGGTTCTTAAATTCAAGCTATTCTTCTTTTAAGCCTATTGCAAATTTTACTATAGATGTCTTTTAAAACTCAGAATAAAACTCAACTCAGAAACTTAAGAATGGCGAATAATTTTTTAACAGTCAACCAGAAATTTTTACAAAAAGTGTGGGTATTTTCAAGGACAGCCTTGAACTAAATACCTTTAGGTTTGTTTCTCAGTTCGCCAGGAAACATATTTTTGTATCATTTTTAGACGTTTCGCTGAGAGAACCTATTATTTCTCTTCACTAACATTCTCATTAGCCTGAGCAGCCAATACGAGAACGTTTTCTGATAAATTTTGATAAATTTTAAAATATCTACCACGTCTAAGAACATAACACTATTTTCCAACTTATCTTAAAACACCAAATGTTCAGTAGTTTTTTTTTATCTATTTCCAGTCAAAGTGAAATCGAACTGCCAAAAATGAAATTAATTGAAATAATTCGATCTGAAAATACAGACCTATGGTTCATCAATTCACGATACATTGTTTTTGACGTGAGAACAGAAGAAGAATACTGGAATCTCTAGTTAGCTGTTAAAATGTAGAGTAATCTTGAGAAGATAACTTTGTTTTTTTTTAATCGGTCATTGCTTTATTTCACAGCCCTTTAGGTCAATTTATTTTGTATACAAAACTATGCAATTCCATCCCTAAAATATACTAAACGCTTAATATACTTACTACCAAACACCAAATGCTTGTAAACAATAGCCTCTTAAAGGGTTGTATGGGTCTCTTCATAAAAATTATTATCTTATTTAATTTTATAATAACTCTAAAATATTATCCTAAATTTTCAAGAAGATCTGAGAAATAGCTATGAAGATACAGGCTAGAAAAGTGGCACGCTCGAGGTCAGCTATAACACACATTGAGACAAAAAATCACCAGGAAATTGTAATTTAATTCCCCGCCAACGTTCTAGACGACTTTCCACCTCTTCAACTGACGTAAATAATAAAAAAGTGAAGGATACGGTGTAAGAAAGATGAAGCTTTTTTTTCAAAAAAATTTCGTAAACAGGTCTCTTCAGACATGCTTGAACCAGTGAATTCCGCTCATACATCCATGGAGAGCATTATCACTGCCGGTGAGACATGGGTATATGAGTTTGACATGCAAACAAGTCAACAATCATCAAAATGGAGGGGAAAAATGGTCCGAAACCAAAAAACCACGCCAAAAACGTTTAGAAATAAAGGTGATGTTCATTGTTTTTTCGATATTCGTGGTTTGATGCATCATGAATTAGTTCCGGAAGGGCATACGGTCAATAACGTAAATTTGGACGTATCGAGCCATTTGCGTGCGAGCATCCGTCGAAAACGGCTGGAATTGTGGAAGAACAGTTCACGAATTTTACACGATAGTAATGCACCATCTCATCGAGTCACGATTGTGACCGAATTTAAAGGCAAAAACGCAATGAATACCACCGAGCAACTACTGCATTCATCAGCTTTGGCTCTGTATGATTTTTTTTTTGTTCCCAGAATTGAAATTGTCGCTCCGTGGAACCCATTTTCAGTCGATCGAAGAGATGAAACAAAATTCGCTAAAGGAGCTGAACGCCATCCAAAAAGTGCTTATGAAAAGTGTTTCAGGTTTATTGGAGAACTCTCTCTAGAGTTTTAAGATAACTTTTATTGAGGATTTAGCTTTAAATATACAGAATTTATGCAGGTTAATTGAGCTTGAAAAAGAACGAATTTTTAGTTGGCCACTGCGCGGTAGAAAACTTTATAGGTCAGAGAGTTTCTCAAAGTAAGCTCTCTTAATATCCATGCACATGACTTTTCTAGGTTAATTCGTATTCCAAAACAAATCGATTCAATTCTTGTAATGATCTATGTTAGAGACGATAAAAATGTACAAGGAATTAAAACAAATTATTTGGAGGTGTGAAAGTCAATATATGAGGGCTAAAGCCTTAACATGTCTGAGTATTACGAAACTCTGAGATACCATAAGTAATGGATGGTTTTCTATGGAAAACTTATGATAAACCGAAACAATTCCTATATTAACAAAAAATCAAAAATTTCGATGACAATGACAAAACGCCTTACCCAAACGGTACATTAACTGTCACGGTCTAACGGTTTTATTGTTTATAGAAAAATCGTGTGTTCGTGAACTTCCGCACAATAAAAATAGCGACTTTTCGAAAAACGATAGAAAAAAAAATAAAAATAATTAATAAAAAATACGTTGACATAGACACAACGCACGTGACATAATTTTTTCTAAATCTAAGAAAATTTGGCAATTCCACTAGGCGTTGCCTCACGCTTACAATAAACTGTGCATTTACAGTTCATTTGTGGCGCAATTGAAATAAAAATCGAGTTACCTGCGGTGTGCGCGTATCATCGCCCGGCCCGGTGACACCGCCACTACCACCACCACCAACGGTGGCACCCACCGCCGAGTAATTGCACTGACAGCCCTCCTCACAGCACAGACGCACCAATTCGTGCTCGCCGCATGTGCACGGCTCCTCGTCCTCCTCATCGTAGGCGCAATCCTCACGTATTAATATAATATAATCCGCCTCGAAAAACTCATTGCGTGTCTCGTCGAAGACGACACGATTCTTGCGCGCCGGCGGCGGACGATTCGGTTTTTTGAGCAGACCGCGCAACTGACCGTTAACTTCACGCATTTTGTTGGTGTCGATGTTAAAGCTTTGGTATTTACTTTGGTTGTGGTTGTGGTTTGGATTTGTTTGTTTTGTTATTGCACTTAAATGAGCTTTGCTCGCACAAATCTCGGAACGCGTTGTCACGTCGGACGCGCACGATTCACTTTGGTTTAAACGAGCGTAATTGCTTTCACTGTTCACTGACAAATTATTTACACTAGCCGCGTTGTTTGTGTAGTTGTTGGTGTTATTGTTGGTTTTTAGTAAATTATTTTCATTTTGCTCGCGCACACAATTCACACAATCACAAATCGAATTCGTATCAACGTCCGCGCTCACAATGACCACGGCGTTCGGCTGCACAACCGTCGCGTCGTCAATACCGATGGACGACACCTCGTCGAATAATTCGTCGTAACATTCGAAATCGACAGAATTTGCAAATACGTTGTCAGCGCTTGGGCGCAACGGCGGTATGACACAGCTGCCGCTGCCGCTACCTTGGCCACCGATCCGACTGAGTTCACACTTATTTGTGTTGCGCACGAAAGTCGGATTTTGATTTGTGTCCACCACACCAACGGCCAAAGGCGGCAATGTACTTGTTGCTATTGCTGTTGTTGCTACGTAACCAATGCCACCGATGATATCACTCAAACGGCGCGCATCAAACTCGGACGTCGAATGGCCCACCAACGGGTACAGCGCGTATATGGGCCGATAAGTGGCGGTTTGGCTGGCGCTTGGTAGGTAATATTCAAAGTTGTTGTTGTTATAACTAGTGGTGTTTGTATTGTCAGCGTTGCTGTTGTTGTTGTTGTTGTTGTATAAAAGAGGTCCTGGTGTCGCTGGAAAATGCTGCTGATTTGTGGGTTTTGTGGCAACGAATGCGCTTAGCCGACCACAGCTCAAAGCCGCTTTCGGTAGTGGCGGACGTGGTGGTGGTGATGGTGTTGGGGTGCGTGATCTGGCTGCTGGTGAGGGAGTGCTTGGTGTTTCCAAATCACCTACCGGCTGCTGGACTAACGGTTGGCGCGGCGCGTTCGTAAATGTTGTGGTTTTCGTTGGGTTCGAAAGCGTCTCACTCAATTGCGAGTTAGTTAAAGTTTTCGGCGCAGTTATTGTTGTACTGGCATTGGTTGCAGCACTTGTCGTTGTTGTCGTTGCGGTTGCGTTGGTCAGTGCAGTTTCGCGTGACGCTCCGCTATCTGTGGCATCTGTTGTGCCAGCTTGTTTGTGGCGTGTCGACGCGCTTTTAGCTATTAACACGCGATTTTTGTTATTGTTTGTTTCTAACACAACACCACTGTTTGTTGTTGTTGTTGTTGTTACAGCAGTGTTGGCATTCGCCTCACAGGCATTTGTTGCCTGCGTTGGGGTGGCTGTTTCACTACTCGCCGCAACCACTGCTTTGTGCACTACTGCCGCCGCCGTCTCCTCGTCTCGGTCGACGACAGTTATTTTTACCTCAGTTGGGGTTGTATTGTGTGCCGTTAGTTTGTCAGCAACAACACTAGTCGCTAGCAGCGAATCAAGTGCACCTACTCGTTGCTTGCTGACGATTACAGCTGTTCGGTCGACTTCCGTCTCCTCTACCGCGGCTGCTGTCGGCTCTCCGACTCGCTCGCTGCTCTTTTTGCACTCTTGGCGTTTGTGCGCTGTGGCTGCTGCGCACTCGTTGCTGTTGTAATGCACAAAAGTGCTGCTAATATCCTCAATATTATTGTGTTGATTGCAATTATTTTTATATGCCTGATTATTGTTGTTGTCTGCTAATGTAACGTCACCAGCGCTGCTGTTGTTGCAGTGCGTTGCTGTTGCTGTTAATTGGATTGCACTTGGCTTTTCAATGCCTGCAACTGCTCCGTTTGTCGCTACAATTACTGGCGACCTTACAGCGCCAGCACAATACCGTTTCTTTGTGCCACCTGCAATTTGTCCAACCGCAAGTGTTGTTGTTATGATTTTTGCTGTATTTGCAACGCGGTTTGCTGCTGTCGTAGCCACAGCCACTAGTGCTTCACTGCTTGCGTTTGTTTGCCTTGTGCTATTGTTGTTGCTCTTTGGAATTTCCTTCGTCGGTGCGCACGTCGTCGTCGCCTGTCTGGCAGCACAATGCTGCGTTGTTGGCGTCGTCGTTGTCGTCGCCGCCGCGTCGTCTCCCAATAAGCCTTTGTGCTTCTCGCCTTCGAATTGTTTGCCTTCGCTGCGACGTTTCAAGGCTTCTACCAACTCGTTGTTGTTGGCTGCTTGTTGCGATACAGCAAATGCACGTTCGTCCTCGTGCACGTCCTCGTCGTCCTTATTGTGGTGGTCGTCGTCACCACTTTTTTGTATACTCTGCAATTTTGTGCGCTCGTCCTGTGTACCTGCCGTCACTGCGTTGGCATGTGCCTCGTCGTCGTACTCGTGTGGAGTTTCGTCTTTCAAATGATTGCGTGTCACGCATATCAATCCGCGAAAATGTTGTTGCAAGCGCTGCAAACGTTGACTAGCTGCGAACTCATCGCTACCCCGGTATGGGGGTGCGTGCTGCTGTGTGTCTGCTCCCTTGTGACTTTGTGTCTCGACGACGTATGCTTTAACGCTGACGTTGTGCGGGGCGCCAACTTCGGCTATGTTTTGTCTATGCACAAGTACTTTATCTGCCTCACTTAACTTTGCATTCGCTTGCGGTGGCTTTACAGCAGCATGTTCCCCATATTTTTCTGCTTCGAGTCTAAATATTGGCTCCGCGTCTGCTGCCTGTAGCGGCCTTTGTTCCTCACAAAAGTATACCTGCTCGTAGGGAATATGCAGCGCTTTAGTTTCTTCTTTGCCGTCAATAGTTTGCTGTGCAGCAACTTGAACTAAATTGTCGCAGCAGCACCCCAGCCGTTGTGTGGCACTTTCGCTTAGTGGCAGATTAGCTAAGAAAGCTGAGTGCGTGTTGATCGTTCTCGCCTCGTTAAACACTTTCGCATCCTTTGCTCCGCTGGCTTCTATGGCAGCAACATTAGCCACTTGTGCCTCAACGCCTGGCTGTGTGTTGTTGTCGTTGTCGGTGTTGCTGTTGTTGTTGGTGCGTCCTTTTGGCCACTTATCTCGTGCATTACTTGCACTTTCTGGTGCCGCGTCGCTAGTGTTGCGCCCACTTGCAAAAATTGCACACTTAAATAAGTTCTCTGTGTGTTTTTTTCTTTCCGCTTCACACTTTTCACTTAATACCTCTGCCTTTGCTTCGTGCACCTCCCCACTTTTATCGCTTATTTTGCTTTCTTCGCTCGCTTTGTGATAACTTTGCCTTATCTGGTCGCGCTTCGTCGTCGTTGTCGTCGTTTGTAGGGGTTCACCACCCGCAGTCGCTGCCCCAATTGGGCTGCTAATTACAGTGGTGTGCACAGAAGGGTTGTTAGTGGTCGCGTAGACCGTCTCGCTTTCATTAATAACTTCACAGCGGCTTTGGGTGCAATCTGGCGCTACTTGTGCCT
This sequence comes from Bactrocera zonata, assembly GCA_037783105.1. Taxonomy (NCBI): domain Eukaryota; kingdom Metazoa; phylum Arthropoda; class Insecta; order Diptera; family Tephritidae; genus Bactrocera; species Bactrocera zonata. Next base: position 35,257 of record JBAWJQ010001789.1, on the reverse strand, counting down.
GCTCCGTGCCCGACGCTGCGTTCGTCCACTTCTGTTGGTATTTCTTCGGCTGCGTCTGCTGTTCGTATTGTTCGTGACTGTGCGCTCTCCCGTCGCACGGCGCTACCTCACTGTGCCGCGCACTACCACTTGTAAGCTGTGGCCTCACTAAGGTTTCGTCTGCTATACCCCGCCCCCGTAAGGCATTTACACTCGCATTATTCACTTTATATACTAATAATTCGTTGTCGTCGGTGTTGTTGTTGTTATTGGTGTTGCCGTTGTTGTCGTATTCAATGAGCGCAACATTGGCCGCCGCGCATTCAGGCTGTTGTGGCTGTTGAGGCTTTTGTTGATGGCGCTGGTCGCGGCCGCTGCTCGCAGTGATAAATTTGAAGTTCTGTTGCGAATTATGTATTCGTTGCGCTCGTTGCGTATTCGTTGAATCGTAAGCAGTGCCTATTCCACTATGGTTGTTGGTATTATAGCTGCTGGTTGCTGCCTTGCTCTGTGTCTGACAGTGTCCTTTGTTCGTGTTTCGCTGACAAAATATTTGTTTAGATTGATTTGCGCAAATCACGCTTTGTCGCTGGCACTTTTCAATTTTATCTACACTTGCTTTGGCATGTTTCTCTTCTAGGCTTTGTTCTTGTTGCCTTTTTTGTTCTTGTTTCGCTTGTTGTCTTGCACTAAGCTCTTTTTTATTTACACTCACCACACTTTTTTTGCATTCTTCATTCGCTTTTTGTTGCTGTGCCCTATCCGTAACGAGTGTAGACAATTCGCATGAAAAGTATTCCTCAAAATTTTCAACCTCATCCACCCTGTCTGTATTCGAACTCCTATGGCGTCCTCCACCGTCGACGAAGTCAGGCTCCTCAGCTGTCGCTGTTGCTGCTGCTGTTTCTTCAATGAAATTCGAGTGCTTAACTGTTCTAACGCTTACAATTGGTTTTAATTCAGTCTTATTTTCGTCACCCAGCACTTCTACACACCGCTCATAAGTGCCTACTAGGGCTAGGGTTTCACCCCGTTTTGGACAAAAGTTGCTTTCTGTAACTTCTGAAATGTTTTCATGAATGGCCTTTATGGTATCGACATTGGCACCACTACGTCGTCCACTACCTATGGTACTGACGCTGGTACCGTTAGTGCTGCGCTCAGTAGCTGTGTCGTCTTCGTCGTTTTGTTCGCCCCCCTCCTGCGCTCGGTTGGCCGCACTACACCCGCGTCGTCGTCGTTGGCCCCCTCTCAACGAATTCGCTTCACAGATACACCACTCATTCAAATCACTTAAATTACATAAATATTTGTTATCAACACTGCCTTTGGCATTAAATGCACTACACAATAGATTTTCACAATTCGCTACTAAACCGTTACACACTAAAGCGCTTAGTTGCTGCTCAGCGCTTGATAATTTGCAATTTTTCACAATTTCCCAATTTTTTCTAGAATTTAATGAAATTTTCTTCTCAGCTGCTACAGCTTTTTCAGCTGCTGCTGCTCCAGCCACACGTCGTACTCGTATGTCGTTGTCCTCGTCGTGCTTGTCGTCGCTGGCCAAGCTGACTATTCTATGTGCTTTCACATTCACCACACTGCTTTCATCATAGCTGCTTTCACTAGTTCGCCTACTGGCGCTGTTGTCGCCGAGCTCGCTGCTATGGCCTGCGCTTTGGTTAATGGTTTGTTGCTGTGTTAAGGATTTCGTGACGCTGCTCCTTGCCGCTGTCACGTCCTCAGCCTGTTGGAATGTGTCGTTGGCAGTGGGGAGTATTACATTCGTTGGCGCCACACACGTACTGTCGTAGTCCTTCGTGCACGTAATCGTTACTCGTTGTGGTGAGCTCGTTTCGATCGATGACGAAGTTGATTTCGTCACGTCCCTTACCGCCCCGAGCAAGTCGCTGACTCTTTGCTGTATGCTACTGCTGCTGTCACAGCCACTGGCACTGGCATCGTCGAAGCTCGCCTGCTGAGTGTAGCTGTCATGACTGTTGGTAGCATTGGCGTTCGCTGTGTTCTGGTCAGTGTCGGAGCGCTGCGTTGGTGTTGTTTGTGTTGTAAGAGCATAAGTCGCACTCGTCAACGGCATTGTTGCTGTCAATGTCGCTGGCGCCGTCACAGCGCATGCTCCTGCTCTCCCACCTGTGCGCTGCGTTGCGTCGTGTTTACTCTCCATACCACCGTTATGCCGTGGCAGCGCCGCCTCCAACCACCCAAATGTTAACGCGGCTGTTTCGTGCACTGTACTCGCTGGCGTTTCCATTGCACTGTGTGGACATGTTAATGCCAAGCGTTTTACAAGTGGCTCTACTGCTGCCATTGTTATTGTTGCTGCTGTCGCGTTATTAATATCTTTTGTAGCTGCCGTTCCCGCTTTGTCGCCTGGCATTACCCGTGCGTCCCCCGGGTGCATTGAAATTTCAGCCTCGACGCATTTCTCCCCGGCGTTGCAATGAAACGGCTCAAATGCCGTTGCTATTGTTGTGGTTGTTGTTGCTTTTGTTGGTGCTTCTATCGCTGGCTCTGCTGGCATTGTGCAGCGATGCATTGCCACTTCGCTGCCTTGGCCACCGCAGCCACTGCCGCTGCAACTGCTAACAATTGACCAACAACAACGACAACAACTATCATTTATTGCCGTATTCCTACTGGCACCACAAGCACTTCCGCTGTTGCTCCCAACGCTGCTGGCATTGTGCTTGTCGCTTTGACTTTTATTGTCATCAACAAAGCGCAGCGTTGCATTGCCCTGTTCGCCGTCGCTGACTGCCGTTTTGGCGCTTGGCTGCTTTGCACTTTTGTTGTCGCTTATTGCCCCTTGTTGTTGGTGGCTGCCTGCTGTTGTTGGTGAGTTGCCAACAATTAGTTGCTGCTTTTGTTGTAATTCGTTTGCGGTTTGCACGCTTTGTTTGCCCTCAGTTGTCATTTTGCCAATTGCTATTGTTGCTGTTGTTGTCGCGGCCGCAGCTACTTCCACACCCTCCGTTACCGTTGCCGTTGCCATTGGCTCTGCGTCGCTTGCTGATCGTTGTGAGTTGGCCGTGGAGAAGATCAGTAAATCAAGAAACATCATTTTTATTGTTGGAACATTTCACAATGCGTCACCAAGCTGGCCGTTCGGCTTCACCGGTTTTCGAACATTTAAAAACTGTAAACAAAAATAAAAAGATAATCAAGATGAGTCCACGGTTAATTATACATATGTGTGTATATGGAAACTGATCGTGCTTAAACAAAGTGGAGGTAAATGAGACGCTCCCAAACAAAATCAATGAAGATAAAGAAAATAATGTGCAAAAAAGTAAAGGGGATCAATTTCAAAGTTACCTGAGTTCGCTACTGGCGAAATTTAACTGGGTGGGTTTAAAGTTTAAAGTCTCTATCAACCAGGTCTGATTTCAATTAAAATACATTACTAGCTTAAACTAAACAGTTCTTTAGCTTTAGCCTCAAAAGATTTGTGAACCTTTGATAATCCCTATAGTCATCGCCCTTATATATTCTGATTTGAAAAATAGTATTATTTCACATAATTGGCTTCCTCCATGTAGTATTTCGATAGTAATTTTGGTATAATGCAAAAATATAAATTTCATTAACACATTTATATTTTTACTATTTTTTTTAGAAACACAAATGCTGCTAATTCTAAACATTCCAAAAAGCTCCTACTTTTGGGCAAATGGTCGCTTCGTAACATTGTAGGCAACGTCCCAAGGCACCTACCCTTAAATTCCCATCTTTAGAAAATGGGAAAAGTGGAGTTAGTGGAAGGCAGAGAGATGATTAATTACGCTAGAACATTACTTATGAGAATGCCAAGCCTTCTGCCAGATGAGACGAAAAACATTCCCCGGCTTCCAACACTCCAACTTAAAATATATTACGCAGTTAGGAAAATAATCAGGTTTTTTTACCAAATTCATTGAATTGCTGGATAAAGCTTAAGGGGGAGCTTGCTTTAGATGCTTCAAAAATCCAATTCTTTTTTGCTTAAATCTCTTTAAAAATGATCTAAGAATATGTCCCCAAAGTTATAGATGGGAATTCGAAATATTTTTAAAGCTAGAAGGGAAATAGTGACCGAACGTCTAGCAGATAAATAAGCGCTTAAAGCGAAAACTTTGAAGCGCGATTTCTCGGTTTTTTCATTATTACGATTTTCCTCAATTGGCGGGCGGGATAGAAAAAAAACTAAAAGTCGTATGGAATTGGGGCAAAGTTTATTATCTTTGGCATTCAATTATCTTCTATTTAAACTAAAAAAAAAACCAAGAAAAGTCAAGTTCGAACATGTTTTTAAACAACATAAAGTAAAATTTTTTTTTGACAAAAACCACGATTTTTTTTTCAATTTATGAAAAAAATTGTAAAATTTTACAATTAAACTATTAAAAAATATGACTCTTTGAATTTTTTGTTTCCGATAGAACCTGCATCCTGCCTAAACCCTGGAAATTTCGCTTTAATCAATTATTTCTTTGCCTCCCAAAAAACTCCTCCAAAAAATCGAATTTTTTAAGCCTCTAAAGCAGGCTCCTCCCCTAAATCGAACCGGGAGCACATTAGGCCTAATGATGGCTGACGCGCCTCCTTTTTTCAACCAACCAACAACCAAGGTGCAATACTGTGGAATCTGTATTTTCTAATTTAAAGATTTGAATCCACAAGCACAGACAAAATGTTCCCGTGCCAGTGGGACAAAGAATACCCGTAGTGTCGCGAATATTGCTGCCGCTAGCGCATCAATTGAGAAAGACAAAAAATCAGTGTCTCACACGTCATTTTCAAGCGCTGTGCATCTCTGTGACGCCGTGGTAGGCAATTTTGCAAAAAGACCTTGGCCTCCATCCTTACAAGATCAAATTGACGCAAGAATTTAAACCGCTTGACCACCAGAATCGTCATATGATCGTGAATTGGGCTGAGCAACAACTTGAAAATTATCCGTATTTTCATCGAAAAATCATCTTCAGCGATTAGGCTAATTTCTGAATAGTTTCGTGAATAATCAAAATATACGTTATTGGTCAAGCAGCAATCCACACGTACTCCATCAGTCACCATTACATCCGGAAAATATTACATCCGGAAAATATTACGGTTTGGTGTGGTTTATGGGCCGGTGACGTCATTGAGCCGTATTTCTTCCGTGATGATCAAGACCGGCACGTCACTGTGAATGGGAATCGGTACAGTTCAATGATAACCGAATTTTTTTGAGCCGAATGGGATAATATGGACTTGGACAATATGTGATTCCAACAGAACGGCGCCACAAGCCACACAGCGAATATTAAAATCGATTTATTGTAAACCAAGTTTGGTGAACGTGTTATCTCACGAAATTGCCCAGTCAATTGGCCACTTTGGTCGTGTGATTTGACGCCGTTAGACTATTTCCTGTGGGGCTACGTCAAATCTATGGTCTATGCCAACAAGACAGTGACGATTGATGAACTTCGTACGAATATCGAACGTGAAAATGCATCAGTATCGGCCGATTTATGCTTGAAAACCGTCGAAAATTGTGTTTAGTGTCTGGACTTCTGCAAGCGTGCCCATGGTGGCCATGCAAAAGAAATCGAGTTCCATACATAATTGAATCGAATGTACCTTCACAGGAATAGCGCTCTTATTTAAAACCCCGTTAATTGTAAGATAACATAAAGACCAGCACTAACTCCAAAAGCTAACAGCTGCTAATTGTGAATCAGACATAATAAGAGTTTCAATATATTTAGCTAAAATTTTTGAGAATTCGACAGAGAGATCATATTCAAACTTCTTTGTAATCATAAAATAAAACACCTTTTAAATTCGATTAAAATAAGTTCTTGAATAGAAGTTTTTAAAAGTCCGATTCCAGCTCCATCTAATGAGTTTCTACAGACTAAAATAGTCCCGAAAAAAGGATCTGAAAATTCTTTTGAAATATATGTAATGGCTTATGGGTTTACGTCGAAAATATAAATAAAAAAAGATGAAACCCAACAAAAAACGTTTTGCTAGTTCTTTCTAGCCACTTTGTCTGATATAAACAACCTTTAGGTCGAAGTAAGGTTACTTCATGAGGAAAAATTATCGTTCTGAAGATCTCCATCTTGATTTTCATCGGTCAGTTTGTTATGATATAGTGGTCCGACAAATGAACAGTATCGAGGAAGGAAACCAGAAATTGTAATAAAATTCCCCAGGTAAATGAAATTCCACACATTTGTAAAGTTGATAGGACCGTCCTTAATTACTATGCCAAATATAAGCGCGATCTGTCAAAGAGTTTGTTTACAGCAGCTGCTTAAGACGGTACACCTCAGTAGTGTGTTGCAATTTTTGCAATGGATAATTCGAACAAAGAATATGTCTCCAATTTTTTATTTCCAACCAAATTTCGTGTGCGAATTCGTTGCAAATGTTGGAAAAGGCTTACGGTCATTCATATTATCAAAAATACAAGCCTACCAGTGGTACAAAGACGGTCGAATTTAACATCGTTCGCGGGCCCGTTCGAATGATTTTAGTGAATAGTTTGGGTATGAATCGCGTTTTTGCTCGACTCATCCCGATAAAGCCTTTTTTTTCAAAAGAGTACCGTAAACAGGTCTCTTTGGACTTGCTCGACCGTGCAAATTCCGATCCCCCAGTCATGGAGATCTTTATAACTGCTGATAAGACCTTGGTATATGGGTTTGACATGCAAACAAGTCAGCAATAATCGGAATGGAGGAAAAAAAACAAGCCGAAACCAAAAAAAAAACGCCAAAAACTCAAGGTGATGCTCATTGCTTTTTTCAATATTCGTGGTTTAGTGAATCATGTTTCTTCCAGAGGGAGGTCCGTCAAAATTGTGCGAAAAATTCATGGATTTTCCTGGTGGTATTGCATCATCGCATCGAGCTACGAATTTGAGCAAATTTAAAGCCAAAAACGCACTGAATAAAAAACGCACTGAATATCAGATTATTCAGCAGATTTAGCTCCGTGTAACTTTTTCTTGTTCCCCAAACTGAAAATGGCGCTCCATACAAAACAAGAAATAAATAAAAATATAAAACAAAATTCGCTGAATGAGCTGTAGGTTGTCCGAAAAAGTACTTATGAAAAGTGTTTCGAGGACTTGTGGAGATTACTTTGAAGGCGACAAAATAAATATTGATGAATAATTAAATATTTTGCCTTTTATTTACAATTTATGGGTACTTTTTTGTCACAATTGATAAAAAAAAAATTGTGTTTGCTATACTTTTTCAACAGAGTGTATAAACCGATAATAGTAAACCGTATGCAAATTAGTACACATATGTATATGTACCGAACTCCTTTCAGAATAAATTATTTTTATCACTTCCAAAGCGTGGGAACTCACTCAACTTTTAACTGCCTTCACACACACACATAGTACACACATTTATAGAATTTTCTTATCTCATAAAGCATTACCTTCTTATTAAAACCAATTTTTTTTTGTTACTTTCACGGTAGTCAATATTTCGCGCTCGAAAACAGTTTTCAATTTATATTTATGGATATTTTTCTTCGATTACACATGACAGGTGCATGCCACCTTACACACGCACTCAGGGATGTCCTCACAGGACATTGCACAACAACAATACACTTTGCTTCCCACAAACAGAAGACAAGTACGACCACCGAAAAGTACACGAAATTCCCTCACACACACAAACACGCGCGAAGAGCCGAGTGCGCGCAGGTAATATCAGGTCACGCTTCAGAGGCGATCGCGCGTTTGCATAAAGTATTTATATTTTTACATGCATAGTAGAGTGAACGGGGGTATTTTGGCCGCGTAGAATAAGCGAACACAACAAAAAGCCAAAAACAAGAAACACAAAATATTAATGACACAATAAGAGGCAATAAAAAAGTCGCGATTGGTGGTTAAAATTGTCTCGCTCGGACGGTGGTTGTTCACTTTCTGTACATTTTTTTCGGGTTCCGAGCCGCACGCTTGTTTTTTTTTTTGTTTTTTTTTGCTGTGTTGGAACGCGTACATATAATAAATAAGAATTAATTCAGCCGACTACTCGTCAAGACGCAAGAAAAACGCGTCCGTTCTCAAAGGTTTTCGGAAGTAAACTGAATTGCTCGCACAGAAGCCCGGCCCTGGCAACCCAATACGTGCGCACATTGAAGTCGTTGAATGGGCTGAGAAAATAATATGTAATAATAAGTAAAAGAGGGACATTTGTGACTATCTTTATACATATGTTCGTATGTATGTATGTTTCCATGTTGTCTGACTTAGTTAGTAGTAAATTTAATTTTCCAGCGCATAATAACAAAGACGCGCATACATAGAGACATTCCCCAGCACGAATACGGCGTTAAAGCATGCTTATTACGGTAGACTCACTGCACGCATGCGCAGAAGCGCAACACAAACTTAAGTCGAGTTGGCCCTGTTCGAGTCGTGTCTAAGCCCAGATCAATACAGACGCGAGCTGTGGGAGTTTACCACTGCAAAGTAGTGTGCGCATGCGCTTGATACATACATACGTTTGTTGAGTAGAGTCTTCTTCAGTTTTTGATACTTTCATGGTTTTTGCTACCGCTAGAGCCAGCGCTTGCTTGTGCGCGTGTGAAAACTTAGCGTCAGCACTTGGTCTTGGAGACAACTTTGCCAGCAGCAGCGTAATATCCCCTCCAAGACTAATACAATTAAACACTGCAACTATTGTTCATCGCTCAGTTCTCATGTTTGGGAATTATGTGGCAGCAGACTTAGTGATAGCGGTCTTCCAAAGTGTCTGAATGAAGTTTTAGGCAGCGTTTTTAAGAAGTGATCTTGCTTAGTAAACGTAATAAATGGTTAGCGGTAAATGTATGCTTCGTATGTATGTAAGTACTATGTGGGTACATAGGAAGTAAATGATCCCTCATTTAAGTGTGTGACCGGGTATCATTTGACGAAATCACAACACTGCTCTACCTCAATGGAGAAACGGTTTTATTTTATTTTTTTTTTTAACCAGGAAAGATTGTGATAATTATGCAGGTGTAAAGGCGATCTTTTTTTTGCAATCATGCTTTTGTTGATATTTCTGTGGTTGTTTTACATAGAAAATTAAAATAGTACGAAAACAGTGTTTTATGGCTCATCCGCCAGTGGTCCAACTTAGATAGTTTTTAAAGAGACAGCTGAACTTATTTCTTTTTGTAGTCAATTTGAAAGAAAGGGACTATTTTTTCTCTTCTTCGTATCAGTAATTGTAGTTGTAAAAGTTGTTATGCAGGTTTTTATGCTTGCTTCAAAAAGGAATAACACAATTTTTACTCCTAGTTCACCAACGACATAACAAAATGCCTCAGAATGCCTCCATCTCCCTTTCGAAGTACTTGTACAGATTTATTCTACTGAAATCATTCGGTAAATTTCTGTTTCCAATTTTTGAAGTACGTACTTTTCGACTGTTTTAAAAACAGGTGGTACTTTGGAATGAGTAAGCGATTGAAAAGTAAAGTCCTCTCTCGACGAAAAAAGACCCTACTCTAAAAGTCCCTCATCCTTCTCGTCCTGCTATTTGGTGCGGAGGCATTTATAATGGCATCATCTGATGAGTCGGCCTAAGAAGTATTCGAGAGAAAGGTTTTGTGGAAGATTTATGGTCCTTCGCGCATTGAGCCGTACGAGATATACGGCGACATTGACATAGTTCAGCGAATCAAAAGACAGCGGCTGCGCCAGCTAGGTCATCTTGTCTGGATGGAAGAGAACACTCCAGCTTTGAAAGTTTTCGATTCAATACCCGCCGGTGGAAGTAGAGGAAGACCTCCACTCCGTTAGAGAGATCAGGTGGAGAAGGACCTGGCTGCAGTTGGTATCTCGATTTGGTGCCAAATAACAAAAAAAAAAAGAAACGACTGATGAGCTGTTGTTAACTAGGCTGCAACCACGTTAGCGGTTTAAACGCCACTAAAAAATGCAGAAGATTAGCCCAAAGGATGGCTTATAATATAACCTTGGATAGACAAATAGCGATATCGGTCAATTAGGGGAAAGAAAAGTCCTGATGGTTCACTGGAAGGCTACTTCGTTATCAGACTCGTTTGTGTGCCTGGTTATAGCAGAACTGCTGAAAACTTTAAAGCCAATGAAGTCGCAAACAAAAACACCCTTGTCTCCATTACAATGGATTGGAGTTCTAGCAGGAGACCTTTGGATTTTGCGGGAGCTTATCAGACGCTGGTGAACAACTAGCTCTTGTGTGATTGCAAGATCCTTCTAACCTAAAACGCAGGAGATCCACTAAATTACTTACTCTTAGCAAAGTTCATCTCACCGTAATCGTAGAAGTTCTTACTGAACATTATCCAATAGACGTAGTTGCAGTAAAGCTTAAAACCTTGACAATGGTCAAGCTTGTATAGAGAAAGGTGAAGCAAAACATACATAAATTTTGTTCTCCACTGTCCAGCCTTTGCAAGACTGAAATTGAAACATCTGGGAAGTCATAACTTCGACCAACCAAGTGAAATTGCTGAGACTGGTATTAACCACCTAAACAATTTTATGCTCAAAAAGTCTAGTTGATTTTTAAAGGTAACGAGTAAGTATTGAACTTAGGAGTAATTAGGCAATCAGACCATTGACCAGCGTACTCAGTTTTCCTAGTGAGATCCGTACTGGCTTTGTTGACAAGATCGAACTTTTAACCTAACCTAACCAAAACCACTTATCAGAAGCATTTTAATGACTTAAAGAGCGTTGGTGTGAGTTTATTGTTATTTGGGGAGTTTTCCTTACTTTCTAGAGAACAATGAATAATTTATAAAAATTACCCCTATTGAAAAAAACTGTTATTCACTAATACATAAAAAAAAGTCTACCGAATGATTTTGGATAACTTGAAAATGAACTTAACGGATTCAGATACTAAAAGGACATGATGTTATACTATATATCGTCAAAATGATTTGAGTATGCAAAGCTTTATTCAAAGTCGATACCAAAGGGTTCACAATTGATCAAAATATTGCAAATTTTAAGTAATGTTTGGGTATATTCACACATAACGATATATGACACTGGATGAAACTTCATCATTAGACTGTGTAGTTCAATAGCCATCCGAATGGACTGCTCACGATGAGTCGACACCGAAGCAACAGTCGAAAAAAGCAACAGTCAAATGGCAAAAGAATCTATATATATTTCGGGATATCGGGATATATATAGAATAATTTCCATCGACTATCTTGCAAAAGTGAAAACCGTCATGAACAGCGACTATTATAAAGAGTTTTTGAAACGTCGGAAGGCCAAAACCGCTAAAAAACAGTCCGGACTAATTCTTCTAATGAAAAAAATGCGTTTCAACAAAAGTTTCTCTCACAATTTTTTTTCTCTTTTCAGATCTCCACGATGTGCGATGGAAAGAAGTTTAACGACTGTGATATATCGTGTTCAAAATTAATGTCTTTTCTGAAGCAAAAGACAAATTGTTGCATAAAAATTAACGGGTGATCCATGTAGACACTTTTCAATAGAATTTTTTGCTTAGCTGAGAGGTTACACGAAGACCGTGGAGAGTCGATTCGGCGCCGTTCGCAGCAACTCGAACTGAGGTATGGAGGACTTGGCGTATTTTATACAGAAAATTTTAATTGAAAGCGTACAAAACACAGCTTGGGAAGGAACTGAAGTCGCTCGACCTTAGCAAGCGACATGGCTTCACTCTATGGACTCTTGAAAAGTGCCAAGAAGGTTCGACGTTTTCGAGCCAAATTTTGTTCAGCAATCAGGCCTATTTCTGCCTCAGTGGGTCTTTAAACAAGCAAAATTGCCAAATTTGGGAGGAAGAGCAACCTGAAGACATTCAAGAGCTGTTATTTTATCAAGAAAAAAACGGTTTGGTGTGGTTTATGGGCCGGTGGAATCATCGGTTCATATTTGATGCCAGAAATTCAAGTTCATGAATTCGGCGACATTTTGTTTCACTTTGGTGAGAAAATAATTTCACGTTTTGGACCGGTCTATTGCCCACCAAGATCGTGTGATATCACACCGTTAGACTTTTTCCTGTGGGGATCTGTAAAGTCTAAAGACTATAAGGACAATCCCGCTTCGATTTAGGCCTTGGATCGAAACATCACGAGTGTCATTCGCCAGTTACCTGTCGAAATACTCGAACAAGTCATCTAAAATTGGACTCAACGGAAGGGCCATCTGAAATGTTGCCGCGGACAACGTTTGAAAGTGATATTCAATTTTTTTTACATTTTCTTTCGAATAATAATAAACATTCTCCACTAGATTTGAAATTTCTGTGTTTTTCTTTTAAAAAAAAGTAGGAAACCTCGAAATAGATTACCCTTTATATCAAAAATTTGGAAGAGTGTATTCGAATATAATATCGAATTATAAATCTTAAAACCATATTTTAAAGGAAACATACACTGAGTGTATTCGAATATAATATCGAATTATAAATCTTAAAACCATATTTTAAACGAAACATAATCTTAAACGTTTCGGAAAAATCAGCTCACGTATAATATTGTTCAAATGGAAACGAGACGCTCGAAAGGATTGATATATTCGAATAAATACTGGCGCTTTGATACCAATGGAACCCAGATTTTGGTATAGACGGTCTACATTTCATCTGAAATAATACTTTTGTACATTCCAGACGTTTTTGATGTTATCTAACAACCTTGAATTTAGTCAAGAAATGTATTTTCTTATTATATCGCAACTTTTTCCTTAAAACACAGATATTTTTCACATCAGTTGGAATAGTTGTAATAGAATACAAAAGTAAATATAATTAACACATTTGTATGCTTTTATTATTAGTTTTTGTAATTAACGCTTCCTTGTCACCAATTAAGTACCTGCAAAGTGTGCCCGCAATGATCCACCAGAGGTGGTTTTCTACAGCTAAACCCTTGTTCTGAGAATTCTATAACTTGTAAAGTGCTAATATGCTGATGGGAGCGATAAATGAACTGACAGTGTCAAGAAAGAATACGCACACAACAACAATTCAGATGGACATTTTTAAACCACAAGTGAAAACACAAACAATATAGATAAGTACTTGTAAGTATGAGCGCTACAAATGCTTTTGTCGCGGTGAGCTTCCCGCATTTGCAATTTGGAAATGAAAACAAAAGCGTTTCGCTTGCTTCACGCTCGAGCTTCTTGTGACACATTGTGTCACACTGCCCATAGCCGCCTCGCATTCATGCATACAATTGGACCGACCGCTGCGGGTATCGCATTCACCGCAGAGCACAACGTTTTGTGATTGTCCCAAGCATAAGAGTTGCCTATGCTAAGGTAGATAGCAATGGCGCATGCGCAACAATGCCACGAAAAAAGCATAAACTACTTACTTTCGGGGCGAGACAAATAAGTACAATACATACAAACATACAAACATACATATGTATGTAAGTGCATACATTTGTAGGTAAGCTGAAATGTGATTCTAATTACGGGTATAGCTCTGCTAAACTATACAATAAATAAATATGTGTATCCATGTGTGTGTGTGTGGTTGTGTTTCTCGGGGACACATTAACATTTCCGACAACTGCGATTACATATCAAATGATGTTGTGTTTTTTGTTTTGCTGCTGGTTTTGTCTGAAATTTGGTTTGTTTGCTTTTATCGCCATTGTTTTTGTTATTGTGCAGGCTTTTTATAACGCATTGTTTAGTCAACAACAATAACATGAGTGTTTGTATATAAATCTGAACACATATGCATATAAATTTTATATTTTAATTCAGCAATGAAGTGAGCGCTTTGTATGAAGGTCCTAATTCTTATTGTAATTCATTTGCAATCCTTTTTTGCCACTCAGTGCTTAATGAGATGGCTGCGCTGTCACTTAACTACTTCACTAAGCTTTCACCCCTAACTAATAGTAATTGTAGTAAATATTGTGTAGCGGTAAGACCAAGTTTCTCATAAAATTCAAAGTGTGTCTCTCCATGTTGTAATGATAGCCATTCTACAAGTTGCAGTTCATGCTGAAAGTCATTCTACAAATAATAATTCATATATTTATTTATTTTCGTTTTGGTAATTAAGAGAATTAAAATGGTTAGCTGATTAACCCTCTACATCCAAGCCTTATACTGAGGTTATCAGTATTGCCTCTAGACAGGCAGAGTCGTAGGAGTTTCCTCCAAGCTGTTGATAAGGTTATACAACCTTTCTTCTATCTTCTTCTTCTTCTTTACTGGCGTAGGCACCGCTTACGCGATTATAGCCGAGTCAACAACAGCGCGCCAGTCGTTTCTTCTCTTCGCTACTTGGCGCCAATTGGATATTCCAAGCGAAGCCAGGTCTTTCTCCACTTGGTCCTTCCAACGGAGTGGAGGTCTTCCTCTTCCTCTGCTTCCCGCGGCGGGTACTGCGTCGAATACTTTCAGAGCTGGAGTGTTTTCATCCATCCGGACAACATGACCTAGCCAGCGTAGCCGCTGTCTTTTAATTCGCTGAACTAAGTATGTCAATGTCGTCGTATATCTCATACAGCTCATCGTTCCATCGAATGCGATATTCGCCGTGGCCAACGCGCAAAGGACCATAAATCTTTCGCAGAACTTTTCTCTCGAAAACTCTTAAGGTCGACTCATCGGTTGTTGTCATCGTCCAAGCCTCTGCACCGTACAGCAGGACGGGAATTATGAGCGACTTATAGAGTTTGGCTTTTGTTCATCGAGAGAGGACTTTACTTTTCAATTGCCTACTCAGTCCAAAGTAGCACCTGTTGGCAAGAGTAATCCTGCGTTGGATTTCCAGGCTGACATTGTTGGTGGTGTTTACGCTGGTTCCAAGATAGACGAAATTATCTACAACTTCAAAGTTATGACTGTCAACAGTGACGTGAGTGCCAAGTCGCGAGTGCGACGACTTTTTGTTTGATGACAGGAGATATTTCGTCTTGCCCTCGTTCACTGCCAGACCCATTTCTTTTGCTTCCTTATCCAGTCTGGAGAAAGCAGAACTAACGGCGCGGGTGTTGAGGCCGATGATATCAATATCATCGGCATACGCCAGCAGTTGTACACTCTTATAGAAGATGGTACCTTCTCTGTTGAGTTCTGCAGCTCGAACTATTTTCTCCAGAAGCAGGTTGAAAAAGTCGCACGACAGGGAGTCGCCTTGTCTGAAACCTCGTTTGGTATCGAACGGCTCGGAGAGGTCCTTCCCGATCCTGACGGAGCTTTGAGTGTTGCTCAGCGTCAGTTTACACAGCCGTATTAGTTTTGCGGGGATACCAAATTCAGACATCGCGGCATAGAGGCAGCTCCTTTTCGTGCTGTCGAAAGCAGCTTTGAAATCGACGAAGAGGTGGTGTGTGTCGATTCTCCTTTCACGGGTCTTTTCCAAGATTTGGCGCATGGTGAATATCTGGTCGGTGGTTGATTTACCAGGTCTAAAGCCACACTGATAAGGTCCAATCAGTTTGTTGACAGTGGGCTTTAATCTTTCACACAATACGCTCGACAGAACCTTATATGCGATGTTGAGGAGGCTAATCCCACGGTAGTTGGCGTAGATTGTGGAGTCTCCTTTTTTATGGATTGGGCATAGCACACTTAAATTCCAATCGTTGGGCATGCTTTCGTCCGACCATATTTTACAAAGAAGCTGATGCATGCTCCTTACCAGTTCTTCGCCGCCGTGTTTGAATAGCTTCTTCTATCATCAGAACTTAATTCATAGTAAACAGGTGGTAGCGCGAGAAGGTCAGGTTGACGATTGTAAGAGATTATAGCGCGATACACCGATAATAGCAATCTTTCCACTTTTCGACATCATTTTCGTAGCTTATCTTGTGTCTCACATCTGTGGAGAAGAGAGGAAAAAGTCGTTGAGTGTAAAATCCGGGGAATATAATGGATGATAAAGCAATTCGAAGGGATCAGCTGTCCGAAAAAATATTGAAACCCATCTCTATGGAAGAATAGGTTTAACTTGAAAACAAGCGGAAATAATTTTAATTTCCCGCGTTCATAGAAACGATGCCTATGCACCTGATATATGATTTTCAAAGAGCAGATACTATTTGATCTATCGAAGAGAATTCATAGTTAATGACACCAGGATAGTGGCAGGAAATGATATGCATTGATTTTCTTTAAAAAAAAAACTTGAATTTTCCAAGGCGAACCCGGATTTATAACCAAACAACAAGGACATATCCTCTGTCCTCCATCATTTTAACAACGACTTGCTGAAAACGTTGAGAAATCTTGACATCATATACTTCAACCCGCCTCTAGTCAACAATAAGAAAGTAGCTAAATAGCTAGAACAGTAGATAATTAACAACTTTTCAGCGATCTTTAGAAAAATTTCTTTTGGTTTGGATTGGTTTGGATTGGAAATTAAAAATTTACGAGTAAATAACGAATTACGACGACTTATCTTAAGTCAGCATGCCAATGAGAATCTACATCAGTAACAGATATTAGGACAAGAATTATGGACGGTTTTGATAAAAAATGTGTTCCAACAAATTTTGAACATCCTTCGAATGCTCTCTCGACTTTAAGGAAATGCTTTTCATGTCAGTAATAGCTAACGAGGATGGAGGGAACCAAGTTTCTCATTTCTCCAACCTGCTGAATGGTAATCAAAGCATAAGGCAGAAGATGGGCGACCCTATTCCCCAATTGATGAACGATGACAAAGCGAACGCCCGACCATGAAGAAGTTCGAATGGCAATTATCCGTATGAAGAACAACAAAGCGGCGGAGGCTAATAGATTGCCGGCCGAGCTATTCAAATACAGCGTCGAAGAACTGATAAGAAGCATGCATCAGCTTCTTTGTAGAATATGGTCGAACGAAAGCATGCCCGACGATTGGAATTTAAGGGTGCTCTGCCCAATCCACGAAAATCTGTGCCATCGCATATAAGGTTCGATGGGTCCTCTCTCCACGAACAGAGACTAAACTCTACAAGTCCCTCACCACCCCCGTCCTGCTGTACGGTGCAGAGGCAAGAACGATCATAACGGGTGTATAACGCAATGCCGACAATCAAAATCCCGAAATTTAGAATCCCGACAGTCAAAATACCGACAAACACCTTCGGCCTCCGACCACGAACACGCTCAGGATTATAACCCTTAGTCAGTAGAATTCCCTTTCTGTGCTTCGATAGAAATAAGATCAGACAAGATAAAATATTATTCACATGTCGGCATTTTGGTTTGTCGGTATTTTGATGCGTCGGCATTTTGAATTTCGATATTTTAAGTGTATCCCGATGATAACATCTGAAGAGTCGACGTTACGAGTTTTCGAGATGAAGATTCTGCGGAAGATTTATGGTTATTTTTCCTGCTGACCACGGCGAATATAGCATTCAATGGAACGATGTACGAGTTATACGACGACGTTGATATACATACTTCAGCGGCTCGGTCATACCGTCCGAATGGATCAAAACATTCCAGTTCGGAAAGTTTTCGATGCAGTATCCGCCAGAGGAAGCAGAGAAAAAGGAAAATCTTCCCTCCGTTGGAAAGACCAGCTGGAGAAGGATCTGGCAACACTTGGAATCTCCAATTTGCGCCAAACTGCGAAAATTAAGAACGACTGGCGCACTGTTGTAAACTCGGCTATAAGCGCGGAAGCGGTGTCGACGCCAATAAAGCAGAAAGAAAGGTAACGAGCGTCACAATTGCACTTAGAACTAACTAGCTGGTGCCAAATATGTATTTCGGTTAGTCTTTTTAATTGAAATGGAACATCTTCCAACCCTAACCTTTTACAGTTTCATCACATCATATATTTTTTATGAACAAATTAATTGAAATTTAAAACAGCGATCAATCTTCTTACACTGTATGCACCAGAAGTGGCCAATTCACATTGCAATATTATAATCAAGCAGCAACAACAACTCTTGACAAGTGCTCATCTTTAAGTACATATTAGATTACACTACCCGACAACATTAGTGTCAGCATCTTTGATTACTTTTCCCCCACATTTTGACACCAGCAAAAGGTTTGTACCAATACATACCGATGTAAATGTGCAAGTGTGAGTGAGTGTGTTTGTATGTTGAGGTTTTCGATTCAGCCCCTCGGTATGTTTGTAATTGTGTGGGCCATTAAATGATGGGAAATTTTCACGTAACGTGGGAAAGTAGCGCCCGCGTCGCTTTTAGCACACAATGGGCCCATTAAAACATGCCGTGCCGCGTACCGCGCCTCGCACGTCGCACGTCCATCAAAGGGTCAGCAAACAGCAGCGCAACACTCAGCTGAACGCAGCGCAAGACAAGACACGCCAAAATCGGTTCAACGCTATTCATATTCATGCACAAAATTCATATTTAATATGTACGAGTATAGTACGAAGAAAAAACTGCTGAGCGCCGCTGCTGCAGAGCCGCATAAAGGAAATTGAACCCGAACGCTTGCTGGCGCGCCGAGCTGGAGCTGCCGCGCCTTCTGTTTTAACGCTTCTTCAGCTTCGTCCGCTCCGAAACCTTTGTGGCACAAACTTTATGTGTATGCAGACTTTTATGTGCTACTGTATAAGTGTGCGTGAATATGTAAGCGTGTGCTTGCGGCTTGTAATCTGTGGTTAGGCACCCTGGCGGGTGTTGCGTGGCATGGCAATGTAATTTGCTCGATCTGAATCGCAATTCATCACAAATTCATCGGGTAGCAGCGTAGTAGATTTAATTGCATGTTGAATGAGTTTTAAATTTGCACTAAAAAGGCGTTTATGTCTTTTTTTTAATAACGCAAAATATAAATTTAATTTACAATTATAATCTGAGTGCGTGGAAGAGACAAGGTTAATGTTTATGATAGCGTAAGCGTATGCTTGTACGAGTATGTGTGTTGTCAGTGGAAGCTGTTGGTGAGTTTTGGAATTTAAAGTGTGATAACTGAATGCTCTCGGTAGGGGAAAAAAAAAATTAAAAATAAAGCAATTAGAATTTTATTCCCAAAAAATAGAAATTCACATAAAATCCTTGATTATTTTGACAATATTATAGACCGGAGACTATATATTTAAGAATAATTTATTTTAATTCCTCCGCTGATCTCTTCAGAAAAAACGGTGAATGTAAGTAAATGGTACTAAGTTGTAAAAAGCAAGCAAATAAAACAAAAATGCTTTTTTATATTTTCAGAGTTTAGTTATTCAAGAATATGTTTAAAAGAGGATTTTTTAAAATACAAATTATTTTCGGAGATATAGGATTTTTGATGACCCGGCATCCAAACTGTTTCAACCAGGATTGAAACTTTAAAGGCGTTTTTCTCGAAACTCTCTTTTTTAACTAGTAATCCAAGTGGAGGTACTTTTTTCAATAGCCTTTTTTTGACAGATCAGGCGTGGGTCGTGTCAAATGTTGTTTTGGTTCAGTATTGTTTGGCATTTCATCACGGTAGACTTACGCCTGAACTACGTTTACAAATCGTTCAACTATAATATATTACGAAAATTCATGTTTTGCAAAGAATATGTTTCGCGCACTTCGCTCAACTTTTAGTCGGCCTACTGAGCGTATTTTTCGCAACACTATCACCCATCTTGAGACCTCTCGTTCATTATTGGATAATATTCGACCGAATAGACCACGTCCAGCACGCAATTAAGAAAATATAGCAGTCGTAGCTGAAAGTGTACACGACCACCATGAAGAGTCGATTCGGCGCCGTTCGCAACAACTCGGTCGAGATCTTAAATCGAAAACGCACAGTTTATGCAAGAACTAAAGCCACTCGAACTTCCCAAGTGACATCGCTTCGCTCTATGAGCTTTTGAAAATTACCAAGAAGATCCGACATTTTCGAGCCAAATTTTGTTCAGCGATAAGGCTCACTTCTGGCTCATACTCATATATACATAAAGAAGCAAAATTTAAGCATTTTTGACGAAAGGTAACCTCAGGAGATTCAAGGGCAGCCATTTTATTCAGTATGGTTTATGGGCCCGATGGAATCACCGGTATATATTTTGTTCAAAAAATAATGCCGGTGAGAACAAAACCGTCATTGGTAAATGTTTCGCGACATAATAACCGAATATTTGATGACTGAAATTGAAGCTGGTGATCGCGCGACATTTGGTTTCAACAAGACGGCGTCATTTCCCACAAATCGCATCAATCGGTAGATTTATTGAAAGAATGGCGAGCAGATAATTTCACGTTTTGGCCCAATCGATTAACCAACAAGATCGTGTGATATCACACCTTTCGACTTTTGCCTGTGTGGATATGGAAAGTCTAAAATCTTCAGGCCTTGGAACAAAATACCATGCGTGTTACCATTCGAAATCCTCGAACGAGTCATCGAAAATTGGACGCAACGAAAGAACCATCAGAGACGTAGCCGCGGGCAACATTTGAAAGAGATAATCTTCAAAAAATAAATGTCAAAGAATGTTCTTTCGTATGATAATAAACATTCCCCATTACGTTTGAAGATTCTGTGTTTTGTCTTTTAAAAAGAAGGGATCCTTGAAATGGACCACCCTTTAAAACGATACCATGATTTTTCATTGAAAATTTTAGAGGGTATTTTTTATAGACAAGTCTATGTCCGCAACTATCCATATACCCAAATTTCAATTTTTAACAGTCAAAAGAAATGGAACAAAGATTTTTTTTTTTTTTGTTTCAGGCAGTAGCAATTTTATAAAATATTTTTTCCAACTTTCTCTTAAATGCTCACAAATTGAATGGTCAACGTTAGGCCGCTCTAGCTTGGGCCTTAATTTAATTTAATTTTGCAATTCCTTTCTTTGTATATAAACAGGACCTGTTTTTGACAATACGGTTTTGCAGTATTTCGAATGAATTTACTGAATGTCTCAATTTAGGAGGTCTAAATTTAAGATTCATGTCACCCCTTCACTGTTTTTAAAGTGTTTGTGTACGTTATGTTCAACAAAATGTCTTTTATAGTTATTTGGAACTGCATTTAGAATTACATATATAGGAAAATCTCCGCATATCTACCCTAAAGTCCATTTATCTTTCGCTCGACCATCTCGAAAACACCTCTTGCCAGTGCTTCTGACTCTAACGGTAGTATAACCAATAATAGGGGAAATTTGTAAAGTGATAAGTGCTTTTCGATTTCTCCACTGCATACTGATTTTCAGTTTTTATGCTTGGTCCATCATACTAGATAGTCGACAGCTGCAGTGATATGAGGTCGTTTTATTTATTGACAGACCCTATTCTTTAGATTTAAGCTTTTGTAAAATTTATTTCAAAAGGATTTCACCAACATTAGATAACAGATCATAGAATAAAATAGCTAAGAAACCCCATTATATAAAAATGCGCTCGGTCTCAGTCTTGAAAATTGAAAAGTAAGGTCATCTCTCGACAAACAAAGACCAAACTCTACAAGTCTCTCATCATTCCCGTCCTGCTATATAGTGCTATATAGTGCAGAGACATGGACAATGATATCATCTCATAAGTCGGCCTTGGGAGTGTTCGAAAGAAAGGTTTTGCGGAAGATTTATGGTCCATTGCGCATTGGCGACATACGGCGACATTGACATAGTTCAACGAATCAAGAGACAGTGACTGCGCTGACTATGTCATGTTGTCCGAATGGAAGAGAATACTACAGATTTGAAGGTTTTCGATACAGTATCCGGGGAAGCAGAGGAAGAGGAGAGATCAGATGGATCTCTCCGTGTTAGAGATCAGATGGGGAAGGACCTGTCTGAACTTTTTATCTCGAATTGGCACCAAATAGCGAAAAGAAGAAACTGGCACGCTGTTGTTAACCGAGTGAGCGGTGTCTACACTAGTAAAAAAGAGGAAAAGGGGGCTGGTGAGAGAACATCACTATCAGTCATATCAGAAAAATGCTACTCACTTTCCCCATTCGAAAAGTAGTCGCGTCAAATAAATAAAAAAGTATAACATGTAAGAAAAAAAATGTAAACAGTGGCAACCCTATAAAACTAAACGTAGAATTTTTCGCTCTCGCGCACCGCTAATGCTAACTGCTTTCTTCAGCAGTGTTAGTGAGCCGTACACATACCAGTACAAAGCTTGTATAAGCGGCGAAGATCTCCGCACATTAATTCCGAGTGGAATCGAGCGATTCTCTGACTTACATAAATGATGTTTTCGCAAACAAAGAGAGCAAGAAGAATTAAAACTGCACTGCGAGCATTTTTACCCGAGCAATGCGCGACAATAATTTTTCCGCAATCGTTACATCTATACGCAGCAAAGTTTGCACTGCAGCGTGGCCTTTCGCTTTTCACTAAATCACTTGGCTTTTAGCGGGCCCACCTACTTTCCCGTCCAGCGGCCTTCAATGCGCTTTTGCGCGCCGCTAACCAGGTCGCGTTCGTTTAGCTATCGCGCCAACAGCTCATACATATGTATGCGTGTAAAAACAAATATTCGTTTGTTTGTATATGTGTGTATGTGTCGGTAATTGCGAATATCAACGAATGACAAACTGCATAATGTGTCAGACCGAGAAACGAGAACGCCGCTTCGTGGCAAAATAGAAAAATGAAAATGAAATTTCTCACTCAAACTCACGTGTGACAATGCGTGACTCGTGCGCTGCGATGCGGCGACACAGCCGTGGGAGGCGCCATTGTACGGCATTATCGTACTCGTAACTTGCGCGCTGGCAATTTGAGTTGCTGTGGATGCACGTAGTCAATCAGCAAGCTTGTGTAACAAATGTATAAGTAAACACAAGTTAGAATTCTCACTTTAGCACACAAATTATACCAAAGATATCGTTTGACCGGTTGCTTGGCGTCAAAATATTGTTGTGGAGATAAGCTCTAAAGCACGGTGATGTTCTATGGTAGTGGGAGTCATGTACACAACTTGCTTGTAAAGGTATGAGTGTACGAGGCTTACTCTTGAGATTTGAGGGTTAGAGCGTAAACAATCTCATATACCTAGTACCTTTCTTCAGAAAGATTTCTAACATTATTAAACTTCTCAATTGCCGGTAAGGGGTGAACTTGATTTAAATTTGCAATAAAAAATATCATAAAATATATATAATGGTGACTGTTCGTCACTCCACACCCCACAATATATTTGGCCTTAAAAACCTTAAACATTATCTTTGAAGTGGATCTCTATTGTGATTTTTTTCATGTTATTAAATATACGAGGCATGACAATTAAGTAATGAGACTGATTCCATAAAAACCGTATATTTGAAAATAATTCTACAACTTTGCCATCCCCCTCAAAGTAGTCCTTTTGGGCAGCTATACAGCGATTCCAACGCGTTTTCCATGCTTCGTAACATTTCTGGAACGCTTCGACTGGGATGTCCGCGAATACCCTCGTCACGGACGCCTAGATGTCCGCAATCGACTCAAAATGGGTTCCTTTTACCACCGATTTTGTTTTAGGAAACAAAAAAAGTCACAGGGTGTCATGTCGAGCGAATAAGGCGGCTGTTGCAACACGGTGATTCCTTTAGAGGCCAAATACTGGGACACGCTGAGGGCAGTGTGGCACGGCGCGTTGTCGTGATGAAGGATCCAGTTACGAGCGATGTCTGGGCGCACCCTGTTGACTCGTTTTCGCAATCTTTCGAGTACTTGGCAATAGTAGACTTGATTCACAGTTTTCCCCTGTGGAACGAAGTCTTTGTGGATGATTCCACGGCTATCAAAAAAGGCAATAATCATCGTTTTCACCTTCGACTTGCTCATGCGAGCTTTTTTCGGGCGGGGGGCGCACGGAGACAACCATTGTGAGCTTTGGCGTTTGGTTTCCGGGTCGTATTGTAAAAACCAGCTCTCATCGAATGTAATAACTCGATCAAGCTGTTTCGCCCAATCTGGCGTAAAATTTTATCGCGACGCGTTGCTCTTGATTTCGTTTTTCCATTTTCGTGACGAGCACTACAAACGCACGTCTACTCAACTTGACGCAGCAGGCGATGGTACATATATTAATGGAGAGGGGAGTGATGCCGAAAAAAGAGAAAGGGAATTTCAAGGTCACATGTTTACCACAAGCGCGACAATAAAATCAGTCTCATTACTTAATTGTCAAACCTTGTATTGCTATAATACTGATAGGTAAGATTGACTCAAAGCTGATAACAAATTATGTAAATTATGAGTATCGCCTTCTTATCACCATTCTAAAATCTATATATGTATTTACTTACAATAAAACTACCTTATTGCAGTGTCTATAGAGTTAATTGTCAATATAACGTGTGAGTTTCTCTAAATATTGACACAAACCCAGAAAAGGACTAAAATCAAAGTATTCTAAGATTGAACGAAAAAACTTATTTTGTACAAAATTATCTCAAAACCCTTTATCTAGGTAATACAGAGTTTTTCCAGAAAGTAATAAAACTAAGTGTTTCAGTGGCACCAGGTTCTTTTGGAAAAGCTGGGAAGAGGTAGCTGATGAAGACCGGAAGAATGAACAAATCCAAAGTGAAAGCAATGCTTATTGCCTTTTTTGACATCAAAAGCATCGTCCGCCTTGAATTTGTTCCATATGGTTAAACTGTCAACGCCAAGTTTTACGTGGAAGTCCTCAAGAGACTCAGACGAAGGGTCAATCGGGTCCGACAAAACATCGCAGCCGATTGGAAGTCGCACCACGACAACGCCCCGGCTCACACCGCCTTTCTTGTGAACAGTTACCTAACCAAGGCCGGCATCCCAACGCTTCCGCAGCCGCCCTACAGCGCAGATGTGACTACCCTTCCCCTCCCTTTTTTTGTTTCCTTTCTTGAAAAAGCAGATGAAAGGCAAGCATTTTGAGCCGACAGAGGAGATCCAAGCAACATGCACCTCGGCTCTCAAGGCTATTCCGGAGAATGCCTTCCATGACGCCTTCAATGCTTGGAAATCGTGCTGGCAGCGCTGCATCGACGCAGAAGGAGCCTATTTTGAAAGTTTTTGAAGAATTGTAACGATTGGTTCAATAAATTTTTTTAAATCGACTCAGTCCTAATACTTTCCGGACAAATCCTGCTTTATTTAGATTCAGAAATATACTAAGCGTTAAGAAAAAATCACGTTTTATGACTCAATGAACTAAGAACTATTAGCGATCAGAGCAGATTGACGAATAAGTTATCAGAAACTTCCAGAAAAATCTTCGAGAAAAACTACCTATACGAGTGAATGGGGTTAAATAGACGGTAGATTAGAGGGTTAGACAAAGCTTGGAACTGAGATCACTGCCAAACCAAACTTTTTAACTAAATTTTGTGACAATACCTACTTTTAATAATACTGGTGAGGCTTCAACAACCAGCTGGACAAAACTTTACTTGATAAAGAATATTTTTTAAAAAGTTTTCAGGCTTCATCAGCTTTTCTGTAAAGCTAAATCTATGAGTAAAGAACCTTAACCAAACCAAGAGAGTGGGGAAGCTATGTTAAGAATATTGCTCTATATTTGTCGGACATCGCAACGTTGAGTAATCAAAGCAGGAGAAGGGAGCGTAGTTTTTGAAGATAGTAGATCATCTTAAGTCATAAAAAACAAATAGCTAACTCCAGAATTTACACACTCTATCCGGATAAGAGATGCTAAGCTAGTTGGAAAAGTGAGAAATTTGATTTGAGACACACTCCCTCTTCCACCAAGCAGTTTAAAATTAGGTTATCTGAGCAAGAGCAGTAGACAGACCCCACACGCTAACGTCAGTCTCTTGACCTAGGCCACTTAGTTGGTTATTTGAAAAAACACCATGTTTGATAATGATGCTCTCATTTTTGCGAAAAAATATCTCTAAACTGTAACAACTCAAAACTGCAAATTATGTTGATTGCAACCCTCGTAGCTACCACCCCTTTACTCACCACCTGGTAAAATAAAAGGTAAACAGTATAAATTACTAATAATCGCGACAGAAGCATTGCAAAACTCATGCGCATCAGAATAAACACATTTTCGCAATTTGTTTTGAGTGCAATCGCGTATGGAGGTGTGTACTCGGCACTTTCCACTCAACGAGCGCTCATTCAACAGTTGTTTGCCACTGTCCAACGCAACAAGCGGCGATTTGAGTAAAATTTTATGAACAAATTTTCAGACATTTCAGTGCTTTTAAGAATTCACTACGGATAAGTTGTTGGCGCGTTTCAAAACGGTTTACCGCTAACAAATTTATAAAAAACAAAAAATAAAAATAATTTTTAACAGCAAAATGACAATGAACAACTGAGCGATACTTAAATGTCATTGAACGCATTCTCACAGAATTTTTTTAATTTTTGCTGCTTTTCGCTTAGTGCGAAAAATATGAGAAATTGAAAATTAAAATAACAAAAACAAAAAATTAAAGTGTTGTTTACAGAAGTAAAGCGCTAGTAGATAGTGATTGCTACAAAGTTTATACAAATAAATACGAGTATGTATGTGGCAAATGAGAAAAAATAAAATGTATGTATATATTATACATGGATGTGTGTTCTAAGTGCACAACGACAAAACAGTTTATATAATAAGCAACAACAAGCGTTTTTTTTAAGCGTGGCTTTATTGACTTTAAGGTCGAATTGGAAATTTAGAACATAAAATATTTAAAAAAATTTAAAATATATAATAAAGAAATTTAATAAAAAATAATATTATATAATAATAAAATGAATAAAATATTGAAAAAAAAAATTAAATAAAAAAATTTTTTTAATATAAAATTTTAAAAAATATTATACAAAAAAAAACGGAAATAAAATATAATTTCAAATTTTTTTGCAGTTGTTTTAATAGAATTTAGAAATTTAGAACTAAAATTACTAAAAAAAATTTTAAAAATATATAGTAAAGAAATTGAATAAAATTAATATTATATATGTAATAATAAAATTGATAAAATATATAAAAAATTAAAAAAGTTTATATAAACTATTTAAAAATATTTTACAAACAAAAATTTAATAAAATATAAATTTAAACTTCTTTAAAGCATTTAATACTATATAATACATAAAAATAATAAAATGTTCACCACAATTTTACAATACCATTAATATGCGTGTTAATATGCTAAAAAATCTTTTGAAAAATTACTCCAATGAGACACTATTTATATAGTACGCATTTAAGTGCAATAAAGTCATTTTTTGCTTAGTGTTATATTATATAAAATACAAAAGAAATTTGAGATGTGAAATATGACTTGCCAGAGAGCATATTCGTGCCAACAATAACTCGCGAGAAAAATTGCATAAAATGTAATTCAGTATAATTAAAAGCAAATGTGTTTAATGAGTGTAAATATTGTTTTATACACATACATATATACATAAGTTCTACTGTTGGAGTGCATGTATATATACATATAAGTATGTATGTATAAATAACATTTGCAACGAGCTTTCGCCTTCATTCGCCATATATGCACGTTAACAGTAGAACAAAATTCGAATAAACCAGTGTTGCCACAACCAAAAATATTGAAATTAAAGATTTTGAACTTTGAGTCTCATTGCGCTGAGCGCTAATAAATATCCGTAACAGAAAATGGTTTGAAACGAAACGTGTTTAAGGTGTTAGGGAACGTTCATTCAGTGAGCATGTTGGTTGTGGGGGAGAGGTGGCCAGCTAAAACTTTCCCAAACTCACTTTTGCTTGTAGACAACGGTGTAAAATCATGTTAATATGAAGTTAAATTAAAGTAAAAAAATTCAGAACGAAAATATGAGGAAGTAGTCATGGCTGCAAAGCAGCACAGTAGCTTTTTATGTGCTCAAGGAAGGGCATTTTAAATTGCATATGCGGAATGACCAAGAATGCTGCCATTATGTATTCATTAATCAATCTTAGGACCTTTAAAAAACATAATCTCTTTTACCAAATACAGACATTCATATATGTAAACATAAGGAGTATCGGCATTTACATTAAAAATGTTCCTTGATTACTTGAAATTCTTGCCTATATTGTTTTAGGAGAGCTTATAGTACATATTATATGTCTAATTTATTTATTCTTAATTTTTAGCTTTTTTAATAAATATATCTAAATTTGTATATCCGCATAATTCCAAATATGAATTTTAACTATTTAATATCAACAGATAATCCATATGCGTATCCGGCAGATAACCCAAAAATTATAAAAAAAAATTTCTCCAGCTCAAATGACGTAGTATTTATCGCATTCCCTTAACCTGAAAATCATAATAATACAAATCCAAACTTATTACTTTTCTTTTAGTTTTTTTAATTCCTGAACAACTCTAAAATATATCTCTTAGCTGTTCCACCTGCTGTTTCGCTTTCTCTTTCCCATTACTATTTCATAAGCTGTACTAGTCAAGCTACTAATTTCTCTCCTATTATCTTTTTATTCTTTATACCATGCATGGATTGGGTATCTAAAGGGGTTCCATGGGTTTCATGGCTCAAAATAAATTGGTTTTTTCATTGTCTTTTTTTAATTCTATAATATCTTTATAATATTGTCCTAAATGCTTAAGTTAATCTGAGTAAAGCCAAAAGCGATTTAGACCTTTTGATAACCTATAACATGAAATTTATTTCTAAGTCTAATTATATTGACTCACTCAATTAAATATACAAGTACTTGTGGAAATATATATAAAAACAAGTAAGGAAGAGCTAAGTTCGGGAGTAAAAGAACATTTTATACTCTTGCATCTTGCAACTTTCAGGAATCAAAGCCAAGGAAATACTTTAAGATGTAAAACGTCCATCAGACGATCGGAATTCAAGCTATTTTTTATATATGGACATATACTATACTATATATAACTCATTCACTGACCGAGGTTTGGTAAAAGGTTTGTTAGAAAAACGAAAATCATTATATGTATTATGTGGGTGTTAAGGTAATATCGACCGGATTTTATCATTCCACATAAGTACTAAAAAATGTTCTCTGGGTTTCATCATGCACCTCATAGACAATCGCCAATCATTTGGAGTAAAATCAGCCGGTTGTTCGAAAATCTTGACATTAGACATATGAGAACTGGATCAAGTTTTCGTTCAATTTTGTCTATTTTAGGCACCAAGATACACTGTTATGAGTAAAACTCGCATTGTAATTTTCATTGAGATAACTCAAATATTGTTCGATATGCAGCATAAAGTCAGCCGGAAATTTGAAAATCTTTATATTAGGCATATGGGAGCTCAGGAAAGTATTGACCCGATACAAATCATTTTTGAAACACAGAGTTACTATTGTCGGGAAAGGATTCTCCCTGAATTTCAAATGTATATGACCAATATTTTCGGCCAAAAGTCAATTATAGATACTGAGACCCACACATTCGATACCTAGGAGCTGGAACAATTTTGGTTGGTTAGTTAGTTAGTTTTAAGAGTACCGTTATATTGAGAGTTAGCGGGGTTATCTTCCAATTTCATCCATTTTCACACCGCCGGTAGGAGCTTTTATAATATATGTGCTAGGCAAATTTGGTTGTTGTACCTTTAGTCGTTTAGGAGATTAAACGAGGACGAGACCAAGCCCACTTTCTCACTTTTTTGCCCACTGGTCTGAATTTAGTGCTTCGGTTAATGGCGTTTTGTGGGCATGGCAGTAGTCCGATTACGCCCATCTACGAACTCGTACTTTTTTTTTTACTAAGGAACGCGCATACCAAGTTTCATCAAGAAATCTCAATTTTTACTCAAGATACTTGGAGACACGTGGAACCATTCTCAAACTCGTTGGGACAAATTTCGAGTTCATATCCTTTCGGCAATGACGCTACATTATTAGTACCCTTTTTGGTGGTACACATAACAAAAAAAACAAGAATTGTCGAAAATGTCGATAAAAAAAAAGAGGTTGAGTAAAACAACGTGACAACTGTCATAATTTTTGATAATATATATGAAAGTATATGTAAACTATTCTCGAAATACTTTTATATAATTATCCTAAACTTTCTTTAAAAAAAGCTCAGAACTTGTATCCATTCGGAAGCGACCCCGCATTTTTAGGATTGTTTATTTTTGGTATTACAAAAAAAAATTGCCTAAAATATCCATAAAAAAAAGAACCAAAGACGTGAGTAAATATCGAAAACGTGACAACTCATATCTTTTTCCGTAGCTGTTTTAATATAGCGTCCAACTTTTGAAAACGGAATCTTTCCACCAAAATATATTTCACAACAGTTTTGGTTGTTTACGCTTAACTGATTACTATTACTTACTCCACAAGCGATTGCTGACGTATTCCACGCAAACGCCGTTGCTCACTTGCACATTGCATTTGCTGTGTGTTCAGCAGCGGTTGTCAATATACCGACACACATGCATACATATGTGAGCGGCGCGTTGCCACCGTGGCGTATGCGGTTGCACGTGCACACGTACGTTTCTTCCGCATTTCGACGTACCTGTAAACTTGAATCATCCCTGAATGGGTGCGAGTGTCAACATGCATGCTTTAGGCGCGCACGCTTTGTTGACTGAGGCAGCAAGTGCATTGGCTTGTTTTCCTATTAGAATGAAATGTCGCATTTTTTAGGTTTATAGTACATGCGAGTAGTATTTCATGATGCAATGAAAGGTGTAGACACTTTTGTGTCAACGTGATGGTCTTTTGCAATTCTGCGAAATTCTCAATAAGAATGGCGGCGCACACATTTCGTGTGCATATGCGGGTAAATTTATAGTATATGTGTACGAATGTGCTCAAAATGCGCTATCTTCTCAGATGACATGGAGGATCACCAAGCGCCACAAGTGACCAAACGTGCCGAAAACCGGCTTAGGAAATGTGTGGAATATTTGTTCAGAGACTTTACTTTCAAGAACCGACAAAATTAAGTTTTTGTAAAGATATGTATGTGTGACTCATTTTCATTATTTACACGGCTGTGTTGTTTCTGCATATCAAGCTCCAGATTCGACTCCAAGCATCTATTATACATATGTTGTTTTTGCAGTAGAGTCAAATGTATCTCTTCAATATCATTTTCATTGCACATCTCCCTGATTCTGCCTGAGTTCCGAAAGATTTGTGCTTTGTATCCGTCCAGTTCGTAAAACTTGTGAGGTCAGATGGGTTGGGTTTGCAGGAGAATAGTAGGGGATCGCAGGGTCAATTCAGGATTGAACCAGGAAGACTCTTTATGACGTAAGCTTTTCCAAGAAAAAAGTGGAAAAACTTTGCTGTAAGCGCATGGTCTTGAGACAAGTTTAGTTTTATTCTCATCGGATCTAAGTAATACAGACAGATGGAGGGACAGATAGCTAGTACTCGCTTAGCAACAAGAAACAGTAATAGGAAACCAGCTTGAAAGTCTTAAAGGGCCTCCGAAAATTGATATTTAGCGAGGAGGAAGATTTTTCTACTTAAAAAAATTACTATAAATTAATGATCGAAGAACAGGTCAAATTTTTCTCCGAAGAAATATCGATTTTTGTGAAAAAATTTTATATTTGCTTACAAAATTTCTGTAAAACATTTTATGCTTTCATAATTCCCACACAAATAAATGTTTAAGGGTCGCATGAATGTTTCAAGCCGATCAGTTCAGCCGTTTCGCAAAAATTTTTCCAGTCGTTCTTCCTTTGCGCTTTTCTTTGGCGCCAATTGGAGATTCCAAGTGGAGCCAAATCCTTCTCCACCTGCTCTTTCCAACTTTCCTCTTCCTCTGTTTCCCCCCGCAGGTACTGCGTCGAATACTGTCGTAGCTTGAGTGTTTTTATCCATTCGGGCGACATAACTTCGCCATCGTAGCCGCTTTCTCTTAATTTGCGGAGCTATGAAAATGTCGTCTTATGTCTCGTACAGCTCATTCGTCCATGGACGGCGGTATTCGCCGTTGCCAACGCGCAAAGGAGCATAAATCTTCCGCAGAACCTTTCTCTCGAAAACTCATAAAGCTGGCTCATCAGATGTTGTCATCGTCCATGCCTCTGCATTATATAGGAGGGTGGGTATTATGTAGACTTGTAGAATTTAATCTTTGTTCGTCGAGAGAGGACTTTACAATCAATCAACAGAGACAGTGACAGTTGTTTGATGAGAGGAGATCTTTCGTTTTGCCCTCGTTCACTACCAGACCCATTTACCTCAGCAGTTGTACACTCTTTTAGAGATTATACCTTTTCTATTCAGATCTGCAGCCCGAATTATTTTCTCCAGGAGTAGATTAAAGAAGTCGGTCGAAAGGGAGTCGTCTAGTCTGAAGATGGAAGAAGGAGCCGTGTGCAAAAGTTCACACAAATGAGGAGAGTCACGACTTCCGGTCTTAGAGCAAATATAATATGAGAGGACGAGATCAAATATCTAATGAGTACCCATTCCCGAGGTCTCTGTTCCGTTTTCAATCGTTTTTTCACCAAAATAGATTTTAAAGTATGTAAAGCGAAATCTATTTTGAAGCAAGAATAATTCAAATATATTCTGTCCTTCAAGTTTAAGTTTAGGAAGCTAACCAAGCTCGCAATGAGAAACATTTACTGTTATTGAATAGTTTAGAAAATAGACAATACAAAGTTTTCCTTTCAAAAGTACACCGGCAACATGCAGCATAGAAAATAGTCAAAGCCACAAAAGTAAGTCGAGCAACAAAGTTTTGCTTTGCGAGAAGCACTCTCAATTACTTATACAATCTAACAACCTTCCTGAAAGCATTCAGGCAAACTGAAATAAACCGAACACACCCCCTAAAAGAGTGCACCCACATGTTTACTTTTAAACAGCTACATACAGGCATCCATATTTGTATGTAAGTATATATGCGCTCAGCCCACAATTCAATGTGTATCCCTATGCGAGAAGCTGGCAAACTTTAAGCATAGATATGCTGGTTATAAATATTATCAATGCTCGCACGAAGGTAAAAGCAAGACTTTCAATACTCTACGCTTGCCGATTGATCTATAAATAGTTTGAACAGCAGCAACCCTAACCTCACTTCGAAACCGTTGCCGAGTATACACTTTCGTGTGTCGATGTATATGTTGGTGTTGGCAGCGCGCATTGCTGGACACGCCGTCCGGCGTTGAGAGAGCGCCAACGAGAGAAAGTTCATGTGCAAAAGCCAAACCAACGCGACCGAAGAACGTGCAGACATGTGAGATGTGCTGCCTGCTCTGAGGCCCCCTGCTGCACTGCTGACGCTCGAGCGTTTGGTGCCGGCCACATCACACGCGGCACATACCACGAAGAAAGGTGCCGTTGATGTGGTGCTGCTTGGCATTGATGTTGGCGATGGCGGTGAAACGTGATTGTGCGATAACACATTTGCGAATAAAACAAATTGTAGCGACGTTGGAGGCTCAGTCGTAGGAATAACGTCGCACGGCATTGTAAGGATTAAAAGGATAACGGCGCGAAACAATTTCGATCTCACAACAAGTGATAAATATTTTTCATATTTTGATTATATTTCATAAAAGGTGTGGTGAATAATTGACTGAAATATTTAATAACTGTAAAAATTTTGAAGAAAAAAATATAAATGAAACCAAAACGGACTGAAAAATTTTTTTTTAAATATTAAGAACAACTAAAACTATTTTTTAGGCATTTTAATAATATCAGAAATCAAAAATTACAAAAAAACAATTTTAATAAGGTTATAAAAAAATTTATAAAATATTAAAAAGCAGCTAAAACTATTTTTATGCATTTTTAATAATATCATAAAACTAAAAAATACTGAGAGATAATTTTAATAAAACTCAAAAAAGTTTTAAAGTGAATGTTTCACCAAAAAATATATTTAAAATAATTACAACTTTTATTTTTGTAGTTTTAATAAGCCAGTGTATGGAACAAAATATATTTTAGTACAAATATTATTTTAAAAAAGTACTAAGGCATAGTTTTTATGCCAAAAACAGTGTAGTGAATTTTCGTAAAAATACTTTTTATACAAAAAAAACTCATAAAATAAGTGTAGGAACAGATTAAAAACAACGGATTAAAAATGGAGGGCGAATCAACGGAATCTACACACAACACGAAGGTGTCGGACTCCGCTTATTCCAACAGCTGCAGCAACTCGCAGTCGCAACGCAGGTAAGAACGAACAAAAAAAAATATTTTTTACTTTGTACTCTTTTAGAATAATGTCTAAAGCGTGAAAATATTAAGGGATTACATGGGTTTCATCGGGTAAAAAACACCATTTTTTTAACAATTTTTTTCTCATACGAAAATGAAATATTTGAATACAATTTTTTATTATTACAAACATACACTATTAACAAAAGAATTCTGACATTTTTAGAAAAAAAAAATTTCAAACTCGGAAGAAAGAACTTTGAACTTGAACGAAGGAAAAATACTGAAAATTTGGTTTTTGGCAGACATTTTTAACAAAAATTTTAAATTTCAGTGAAAATTTCGCGACATTTTTTTCCAAATAATTATCATCGAAAGAAAAAATCTTTCGTCCAAGCCTTTAAGAATTGTATCCCAAAGACTTGTGTAAAATTTTAAGAAAATCGGTTGAGTAGTTCTCAAGAATTCTTGCAACCGACTTCAAAAACACAGTTTCGACCAAAACACGTTTAAAGACGGCCAACTTAGCCTAGCAAGGCTCGAGCGCAAGGCTGTATCTCCGAAACTATAACTCGGATCAACTTGAAAATTTTGGACAATATTCTAGAGGTGTTGTAGAATTTGATAACAATAAAAACATCTAATGTTTGAAACCTGTGAACCCATGTAACCACTTTCAAATGCCAATAGAAAATATTTTAATATTATTAACAGTAAGCAAAAATTCTTATGATCATGATAAGATCAAAATTATATAAATTATTTGTTTTTGCGGCAATGGTAAACCTTGATGGGTATTTTCGCGAGCAAAAAGCTAAAAGACATGTTGTCATTAAAGTAATATACTCGTAGGATCTAGTAAACAGAAATCCTTTACTTTTGCATTAAATTGTAGGTTTTATTTAGCTTAGTTAGAAAGATTAGATGGAGTTCATATAAGCAATTTTTTCTGTCATTTTGAAATAATTTCATAAAAACTCTCTTACTTATTGACAAAAAACTGGAAAGGTCGATTTTCACAAGCTTCTCTTAAAAGGAATTTTTCTGCAATAAAATCATTTGTCGTATGACAGACAGAAACATATAGCAAACTCTTGGTGCCTGGTCCAGACTATGGCATAGTGGAAATATAAGCTCCGGAGCTTCTACTGAGACACTATCAATGTGAGTTTCCTAATGTTATCTTGAAGGAACCAATACCATTCATTTGATCCTTCCTTCCGACGGTTCGGCTATTGACAGTATAGGTTCGAAAAGTTTGGCTGCTTAAGGAGCCAGTCTTCCAGTCTTA